>OZ024859.1:30667916-31267916 GCA_964017155.1 Oasisia sp. SBJ-2009
AACTTCCCCAAATCACCCAACCTCCCCTCTCCACCCAACCTCCCCACTCCAGCCAACCTCCCCACTCCACCCAACCTCCCCACTCCACCCAACCTCCTCACTTCACCCAACCTCCTCCCTCCACCCAACCTCCGCACTCCACCCAACTTCCCCAAATCACCCAACCTCCCCTCTCCACCCAACCTCCCCACTCCACCCAACCTCCTCACTCCACCCAACCTCCCCACTTCACCATACCTCCCCACTTCACCCAACCTCCCCCCTCCACCCAACCTCCGCACTCCACCCAACCTTCGCATTCAACCCAACCTCCCCACTTCACCCAACCTCCCAACTCCACCCAACCTCCCCACTTCACCCAACCTCCGCACTCCACCCAACCTCCGCACTCCACCCAACTTCCGCACTCCACCCAACTTCCGCACTCCACCCAACTTCCGCACTCCACCCAACCTCCGCACTCCACCCAAACTCCGCACTCCAACAAACTTCCGCACTCCACGCAACCTCCCCACTCCAACCAACCTCCACACTCCACCCAACCTCCCCACTCCACCCAACCTCCGCACTCCACCCAACCTCCCCACTCCACGCAACCTCCCCACTCCACCCAACCTCCTCACTTCACCCAACCTCCCCACACCACCCAACCTCCCCACTTCACCCAAACTCGGCACTCCGTCCAACCTCCGCACTCCACCCTACCTCCGCACTCCACCCAACCTCCCCACTGCACCCAACCTCCCCACTCCACCCAACCTCCCAAAATCACCCAACCCCCCCACTCCACCCAACCTCCCCACTCCACCCAACCTCCCCAAATTACTCAACCTCCCCACTCCACCCAACCTTCGCACTCAACCCAACCTCCCCACTCCACCCAACCTCCGCACTCCACCCAACCTCCCCACTCCACGCAACCTCCCCACTCCACCCAACCTCCTCACTTCACCCAACCTCCCCACTCCACCCAACCTCCCCACTTCACCCAAACTCGGCACTCCACCCAAGCCCCCATTCCACCCAACCTCCCCACTTCACCCAACCTGCCCACTTCACGCAAACTCCCCACTTCACCCAACCTCCCCACTCCACCCAACCTGCCCACTCCACCCAACCTCCCCACTTCACCCAACCTGCCCACTTCACCCAACCTCCCCACTCCACCCAACCTCCCCAAATTACTCAACCTCCCCACTCCACCCAACCTTCGCACTCAACCCAACCTCCCCACTTCTCCCAACCTCCGCACTCCATCCCACCTCCGCACTCCACCCAACCTCCGCACTCCAACCAACTTCCGCACTCCACCCAACCTCCGGACTCCACCCAACCTCCGCACTCCACCCAACTTCCGCACTCAACCCAACCTCCCCACTCCACCCAACCTCCCCACTCCACCCAACCTCCCCAATCCACCCAACCTCCACCTCCACCCAACCTCCCCACTCCAACCAACCTCCCCACTTCACCCAACCTCCCCACTCCACCCAACCTCCCCACTCCACCCAACCTCCACACTCCACCCAAACTCCGCACTTCACCCAACATCCGCACTTCACCCAACGTCCCCACTTCACCCAACCTCCCCATTCCACTATACCTCCCCACTTCACCCAACCTCCCTACTCCACCCAATCTCCCCACTTCACCCAAACTCGGCACTCCATCCAACCTCCGCACTCCAGCCAACCTCCGCCCTCTAACCAACTTCCGCACTCCACCCAACCTCCGCACTCAACCCAACCTCCCCACTTCACCCAACCTCCCCACTCCACCCAACCTCCCTACTTCACCCAACCTCCCCACTTCACCCAACCTCCCCACTTCACCCAACCTCCCCACTCCACCCAACTTCCCCAAATCACCCAACCTCCCCTCTCCACCCAACCTCCCCACTCCAGCCAACCTCCCCACTCCACCCAACCTCCCCACTCCACCCAACCTCCTCACTTCACCCAACCTCCTCCCTCCACCCAACCTCCGCACTCCACCCAACCTTCGCACTCAACCCAACCTCCCCACTTCACCCAACCTCCCAACTCCACCCAACCTGCCCACTCCACCCAACCTCCTCACTTCACCCAACCTCCCTCCTCCACCCAACCTCCGCACTCAACCCAACTTCCGCACTCAACCCAACCTCCCCACTCCACCCAACCTCCCCATTCCACCCAACCTCCCCAATCCACCCAACCTCCACCCTCCACCCAACCTCCCCACTCCAACCAACCTCCCCACTTCACCCAACCTCCCCACTCCACCCAACCTCCCCACTCCACCCAACCTCCCCACTCCACCCAAACTCCGCACTTCACCCAACATCCGCACTTCACCCAACGTCCCCACTTCACCCAACCTCCCCCATTCCACTATACCTCCCCACTTCACCCAACCTCCCCACTCCACCCAACCTCCCCACTTCTCCCAACCTCCGCACTCCATCCCACCTCCGCACTCCACCCAACCTCCGCACTCCAACCAACTTCCCCACTCCACCCAACTTCCCCAAATCACCCAACCTCCCCTCTCCACCCAACCTCCCCACTCCAGCCAACCTCCCCACTCCACCCAACCTCCCCACTCCACCCAACCTCCTCACTTCACCCAACCTCCCCCCTCCACCCAACCTCCCCACTTCACCCAACCTCCCCACTCCACCCAACTTCCCCACTCCACCCAACTTCCCCAAATCACCCAACCTCCCCTCTCCACCCAACCTCCGCACTCCACCCAACCTTCGCACTCAACCCAAACTCCCCACTTCACCCAACCTCCCAACTCCACCCAACCTCCCCACTCCACCCAACCTCCTCACTTCACCCAACCTCCCCCCTCCACCCAACCTCCGCCCTCCACCCAACCTTCGCACTCAACCCAACCTCCCCACTCCACGCAACCTCCCCACTTCACCCAAACTCGGCACTCCACCCAAGCCCCCATTCCACCCAACCTCCCCACTTCACCCAACCTGCCCACTTCACACAAACTCCCCACTTCACCCAACCTCCCCACTCCACCCAACCTGCCCACTCCACCCAACCTCCCCACTTCACCCAACCTCCCCACTTCACCCAACCTCCCCACTCCACCCAACCTCCCCAAATTACTCAACCTCCCCACTCCACCCAACCTTCGCACTCAACCCAACCTCCCCACTTCTCCCAACCTCCGCACTCCATCCCACCTCCGCACTCCACCCAACCTCCGCACTCCAACCAACTTCCGCACTCCACCCAACCTCCGGACTCCACCCAACCTCCGCACTCCACCCAACTTCCGCACTCAACCCAACCTCCCCACTCCACCCAACCTCCCCACTCCACCCAACCTCCCAAATCCACCCAACCTCCACCTCCACCCAACCTCCCCACTCCAACCAACCTCCCCACTTCACCCAACCTCCCCACTCCACCCAACCTCCCCACTCCACCCAAACTCCGCACTTCACCCAACATCCGCACTTCACCCAACGTCCCCACTTCACCCAACCTCCCCCATTCCACTATACCTCCCCACTTCACCCAACCTCCCCACTCCACCCAACCTCCCCACTTCTCCCAACCTCCGCACTCCATCCCACCTCCGCACTCCACCCAACCTCCGCACTCCAACCAACTTCCCCACTCCACCCAACTTCCCCAAATCACCCAACCTCCCCTCTCCACCCAACCTCCCCACTCCAGCCAACCTCCCCACTCCACCCAACCTCCCCACTCCACCCAACCTCCTCACTTCACCCAACCTCCCCCCTCCACCCAACCTCCCCACTTCACCCAACCTCCCCACTCCACCCAACTTCCCCACTCCACCCAACTTCCCCAAATCACCCAACCTCCCCTCTCCACCCAACCTCCGCACTCCACCCAACCTTCGCACTCAACCCAAACTCCCCACTTCACCCAACCTCCCAACTCCACCCAACCTCCTCACTTCACCCAACCTCCCCCCTCCACCCAACCTCCGCCCTCCACCCAACCTTCGCACTCAACCCAACCTCCCCACTCCACGCAACCTCCCCACTTCACCCAAACTCGGCACTCCACCCAAGCCCCCATTCCACCCAACCTCCCCACTTCACCCAACCTGCCCACTTCACACAAACTCCCCACTTCACCCAACCTCCCCACTCCACCCAACCTGCCCACTCCACCCAACCTCCCCACTTCACCCAACCTCCCCACTTCACCCAACCTCCCCACTCCACCCAACCTCCCCAAATTACTCAACCTCCCCACTCCACCCAACCTTCGCACTCAACCCAACCTCCCCACTTCTCCCAACCTCCGCACTCCATCCCACCTCCGCACTCCACCCAACCTCCGCACTCCAACCAACTTCCGCACTCCACCCAACCTCCGGACTCCACCCAACCTCCGCACTCCACCCAACTTCCGCACTCAACCCAACCTCCCCACTCCACCCAACCTCCCCACTCCACCCAACCTCCCAAATCCACCCAACCTCCACCTCCACCCAACCTCCCCACTCCAACCAACCTCCCCACTTCACCCAACCTCCCCACTCCACCCAACCTCCCCACTCCACCCAACCTCCCCACTCCACCCAAACTCCGCACTTCACCCAACATCCGCACTTCACCCAACGTCCCCACTTCACCCAACCTCCCCCATTCCACTATACCTCCCCACTTCACCCAACCTCCCCACTCCACCCAACCTCCCCACTTCTCCCAACCTCCGCACTCCATCCCACCTCCCCACTCCACCCAACCTCCCCACTCCACCCAACCTCCACACTCCACCCAAACTCCGCACTTCACCCAACATCCGCACTTCACCCAACGTCCCCACTTCACCCAACCTCCCCATTCCACTATACCTCCCCACTTCACCCAACCTCCCTACTCCACCCAATCTCCCCACTTCACCCAAACTCGGCACTCCATCCAACCTCCGCACTCCAGCCAACCTCCGCCCTCTAACCAACTTCCGCACTCCACCCAACCTCCGCACTCAACCCAACCTCCCCACTTCACCAAACCTCCCCACTCCACCCAACCTCCCTACTTCACCCAACCTCCCCACTTCACCCAACCTCCCCACTTCACCCAACCTCCCCACTCCACCCAACTTCCCCAAATCACCCAACCTCCCCTCTCCACCCAACCTCCCCACTCCAGCCAACCTCCCCACTCCACCCAACCTCCCCACTCCACCCAACCTCCTCACTTCACCCAACCTCCTCCCTCCACCCAACCTCCGCACTCCACCCAACTTCCCCAAATCACCCAACCTCCCCTCTCCACCCAACCTCCCCACTCCACCCAACCTCCTCACTCCACCCAACCTCCCCACTTCACCCAACCTCCCCACTCCACCCAACCTCCCTACTTCACCCAACCTCCCCACTTCACCCAACCTCCCCACTTCACCCAACCTCCCCACTCCACCCAACTTCCCCAAATCACCCAACCTCCCCTCTCCACCCAACCTCCCCACTCCAGCCAACCTCCCCACTCCACCCAACCTCCCCACTCCACCCAACCTCCTCACTTCACCCAACCTCCTCCCTCCACCCAACCTCCGCACTCCACCCAACCTTCGCACTCAACCCAACCTCCCCACTTCACCCAACCTCCCAACTCCACCCAACCTGCCCACTCCACCCAACCTCCTCACTTCACCCAACCTCCCTCCTCCACCCAACCTCCGCACTCAACCCAACTTCCGCACTCAACCCAACCTCCCCACTCCACCCAACCTCCCCATTCCACCCAACCTCCCCAATCCACCCAACCTCCACCCTCCACCCAACCTCCCCACTCCAACCAACCTCCCCACTTCACCCAACCTCCCCACTCCACCCAACCTCCCCACTCCACCCAACCTCCCCACTCCACCCAAACTCCGCACTTCACCCAACATCCGCACTTCACCCAACGTCCCCACTTCACCCAACCTCCCCATTCCACTATACCTCCCCACTTCACCCAACCTCCCTACTCCACCCAATCTCCCCACTTCACCCAAACTCGGCACTCCATCCAACCTCCGCACTCCAGCCAACCTCCGCCCTCTAACCAACTTCCGCACTCCACCCAACCTCCGCACTCAACCCAACCTCCCCACTTCACCCAACCTCCCCACTCCACCCAACCTCCCTACTTCACCCAACCTCCCCACTTCACCCAACCTCCCCACTTCACCCAACCTCCCCACTCCACCCAACTTCCCCAAATCACCCAACCTCCCCTCTCCACCCAACCTCCCCACTCCAGCCAACCTCCCCACTCCACCCAACCTCCCCACTCCACCCAACCTCCTCACTTCACCCAACCTCCTCCCTCCACCCAACCTCCGCACTCCACCCAACCTTCGCACTCAACCCAACCTCCCCACTTCACCCAACCTCCCAACTCCACCCAACCTGCCCACTCCACCCAACCTCCTCACTTCACCCAACCTCCCTCCTCCACCCAACCTCCGCACTCAACCCAACTTCCGCACTCAACCCAACCTCCCCACTCCACCCAACCTCCCCATTCCACCCAACCTCCCCAATCCACCCAACCTCCACCCTCCACCCAACCTCCCCACTCCAACCAACCTCCCCACTTCACCCAACCTCCCCACTCCACCCAACCTCCCCACTCCACCCAACCTCCCCACTCCACCCAAACTCCGCACTTCACCCAACATCCGCACTTCACCCAACGTCCCCACTTCACCCAACCTCCCCCATTCCACTATACCTCCCCACTTCACCCAACCTCCCCACTCCACCCAACCTCCCCACTTCTCCCAACCTCCGCACTGCATCCCACCTCCGCACTCCACCCAACCTCCGCACTCCAACCAACTTCCCCACTCCACCCAACTTCCCCAAATCACCCAACCTCCCCTCTCCACCCAACCTCCCCACTCCAGCCAACCTCCCCACTCCACCCAACCTCCCCACTCCACCCAACCTCCTCACTTCACCCAACCTCCCCCCTCCACCCAACCTCCCCACTTCACCCAACCTCCCCACTCCACCCAACTTCCCCACTCCACCCAACTTCCCCAAATCACCCAACCTCCCCTCTCCACCCAACCTCCCCACTCCAGCCAACCTCCCCACTCCACCCAACCTCCCCACTCCACCCAACCTCCTCACTTCACCCAACCTCCCCCCTCCACCCAACCTCCACACTCCACCCAACCTTCGCACTCAACCCAAACTCCCCACTTCACCCAACCTCCCAACTCCACCCAACCTCCCCACTCCACCCAACCTCCTCACTTCACCCAACCTCCCCCCTCCACCCAACCTCCGCCCTCCACCCAACCTTCGCACTCAACCCAACCTCCCCACTCCACCCAACCTCCCCACTTCACCCAAACTCGGCACTCCACCCAAGCCCCCATTCCACCCAACCTCCCCACTTCACCCAACCTGCCCACTTCACACAAACTCCCCACTTCACCCAACCTCCCCACTCCACCCAACCTGCCCACTCCACCCAACCTCCCCACTTCACCCAACCTCCCCACTTCACCCAACCTCCCCACTCCACCCAACCTCCCCAAATTACTCAACCTCCCCACTCCACCCAACCTTCGCACTCAACCCAACCTCCCCACTTCTCCCAACCTCCGCACTCCATCCCACCTCCGCACTCCACCCAACCTCCGCACTCCAACCAACTTCCGCACTCCACCCAACCTCCGGACTCCACCCAACCTCCGCACTCCACCCAACTTCCGCACTCAACCCAACCTCCCCACTCCACCCAACCTCCCCACTCCACCCAACCTCCCAAATCCACCCAACCTCCACCTCCACCCAACCTCCCCACTCCAACCAACCTCCCCACTTCACCCAACCTCCCCACTCCACCCAACCTCCCCACTCCACCCAACCTCCACACTCCAACCAAACTCCGCACTTCACCCAACATCCGCACTTCACCCAACGTCCCCACTTCACCCAACCTCCCCATTCCACTATACCTCCCCACTTCACCCAACCTCCCCACTCCACCCAATCTCCCCACTTCACCCAAACTCGGCACTCCATCCAACCTCCGCACTCCAGCCAACCTCCGCCCTCTAACCAACTTCCGCACTCCACCCAACCTCCGCACTCAACCCAACCTCCCCACTTCACCCAACCTCCCCACTCCACCCAACCTCCCTACTTCACCCAACCTCCCCACTTCACCCAACCTCCCCACTTCACCCAACCTCTACACTCCACCCAACTTCCCCAAATCACCCAACCTCCCCTCTCCACCCAACCTCCCCACTCCAGCCAACCTCCCCACTCCACCCAACCTCCCCACTCCACCCAACCTCCTCACTTCACCCAACCTCCTCCCTCCACCCAACCTCCGCACTCCACCCAACCTTCGCACTCAACCCAACCTCCCCACTTCACCCAACCTCCCAACTCCACCCAACCTCCCCACTCCACCCAACCTCCTCACTTCACCCAACCTCCCCCCTCCACCCAACCTCCGCACTCAACCCAACTTCCGCACTCAACCCAACCTCCCCACTCCACCCAACCTCCCCATTCCACCCAACCTCCCCAATCCACCCAACCTCCACCCTCCACCCAACCTCCCCACTCCAACCAACCTCCCCACTTCACCCAACCTCCCCACTCCACCCAACCTCCCCACTCCACCCAACCTCCCCACTCCACCCAAACTCCGCACTTCACCCAACATCCGCACTTCACCCAACGTCCCCACTTCACCCAACCTCCCCCATTCCACTATACCTCCCCACTTCACCCAACCTCCCCACTCCACCCAACCTCCCAACTTCTCCCAACCTCCGCACTCCATCCCACCTCCGCACTCCACCCAACCTCCGCACTCCAACCAACTTCCCCACTCCACCCAACTTCCCCAAATCACCCAACCTCCCCTCTCCACCCAACCTCCCCACTCCAGCCAACCTCCCCACTCCACCCAACCTCCCCACTCCACCCAACCTCCTCACTTCACCCAACCTCCCCCCTCCACCCAACCTCCCCACTTCACCCAACCTCCCCACTCCACCCAACTTCCCCACTCCACCCAACTTCCCCAAATCACCCAACCTCCCCTCTCCACCCAACCTCCCCACTCCAGCCAACCTCCCCACTCCACCCAACCTCCCCACTCCACCCAACCTCCTCACTTCACCCAACCTCCCCCCTCCACCCAACCTCCGCACTCCACCCAACCTTCGCACTCAACCCAAACTCCCCACTTCACCCAACCTCCCAACTCCACCCAACCTCCCCACTCCACCCAACCTCCTCACTTCACCCAACCTCCCCCCTCCACCCAACCTCCGCCCTCCACCCAACCTTCGCACTCAACCCAACCTCCCCACTCCACCCAACCTCCCCACTTCACCCAAACTCGGCACTCCACCCAAGCCCCCATTCCACCCAACCTCCCCACTTCACCCAACCTGCCCACTTCACACAAACTCCCCACTTCACCCAACCTCCCCACTCCACCCAACCTGCCCACTCCACCCAACCTCCCCACTTCACCCAACCTCCCCACTTCACCCAACCTCCCCACTCCACCCAACCTCCCCAAATTACTCAACCTCCCCACTCCACCCAACCTTCGCACTCAACCCAACCTCCCCACTTCTCCCAACATCCGCACTCCATCCCACCTCCGCACTCCACCCAACCTCCGCACTCCAACCAACTTCCGCACTCCACCCAACCTCCGGACTCCACCCAATCTCCCCATTTCACCCAAACTCGGCACTCCATCCAACCTCCGCACTCCAGCCAACCTCCGCCCTCTAACCAACTTCCGCACTCCACCCAACCTCCGCACTCAACCCAACCTCCCCACTTCACCCAACCTCCCCACTCCACCCAACCTCCCTACTTCACCCAACCTCCCCACTTCACCCAACCTCCCCACTTCACCCAACCTCCCCACTCCACCCAACTTCCCCAAATCACCCAACCTCCCCTCTCCACCCAACCTCCCCACTCCAGCCAACCTCCCCACTCCACCCAACCTCCCCACTCCACCCAACCTCCTCACTTCACCCAACCTCCTCCCTCCACCCAACCTCCGCACTCCACCCAACCTTCGCACTCAACCCAACCTCCCCACTTCACCCAACCTCCCAACTCCACCCAACCTCCCCACTCCACCCAACCTCCTCACTTCACCCAACCTCCCCCCTCCACCCAACCTCCGCACTCAACCCAACTTCCGCACTCAACCCAACCTCCCCACTCCACCCAACCTCCCCATTCCACCCAACCTCCCCAATCCACCCAACCTCCACCCTCCACCCAACCTCCCCACTCCAACCAACCTCCCCACTTCACCCAACCTCCCCACTCCACCCAACCTCCCCACTCCACCCAACCTCCCCACTCCACCCAAACTCCGCACTTCACCCAACATCCGCACTTCACCCAACGTCCCCACTCCACCCAACTTCCCCAAATCACCCAACCTCCCCTCTCCACCCAACCTCCCCACTCCAGCCAACCTCCCCACTCCACCCAACCTCCCCACTCCACCCAACCTCCTCACTTCACCCAACCTCCCCCCTCCACCCAACCTCCCCACTTCACCCAACCTCCCCACTCCACCCAACTTCCCCACTCCACCCAACTTCCCCAAATCACCCAACCTCCCCTCTCCACCCAACCTCCCCACTCCAGCCAACCTCCCCACTCCACCCAACCTCCCCACTCCACCCAACCTCCTCACTTCACCCAACCTCCCCCCTCCACCCAACCTCCGCACTCCACCCAACCTTCGCACTCAACCCAAACTCCCCACTTCACCCAACCTCCCAACTCCACCCAACCTCCCCACTCCACCCAACCTCCTCACTTCACCCAACCTCCCCCCTCCACCCAACCTCCGCCCTCCACCCAACCTTCGCACTCAACCCAACCTCCCCACTCCACCCAACCTCCCCACTTCACCCAAACTCGGCACTCCACCCAAGCCCCCATTCCACCCAACCTCCCCACTTCACCCAACCTGCCCACTTCACACAAACTCCCCACTTCACCCAACCTCCCCACTCCACCCAACCTGCCCACTCCACCCAACCTCCTCACTTCACCCAACCTCCCCCCTCCACCCAACCTCCGCACTCAACCCAACCTCCCCACTTCACCCAACCTCCCCACTCCACCCAACCTCCCTACTTCACCCAACCTCCCCACTTCACCCAACCTCCCCACTTCACCCAACCTCCCCACTCCACCCAACTTCCCCAAATCACCCAACCTCCCCTCTCCACCCAACCTCCCCACTCCAGCCAACCTCCCCACTCCACCCAACCTCCCCACTCCACCCAACCTCCTCACTTCACCCAACCTCCTCCCTCCACCCAACCTCCGCACTCCACCCAACTTCCCCAAATCACCCAACCTCCCCTCTCCACCCAACCTCCCCACTCCACCCAACCTCCTCACTCCACCCAACCTCCCCACTTCACCATACCTCCCCACTTCACCCAACCTCCCCCCTCCACCCAACCTCCGCACTCCACCCAACCTTCGCATTCAACCCAACCTCCCCACTTCACCCAACCTCCCAACTCCACCCAACCTCCCCACTTCACCCAACCTCCGCACTCCACCCAACCTCCGCACTCCACCCAACTTCCGCACTCCACCCAACTTCCGCACTCCACCCAACTTCCGCACTCCACCCAACCTCCGCACTCCACCCAAACTCCGCACTCCAACAAACTTCCGCACTCCACGCAACCTCCCCACTCCAACCAACCTCCACACTCCACCCAACCTCCCCACTCCACCCAACCTCCGCACTCCACCCAACCTCCCCACTCCACGCAACCTCCCCACTCCACCCAACCTCCTCACTTCACCCAACCTCCCCACACCACCCAACCTCCCCACTTCACCCAAACTCGGCACTCCGTCCAACCTCCGCACTCCACCCTACCTCCGCACTCCACCCAACCTCCCCACTGCACCCAACCTCCCCACTCCACCCAACCTCCCAAAATCACCCAACCCCCCCACTCCACCCAACCTCCCCACTCCACCCAACCTCCCCAAATTACTCAACCTCCCCACTCCACCCAACCTTCGCACTCAACCCAACCTCCCCACTCCACCCAACCTCCGCACTCCACCCAACCTCCCCACTCCACGCAACCTCCCCACTCCACCCAACCTCCTCACTTCACCCAACCTCCCCACTCCACCCAACCTCCCCACTTCACCCAAACTCGGCACTCCACCCAAGCCCCCATTCCACCCAACCTCCCCACTTCACCCAACCTGCCCACTTCACGCAAACTCCCCACTTCACCCAACCTCCCCACTCCACCCAACCTGCCCACTCCACCCAACCTCCCCACTTCACCCAACCTGCCCACTTCACCCAACCTCCCCACTCCACCCAACCTCCCCAAATTACTCAACCTCCCCACTCCACCCAACCTTCGCACTCAACCCAACCTCCCCACTTCTCCCAACCTCCGCACTCCATCCCACCTCCGCACTCCACCCAACCTCCGCACTCCAACCAACTTCCGCACTCCACCCAACCTCCGGACTCCACCCAACCTCCGCACTCCACCCAACTTCCGCACTCAACCCAACCTCCCCACTCCACCCAACCTCCCCACTCCACCCAACCTCCCCAATCCACCCAACCTCCACCTCCACCCAACCTCCCCACTCCAACCAACCTCCCCACTTCACCCAACCTCCCCACTCCACCCAACCTCCCCACTCCACCCAACCTCCACACTCCACCCAAACTCCGCACTTCACCCAACATCCGCACTTCACCCAACGTCCCCACTTCACCCAACCTCCCCATTCCACTATACCTCCCCACTTCACCCAACCTCCCTACTCCACCCAATCTCCCCACTTCACCCAAACTCGGCACTCCATCCAACCTCCGCACTCCAGCCAACCTCCGCCCTCTAACCAACTTCCGCACTCCACCCAACCTCCGCACTCAACCCAACCTCCCCACTTCACCCAACCTCCCCACTCCACCCAACCTCCCTACTTCACCCAACCTCCCCACTTCACCCAACCTCCCCACTTCACCCAACCTCCCCACTCCACCCAACTTCCCCAAATCACCCAACCTCCCCTCTCCACCCAACCTCCCCACTCCAGCCAACCTCCCCACTCCACCCAACCTCCCCACTCCACCCAACCTCCTCACTTCACCCAACCTCCTCCCTCCACCCAACCTCCGCACTCCACCCAACCTTCGCACTCAACCCAACCTCCCCACTTCACCCAACCTCCCAACTCCACCCAACCTGCCCACTCCACCCAACCTCCTCACTTCACCCAACCTCCCTCCTCCACCCAACCTCCGCACTCAACCCAACTTCCGCACTCAACCCAACCTCCCCACTCCACCCAACCTCCCCATTCCACCCAACCTCCCCAATCCACCCAACCTCCACCCTCCACCCAACCTCCCCACTCCAACCAACCTCCCCACTTCACCCAACCTCCCCACTCCACCCAACCTCCCCACTCCACCCAACCTCCCCACTCCACCCAAACTCCGCACTTCACCCAACATCCGCACTTCACCCAACGTCCCCACTTCACCCAACCTCCCCCATTCCACTATACCTCCCCACTTCACCCAACCTCCCCACTCCACCCAACCTCCCCACTTCTCCCAACCTCCGCACTCCATCCCACCTCCGCACTCCACCCAACCTCCGCACTCCAACCAACTTCCCCACTCCACCCAACTTCCCCAAATCACCCAACCTCCCCTCTCCACCCAACCTCCCCACTCCAGCCAACCTCCCCACTCCACCCAACCTCCCCACTCCACCCAACCTCCTCACTTCACCCAACCTCCCCCCTCCACCCAACCTCCCCACTTCACCCAACCTCCCCACTCCACCCAACTTCCCCACTCCACCCAACTTCCCCAAATCACCCAACCTCCCCTCTCCACCCAACCTCCGCACTCCACCCAACCTTCGCACTCAACCCAAACTCCCCACTTCACCCAACCTCCCAACTCCACCCAACCTCCCCACTCCACCCAACCTCCTCACTTCACCCAACCTCCCCCCTCCACCCAACCTCCGCCCTCCACCCAACCTTCGCACTCAACCCAACCTCCCCACTCCACGCAACCTCCCCACTTCACCCAAACTCGGCACTCCACCCAAGCCCCCATTCCACCCAACCTCCCCACTTCACCCAACCTGCCCACTTCACACAAACTCCCCACTTCACCCAACCTCCCCACTCCACCCAACCTGCCCACTCCACCCAACCTCCCCACTTCACCCAACCTCCCCACTTCACCCAACCTCCCCACTCCACCCAACCTCCCCAAATTACTCAACCTCCCCACTCCACCCAACCTTCGCACTCAACCCAACCTCCCCACTTCTCCCAACCTCCGCACTCCATCCCACCTCCGCACTCCACCCAACCTCCGCACTCCAACCAACTTCCGCACTCCACCCAACCTCCGGACTCCACCCAACCTCCGCACTCCACCCAACTTCCGCACTCAACCCAACCTCCCCACTCCACCCAACCTCCCCACTCCACCCAACCTCCCAAATCCACCCAACCTCCACCTCCACCCAACCTCCCCACTCCAACCAACCTCCCCACTTCACCCAACCTCCCCACTCCACCCAACCTCCCCACTCCACCCAAACTCCGCACTTCACCCAACATCCGCACTTCACCCAACGTCCCCACTTCACCCAACCTCCCCCATTCCACTATACCTCCCCACTTCACCCAACCTCCCCACTCCACCCAACCTCCCCACTTCTCCCAACCTCCGCACTCCATCCCACCTCCGCACTCCACCCAACCTCCGCACTCCAACCAACTTCCCCACTCCACCCAACTTCCCCAAATCACCCAACCTCCCCTCTCCACCCAACCTCCCCACTCCAGCCAACCTCCCCACTCCACCCAACCTCCCCACTCCACCCAACCTCCTCACTTCACCCAACCTCCCCCCTCCACCCAACCTCCCCACTTCACCCAACCTCCCCACTCCACCCAACTTCCCCACTCCACCCAACTTCCCCAAATCACCCAACCTCCCCTCTCCACCCAACCTCCGCACTCCACCCAACCTTCGCACTCAACCCAAACTCCCCACTTCACCCAACCTCCCAACTCCACCCAACCTCCCCACTCCACCCAACCTCCTCACTTCACCCAACCTCCCCCCTCCACCCAACCTCCGCCCTCCACCCAACCTTCGCACTCAACCCAACCTCCCCACTCCACGCAACCTCCCCACTTCACCCAAACTCGGCACTCCACCCAAGCCCCCATTCCACCCAACCTCCCCACTTCACCCAACCTGCCCACTTCACACAAACTCCCCACTTCACCCAACCTCCCCACTCCACCCAACCTGCCCACTCCACCCAACCTCCCCACTTCACCCAACCTCCCCACTTCACCCAACCTCCCCACTCCACCCAACCTCCCCAAATTACTCAACCTCCCCACTCCACCCAACCTTCGCACTCAACCCAACCTCCCCACTTCTCCCAACCTCCGCACTCCATCCCACCTCCGCACTCCACCCAACCTCCGCACTCCAACCAACTTCCGCACTCCACCCAACCTCCGGACTCCACCCAACCTCCGCACTCCACCCAACTTCCGCACTCAACCCAACCTCCCCACTCCACCCAACCTCCCCACTCCACCCAACCTCCCAAATCCACCCAACCTCCACCTCCACCCAACCTCCCCACTCCAACCAACCTCCCCACTTCACCCAACCTCCCCACTCCACCCAACCTCCCCACTCCACCCAACCTCCCCACTCCACCCAAACTCCGCACTTCACCCAACATCCGCACTTCACCCAACGTCCCCACTTCACCCAACCTCCCCCATTCCACTATACCTCCCCACTTCACCCAACCTCCCCACTCCACCCAACCTCCCCACTTCTCCCAACCTCCGCACTCCATCCCACCTCCCCACTCCACCCAACCTCCCCACTCCACCCAACCTCCACACTCCACCCAAACTCCGCACTTCACCCAACATCCGCACTTCACCCAACGTCCCCACTTCACCCAACCTCCCCATTCCACTATACCTCCCCACTTCACCCAACCTCCCTACTCCACCCAATCTCCCCACTTCACCCAAACTCGGCACTCCATCCAACCTCCGCACTCCAGCCAACCTCCGCCCTCTAACCAACTTCCGCACTCCACCCAACCTCCGCACTCAACCCAACCTCCCCACTTCACCAAACCTCCCCACTCCACCCAACCTCCCTACTTCACCCAACCTCCCCACTTCACCCAACCTCCCCACTTCACCCAACCTCCCCACTCCACCCAACTTCCCCAAATCACCCAACCTCCCCTCTCCACCCAACCTCCCCACTCCAGCCAACCTCCCCACTCCACCCAACCTCCCCACTCCACCCAACCTCCTCACTTCACCCAACCTCCTCCCTCCACCCAACCTCCGCACTCCACCCAACCTTCGCACTCAACCCAACCTCCCCACTTCACCCAACCTCCCAACTCCACCCAACCTGCCCACTCCACCCAACCTCCTCACTTCACCCAACCTCCCTCCTCCACCCAACCTCCGCACTCAACCCAACTTCCGCACTCAACCCAACCTCCCCACTCCACCCAACCTCCCCATTCCACCCAACCTCCCCAATCCACCCAACCTCCACCCTCCACCCAACCTCCCCACTCCAACCAACCTCCCCACTTCACCCAACCTCCCCACTCCACCCAACCTCCCCACTCCACCCAACCTCCCCACTCCACCCAAACTCCGCACTTCACCCAACATCCGCACTTCACCCAACGTCCCCACTTCACCCAACCTCCCCCATTCCACTATACCTCCCCACTTCACCCAACCTCCCCACTCCACCCAACCTCCCCACTTCTCCCAACCTCCGCACTCCATCCCACCTCCGCACTCCACCCAACCTCCGCACTCCAACCAACTTCCCCACTCCACCCAACTTCCCCAAATCACCCAACCTCCCCTCTCCACCCAACCTCCCCACTCCAGCCAACCTCCCCACTCCACCCAACCTCCCCACTCCACCCAACCTCCTCACTTCACCCAACCTCCCCCCTCCACCCAACCTCCCCACTTCACCCAACCTCCCCACTCCACCCAACTTCCCCACTCCACCCAACTTCCCCAAATCACCCAACCTCCCCTCTCCACCCAACCTCCGCACTCCACCCAACCTTCGCACTCAACC
Organism: Oasisia sp. SBJ-2009; assembly: GCA_964017155.1. NCBI lineage: Eukaryota > Metazoa > Annelida > Polychaeta > Sabellida > Siboglinidae > Oasisia > Oasisia sp. SBJ-2009. Next base: position 30,685,135 of record OZ024859.1, read on the forward strand.
CAAACTCCCCACTTCACCCAACCTCCCAACTCCACCCAACCTCCCCACTCCACCCAACCTCCTCACTTCACCCAACCTCCCCCCTCCACCCAACCTCCGCCCTCCACCCAACCTCCGCACTCCACCCAACCTTCGCACTCAACCCAACCTCCCCACTTCACCCAACCTCCCAACTCCACCCAACCTCCCCACTCCACCCAACCTCCTCACTTCACCCAACCTCCCCCCTCCACCCAACCTCCGCACTCAACCCAACTTCCGCACTCAACCCAACCTCCCCACTCCACCCAACCTCCCCATTCCACCCAACCTCCCCAATCCACCCAACCTCCACCCTCCACCCAACCTCCCCACTCCAACCAACCTCCCCACTTCACCCAACCTCCCCACTCCACCCAACCTCCCCACTCCACCCAACCTCCCCACTCCACCCAAACTCCGCACTTCACCCAACATCCGCACTTCACCCAACGTCCCCACTTCACCCAACCTCCCCCATTCCACTATACCTCCCCACTTCACCCAACCTCCCCACTCCACCCAACCTCCCAACTTCTCCCAACCTCCGCACTCCATCCCACCTCCGCACTCCACCCAACCTCCGCACTCCAACCAACTTCCCCACTCCACCCAACTTCCCCAAATCACCCAACCTCCCCTCTCCACCCAACCTCCCCACTCCAGCCAACCTCCCCACTCCACCCAACCTCCCCACTCCACCCAACCTCCTCACTTCACCCAACCTCCCCCCTCCACCCATCCTCCCCACTTCACCCAACCTCCCCACTCCACCCAACTTCCCCACTCCACCCAACTTCCCCAAATCACCCAACCTCCCCTCTCCACCCAACCTCCCCACTCCAGCCAACCTCCCCACTCCACCCAACCTCCCCACTCCACCCAACCTCCTCACTTCACCCAACCTCCCCCCTCCACCCAACCTCCGCACTCCACCCAACCTTCGCACTCAACCCAAACTCCCCACTTCACCCAACCTCCCAACTCCACCCAACCTCCCCACTCCACCCAACCTCCTCACTTCACCCAACCTCCCCCCTCCACCCAACCTCCGCCCTCCACCCAACCTTCGCGCTCAACCCAACCTCCCCACTCCACCCAACCTCCCCACTTCACCCAAACTCGGCACTCCACCCAAGCCCCCATTCCACCCAACCTCCCCACTTCACCCAACCTGCCCACTTCACACAAACTCCCCACTTCACCCAACCTCCCCACTCCACCCAACCTGCCCACTCCACCCAACCTCCCCACTTCACCCAACCTCCCCACTTCACCCAACCTCCCCACCCCACCCAACCTCCCCAAATTACTCAACCTCCCCACTCCACCCAACCTTCGCACTCAACCCAACCTCCCCACTTCTCCCAACCTCCGCACTCCATCCCACCTCCGCACTCCACCCAACCTCCGCACTCCAACCAACTTCCGCACTCCACCCAACCTCCGGACTCCACCCAATCTCCCCATTTCACCCAAACTCGGCACTCCATCCAACCTCCGCACTCCAGCCAACCTCCGCCCTCTAACCAACTTCCGCACTCCACCCAACCTCCGCACTCAACCCAACCTCCCCACTTCACCCAACCTCCCCACTCCACCCAACCTCCCCACTCCACCCAACCTCCCCAATCCACCCAACCTCCACCTCCACCCAACCTCCCCACTCCAACCAACCTCCCCACTTCACCCAACCTCCCCACTCCACCCAACCTCCCCACTCCACCCAACCTCCACACTCCACCCAAACTCCGCACTTCACCCAACATCCGCACTTCACCCAACGTCCCCACTTCACCCAACCTCCCCATTCCACTATACCTCCCCACTTCACCCAACCTCCCTACTCCACCCAATCTCCCCACTTCACCCAAACTCGGCACTCCATCCAACCTCCGCACTCCAGCCAACCTCCGCCCTCTAACCAACTTCCGCACTCCACCCAACCTCCGCACTCAACCCAACCTCCCCACTTCACCCAACCTCCCCACTCCACCCAACCTCCCTACTTCACCCAACCTCCCCACTTCACCCAACCTCCCCACTTCACCCAACCTCCCAACTCCACCCAACTTCCCCAAATCACCCAACCTCCCCTCTCCACCCAACCTCCCCACTCCAGCCAACCTCCCCACTCCACCCAACCTCCCCACTCCACCCAACCTCCTCACTTCACCCAACCTCCTCCCTCCACCCAACCTCCGCACTCCACCCAACCTTCGCACTCAACCCAACCTCCCCACTTCACCCAACCTCCCAACTCCACCCAACCTGCCCACTCCACCCAACCTCCTCACTTCACCCAACCTCCCTCCTCCACCCAACCTCCGCACTCAACCCAACTTCCGCACTCAACCCAACCTCCCCACTCCACCCAACCTCCCCATTCCACCCAACCTCCCCAATCCACCCAACCTCCACCCTCCACCCAACCTCCCCACTCCAACCAACCTCCCCACTTCACCCAACCTCCCCACTCCACCCAACCTCCCCACTCCACCCAACCTCCCCACTCCACCCAAACTCCGCACTTCACCCAACATCCGCACTTCACCCAACGTCCCCACTTCACCCAACCTCCCCCATTCCACTATACCTCCCCACTTCACCCAACCTCCCCACTCCACCCAACCTCCCCACTTCTCCCAACCTCCGCACTCCATCCCACCTCCGCACTCCACCCAACCTCCGCACTCCAACCAACTTCCCCACTCCACCCAACTTCCCCAAATCACCCAACCTCCCCTCTCCACCCAACCTCCCCACTCCAGCCAACCTCCCCACTCCACCCAACCTCCCCACTCCACCCAACCTCCTCACTTCACCCAACCTCCCCCCTCCACCCAACCTCCCCACTTCACCCAACCTCCCCACTCCACCCAACTTCCCCACTCCACCCAACTTCCCCAAATCACCCAACCTCCCCTCTCCACCCAACCTCCGCACTCCACCCAACCTTCGCACTCAACCCAAACTCCCCACTTCACCCAACCTCCCAACTCCACCCAACCTCCCCACTCCACCCAACCTCCTCACTTCACCCAACCTCCCCCCTCCACCCAACCTCCGCCCTCCACCCAACCTTCGCACTCAACCCAACCTCCCCACTCCACGCAACCTCCCCACTTCACCCAAACTCGGCACTCCACCCAAGCCCCCATTCCACCCAACCTCCCCACTTCACCCAACCTGCCCACTTCACACAAACTCCCCACTTCACCCAACCTCCCCACTCCACCCAACCTGCCCACTCCACCCAACCTCCCCACTTCACCCAACCTCCCCACTTCACCCAACCTCCCCACTCCACCCAACCTCCCCAAATTACTCAACCTCCCCACTCCACCCAACCTTCGCACTCAACCCAACCTCCCCACTTCTCCCAACCTCCGCACTCCATCCCACCTCCGCACTCCACCCAACCTCCGCACTCCAACCAACTTCCGCACTCCACCCAACCTCCGGACTCCACCCAACCTCCGCACTCCACCCAACTTCCGCACTCAACCCAACCTCCCCACTCCACCCAACCTCCCCACTCCACCCAACCTCCCAAATCCACCCAACCTCCACCTCCACCCAACCTCCCCACTCCAACCAACCTCCCCACTTCACCCAACCTCCCCACTCCACCCAACCTCCCCACTCCACCCAACCTCCACACTCCAACCAAACTCCGCACTTCACCCAACATCCGCACTTCACCCAACGTCCCCACTTCACCCAACCTCCCCATTCCACTATACCTCCCCACTTCACCCAACCTCCCCACTCCACCCAATCTCCCCACTTCACCCAAACTCGGCACTCCATCCAACCTCCGCACTCCAGCCAACCTCCGCCCTCTAACCAACTTCCGCACTCCACCCAACCTCCGCACTCAACCCAACCTCCCCACTTCACCCAACCTCCCCACTCCACCCAACCTCCCTACTTCACCCAACCTCCCCACTTCACCCAACCTCCCCACTTCACCCAACCTCCCCTCTCCACCCAACCTCCCCACTCCAGCCAACCTCCCGACTCCACCCAACCTCCCCACTCCACCCAACCTCCTCACTTCACCCAACCTCCTCCCTCCACCCAACCTCCGCACTCCACCCAACCTTCGCACTCAACCCAACCTCCCCACTTCACCCAACCTCCCAACTCCACCCAACCTGCCCACTCCACCCAACCTCCTCACTTCACCCAACCTCCCTCCTCCACCCAACCTCCGCACTCAACCCAACTTCCGCACTCAACCCAACCTCCCCACTCCACCCAACCTCCCCATTCCACCCAACCTCCCCAATCCACCCAACCTCCACCCTCCACCCAACCTCCCCACTCCAACCAACCTCCCCACTTCACCCAACCTCCCCACTCCACCCAACCTCCCCACTCCACCCAACCTCCCCACTCCACCCAAACTCCGCACTTCACCCAACATCCGCACTTCACCCAACGTCCCCACTTCACCCAACCTCCCCCATTCCACTATACCTCCCCACTTCACCCAACCTCCCCACTCCACCCAACCTCCCCACTTCTCCCAACCTCCGCACTCCATCCCACCTCCGCACTCCACCCAACCTCCGCACTCCAACCAACTTCCCCACTCCACCCAACTTCCCCAAATCACCCAACCTCCCCTCTCCACCCAACCTCCCCACTCCAGCCAACCTCCCCACTCCACCCAACCTCCCCACTCCACCCAACCTCCTCACTTCACCCAACCTCCCCCCTCCACCCAACCTCCCCACTTCACCCAACCTCCCCACTCCACCCAACTTCCCCACTCCACCCAACTTCCCCAAATCACCCAACCTCCCCTCTCCACCCAACCTCCGCACTCCACCCAACCTTCGCACTCAACCCAAACTCCCCACTTCACCCAACCTCCCAACTCCACCCAACCTCCCCACTCCACCCAACCTCCTCACTTCACCCAACCTCCCCCCTCCACCCAACCTCCGCCCTCCACCCAACCTTCGCACTCAACCCAACCTCCCCACTCCACGCAACCTCCCCACTTCACCCAAACTCGGCACTCCACCCAAGCCCCCATTCCACCCAACCTCCCCACTTCACCCAACCTGCCCACTTCACACAAACTCCCCACTTCACCCAACCTCCCCACTCCACCCAACCTGCCCACTCCACCCAACCTCCCCACTTCACCCAACCTCCCCACTTCACCCAACCTCCCCACTCCACCCAACCTCCCCAAATTACTCAACCTCCCCACTCCACCCAACCTTCGCACTCAACCCAACCTCCCCACTTCTCCCAACCTCCGCACTCCATCCCACCTCCGCACTCCACCCAACCTCCGCACTCCAACCAACTTCCGCACTCCACCCAACCTCCGGACTCCACCCAACCTCCGCACTCCACCCAACTTCCGCACTCAACCCAACCTCCCCACTCCACCCAACCTCCCCACTCCACCCAACCTCCCAAATCCACCCAACCTCCACCTCCACCCAACCTCCCCACTCCAACCAACCTCCCCACTTCACCCAACCTCCCCACTCCACCCAACCTCCCCACTCCACCCAACCTCCACACTCCAACCAAACTCCGCACTTCACCCAACATCCGCACTTCACCCAACGTCCCCACTTCACCCAACCTCCCCATTCCACTATACCTCCCCACTTCACCCAACCTCCCCACTCCACCCAATCTCCCCACTTCACCCAAACTCGGCACTCCATCCAACCTCCGCACTCCAGCCAACCTCCGCCCTCTAACCAACTTCCGCACTCCACCCAACCTCCGCACTCAACCCAACCTCCCCACTTCACCCAACCTCCCCACTCCACCCAACCTCCCTACTTCACCCAACCTCCCCACTTCACCCAACCTCCCCACTTCACCCAACCTCCCCACTCCACCCAACTTCCCCAAATCACCCAACCTCCCCTCTCCACCTAACCTCCCCACTCCAGCCAACCTCCCCACTCCACCCAACCTCCCCACTCCACCCAACCTCCTCACTTCACCCAACCTCCTCCCTCCACCCAACCTCCGCACTCCACCCAACCTTCGCACTCAACCCAACCTCCCCACTTCACCCAACCTCCCAACTCCACCCAACCTCCCCACTCCACCCAACCTCCTCACTTCACCCAACCTCCCCCCTCCACCCAACCTCCGCACTCAACCCAACTTCCGCACTCAACCCAACCTCCCCACTCCACCCAACCTCCCCATTCCACCCAACCTCCCCAATCCACCCAACCTCCACCCTCCACCCAACCTCCCCACTCCAACCAACCTCCCCACTTCACCCAACCTCCCCACTCCACCCAACCTCCCCACTCCACCCAACCTCCCCACTCCACCCAAACTCCGCACTTCACCCAACATCCGCACTTCACCCAACGTCCCCACTTCACCCAACCTCCCCCATTCCACTATACCTCCCCACTTCACCCAACCTCCCCACTCCACCCAACCTCCCAACTTCTCCCAACCTCCGCACTCCATCCCACCTCCGCACTCCACCCAACCTCCGCACTCCAACCAACTTCCCCACTCCACCCAACTTCCCCAAATCACCCAACCTCCCCTCTCCACCCAACCTCCCCACTCCAGCCAACCTCCCCACTCCACCCAACCTCCCCACTCCACCCAACCTCCTCACTTCACCCAACCTCCCCCCTCCACCCAACCTCCCCACTTCACCCAACCTCCCCACTCCACCCAACTTCCCCACTCCACCCAACTTCCCCAAATCACCCAACCTCCCCTCTCCACCCAACCTCCCCACTCCAGCCAACCTCCCCACTCCACCCAACCTCCCCACTCCACCCAACCTCCTCACTTCACCCAACCTCCCCCCTCCACCCAACCTCCGCACTCCACCCAACCTTCGCACTCAACCCAAACTCCCCACTTCACCCAACCTCCCAACTCCACCCAACCTCCCCACTCCACCCAACCTCCTCACTTCACCCAACCTCCCCCCTCCACCCAACCTCCGCCCTCCACCCAACCTTCGCGCTCAACCCAACCTCCCCACTCCACCCAACCTCCCCACTTCACCCAAACTCGGCACTCCACCCAAGCCCCCATTCCACCCAACCTCCCCACTTCACCCAACCTGCCCACTTCACACAAACTCCCCACTTCACCCAACCTCCCCACTCCACCCAACCTGCCCACTCCACCCAACCTCCCCACTTCACCCAACCTCCCCACTTCACCCAACCTCCCCACCCCACCCAACCTCCCCAAATTACTCAACCTCCCCACTCCACCCAACCTTCGCACTCAACCCAACCTCCCCACTTCTCCCAACCTCCGCACTCCATCCCACCTCCGCACTCCACCCAACCTCCGCACTCCAACCAACTTCCGCACTCCACCCAACCTCCGGACTCCACCCAATCTCCCCATTTCACCCAAACTCGGCACTCCATCCAACCTCCGCACTCCAGCCAACCTCCGCCCTCTAACCAACTTCCGCACTCCACCCAACCTCCGCACTCAACCCAACCTCCCCACTTCACCCAACCTCCCCACTCCACCCAACCTCCCTACTTCACCCAACCTCCCCACTTCACCCAACCTCCCCACTTCACCCAACCTCCCCACTCCACCCAACTTCCCCAAATCACCCAACCTCCCCTCTCCACCCAACCTCCCCACTCCAGCCAACCTCCCCACTCCACCCAACCTCCCCACTCCACCCAACCTCCTCACTTCACCCAACCTCCTCCCTCCACCCAACCTCCGCACTCCACCCAACCTTCGCACTCAACCCAACCTCCCCACTTCACCCAACCTCCCAACTCCACCCAACCTCCCCACTCCACCCAACCTCCTCACTTCACCCAACCTCCCCCCTCCACCCAACCTCCGCACTCAACCCAACTTCCGCACTCAACCCAACCTCCCCACTCCACCCAACCTCCCCATTCCACCCAACCTCCCCAATCCACCCAACCTCCCCACTCCAACCAACCTCCCCACTTCACCCAACCTCCCCACTCCACCCAACCTCCCCACTCCACCCAACCTCCCCACTCCACCCAAACTCCGCACTTCACCCAACATCCGCACTTCACCCAACGTCCCCACTCCACCCAACTTCCCCAAATCACCCAACCTCCCCTCTCCACCCAACCTCCCCACTCCAGCCAACCTCCCCACTCCACCCAACCTCCCCACTCCACCCAACCTCCTCACTTCACCCAACCTCCCCCCTCCACCCAACCTCCCCACTTCACCCAACCTCCCCACTCCACCCAACTTCCCCACTCCACCCAACTTCCCCAAATCACCCAACCTCCCCTCTCCACCCAACCTCCCCACTCCAGCCAACCTCCCCACTCCACCCAACCTCCCCACTCCACCCAACCTCCTCACTTCACCCAACCTCCCCCCTCCACCCAACCTCCGCACTCCACCCAACCTTCGCACTCAACCCAAACTCCCCACTTCACCCAACCTCCCAACTCCACCCAACCTCCCCACTCCACCCAACCTCCTCACTTCACCCAACCTCCCCCCTCCACCCAACCTCCGCCCTCCACCCAACCTTCGCACTCAACCCAACCTCCCCACTCCACCCAACCTCCCCACTTCACCCAAACTCGGCACTCCACCCAAGCCCCCATTCCACCCAACCTCCCCACTTCACCCAACCTGCCCACTTCACACAAACTCCCCACTTCACCCAACCTCCCCACTCCACCCAACCTGCCCACTCCACCCAACCTCCTCACTTCACCCAACCTCCCCCCTCCACCCAACCTCCGCACTCAACCCAACTTCCGCACTCAACCCAACCTCCCCACTCCACCCAACCTCCCCATTCCACCCAACCTCCCCAATCCACCCAACCTCCACCCTCCACCCAACCTCCCCACTCCAACCAACCTCCCCACTTCACCCAACCTCCCCACTCCACCCAACCTCCCCACTCCACCCAACCTCCCCACTCCACCCAAACTCCGCACTTCACCCAACATCCGCACTTCACCCAACGTCCCCACTTCACCCAACCTCCCCCATTCCACTATACCTCCCCACTTCACCCAACCTCCCCACTCCACCCAACCTCCCAACTTCTCCCAACCTCCGCACTCCATCCCACCTCCGCACTCCACCCAACCTCCGCACTCCAACCAACTTCCCCACTCCACCCAACTTCCCCAAATCACCCAACCTCCCCTCTCCACCCAACCTCCCCACTCCAGCCAACCTCCCCACTCCACCCAACCTCCCCACTCCACCCAACCTCCTCACTTCACCCAACCTCCCCCCTCCACCCAACCTCCCCACTTCACCCAACCTCCCCACTCCACCCAACTTCCCCACTCCACCCAACTTCCCCAAATCACCCAACCTCCCCTCTCCACCCAACCTCCCCACTCCAGCCAACCTCCCCACTCCACCCAACCTCCCCACTCCACCCAACCTCCTCACTTCACCCAACCTCCCCCCTCCACCCAACCTCCGCACTCCACCCAACCTTCGCACTCAACCCAAACTCCCCACTTCACCCAACCTCCCAACTCCACCCAACCTCCCCACTCCACCCAACCTCCTCACTTCACCCAACCTCCCCCCTCCACCCAACCTCCGCCCTCCACCCAACCTTCGCACTCAACCCAACCTCCCCACTCCACCCAACCTCCCCACTTCACCCAAACTCGGCACTCCACCCAAGCCCCCATTCCACCCAACCTCCCCACTTCACCCAACCTGCCCACTTCACACAAACTCCCCACTTCACCCAACCTCCCCACTCCACCCAACCTGCCCACTCCACCCAACCTCCCCACTTCACCCAACCTCCCCACTTCACCCAACCTCCCCACTCCACCCAACCTCCCCAAATTACTCAACCTCCCCACTCCACCCAACCTTCGCACTCAACCCAACCTCCCCACTTCTCCCAACCTCCGCACTCCATCCCACCTCCGCACTCCACCCAACCTCCGCACTCCAACCAACTTCCGCACTCCACCCAACCTCCGGACTCCACCCAATCTCCCCATTTCACCCAAACTCGGCACTCCATCCAACCTCCGCACTCCAGCCAACCTCCGCCCTCCAACCAACTTCCGCACTCCACCCAACCTCCGCACTCAACCCAACCTCCCCACTTCACCCAACCTCCCCACTCCACCCAACCTCCCTACTTCACCCAACCTCCCCACTTCACCCAACCTCCCCACTTCACCCAACCTCCCCACTCCACCCAACTTCCCCAAATCACCCAACCTCCCCTCTCCACCCAACCTCCCCACTCCAGCCAACCTCCCCACTCCACCCAACCTCCCCACTCCACCCAACCTCCTCACTTCACCCAACCTCCTCCCTCCACCCAACCTCCGCACTCCACCCAACCTTCGCACTCAACCAACCTCCCCACTTCACCCAACCTCCCAACTCCACCCAACCTCCCCACTCCACCCAACCTCCTCACTTCACCCAACCTCCCCCCTCCACCCAACCTCCGCACTCAACCCAACTTCCGCACTCAACCCAACCTCCCCACTCCACCCAACCTCCCCATTCCACCCAACCTCCCCAATCCACCCAACCTCCACCCTCCACCCAACCTCCCCACTCCAACCAACCTCCCCCACTTCACCCAACCTCCCCACTCCACCCAACCTCCCCACTCCACCCAACCTCCCCACTCCACCCAAACTCCGCACTTCACCCAACATCCGCACTTCACCCAACGTCCCCACTCCACCCAACTTCCCCAAATCACCCAACCTCCCCTCTCCACCCAACCTCCCCACTCCAGCCAACCTCCCCACTCCACCCACCTCCCCACTCCACCCAACCTCCTCACTTCACCCAACCTCCCCCCTCCACCCAACCTCCCCACTTCACCCAACCTCCCCACTCCACCCAACTTCCCCACTCCACCCAACTTCCCCAAATCACCCAACCTCCCCTCTCCACCCAACCTCCCCACTCCAGCCAACCTCCCCACTCCACCCAACCTCCCCACTCCACCCAACCTCCTCACTTCACCCAACCTCCCCCCTCCACCCAACCTCCGCACTCCACCCAACCTTCGCACTCAACCCAACCTCCCCCCTCCACCCAACCTCCGCCCTCCACCCAACCTTCGCACTCAACCCAACCTCCCCACTCCACCCAACCTCCCCACTTCACCCAAACTCGGCACTCCACCCAAGCCCCCATTCCACCCAACCTCCCCACTTCACCCAACCTGCCCACTTCACACAAACTCCCCACTTCACCCAACCTCCCCACTCCACCCAACCTGCCCACTCCACCCAACCTCCCCACTTCACCCAACCTCCCCACTTCACCCAACCTCCCCACTCCACCCAACCTCCCCAAATTACTCAACCTCCCCACTCCACCCAACCTTCGCACTCAACCCAACCTCCCCACTTCTCCCAACCTCCGCACTCCATCCCACCTCCGCACTCCACCCAACCTCCGCACTCCACCCAACTTCCGCACTCAACCCAACCTCCCCACTCCACCCAACCTCCCCACTCCACCCAACCTCCCAAATCCACCCAACATCCACCTCCACCCAACCTCCCCACTCCAACCAACCTCCCCACTTCACCCAACCTCCCCACTCCACCCAACCTCCCCACTCCACCCAACCTCCACACTCCACCCAAACTCCGCACTTCACCCAACATCCGCACTTCACCCAACGTCCCCACTTCACCCAACCTCCCCATTCCACTATACCTCCCCACTTCACCCAACCTCCCCACTCCACCCAATCTCCCCACTTCACCCAAACTCGGCACTCCATCCAACCTCCGCACTCCAGCCAACCTCCGCCCTCTAACCAACTTCCGCACTCCACCCAACCTCCGCACTCAACCCAACATCCCCACTTCACCCAACCTCCCCACTCCACCCAACCTCCCTACTTCACCCAACCTCCCCACTTCACCCAACCAATCTCCCCACTTCACCCAACCTCCCCACTCCACCCAACTTCCCCAAATCACCCAACCTCCCCTCTCCACCCAACCTCCCCACTCCAGCCAACCTCCCCACTCCACCCAACCTCCCCACTCCACCCAACCTCCTCACTTCACCCAACCTCCTCCCTCCACCCAACCTCCGCACTCCACCCAACCTTCGCACTCAACCCAACCTCCCCACTTCACCCAACCTCCCAACTCCACCCCCCCACTCCACCCAACCTCCTCACTTCACCCAACCTCCCCCCTCCACCCAACCTCCGCACTCAACCCAACTTCCGCACTCAACCCAACCTCCCCACTCCACCCAACCTCCCCATTCCACCCAACCTCCCCAATCCACCCAACCTCCACCCTCCACCCAACCTCCCCACTCCAACCAACCTCCCCACTTCACCCAACCTCCCCACTCCACCCAACCTCCCCACTCCACCCAAACTCCGCACTTCACCCAACATCCGCACTTCACCCAACGTCCCCACTTCACCCAACCTCCCCCATTCCACTATACCTCCCCACTTCACCCAACCCCCCCACTCCACCCAACCTCCCCACTTCTCCCAACCTCCGCACTCCATCCCACCTCCGCACTCCACCCAACCTCCGCACTCCAACCAACTTCCCCACTCCACCCAACTTCCCCAAATCACCCAACCTCCCCTCTCCACCCAACCTCCCCACTCCAGCCAACCTCCCCACTCCACCCAACCTCCCCACTCCACCCAACCTCCTCACTTCACCCAACCTCCCCCCTCCACCCAACCTCCCCACTTCACCCAACCTCCCCACTCCACCCAACTTCCCCACTCCACCCAACTTCCCCAAATCACCCAACCTCCCCTCTCCACCCAACCTCCCCACTCCAGCCAACCTCCCCACTCCACCCAACCTCCCCACTCCACCCAACCTCCTCACTTCACCCAACCTCCCCCCTCCACCCAACCTCCGCACTCCACCCAACCTTCGCACTCAACCCAAACTCCCCACTTCACCCAACCTCCCAACTCCACCCAACCTCCCCACTCCACCCAACCTCCTCACTTCACCCAACCTCCCCCCTCCACCCAACCTCCGCCCTCCACCCAACCTTCGCACTCAACCCAACCTCCCCACTCCACCCAACCTCCCCACTTCACCCAAACTCGGCACTCCACCCAAGCCCCCATTCCACCCAACCTCCCCACTTCACCCAACCTGCCCACTTCACACAAACTCCCCACTTCACCCAACCTCCCCACTCCACCCAACCTGCCCACTCCACCCAACCTCCCCACTCCACCCAATCTCCCCACTTCACCCAAACTCGGCACTCCATCCAACCTCCGCACTCCAGCCAACCTCCGCCCTCTAACCAACTTCCGCACTCCACCCAACCTCCGCACTCAACCCAACCTCCCCACTTCACCCAACCTCCCCACTCCACCCAACCTCCCTACTTCACCCAACCTCCCCACTTCACCCAACCTCCCCACTTCACCCAACCTCCCCACTCCACCCAACTTCCCCAAATCACCCAACCTCCCCTCTCCACCCAACCTCCCCACTCCAGCCAACCTCCCCACTCCACCCAACCTCCCCACTCCACCCAACCTCCTCACTTCACCCAACCTCCTCCCTCCACCCAACCTCCGCACTCCACCCAACCTTCGCACTCAACCCAACCTCCCCACTTCACCCAACCTCCCAACTCCACCCAACCTCCCCACTCCACCCAACCTCCTCACTTCACCCAACCTCCCCCCTCCACCCAACCTCCGCACTCAACCCAACTTCCGCACTCAACCCAACCTCCCCACTCCACCCAACCTCCCCATTCCACCCAACCTCCCCAATCCACCCAACCTCCACCCTCCACCCAAACTCCGCACTTCACCCAACATCCGCACTTCACCCAACGTCCCCACTTCACCCAACCTCCCCCATTCCACTATACCTCCCCACTTCACCCAACCCCCCCACTCCACCCAACCTCCCCACTTCTCCCAACCTCCGCACTCCATCCCACCTCCGCACTCCACCCAACCTCCGCACTCCAACCAACTTCCCCACTCCACCCAACTTCCCCAAATCACCCAACCTCCCCTCTCCACCCAACCTCCCCACTCCAGCCAACCTCCCCACTCCACCCAACCTCCCCACTCCACCCAACCTCCTCACTTCACCCAACCTCCCCCCTCCACCCAACCTCCCCACTTCACCCAACCTCCCCACTCCACCCAACTTCCCCACTCCACCCAACTTCCCCAAATCACCCAACCTCCCCTCTCCACCCAACCTCCCCACTCCAGCCAACCTCCCCACTCCACCCAACCTCCCCACTCCACCCAACCTCCTCACTTCACCCAACCTCCCCCCTCCACCCAACCTCCGCACTCCACCCAACCTTCGCACTCAACCCAAACTCCCCACTTCACCCAACCTCCCAACTCCACCCAACCTCCCCACTCCACCCAACCTCCTCACTTCACCCAACCTCCCCCCTCCACCCAACCTCCGCCCTCCACCCAACCTTCGCACTCAACCCAACCTCCCCACTCCACCCAACCTCCCCACTTCACCCAAACTCGGCACTCCACCCAAGCCCCCATTCCACCCAACCTCCCCACTTCACCCAACCTGCCCACTTCACACAAACTCCCCACTTCACCCAACCTCCCCACTCCACCCAACCTGCCCACTCCACCCAACCTCCCCACTTCACCCAACCTCCGCACTTCACCCAACCTCCCCACTCCACCCAACCTCCCCAAATTACTCAACCTCCCCACTCCACCCAACCTTCGCACTCAACCCAACCTCCCCACTTCTCCCAACCTCCGCACTCCATCCCACCTCCGCACTCCACCCAACCTCCGCACTCCAACCAACTTCCGCACTCCACCCAACCTCCGGACTCCACCCAATCTCCCCACTTCACCCAAACTCGGCACTCCATCCAACCTCCGCACTCCAGCCAACCTCCGCCCTCTAACCAACTTCCGCACTCCACCCAACCTCCGCACTCAACCCAACCTCCCCACTTCACCCAACCTCCCCACTCCACCCAACCTCCCTACTTCACCCAACCTCCCCACTTCACCCAACCTCCCCACTTCACCCAACCTCCCCACTCCACCCAACTTCCCCAAATCACCCAACCTCCCCTCTCCACCCAACCTCCCCACTCCAGCCAACCTCCCCACTCCACCCAACCTCCCCACTCCACCCAACCTCCTCACTTCACCCAACCTCCTCCCTCCACCCAACCTCCGCACTCCACCCAACCTTCGCACTCAACCCAACCTCCCCACTTCACCCAACCTCCCAACTCCACCCAACCTCCCCACTCCACCCAACCTCCTCACTTCACCCAACCTCCCCCCTCCACCCAACCTCCGCACTCAACCCAACTTCCGCACTCAACCCAACCTCCCCACTCCACCCAACCTCCCCATTCCACCCAACCTCCCCAATCCACCCAACCTCCACCCTCCACCCAACCTCCCCACTCCAACCAACCTCCCCACTTCACCCAACCTCCCCACTCCACCCAACCTCCCCACTCCACCCAAACTCCGCACTTCACCCAACATCCGCACTTCACCCAACGTCCCCACTTCACCCAACCTCCCCCATTCCACTATACCTCCCCACTTCACCCAACCCCCCCACTCCACCCAACCTCCCCACTTCTCCCAACCTCCGCACTCCATCCCACCTCCGCACTCCACCCAACCTCCGCACTCCAACCAACTTCCCCACTCCACCCAACTTCCCCAAATCACCCAACCTCCCCTCTCCACCCAACCTCCCCACTCCAGCCAACCTCCCCACTCCACCCAACCTCCCCACTCCACCCAACCTCCTCACTTCACCCAACCTCCCCCCTCCACCCAACCTCCCCACTTCACCCAACCTCCCCACTCCACCCAACTTCCCCACTCCACCCAACTTCCCCAAATCACCCAACCTCCCCTCTCCACCCAACCTCCCCACTCCAGCCAACCTCCCCACTCCACCCAACCTCCCCACTCCACCCAACCTCCTCACTTCACCCAACCTCCCCCCTCCACCCAACCTCCGCACTCCACCCAACCTTCGCACTCAACCCAAACTCCCCACTTCACCCAACCTCCCAACTCCACCCAACCTCCCCACTCCACCCAACCTCCTCACTTCACCCAACCTCCCCCCTCCACCCAACCTCCGCCCTCCACCCAACCTTCGCACTCAACCCAACCTCCCCACTCCACCCAACCTCCCCACTTCACCCAAACTCGGCACTCCACCCAAGCCCCCATTCCACCCAACCTCCCCACTTCACCCAACCTGCCCACTTCACACAAACTCCCCACTTCACCCAACCTCCCCACTCCACCCAACCTGCCCACTCCACCCAACCTCCCCACTTCACCCAACCTCCGCACTTCACCCAACCTCCCCACTCCACCCAACCTCCCCAAATTACTCAACCTCCCCACTCCACCCAACCTTCGCACTCAACCCAACCTCCCCACTTCTCCCAACCTCCGCACTCCATCCCACCTCCGCACTCCACCCAACCTCCGCACTCCAACCAACTTCCGCACTCCACCCAACCTCCGGACTCCACCCAATCTCCCCACTTCACCCAAACTCGGCACTCCATCCAACCTCCGCACTCCAGCCAACCTCCGCCCTCTAACCAACTTCCGCACTCCACCCAACCTCCGCACTCAACCCAACCTCCCCACTTCACCCAACCTCCCCACTCCACCCAACCTCCCTACTTCACCCAACCTCCCCACTTCACCCAACCTCCCCACTTCACCCAACCTCCCCACTCCACCCAACTTCCCCAAATCACCCAACCTCCCCTCTCCACCCAACCTCCCCACTCCAGCCAACCTCCCCACTCCACCCAACCTCCCCACTCCACCCAACCTCCTCACTTCACCCAACCTCCTCCCTCCACCCAACCTCCGCACTCCACCCAACCTTCGCACTCAACCCAACCTCCCCACTTCACCCAACCTCCCAACTCCACCCAACCTCCCCACTCCACCCAACCTCCTCACTTCACCCAACCTCCCCCCTCCACCCAACCTCCGCACTCAACCCAACTTCCGCACTCAACCCAACCTCCCCACTCCACCCAACCTCCCCACTCCACCCAACCTCCCCACTTCACCCAACCTCCCCACTTCACCCAACCTCCCCACTCCACCCAACTTCCCCAAATCACCCAACCTCCCCTCTCCACCCAACCTCCCCACTCCAGCCAACCTCCCCACTCCACCCAACCTCCCCACTCCACCCAACCTCCTCACTTCACCCAACCTCCTCCCTCCACCCAACCTCCGCACTCCACCCAACCTTCGCACTCAACCCAACCTCCCCACTTCACCCAACCTCCCAACTCCACCCAACCTCCCCACTCCACCCAACCTCCTCACTTCACCCAACCTCCCCCCTCCACCCAACCTCCGCACTCAACCCAACTTCCGCACTCAACCCAACCTCCCCACTTCACCCAACCTCCCCCATTCCACTATATCTCCCCACTTCACCCAACCTCCCCACTCCACCCAACCTCCCCACTTCTCCCAACCTCCGCACTCCATCCCACCTCCGCACTCCACCCAACCTCAGCACTCCAACCAACTTCCCCACTCCACCCAACTTCCCCAAATCACCCAACCTCCCCTCTCCACCCAACCTCCCCACTCCAGCCAACCTCCCCACTCCACCCAACCTCCCCACTCCACCCAACCTCCTCACTTCACCCAACCTCCCCCCTCCACCCAACCTCCCCACTTCACCCAACCTCCCCACTCCACCCAACTTCCCCACTCCACCCAACTTCCCCAAATCACCCAACCTCCCCTCTCCACCCAACCTCCCCACTCCAGCCAACCTCCCCACTCCACCCAACCTCCCCACTCCACCCAACTTCCTCACTTCACCCAACCTCCCCCCTCCACCCAACCTCCGCACTCCACCGAACCTTCGCACTCAACCCAAACTCCCCACTTCACCCAACCTCCCAACTCCACCCAACCTCCCCACTCCACCCAACCTCCTCACTTCACCCAACCTCCCCCCTCCACCCAACCTCCGCCCTCCACCCAACCTTCGCACTCAACCCAACCTCCCCACTCCACCCAACCTCCCCACTTCACCCAAATTCGGCACTCCACCCAAGCCCCCATTCCACCCAACCTCCCCACTTCACCCAACCTGCCCACTTCACACAAACTCCCCACTTCACCCAACCTCCCCACTCCACCCAACCTGCCCACTCCACCCAACCTCCCCACTTCACCCAACCTCCCCACTTCACCCAACCTCCCCACTCCACCCAACCTCCCCAAATTACTCAACCTCCCCACTCCACCCAACCTTCGCACTCAACCCAACCTTCCCACTTCTCCCAACCTCCGCACTCCATCCCACCTCCGCACTCCACCCAACCTCCGCACTACAACCAACTTCCGCACTCCACCCAACTTCCCGACTCCACCCAACCTCCGCACTCCACCCAACTTCCGCACTCAACCCAACCTCCCCACTCTACCCAACCTCCCCACTCCACCCAACCTCCCCAATCCACCCAACCTCCACCTCCACCCAACCTCCCCACTCCAACCAACCTCCCCACTTCACCCAACCTCCCCACTCCAACCAACCTCCCCACTCCACCCAACCTCCCCACTCCACCCAAACTCCGCACTTCACCCAACATCCGCACTTCACCCAACGTCCCCACTTCACCCAACCTCCCCATTCCACTATACCTCCCCACTTCACCCAACCTCCCCACTCCACCCAATCTCCCCACTTCACCCAAACTCGGCACTCCATCCAACCTCCGCACTCCAGCCAACCTCCGCACTCTAACCAACTTCCGCACTCCACCCAACCTCCGCACTTAACCCAACCTCCCCACTTCACCCAACCTCCCCACTCCACCCAACCTCCCTACTTCACCCAACCTCCCCACTTCACCCAACCTCCCCACTT
The DNA here is from genome assembly GCA_964017155.1 of Oasisia sp. SBJ-2009. Lineage (NCBI taxonomy): Eukaryota > Metazoa > Annelida > Polychaeta > Sabellida > Siboglinidae > Oasisia > Oasisia sp. SBJ-2009. The sequence goes on from OZ024859.1 coordinate 30,704,076, forward strand.
CACCCAACCTCCCCACTCCACCCAACCTCCCCACTCCACCCAACCTCCTCACTTCACCCAACCTCCCCCCTCCACCCAAACTCCGCACTCCACCCAAACTCGGCACTCCACCCAAGCCCCCATTCCACCCAACCTCCCCACTTCACCCAACCTGCCCACTTCACACAAACTCCCCACTTCACCCAACCTCCCCACTCCACCCAACCTGCCCACTCCACCCAACCTCCCCACTTCACCCAACCTCCCCACTTCACCCAACCTCCCCACTCCACCCAACCTCCCCAAATTACTCAACCTCCACACTCCACCCAACCTTCGCACTCAACCCAACCTCCCCACTTCTCCCAACCTCCGCACTCCATCCCACCTCCGCACTCCACCCAACCTCCGCACTCCAACCAACTTCCGCACTCCACCCAACCTCCGGACTCCACCCAACCTCCGCACTCCACCCAACTTCCGCACTCAACCCAACCTCCCCACCCCACACAACCTCCCCACTCCACCCAACCTCCCCAATCCACCCAACCTCCACCTCCACCCAACCTCCCCACTCCACCCAACCTGCCCACTCCACCCAACCTCCCCACTTCACCCAACCTCCCCACTTCACCCAACCTCCCCACTCCACCCAACCTCCCCAAATTACTCAACTTCCCCACTCCACCCAACCTTCGCACTCAACCCAACCTCCCCACTTCTCCCAACCTCCGCACTCCATCCCACCTCCGCACTCCACCCAACCTCCGCACTCCAACCAACTTCCGCACTCCACCCAACCTCCGGACTCCACCCAACCTCCGCACTCCACCCAACTTCCGCACTCAACCCAACCTCCCCACCCCACCCAACCTCCCCACTCCACCCAACCTCCCCAATCCACCCAACCTCCACCTCCACCCAACCTCCCCACTCCAACCAACCTCCTCACTTCACCCAACCTCCCCCCTCCACCCAACCTCCGCCCTCCACCCAACCTTCGCACTCAACCCAACCTCCCCACTCCACCCAACCTCCCCACTTCACCCAAACTCGGCACTCCACCCAAGCCCCCATTCCACCCAACCTCCCCACTTCACCCAACCTGCCCACTTCACACAAACTCCCCACTTCACCCAACCTCCCCTCTCCACCCAACCTGCCCACTCCACCCAACCTCCCCACTTCACCCAACCTCCCCACTTCACCCAACCTCCCCACTCCACCCAACCTCCCCAAATTACTCAACCTCCCCACTCCACCCAACCTTCGCACTCAACCCAACCTCCCCACTTCTCCCAACCTCCGCACTCCATCCCACCTCCGCACTCCACCCAACCTCCGCACTCCAACCAACTTCCGCACTCCACCCAACCTCCGGACTCCACCCAATCTCCCCACTTCACCCAAACTCGGCACTCCATCCAACCTCCGCACTCCACCCAACCTCCGCACTCAACCCAACCTCCCCACTTCACCCAACCTCCCCACTCCACCCAACCTCCCTACTTCACCCAACCTCCCCACTTCACCCAACCTCCCCACTTCACCCAACCTCCCCACTCCACCCAACTTCCCCAAATCACCCAACCTCCCCTCTCCACCCAACCTCCCCACTCCAGCCAACCTCCCCACTCCACCCAACCTCCCCACTCCACCCAACCTCCTCACTTCACCCAACCTCCTCCCTCCACCCAACCTCCGCACTCCACCCAACCTTCGCACTCAACCCAACCTCCCCACTTCACCCAACCTCCCAACTCCACCCAACCTCCCCACTCCACCCAACCTCCTCACTTCACCCAACCTCCCCCCTCCACCCAACCTCCGCACTCAACCCAACTTCCGCACTCAACCCAACCTCCCCACTCCACCCAACCTCCCCATTCCACCCAACCTCCCCAATCCACCCAACCTCCACCCTCCACCCAACCTCCCCACTCCAACCAACCTCCCCACTTCACCCAACCTCCCCACTCCACCCAACCTCCCCACTCCACCCAACCTCCCCACTCCACCCAAACTCCGCACTTCACCCAACATCCGCACTTCACCCAACGTCCCCACTTCACCCAACCTCCCCCATTCCACTATACCTCCCCACTTCACCCAACCTCCCCACTCCACCCAACCTCCCCACTTCTCCCAACCTCCGCACTCCATCCCACCTCCGCACTCCACCCAACCTCCGCACTCCAACCAACTTCCCCACTCCACCCAACTTCCCCAAATCACCCAACCTCCCCTCTCCACCCAACCTCCCCACTCCAGCCAACCTCCCCACTCCACCCAACCTCCCCACTCCACCCAACCTCCTCACTTCACCCAACCTCCCCCCTCCACCCAACCTCCGCACTCCACCCAACCTTCGCACTCAACCCAAACTCCCCACTTCACCCAACCTCCCAACTCCACCCAACCTCCCCACTCCACCCAACCTCCTCACTTCACCCAACCTCCCCCCTCCACCCAACCTCCGCCCTCCACCCAACCTTCGCACTCCACCCAACCTCCCCACTTCACCCAAACTCGGCACTCCACCCAACCTCCCCACTCCACCCAACCTGCCCACTCCACCCAACCTCCCCACTTCACCCAACCTCCCCACTTCACCCAACCTCCCCACTCCACCCAACCTCCCCAAATTACTCAACCTCCCCACTCCACCCAACCTTCGCACTCAACCCAACCTCCCCACTTCTCCCAACCTCCGCACTCCATCCCACCTCCGCACTCCACCCAACCTCCGCACTCCAACCAACTTCCGCACTCCACCCAACCTCCGGACTCCACCCAACCTCCGCACTCCACCCAACTTCCGCACTCAACCCAACCTCCCCACTCCACCCAACCTCCCCACTCCACCCAACCTCCCAAATCCACCCAACCTCCACCTCCACCCAACCTCCCCACTCCAACCAACCTCCCCACTTCACCCAACCTCCCCACTCCACCCAACCTCCCCACTCCACCCAACCTCCACACTCCACCCAAACTCCGCACTTCACCCAACATCCGCACTTCACCCAACGTCCCCACTTCACCCAACCTCCCCATTCCACTATACCTCCCCACTTCACCCAACCTCCCCACTCCACCAAATCTCCCCACTTCACCCAAACTCGGCACTCCATCCAACCTCCGCACTCCAGCCAACCTCCGCCCTCTAACCAACTTCCGCACTCCACCCAACCTCCGCACTCAACCCAACCTCCCCACTTCACCCAACCTCCCCACTCCACCCAACCTCCCTACTTCACCCAACCTCCCCACTTCACCCAACCTCCCCACTTCACCCAACCTCCCCACTCCACCCAACTTCCCCAAATCACCCAACCTCCCCTCTCCACCCAACCTCCCCACTCCAGCCAACCTCCCCACTCCACCCAACCTCCCCACTCCACCCAACCTCCTCACTTCACCCAACCTCCTCCCTCCACCCAACCTCCGCACTCCACCCAACCTTCGCACTCAACCCAACCTCCCCACTTCACCCAACCTCCCAACTCCACCCAACCTCCCCACTCCACCCAACCTCCTCACTTCACCCAACCTCCCCCCTCCACCCAACCTCCGCACTCAACCCAACTTCCGCACTCAACCCAACCTCCCCACTCCACCCAACCTCCCCATTCCACCCAACCTCCCCAATCCACCCAACCTCCACCCTCCACCCAACCTCCCCACTCCAACCAACCTCCCCACTTCACCCAACCTCCCCACTCCACCCAACCTCCCCACTCCACCCAACCTCCCCACTCCACCCAAACTCCGCACTTCACCCAACATCCGCACTTCACCCAACGTCCCCACTTCACCCAACCTCCCCCATTCCACTATACCTCCCCACTTCACCCAACATCCCCACTCCAACCAACCTCCCTACTTCACCCAACCTCCCCACTTCACCCAACCTCCCCACTTCACCCAACCTCCCCACTCCACCCAACTTCCCCAAATCACCCAACCTCCCCTCTCCACCCAACCTCCCCACTCCACCCAACCTCCTCACTCCACCCAACCTCCCCACTTCACCCTACCTCCCCACTTCACCCAACCTCCCCCCTCCACCCAACCTCCGCACTCCACCCAACCTTCGCATTCAACCCAACCTCCCCACTTCACCCAACCTCCCAACTCCACCCAACCTCCCCACTTCACCCAACCTCCGCACTCCACCCAACCTCCGCACTCCACCCAACTTCCGCACTCCACCCAACTTCCGCACTCCACCCAACTTCCGCACTCCACCCAACCTCCGCACTCCACCCAAACTCCGCACTCCAACAAACTTCCGCACTCCACGCAACCTCCCCACTCCAACCAACCTCCACACTCCACCCAACCTCCCCACTCCACCCAACCTCCGCACTCCACCCAACCTCCCCACTCCACGCAACCTCCCCACTCCACCCAACCTCCTCACTTCACCCAACCTCCCCACACCACCCAACCTCCCCACTTCACCCAAACTCGGCACTCCATCCAACCTCCGCACTCCACCCTACCTCCGCACTCCACCCAACCTCCCCACTGCACCCAACCTCCCCACTCCACCCAACCTCCCAAAATCACCCAACCCCCTCACTCCACCCAACCTCCCCACTCCACCCAACCTCCCCAAATTACTCAACCTCCCCACTCCACCCAACCTTCGCACTCAACCCAACCTCCCCACTCCACCCAACCTCCGCACTCCACCCAACCTCCCCACTCCACGCAACCTCCCCACTCCACCCAACCTCCTCACTTCACCCAACCTCCCCACTCCACCCAACCTCCCCACTTCACCCAAACTCGGCACTCCACCCAAGCCCCCATTCCACCCAACCTCCCCACTTCACCCAACCTGCCCACTTCACACAAACTCCCCACTTCACCCAACCTCCCCACTCCACCCAACCTGCCCACTCCACCCAACCTCCCCACTTCACCCAACCTCCCCACTTCACCCAACCTCCCCACTCCACCCAACCTCCCCAAATTACTCAACCTCCCCACTCCACCCAACCTTCGCACTCAACCCAACCTCCCCACTTCTCCCAACCTCCGCACTCCATCCCACCTCCGCACTCCACCCAACCTCCGCACTCCAACCAACTTCCGCACTCCACCCAACCTCCGGACTCCACCCAACCTCCGCACTCCACCCAACTTCCGCACTCAACCCAACCTCCCCACTCCACCCAACCTCCCCACTCCACCCAACCTCCCCAATCCACCCAACCTCCACCTCCACCCAACCTCCCCACTCCAACCAACCTCCCCACTTCACCCAACCTCCCCACTCCACCCAACCTCCCCACTCCACCCAACCTCCACACTCCACCCAAACTCCGCACTTCACCCAACATCCGCACTTCACCCAACGTCCCCACTTCACCCAACCTCCCCATTCCACTATACCTCCCCACTTCACCCAACCTCCCCACTCCACCCAATCTCCCCACTTCACCCAAACTCGGCACTCCATCCAACCTCCGCACTCCAGCCAACCTCCGCCCTCTAACCAACTTCCGCACTCCACCCAACCTCCGCACTCAACCCAACCTCCCCACTTCACCCAACCTCCCCACTCCACCCAACCTCCCTACTTCACCCAACCTTCCCACTTCACCCAACCTCCCCACTTCACCCAACCTCCCCACTCCACCCAACTTCCCCAAATCACCCAACCTCCCCTCTCCACCCAACCTCCCCACTCCGCCAACCTCCCCACTCCACCCAACCTCCCCACTCCACCCAACCTCCTCACTTCACCCAACCTCCTCCCTCCACCCAACCTCCGCACTCCACCCAACCTTCGCACTCAACCCAACCTCCCCACTTCACCCAACCTCCCAACTCCACCCAACCTCCCCACTCCACCCAACCTCCTCACTTCACCCAACCTCCCCCCTCCACCCAACCTCCGCACTCAACCCAACTTCCGCACTCAACCCAACCTCCCCACTTCACCCAACCTCCCCACTTCACCCAACCTCCCCACTTCACCCAACCTCCCCACTCCACCCAACTTCCCCAAATCACCCAACCTCCCCTCTCCACCCAACCTCCCCACTCCACCCAACCTCCTCACTCCACCCAACCTCCCCACTTCACCCTACCTCCCCACTTCACCCAACCTCCCCCCTCCACCCAACCTCCGCACTCCACCCAACCTTCGCATTCAACCCAACCTCCCCACTTCACCCAACCTCCCAACTCCACCCAACCTCCCCACTTCACCCAACCTCCGCACTCCACCCAACCTCCGCACTCCACCCAACTTCCGCACTCCACCCAACTTCCGCACTCCACCCAACTTCCGCACTCCACCCAACCTCCGCACTCCACCCAAACTCCGCACTCCAACAAACTTCCGCACTCCACGCAACCTCCCCACTCCAACCAACCTCCACACTCCACCCAACCTCCCCACTCCACCCAACCTCCGCACTCCACCCAACCTCCCCACTCCACGCAACCTCCCCACTCCACCCAACCTCCTCACTTCACCCAACCTCCCCACACCACCCAACCTCCCCACTTCACCCAAACTCGGCACTCCATCCAACCTCCGCACTCCACCCTACCTCCGCACTCCACCCAACCTCCCCACTGCACCCAACCTCCCCACTCCACCCAACCTCCCAAAATCACCCAACCCCCTCACTCCACCCAACCTCCCCACTCCACCCAACCTCCCCAAATTACTCAACCTCCCCACTCCACCCAACCTTCGCACTCAACCCAACCTCCCCACTCCACCCAACCTCCGCACTCCACCCAACCTCCCCACTCCACGCAACCTCCCCACTCCACCCAACCTCCTCACTTCACCCAACCTCCCCACTCCACCCAACCTCCCCACTTCACCCAAACTCGGCACTCCACCCAAGCCCCCATTCCACCCAACCTCCCCACTTCACCCAACCTGCCCACTTCACACAAACTCCCCACTTCACCCAACCTCCCCACTCCACCCAACCTGCCCACTCCACCCAACCTCCCCACTTCACCCAACCTCCCCACTTCACCCAACCTCCCCACTCCACCCAACCTCCCCAAATTACTCAACCTCCCCACTCCACCCAACCTTCGCACTCAACCCAACCTCCCCACTTCTCCCAACCTCCGCACTCCATCCCACCTCCGCACTCCACCCAACCTCCGCACTCCAACCAACTTCCGCACTCCACCCAACCTCCGGACTCCACCCAACCTCCGCACTCCACCCAACTTCCGCACTCAACCCAACCTCCCCACTCCACCCAACCTCCCCACTCCACCCAACCTCCCCAATCCACCCAACCTCCACCTCCACCCAACCTCCCCACTCCAACCAACCTCCCCACTTCACCCAACCTCCCCACTCCACCCAACCTCCCCACTCCACCCAACCTCCACACTCCACCCAAACTCCGCACTTCACCCAACATCCGCACTTCACCCAACGTCCCCACTTCACCCAACCTCCCCATTCCACTATACCTCCCCACTTCACCCAACCTCCCCACTCCACCCAATCTCCCCACTTCACCCAAACTCGGCACTCCATCCAACCTCCGCACTCCAGCCAACCTCCGCCCTCTAACCAACTTCCGCACTCCACCCAACCTCCGCACTCAACCCAACCTCCCCACTTCACCCAACCTCCCCACTCCACCCAACCTCCCTACTTCACCCAACCTTCCCACTTCACCCAACCTCCCCACTTCACCCAACCTCCCCACTCCACCCAACTTCCCCAAATCACCCAACCTCCCCTCTCCACCCAACCTCCCCACTCCGCCAACCTCCCCACTCCACCCAACCTCCCCACTCCACCCAACCTCCTCACTTCACCCAACCTCCTCCCTCCACCCAACCTCCGCACTCCACCCAACCTTCGCACTCAACCCAACCTCCCCACTTCACCCAACCTCCCAACTCCACCCAACCTCCCCACTCCACCCAACCTCCTCACTTCACCCAACCTCCCCCCTCCACCCAACCTCCGCACTCAACCCAACTTCCGCACTCAACCCAACCTCCCCACTCCACCCAACCTCCCCATTCCACCCAACCTCCCCAATCCACCCAACCTCCACCCTCCACCCAACCTCCCCACTCCAACCAACCTCCCCACTTCACCCAACCTCCCCACTCCACCCAACCTCCCCACTCCACCCAACCTCCCCACTCCACCCAAACTCCGCACTTCACCCAACATCCGCACTTCACCCAACGTCCCCACTTCACCCAACCTCCCCCATTCCACTATACCTCCCCACTTCACCCAACCTCCCCACTCCACCCAACCTCCCCACTTCTCCCAACCTCCGCACTCCATCCCACCTCCGCACTCCACCCAACCTCCGCACTCCAACCAACTTCCCCACTCCACCCAACTTCCCCAAATCACCCAACCTCCCCTCTCCACCCAACCTCCCCACTCCAGCCAACCTCCCCACTCCACCCAACCTCCCCACCCCACCCAACCTCCCCACTCCACCCAACCTCCCCAATCCACCCAACCTCCACCTCCACCCAACCTCCCCACTCCACCCAACCTGCCCACTCCACCCAACCTCCCCACTTCACCCAACCTCCCCACTTCACCCAACCTCCCCACTCCACCCAACCTCCCCAAATTACTCAACCTCCCCACTCCACCCAACCTTCGCACTCAACCCAACCTCCCCACTTCTCCCAACCTCCGCACTCCATCCCACCTCCGCACTCCACCCAAACTCCGCACTCCAAACAACTTCCGCACTCCACCCAACCTCCGGACTCCACCCAACCTCCGCACGCCACCCAACTTCCGCACTCAACCCAACCTCCCCACCCCACCCAACCTCCCCACTCCACCCAACCTCCCCACTCCACCCAACCTCCCCACTCCACCCAAACTCCGCACTTCACCCAACATCCGCACTTCACCCAACGTTCCCACTTCACCCAACCTCCCTACTTCACCCAACCTCCCCACTTCACCCAACCTCCCCACTTCACCCAACCTCCCCACTCCACCCAATCTCCCCACTTCACCCAAACTCGGCACTCCATCCAACCTCCGCACTCCAGCCAACCTCCGCACTCTAACCAACTTCCGCACTCCACCCAACCTCCGCACTCAACCCAACCTCCCCACTTCACCCAACCTCCCCACTCCACCCAACCTCCCTACTTCACCCAACCTCCCCACTTCACCCAACCTCCCCACTTCACCCAACCTCCCCACTCCACCCAACTTCCCCAAATCACCCAACCTCCCCTCTCCACCCAACCTCCCCACTCCAGCCAACCTCCCCACTCCACCCAACCTCCCCACTCCACCCAACCTCCTCACTTCACCCAACCTCCCCCCTCCACCCAACCTCCGCACTCAACCCAACCTCCCCACTTCTCCCAACCTCCGCACTCCATCCCACCTCCGCACTCCAAACAACTTCCGCACTCCACCCAACCTCCGGACTCCACCCAACCTCCGCACTCCACCCAACTTCCGCACTCAACCCAACCTCCCCACCCCACCCAACCTCCCCACTCCACCCAACCTCCCCACTCCACCCAACCTCCCCACTCCACCCAAACTCCGCACTTCACCCAACATCCGCACTTCACCCAACGTCCCCACTTCACCCAACCTCCCTACTTCACCCAACCTCCCCACTTCACCCAACCTCCCCACTTCACCCAACCTCCCCACTCCACCCAAACTCCCCACTTCACCCAAACTCGGCACTCCATCCAACCTCCGCACTCCAGCCAACCTCCGCACTCTAACCAACTTCCGCACTCCACCCAACCTCCGCACTCAACCCAACCTCCCCACTTCACCCAACCTCCCCACTCCACCCAACCTCCCTACTTCACCCAACCTCCCCACTTCACCCAACCTCCCCACTTCACCCAACCTCCCCACTCCACCCAACTTCCCCAAATCACCCAACCTCCCCTCTCCACCCAACCTCCCCACTCCAGCCAACCTCCCCACTCCACCCAACCTCCCCACTCCACCCAACCTCCTCACTTCACCCAACCTCCCCCCTCCACCCAACCTCCGCACTCCACCCAACCTTCGCACTCAACCCAACCTCCCCACTTCACCCAACCTCCCAACTCCACCCAACCTCCCCACTTCACCCAACCTCCGTACTCCATCCAACCTCCGCACTCCACCCAACATCCGCACTTCACCCAACGTCCCCACTCCACCCAACCTCCCCACTCCACCCAACCTCCCCACTCCACCCAAACTCCGCACTTCACCCAACATCCGCACTTCACCCAACGTCCCCACTTCACCCAACCTCCCCATTCCACTATACCTCCCCACTTCACCCAACCTCCCCACTCCACCCAACCTCCCTACTTCACCCAACTTCCCCACTTCACCCAACCTCCCCACTTCACCCAACCTCCCCACTCCACCCAATTTCCCCAAATCACCCAACCTCCCCTCTCCACCCAACCTCCCCACTCCAGCCAACCTCCCCACTCCACCCAACCTCCCCACTCTACCCAACCTCCTCACTCCACCCAACCTCCCCACTTCACCCTACCTCCCCACTTCACCCAACCTCCCCCCTCCACCCAACCTCCGCACTCCACCCAACCTTCGCACTCAACCCAACCTCCCCACTTCACCCAACCTCCCAACTCCACCCAACCTCCCCACTTCACCCAACCTCCGCACTCCACCCAACCTCCGCACTCCACCCAACTTCCGCACTCCACCCAACTTCCGCACTCCACCCAACTTCCGCACTCCACCCAACCTCCGCACTCCACCCAAACTCCGCACTCCAACAAACTTCCGCACTCCACGCAAACTCCCCACTCCAACCAACCTCCACACTCCACCCAACCTCCCCACTCCACCCAACCTCCGCACTCCACCCAACCTCCCCACTCCACGCAACCTCCCCACTCCACCCAACCTCCTCACTTCACCCAACCTCCCCACTCCACCCAACCTCCCCACTTCACCCAAACTCGGCACTCCATCCAACCTCCGCACTCCAGCCAACCTCCGCACTCCAGCCAACCTCCGCACTCCAACCAACTTCCGCACTCCACCCTACCTCCGCACTCCACCCAACCTCCCCACTGCACCCAACCTCCCCACTCCACCCAACCTCCCAAAATCACCCAACCCCCTCACTCCACCCAACCTCCCCACTCCACCCAACCTCCCCAAATTACTCAACCTCCCCACTCCACCCAACCTCCGCACTCCACCCAACCTCCCCACTCCACTCAACCTCCCCACTCCACCCAACTTCCTCACTTCACCCAACCTCCCCACTCCACCCAACCTCCCCACTTCACCCAAACTCGGCACTTCACCCAAGCCCCCATTCCACCCAACCTCCCCACTTCACCCAACCTGCCCACTTCACACAAACTCCCCACTTCACCCAACCTCCCCACTTCACCCAACCTCCCCACTTCACCCAACCTCCCCACTCCACCCAACCTCCCCAAATTACTCAACCTCCCCACTCCACCCAACCTTCGCACTCAACCCAACCTCCCCACTTCACCCAACCTCCGCACTCCATCCCACCTCCGCACTCCACCCAACCTCCGCACTCCAACCAACTTCCGCACTCCACCCAACCTCCGGACTCCACCCAACATCCGCACTCCACCCAACTTCCGCACTCAACCCAACCTCCCCACTCCACCCAACCTCCCCACTCCACCCAACCTCCCCAATCCACCCAACCTCCACCCTCCACCCAACCTCCCCACTCCAACCAACCTCCCCACTCCACCCAACCTCCCTACTTCACCCAACCTCCCCACTTCACCCAACCTCCCCACTTCACCCAACCTCCCCACTCCACCCAACTTCCCCAAATCACCCAACCTCCCCTCTCCACCCAACCTCCCCACTCCAGCCAACCTCCCCACTCCACCCAACCTCCCCACTCCACCCAACCTCCTCACTTCACCCAACCTCCCCCCTCCACCCAACCTCCGCACTCAACCCAACCTCCCCACTTCTCCCAACCTCCGCACTCCATCCCACCTCCGCACTCCAAACAACTTCCGCACTCCACCCAACCTCCGGACTCCACCCAACCTCCGCACTCCACCCAACTTCCGCACTCAACCCAACCTCCCCACCCCACCCAACCTCCCCACTCCACCCAACCTCCCCACTCCACCCAACCTCCCCACTCCACCCAAACTCCGCACTTCACCCAACATCCGCACTTCACCCAACGTCCCCACTTCACCCAACCTCCCTACTTCACCCAACCTCCCCACTTCACCCAACCTCCCCACTTCACCCAACCTCCCCACTCCACCCAAACTCCCCACTTCACCCAAACTCGGCACTCCATCCAACCTCCGCACTCCAGCCAACCTCCGCACTCTAACCAACTTCCGCACTCCACCCAACCTCCGCACTCAACCCAACCTCCCCACTCCACCCAACCTCCCCACTTCTCCCAACCTCCGCACTCCATCCCACCTCCGCACTCCACCCAACCTCCGCACTCCAACCAACTTCCCCACTCCACCCAACTTCCCCAAATCACCCAACCTCCCCTCTCCACCCAACCTCCCCACTCCAGCCAACCTCCCCACTCCACCCAACCTCCCCACCCCACCCAACCTCCCCACTCCACCCAACCTCCCCAATCCACCCAACCTCCACCTCCACCCAACCTCCCCACTCCACCCAACCTGCCCACTCCACCCAACCTCCCCACTTCACCCAACCTCCCCACTTCACCCAACCTCCCCACTCCACCCAACCTCCCCAAATTACTCAACCTCCCCACTCCACCCAACCTTCGCACTCAACCCAACCTCCCCACTTCTCCCAACCTCCGCACTCCATCCCACCTCCGCACTCCACCCAAACTCCGCACTCCAAACAACTTCCGCACTCCACCCAACCTCCGGACTCCACCCAACCTCCGCACGCCACCCAACTTCCGCACTCAACCCAACCTCCCCACCCCACCCAACCTCCCCACTCCACCCAACCTCCCCACTCCACCCAACCTCCCCACTCCACCCAAACTCCGCACTTCACCCAACATCCGCACTTCACCCAACGTTCCCACTTCACCCAACCTCCCTACTTCACCCAACCTCCCCACTTCACCCAACCTCCCCACTTCACCCAACCTCCCCACTCCACCCAATCTCCCCACTTCACCCAAACTCGGCACTCCATCCAACCTCCGCACTCCAGCCAACCTCCGCACTCTAACCAACTTCCGCACTCCACCCAACCTCCGCACTCAACCCAACCTCCCCACTTCACCCAACCTCCCCACTCCACCCAACCTCCCTACTTCACCCAACCTCCCCACTTCACCCAACCTCCCCACTTCACCCAACCTCCCCACTCCACCCAACTTCCCCAAATCACCCAACCTCCCCTCTCCACCCAACCTCCCCACTCCAGCCAACCTCCCCACTCCACCCAACCTCCCCACTCCACCCAACCTCCTCACTTCACCCAACCTCCCCCCTCCACCCAACCTCCGCACTCAACCCAACCTCCCCACTTCTCCCAACCTCCGCACTCCATCCCACCTCCGCACTCCAAACAACTTCCGCACTCCACCCAACCTCCGGACTCCACCCAACCTCCGCACTCCACCCAACTTCCGCACTCAACCCAACCTCCCCACCCCACCCAACCTCCCCACTCCACCCAACCTCCCCACTCCACCCAACCTCCCCACTCCACCCAAACTCCGCACTTCACCCAACATCCGCACTTCACCCAACGTCCCCACTTCACCCAACCTCCCTACTTCACCCAACCTCCCCACTTCACCCAACCTCCCCACTTCACCCAACCTCCCCACTCCACCCAAACTCCCCACTTCACCCAAACTCGGCACTCCATCCAACCTCCGCACTCCAGCCAACCTCCGCACTCTAACCAACTTCCGCACTCCACCCAACCTCCGCACTCAACCCAACCTCCCCACTTCACCCAACCTCCCCACTCCACCCAACCTCCCTACTTCACCCAACCTCCCCACTTCACCCAACCTCCCCACTTCACCCAACCTCCCCACTCCACCCAACTTCCCCAAATCACCCAACCTCCCCTCTCCACCCAACCTCCCCACTCCAGCCAACCTCCCCACTCCACCCAACCTCCCCACTCCACCCAACCTCCTCACTTCACCCAACCTCCCCCCTCCACCCAACCTCCGCACTCCACCCAACCTTCGCACTCAACCCAACCTCCCCACTTCACCCAACCTCCCAACTCCACCCAACCTCCCCACTTCACCCAACCTCCGTACTCCATCCAACCTCCGCACTCCACCCAACATCCGCACTTCACCCAACGTCCCCACTCCACCCAACCTCCCCACTCCACCCAACCTCCCCACTCCACCCAAACTCCGCACTTCACCCAACATCCGCACTTCACCCAACGTCCCCACTTCACCCAACCTCCCCATTCCACTATACCTCCCCACTTCACCCAACCTCCCCACTCCACCCAACCTCCCTACTTCACCCAACTTCCCCACTTCACCCAACCTCCCCACTTCACCCAACCTCCCCACTCCACCCAATTTCCCCAAATCACCCAACCTCCCCTCTCCACCCAACCTCCCCACTCCAGCCAACCTCCCCACTCCACCCAACCTCCCCACTCTACCCAACCTCCTCACTCCACCCAACCTCCCCACTTCACCCTACCTCCCCACTTCACCCAACCTCCCCCCTCCACCCAACCTCCGCACTCCACCCAACCTTCGCACTCAACCCAACCTCCCCACTTCACCCAACCTCCCAACTCCACCCAACCTCCCCACTTCACCCAACCTCCGCACTCCACCCAACCTCCGCACTCCACCCAACTTCCGCACTCCACCCAACTTCCGCACTCCACCCAACTTCCGCACTCCACCCAACCTCCGCACTCCACCCAAACTCCGCACTCCAACAAACTTCCGCACTCCACGCAAACTCCCCACTCCAACCAACCTCCACACTCCACCCAACCTCCCCACTCCACCCAACCTCCGCACTCCACCCAACCTCCCCACTCCACGCAACCTCCCCACTCCACCCAACCTCCTCACTTCACCCAACCTCCCCACTCCACCCAACCTCCCCACTTCACCCAAACTCGGCACTCCATCCAACCTCCGCACTCCAGCCAACCTCCGCACTCCAGCCAACCTCCGCACTCCAACCAACTTCCGCACTCCACCCTACCTCCGCACTCCACCCAACCTCCCCACTGCACCCAACCTCCCCACTCCACCCAACCTCCCAAAATCACCCAACCCCCTCACTCCACCCAACCTCCCCACTCCACCCAACCTCCCCAAATTACTCAACCTCCCCACTCCACCCAACCTCCGCACTCCACCCAACCTCCCCACTCCACTCAACCTCCCCACTCCACCCAACTTCCTCACTTCACCCAACCTCCCCACTCCACCCAACCTCCCCACTTCACCCAAACTCGGCACTTCACCCAAGCCCCCATTCCACCCAACCTCCCCACTTCACCCAACCTGCCCACTTCACACAAACTCCCCACTTCACCCAACCTCCCCACTTCACCCAACCTCCCCACTTCACCCAACCTCCCCACTCCACCCAACCTCCCCAAATTACTCAACCTCCCCACTCCACCCAACCTTCGCACTCAACCCAACCTCCCCACTTCACCCAACCTCCGCACTCCATCCCACCTCCGCACTCCACCCAACCTCCGCACTCCAACCAACTTCCGCACTCCACCCAACCTCCGGACTCCACCCAACATCCGCACTCCACCCAACTTCCGCACTCAACCCAACCTCCCCACTCCACCCAACCTCCCCACTCCACCCAACCTCCCCAATCCACCCAACCTCCACCCTCCACCCAACCTCCCCACTCCAACCAACCTCCCCACTCCACCCAACCTCCCTACTTCACCCAACCTCCCCACTTCACCCAACCTCCCCACTTCACCCAACCTCCCCACTCCACCCAACTTCCCCAAATCACCCAACCTCCCCTCTCCACCCAACCTCCCCACTCCAGCCAACCTCCCCACTCCACCCAACCTCCCCACTCCACCCAACCTCCTCACTTCACCCAACCTCCCCCCTCCACCCAACCTCCGCACTCAACCCAACCTCCCCACTTCTCCCAACCTCCGCACTCCATCCCACCTCCGCACTCCAAACAACTTCCGCACTCCACCCAACCTCCGGACTCCACCCAACCTCCGCACTCCACCCAACTTCCGCACTCAACCCAACCTCCCCACCCCACCCAACCTCCCCACTCCACCCAACCTCCCCACTCCACCCAACCTCCCCACTCCACCCAAACTCCGCACTTCACCCAACATCCGCACTTCACCCAACGTCCCCACTTCACCCAACCTCCCTACTTCACCCAACCTCCCCACTTCACCCAACCTCCCCACTTCACCCAACCTCCCCACTCCACCCAAACTCCCCACTTCACCCAAACTCGGCACTCCATCCAACCTCCGCACTCCAGCCAACCTCCGCACTCTAACCAACTTCCGCACTCCACCCAACCTCCGCACTCAACCCAACCTCCCCACTTCACCCAACCTCCCCACTCCACCCAACCTCCCTACTTCACCCAACCTCCCCACTTCACCCAACCTCCCCACTTCACCCAACCTCCCCACTCCACCCAACTTCCCCAAATCACCCAACCTCCCCTCTCCACCCAACCTCCCCACTCCAGCCAACCTCCCCACTCCACCCAACCTCCCCACTCCACCCAACCTCCTCACTTCACCCAACCTCCCCCCTCCACCCAACCTCCGCACTCCACCCAACCTTCGCACTCAACCCAACCTCCCCACTTCACCCAACCTCCCAACTCCACCCAACCTCCCCATTTCACCCAACCTCCGTACTCCATCCAACCTCCGCACTCCACCCAACATCCGCACTTCACCCAACGTCCCCACTCCACCCAACCTCCCCACTCCACCCAACCTCCCCACTCCACCCAAACTCCGCACTTCACCCAACATCCGCACTTCACCCAACGTCCCCACTTCACCCAACCTCCCCATTCCACTATACCTCCCCACTTCACCCAACCTCCCCACTCCACCCAACCTCCCTACTTCACCCAACTTCCCCACTTCACCCAACCTCCCCACTTCACCCAACCTCCCCACTCCACCCAATTTCCCCAAATCACCCAACCTCCCCTCTCCACCCAACCTCCCCACTCCAGCCAACCTCCCCACTCCACCCAACCTCCCCACTCTACCCAACCTCCTCACTCCACCCAACCTCCCCACTTCACCCTACCTCCCCACTTCACCCAACCTCCCCCCTCCACCCAACCTCCGCACTCCACCCAACCTTCGCACTCAACCCAACCTCCCCACTTCACCCAACCTCCCAACTCCACCCAACCTCCCCACTTCACCCAACCTCCGCACTCCACCCAACCTCCGCACTCCACCCAACTTCCGCACTCCACCCAACTTCCGCACTCCACCCAACTTCCGCACTCCACCCAACCTCCGCACTCCACCCAAACTCCGCACTCCAACAAACTTCCGCACTCCACGCAAACTCCCCACTCCAACCAACCTCCACACTCCACCCAACCTCCCCACTCCACCCAACCTCCGCACTCCACCCAACCTCCCCACTCCACGCAACCTCCCCACTCCACCCAACCTCCTCACTTCACCCAACCTCCCCACTCCACCCAACCTCCCCACTTCACCCAAACTCGGCACTCCATCCAACCTCCGCACTCCAGCCAACCTCCGCACTCCAGCCAACCTCCGCACTCCAACCAACTTCCGCACTCCACCCTACCTCCGCACTCCACCCAACCTCCCCACTGCACCCAACCTCCCCACTCCACCCAACCTCCCAAAATCACCCAACCCCCTCACTCCACCCAACCTCCCCACTCCACCCAACCTCCCCAAATTACTCAACCTCCCCACTCCACCCAACCTCCGCACTCCACCCAACCTCCCCACTCCACTCAACCTCCCCACTCCACCCAACTTCCTCACTTCACCCAACCTCCCCACTCCACCCAACCTCCCCACTTCACCCAAACTCGGCACTCCACCCAAGCCCCCATTCCACCCAACCTCCCCACTTCACCCAACCTGCCCACTTCACACAAACTCCCCACTTCACCCAACCTCCCCACTTCACCCAACCTCCCCACTTCACCCAACCTCCCCACTCCACCCAACCTCCCCAAATTACTCAACCTCCCCACTCCACCCAACCTTCGCACTCAACCCAACCTCCCCACTTCACCCAACCTCCGCACTCCATCCCACCTCCGCACTCCACCCAACCTCCGCACTCCAACCAACTTCCGCACTCCACCCAACCTCCGGACTCCACCCAACATCCGCACTCCACCCAACTTCCGCACTCAACCCAACCTCCCCACTCCACCCAACCTCCCCACTCCACCCAACCTCCCCAATCCACCCAACCTCCACCCTCCACCCAACCTCCCCACTCCAACCAACCTCCCCACTTCACCCAACCTCCTCACTCCACCCAACCTCCCCACTCCACCCAACCTCCCCACTCCACCCAAACTCCGCACTTCACCCAACATCCGCACTTCACCCAACGTCCCCACTTCACCCAACCTCCCCATTCCACTATACCTCCCCACTTCACCCAACCTCCCCACTCCACCCAATCTCCCCACTTCACCCAAACTCGGCACTCCATCCAACCTCCGCACTCCAGCCAACCTCCGCACTCTAACCAACTTCCGCACTCCACCCAACCTCCGCACTCAACCCAACCTCCCAACTTCACCCAACCTCCCCACTCCACCCAACCTCCCTACTTCACCCAACCTCCCCACTTCACCCAACCTCCCCACTTAACCCAACCTCCCCACTCCACCCAACTTCCCCAAATCACCCAACCTCCCCTCTCCACCCAACCTCCCCACTCCAGCCAACCTCCCCGCTCCACCCAACCTCCCCACTCCACCCAACCTCCCCACTCTACCCAACCTCCTCACTCCACCCAACCTCCCCACTTCACCCTACCTCCCCACTTCACCCAACCTCCCCCCTCCACCCAACCTCCGCACTCCACCCAACCTTCGCACTCAACCCAACCTCCCCTCTTCACCCAACCTCCCAACTCCACCCAACCTCCCCACTTCACCCAACCTCCGCACTCCACCCAACCTCCGCACTCCACCCAACTTCCGCACTCCACCCAACTTCCGCACTCCACCCAACTTCCGCACTCCACCCAACCTCCGCACTCCACCCAAACTCCGCACTCCAACAAACTTCCGCACTCCACGCAACCTCCCCACTCCAACCAACCTCCACACTCCACCCAACCTCCCCACTCCACCCAAACTCCGCACTTCACCCAACATCCGCACTTCACCCAACGTCCCCACTTCACCCAACCTCCCTACTTCACCCAACCTCCCCACTTCACCCAACCTCCCCACTTCACCCAACCTCCCCACTCCACCCAATCTCCCCACTTCACCCAAACTCGGCACTCCATCCAACCTCCGCACTCCAGCCAACCTCCGCACTCTAACCAACTTCCGCACTCCACCCAACCTCCGCACTCAACCCAACCTCCCCACTTCACCCAACCTCCCCACTCCACCCAACCTCCCTACTTCACCCAACCTCCCCACTTCACCCAACCTCCCCACTTCACCCAACCTCCCCACTCCACCCAACTTCCCCAAATCACCCAACCTCCCCCCTCCACCCAACCTCCGCACTCCACCCAACCTTCGCACTCAACCCAACCTCCCCACTTCACCCAACCTCCCAACTCCACCCAACCTCCCCACTTCACCCAACCTCCGTACTCCATCCAACCTCCGCACTCCACCCAACATCCGCACTTCACCCAACGTCCCCACTCCACCCAACCTCCCCACTCCACCCAACCTCCCCACTCCACCCAAACTCCGCACTTCACCCAACATCCGCACTTCACCCAACGTCCCCACTTCACCCAACCTCCCCACTCCACCCAACCTCCCCACTCCACCCAAATTCCCCAAATCACCCAACCTCCCCTCTCCACCCAACCTCCCCACTCCAGCCAACCTCCCCACTCCACCCAACCTCCCCACTCTACCCAACCTCCCCACTCTACCCAACCTCCTCACTCCACCCAACCTCCCCACTTCACCCTACCTCCCCACTTCACCCAACCTCCCCCCTCCACCCAACCTCCGCACTCCACCCAACCTTCGCACTCAACCCAACCTCCCCACTTCACCCAACCTCCCAACTCCACCCAACCTCCCCACTTCACCCAACCTCCGCACTCCACCCAACCTCCGCACTCCACCCAACTTCCGCACTCCACCCAACTTCCGCACTCCATCCAACTTCCGCACTCCACCCAACCTCCGCACTCCACCCTAACTCCGCACTCCAACAAACTTCCGCACTCCACGCAACCTCCCCACTCCAACCAACCTCCACACTCCACCCAACCTCCCCACTCCACCCAACCTCCGCACTCCACCCAACCTCCCCACTCCACGCAACCTCCCCACTCCACCCAACCTCCTCACTTCTCCCAACCTCCCCACTCCACCCAACCTCCCCACTTCACCCAAACTCGGCACTCCATCCAACCTCCGCACTCCAGCCAACCTCCGCACTCCAACCAACTTCCGCACTCCACCCTACCTCCGCACTCCACCCAACCTCCCCACTGCACCCAACCTCCCCACTCCACCCAACCTCCCAAAATCACCCAACCCCCTCACTCCACCCAACCTCCCCACTCCACCCAACCTCCCCAAATTACTCAACCTCCCCACTCCACCCAACCTTCGCACTCAACCCAACCTCCCCACTCCACCCAACCTCCGCACTCCACCCAACCTCCCCACTCCACGCAACCTCCCCACTCCACCCAACCTCCCCACTTCACCCAAACTCGGCACTCCACCCAAGCCCCCATTCCACCCAACCTCCCCACTTCACCCAACCTGCCCACTTCACACAAACTCCCCACTTCACCCAACCTCCCCACTCCACCCAACCTGCCCACTCCACCCAACCTCCCCACTTTACCCAACCTCCCCACTTCACCCAACCTCCCCAATCCACCCAACCTCCCCAAATTACTCAACCTCCCCACTCCACCCAACCTTCGCACTCAACCCAACCTCCCCACTTCACCCAACCTCCGCACTCCATCCCACCTCCGCACTCCACCCAACCTCCGCACTCCAACCAACTTCCGCACTCCACCCAACCTCCGGACTCCACCCAACATCCGCACTCCACCCAACTTCCGCACTCAACCCAACCTCCCCACTCCACCCAACCTCCCCACTCCACCCAACCTCCCCAATCCACCCAACCTCCACCCTCCACCCAACCTCCCCACTCCAACCAACCTCCCCACTTCACCCAACCTCCCCACTCCACCCAACCTCCCCACTCCACCCAACCTCCCCACTCCACCCAAACTCCGCACTTCACCCAACATCCGCACTTCACCCAACGTCCCCACTTCACCCAACCTCCCCATTCCACTATACCTCCCCACTTCACCCAACCTCCCCACTCCACCCAATCTCCCCACTTCACCCAAACTCGGCACTCCATCCAACCTCAGCACTCCAGCCAACCTCCGCACTCTAACCAACTTCCGCACTCCACCCAACCTCCGCACTCAACCCAACCTCCCCACTTCACCCAACCTCCCCACTCCACCCAACCTCCCTACTTCACCCAACCTCCCCACTTCACCCAACCTCCCCACTTCACCCAACCTCCCCACTCCACCCAACTTCCCCAAATCACCCAACCTCCCCTCTCCACCCAACCTCCCCACTCCAGCCAACCTCCCCACTCCACCCAACCTCCTCACTCCACCCAACCTCCCCACTCTACCCAACCTCCTCACTCCACCCAACCTCCCCACTTCACCCTACCTCCCCACTTCACCCAACCTCCCCCCTCCACCCAACCTCCGCACTCCACCCAACCTTCGCACTCAACCCAACCTCCCCACTTCACCCAACCTCCCAACTCCACCCAACCTCCCCACTTCACCCAACCTCCGCACTCCACCCAACCTCCGCACTCCACCCAACTTCCGCACTCCACCCAACTTCCGCACTCCACCCAACTTCCGCACTCCACCCAACCTCCGCACTCCACCCAAACTCCGCACTCCAACAAACTTCCGCACTCCACGCAACCTCCCCACTCCAACCAACCTCCACACTCCACCCAACCTCCCCACTCCACCCAACCTCCGCACTCCACCCAACCTCCCCACTCCACGCAACCTCCCCACTCCACCCAACCTCCTCACTTCTCCCAACCTCCCCACTCCACCCAACCTCCCCACTTCACCCAAACTCGGCACTCCATCCAACCTCCGCACTCCAGCCAACCTCCGCACTCCAACCAACTTCCGCACTCCACCCTACCTCCGCACTCCACCCAACCTCCCCACTGCACCCAACCTCCCCACTCCACCCAACCTCCCAAAATCACCCAACCCCCTCACTCCATCCAACCTCCGCACTCCAGCCAACCTCCGCACTCCAGCCAACCTCCGCACTCCAACCAACTTCCGCACTCCACCCTACCTCCGCACTCCACCCAACCTCCCCACTGCACCCAACCTCCCCACTCCACCCAACCTCCCCAAATTACTCAACCTCCCCACTCCACCCAACCTTCGCACTCAACCCAACCTCCCCACTCCACCCAACCTCCCCACTCCACGCAACCTCCCCACTCCACCCAACCTCCTCACTTCACCCAACCTCCCCACTCCACCCAACCTCCCCACTTCACCCAAACTCGGCACTCCACCCAAGCCCCCATTCCACCCAACCTCCCCACTTCACCGAACCTGCCCACTTCACACAAACTCCCCTCGTCACCCAACCTCCCCACTCCACCCAACCTGCCCACTCCACCCAACCTCCCCACTTCACCCAACCTCCCCACTTCACCCAACCTCCCCACTCCACCCAACCTCCCCAAATTACTCAACCTCCCCACTCCACCCAACCTTCGCACTCAACCCAACCTCCCCACTTCACCCAACCTCCGCACTCCATCCCACCTCCGCACTCCACCCAACCTCCGCACTCCAACCAACTTCCGCACTCCACCCAACCTCCGGACTCCACCCAACATCCGCACTCCACCCAACTTCCGCACTCAACCCAACCTCCCCACTCCACCCAACCTCCCCACTCCACCCAACCTCCCCAATCCACCCAACCTCCACCCTCCACCCAACCTCCCCACTCCAACCAACCTCCCCACTTCACCCAACCTCCCCACTCCACCCAACCTCCCCACTCCACCCAACCTCCCCACTCCACCCAAACTCCGCACTTCACCCAACATCCGCACTTCACCCAACGTCCCCACTTCACCCAACCTCCCCATTCCACTATACCTCCCCACTTCACCCAACCTCCCCACTCCACCCAATCTCCCCACTTCACCCAAACTCGGCACTCCATCCAACCTCCGCACTCCAGCCAACCTCCGCACTCTAACCAACTTCCGCACTCCACCCAACCTCCGCACTCAACCCAACCTCCCCACTCCACCCAACCTCCCTACTTCACCCAACCTCCCCACTTCACCCAAACTCCCCACTTCACCCAACCTCCCCACTCCACCCAACTTCCCCAAATCACCCAACCTCCCCTCTCCACCCAACCTCCCCACTCCAGCCAACCTCCCCGCTCCACCCAACCTCCCCACTCCACCCAACCTCCCCACTCTACCCAACCTCCTCACTCCACCCAACCTCCCCACTTCACCCTACCTCCCCACTTCACCCAACCTCCCCCCTCCAACCAACCTCCGCACTCCACCCAACCTTCGCACTCAACCCAACCTCCCCTCTTCACCCAACCTCCCAACTCCACCCAACCTCCCCACTTCACCCAACCTCCGCACTCCACCCAACCTCCGCACTCCACCCAACTTCCGCACTCCACCCAACTTCCGCACTCCACCCAACCTCCGCACTCCACCCAAACTCCGCACTCCAACAAACTTCCGCACTCCACGCAACCTCCCCACTCCAACCAACCTCCACACTCCACCCAACCTCCCCACTCCACCCAAACTCCGCACTTCACCCAACATCCGCACTTCACCCAACGTCCCCACTTCACCCAACCTCCCTACTTCACCCAACCTCCCCACTTCACCCAACCTCCCCACTTCACCCAACCTCCCCACTCCACCCAATCTCCCCACTTCACCCAAACTCGGCACTCCATCCAACCTCCGCACTCCAGCCAACCTCCGCACTCTAACCAACTTCCGCACTCCACCCAACCTCCGCACTCAACCCAACCTCCCCACTTCACCCAACCTCCCCACTCCACCCAACCTCCCTACTTCACCCAACCTCCCCACTTCACCCAACCTCCCCACTTCACCCAATCTCCCCACTCCACCCAACTTCCCCAAATCACCCAACCTCCCCCCTCCACCCAACCTCCGCACTCCACCCAACCTTCGCACTCAACCCAACCTCCCCACTTCACCCAACCTCCCAACTCCACCCAACCTCCCCACTTCACCCCACCTCCGTACTCCATCCAACCTCCGCACTCCACCCAACATCCGCACTTCACCCAACGTCCCCACTTCACCCAACCTCCCCATTCCACTATACCTCCCCACTTCACCCAACCTCCCCACTCCACCCAACCCCCCCACTCCACCCAATTTCCCCAAATCACCCAACCTCCCCTCTCCACCCAACCTCCCCACTCCACCCAACCTTCGCACTCTACCCAACCTCCCCCCTCCACCCAACCTCCGCACTCCACCCAACCTTCGCACTCAACCCAACCTCCCCACTTCACCCAACCTCCCAACTCCACCCAACCTCCCCACTTCACCCAACCTCCGCACTCCACCCAACCTCCGCACTCCACCCAACTTCCGCACTCCACCCAACTTCCGCATTCCATCCAACTTCCGCACTCCACCCAACCTCCGCACTCCACCCTAACTCCGCACTCCAACAAACGTCCGCACTCCACACAACCTCCCCACTCCAACCAACCTCCACACTCCACCCAACCTCCCCACTCCACCCAACCTCCGCACTCCACCCAACCTCCCCACTCCACGCAACCTCCCCACTCCACCCAACCTCCTCACTTCACCCAACCTCCCCACTCCACCCAACCTCCCCACTTCACCCAAACTCGGCACTCCATCCAACCTCCGCACTCCAGCCAACCTCCGCACTCCAACCAACTTCCGCACTCCACCCTACCTCCGCACTCCACCCAACCTCCCCACTGCACCCAACCTCCCCACTCCACCCAACCTCCCAAAATCACCCAACCCCCTCACTCCACCCAACCTACCCACTCCACCCAACCTCCCCAAATTACTCAACCTCCCCACTCCACCCAACCTTCGCACTCAACCCAACCTCCCCACTCCACCCAACCTCCGCACTCCACCCAACCTCCCCACTCCACGCAACCTCCCCACTCCACCCAACCTCCTCACTTCACCCAACCTCCCCACTCCACCCAACCTCCCCACTTCACCCAAACTCGGCACTCCACCCAAGTCCCCATTCCACCCAACCTCCCCACTTTACCCAACCTGCCCACTTCACACAAACTCCCCACTTCACCCAACCTCCCCACTCCACCCAACCTTCGCACTCAACCCAACCTCCCCACTTCACCCAACCTCCGCACTCCATCCCACCTCCGCACTCCACCCAACCTCCGCACTCCAACCAACTTCCGCACTCCACCCAACCTCCGGACTCCACCCAACATCCGCACTCCACCCAACTTCCGCACTCCACCCAACCTCCCCACTTCACCCAACCTCCCCACTCCACCCAACCTCCCCAATCCACCCAACCTCCACCCTCCACCCAACCTCCCCACTCCAACCAACCTCCCCACTTCACCCAACCTCCCCACTCCACCCAACCTCCCCACTCCACCCAACCTCCCCACTCCACCCAAACTCCGCACTTCACCCAACATCCGCACTTCACCCAACGTCCCCACTTCACCCAACCTCCCCATTCCACTATACCTCCCCACTTCACCCAACCTCCCCACTCCACCCAATCTCCCCACTTCACCCAAACTCGGCACTCCATCCAACCTCAGCACTCCAGCCAACCTCCGCACTCTAACCAACTTCCGCACTCCACCCAACCTCCGCACTCAACCCAACCTCCCCACTTCACCCAACCTCCCCACTCCACCCAACCTCCCTACTTCACCCAACCTCCCCACTTCACCCAACCTCCCCACTTCACCCAACCTCCCCACTCCACCCAACTTCCCCAAATCACCCAACCTCCCCTCTCCACCCAACCTCCCCACTCCAGCCAACCTCCCCACTCCACCCAACCTCCTCACTCCACCCAACCTCCCCACTCTACCCAACCTCCTCACTCCACCCAACCTCCCCACTTCACCCTACCTCCCCACTTCACCCAACCTCCCCCCTCCACCCAACCTCCGCACTCCACCCAACCTTCCCACTCAACCCAACCTCCCGACTTCACCCAACCTCCCAACTCCACCCAACCTCCCCACTTCACCCAACCTCCGCACTCCACCCAACCTCCGCACTCCACCCAACTTCCGCACTCCACCGAACTTCCGCACTCCACCCAACTTCCGCACTCCACCCAACCTCCGCACTCCACCCAAACTCCGCACTCCAACAAACTTCCGCACTCCACGCAACCTCCCCACTCCAACCAACCTCCACACTCCACCCAACCTCCCCACTCCACCCAACCTCCGCACTCCACCCAACCTCCCCACTCCACGCAACCTCCCCACTCCACCCAACCTCCTCACTTCTCCCAACCTCCCCACTCCACCCAACCTCCCCACTTCACCCAAACTCGGCACTCCATCCAACCTCCGCACTCCAGCCAACCTCCGCACTCCAACCAACTTCCGCACTCCACCCTACCTCCGCACTCCACCCAACCTCCCCACTGCACCCAACCTCCCCACTCCACCCAACCTCCCAAAATCACCCAACCCCCTCACTCCACCCAACCTCCCCACTCCACCCAACCTCCCCAAATTACTCAACCTCCCCACTCCACCCAACCTTCGCACTCAACCCAACCTCCCCACTCCACCCAACCTCCGCACTCCACCCAACCTCCCCACTCCACGCAACCTCCCCACTCCACCCAACCTCCTCACTTCACCCAACCTCCCCACTCCACCCAACCTCCCCACTTCACCCAAACTCGGCACTCCACCCAAGCCCCCATTCCACCCAACCTCCCCACTTCACCCAACCTGCCCACTTCACACAAACTCCCCACTTCACCCAACCTCCCCACTCCACCCAACCTTCGCACTCAACCCAACCTCCCCACTACACCCAACCTCCGCACTCCATCCCACCTCCGCACTCCACCCAACCTCCGCACTCCAACCAACTTCCGCACTCCACCCAACCTCCGGACTCCACCCAACATCCGCACTCCACCCAACTTCCGCACTCAACCCAACCTGCCCACTCCACCCAACCTCCCCACTCCACCCAACCTCCCCAATCCACCCAACCTCCACCCTCCACCCAACCTCCCCACTCCAACCAACCTCCCCACTTCACCCAACCTCCCCACTCCACCCAACCTCCCCACTCCACCCAACCTCCCCACTCCACCCAAACTCCGCACTTCTCCCAACATCCGCACTTCACCCAACGTCCCCACTTCACCCAACCTCCCCATTCCACTATACCTCCCCACTTCACCCAACCTCCCCACTCCACCCAATCTCCCCACTTCACCCAAACTCGGCACTCCATCCAACCTCAGCACTCCAGCCAACCTCCGCACTCTAACCAACTTCCGCACTCCACCCAACCTCCGCACTCAACCCAACCTCCCCACTTCACCCAACCTCCCCACTCCACCCAACCTCCCTACTTCACCCAACCTCCCCACTTCACCCAACCTCCCCACTTCACCCAACCTCCCCACTCCACCCAACTTCCCCAAATCACCCAACCTCCCCTCTCCACCCAACCTCCCCACTCCAGCCAACCTCCCCACTCCACCCAACCTCCTCACTCCACCCAACCTCCCCACTCTACCCAACCTCCTCACTCCACCCAACCTCCCCACTTCACCCTACCTCCCCACTTCACCCAACCTCCCCCCTCCACCCAACCTCCGCACTCCACCCAACCTTCGCACTCAACCCAACCTCCCCACTTCACCCAACCTCCCAACTCCACCCAACCTCCCCACTTCACCCAACCTCCGCACTCCACCCAACCTCCGCACTCCACCCAACTTCCGCACTCCACCGAACTTCCGCACTCCACCCAACTTCCGCACTCCACCCAACCTCCGCACTCCACCCAAACTCCGCACTCCAACAAACTTCCGCACTCCACGCAACCTCCCCACTCCAACCAACCTCCACACTCCACCCAACCTCCCCACTCCACCCAACCTCCGCACTCCACCCAACCTCCCCACTCCACGCAACCTCCCCACTCCACCCAACCTCCTCACTTCTCCCAACCTCCCCACTCCACCCAACCTCCCCACTTCACCCAAACTCGGCACTCCATCCAACCTCCGCACTCCAGCCAACCTCCGCACTCCAACCAACTTCCGCACTCCACCCTACCTCCGCACTCTACCCAACCTCCCCACTGCACCCAACCTCCCCACTTCACCCAACCTCCCCACTTCACCCAACCTCCCCACTCCACCCAACTTCCCCAAATCACCCAACCTCCCCTCTCCACCCAACCTCCCCACTCCAGCCAACCTCCCCACTCCACCCAACCTCCTCACTCCACCCAACCTCCCCACTCTACCCAACCTCCTCACTCCACCCAACCTCCCCACTTCACCCTACCTCCCCACTTCACCCAACCTCCCCCCTCCACCCAACCTCCGCACTCCACCCAACCTTCGCACTCAACCCAACCTCCCCATTTCACCCAACCTCCCAACTCCACCCAACCTCCCCACTTCACCCAACCTCCGCACTCCACCCAACTTCCGCACTCCACCGAACTTCCGCACTCCACCCAACTTCCGCACTCCACCCAACCTCCGCACTCCACCCAAACTCCGCACTCCAACAAACTTCCGCACTCCACGCAACCTCCCCACTCCAACCAACCTCCACACTCCACCCAACCTCCCCACTCCACCCAACCTCCGCACTCCACCCAACCTCCCCACTCCACGCAACCTCCCCACTCCACCCAACCTCCTCACTTCTCCCAACCTCCCCACTCCACCCAACCTCCCCACTTCACCCAAACTCGGCACTCCATCCAACCTCCGCACTCCAGCCAACCTCCGCACTCCAACCAACTTCCGCACTCCACCCTACCTCCGCACTCTACCCAACCTCCCCACTGCACCCAACCTCCCCACTCCACCCAAACTCCCAAAATCACCCAACCCCCTCACTCCACCCAACCTCCCCACTCCACCCAACCTCCCCAAATTACTCAACCTCCCCACTCCACCCAACCTTCGCACTCAACCCAACCTCCCCACTCCACCCAACCTCCGCACTCCACCCAACCTCCCCACTCCACGCAACCTCCCCACTCCACCCAACCTCCTCACTTCACCCAACCTCCCCACTCCACCCAACCTCCCCACTTCAACCAAACTCGGCACTCCACCCAAGCCCCCATTCCACCCAACCTCCCCACTTCACCCAACCTGCCCACTTCACACAAACTCCCCACTTCACCCAACCTCCCCACTCCACCCAACCTGCCCACTCCACCCAACCTCCCCACTTCACCCAACCTCCCCACTTCACCCAACCTCCCCACTCCACCCAACCTCCCCAAATTACTCAACCTCCGCACTCCACCCAACCTTCGCACTCAACCCAACCTCCCCACTTCACCCAACCTCCGCACTCCATCCCACCTCCGCACTCCACCCAACCTCCGCACTCCAACCAACTTCCGCACTCCACCCAACCTCCGGACTCCACCCAACCTCCGCACTCCACCCAACTTCCGCACTCAACCCAACCTCCCCACTCCACCCAACCTCTCCACTCCACCCAACCTCCCCAATCCACCCAACCTCCACCCTCCACCCAACCTCCCCACTCCAACCAACCTCCCCACTTCACCCAACCTCCCCACTCCACCCAACCTACCCACTCCACCCAACCTCCCCACTCCACCCAAACACCGCACTTCACCCAACATCCGCACTTCACCCAACGTCCCCACTTCACCCAACCTCCCCATTCCACTATACCTCCCCACTTCACCCAACCTCCCCACTCCACCCAATCTCCCCACTTCACCCAAACTCGGCACTCCATCCAACCTCCGCACTCCAGCCAACCTCCGCACTCTAACCAACTTCCGCACTCCACCCAACCTCCGCACTCAACCCAACCTCCCCACTTCACCCAACCTCCCCACTCCACCCAACTTCCCCAAATCACCCAACCTCCCCTCTCCACCCAACCTCCCCACTCCAGCCAACCTCCCCACTCCACCCAACCTCCCCACTCCACCCAACCTCCTCACTTCACCCAACCTCCCCCCTCCACCCAACCTCCGCACTCCACCCAACCTTCGCACTCAACCCAACCTCCCCACTTCACCCAACCTCCCAACTCCACCCAACCTCCCCACTTCACCCAACCTCCGCACTCCATCCAACCTCCGCACTCCACCCAACTTCCGCACTCCACCCAACTTCCGCACTCCACCCAACTTCCGCACTCCACCCAACCTCCGCACTCCACCCCAACTCCGCACTCCAACAAACTTCCGCACTCCACGCAACCTCCCCACTCCAACCAAACTCCACACTCCACCCAACCTCCCCATTCCACCCAACCTCCCCACTCCACCCAACCTCCCCACTTCACCCAACCTCCCCATTCCACTATACCTCCTCACTTCACCCAACCTCCCCACTCCACCCAACCTCCCCACTTCACCCAAACTCGGCACTCCATCCAACCTCCGCACTCCAGCCAACCTCCACACTCCAACCAACTTCCGCACTCCTCCATACCTCCGCACTCCACCGAACCTTCCCACTGCACCCAACCTCCCCATTCCACCCAACCTCCCAAAATCACCCAACCTCCTCACTCCACCCAACCTCCCCACTCAACCCAACATCCCCACTCCACCCAAGCTCCCCATTCCACCCAACCTCCCCACTTCACCCAACCTGCCCACTCCACCCAACCTCCCCACTTCACCCTACCTCCCCACTTCACCCAACCTCCCCACTCCACCCAACCTCCCCACTTCACCCTACCTCCCCACTTCACCCAACCTCCCCACTCCACCCAACCTCCGCACTCCACCCAACCTTTGCACTCAACCCAACCTCCCCACTTCACCCAACTTCCGCACTCCACCCAACCTCCCCACTTCACCCAACCTCCGCTCTCCATCCAACCTCCGCACTCCACCCTACCTCCGCACTCCAACCAACTTCCGCACACCACCCAACCTCCGCACTCCACCCATCTTCCGCACTCCACCGAACTTCCGCACTCCACCGAACTTCCGCACTCCACCCAACCTCCGCACGCCACCCAAACTCCGCACTCCACCAAACTTCCGCACTCCACGAAACCTCCCCACTCCAACCAACCTCCCCACTCCACCCAACCTCCCCACTCCACCCAACCTCCCGACTCCATCCAACCTCCGCACTCCACCCAATCTCCGCACTCCACCCAACCTTCGCACTCAACCCAACCTCCTCACTCCACCCAACCTCCCCACTCCACCCAACCTCCCCACTCCACCCAACCTCCTCACTCCACCCAACCTCCCCACTTCACCCTACCTCCCCACTTCACCCAACCTCCCCACTCCACCCAACCTCCGCACTCAACCCAACCTCCTCACTTCACCCAACCTCCCTACTCCACCCAACCTCCCCACTCCACCCAACCTCCTCACTCCACCCAACCTCCCCACTTCACCCTACCTCCCCACTTCACCCAACCTCCCCACTCCACCCAACCTCCGCACTCCACCCAACCTTCGCACTCAACCCAACCTCCGCACTCCAACCAACTTCCGCACACCACCCAACCTCCGCACTCCACCCAATCTCCGCACTCCACCCAACCTTCGCACTCAACCCAACCTCCCCACTTCACCCAACCTCCCTACTCCACCCAACCTCCCCACTCCACCCAACCTCCTCACTCCACCCAACCTCCCCACTTCACCCTACCTCCCCACTTCACCCAACCTCCCCACTCCACCCAACCTCCGTACTCCACCCAACCTTCGCACTCAACCCAACCTCCCCACTTCACCCAACCTCCCAACTCCACCCAACCTCCCCACTTCACCCAACCTCCGCACTCCATCCAACTTCCGCACTCCACCCAATCTCCGCACTCCACCCAACCTCCCCACTTCACCCAACCTCCGCACTCCATCCAACCTCCGCACTCCACCCAGCCTCCGCACTCCACCCAACTTCCGCACTCCACCCAACTTCCGCACTCCACCCAACTTCCGCACTCCACCCAACCTCCGCATTCCACCCAAACTCCGCACTCCACCAAACTTCCGCACTCCACCCAGCCTTCCCACTCCACCCAACCTCCCCACTCCACCCAACCTCCCCACTTCACCCAACCTCGCCATTGCACTATACCTCCCCACTTAACCCAACCTCCCCACTCCTCCCAACCTCCCCACTTCACCCAAACTCGGCACTCCATCCAACTTCCGCACTCCACCCAACCTCCGCACTCCACCCAACCTCCCCACTTCACCCAACCTCCCCACTTCACCAAACCTCCCCACTCCACCCAATCTCCCCAAATCACCCAACCTCCCCTCTCCACCCAACATCCCCACTCCACCCAACCTCCCCACTCCACCCAACCTCCCCACTCCACCCAACCTCCCCACTTCACCCAACCTTCCCACTTCACCCAACCTCCCCACTTCACCGAACCTCCCCACTCCACCCAACCTCCGCACTCCACCCAACGTTCGCACTCAACCCAACCTCCCCACTTCACCCAACCTCCCCACTCCACCCAACCTCCCCACTTCACCCAACGTCCCCACTCCACCCAACCTCCTCACTCCACCCAACCTCCCCACTTCACCCTACCTCCCCACTCCAGCCAACCTCCCCACTCCACCCAACCTCCCCACTCCACCCAACCTCCTCACTTCACCCAACCTCCCCCCTCCACCCAACCTCCGCACTCCACCCAACCTTCGCACTCAACCCAACCTCCCCACTTCACCCAACCTCCCAACTCCACCCAACCTCCCGACTCCATCCAACCTCCGCACTCCACCCAATCTCCGCACTCCACCCAACCTTCGCACTCAACCCAACCTCCCCACTTCACCCAACCTCCCTACTCCACCCAACCTCCCCACTCCACCCAACCTCCTCACTCCACCCAACCTCCCCACTTCACCCTACCTCCCCACTTCACCCAACCTCCCCACTCCACCCAACCTCCGCACTCCACCCAACCTTCGCACTCAACCCAACCTCCGCACTCCAACCAACTTCCGCACACCACCCAACCTCCGCACTCCACCCAATCTCCGCACTCCACCCAACCTTCGCACTCAACCCAACCTCCCCACTTCACCCAACCTCCCTACTCCACCCAACCTCCCCACTCCACCCAACCTCCTCACTCCACCCAACCTCCCCACTTCACCCTACCTCCCCACTTCACCCAACCTCCCCACTCCACCCAACCTCCGCACTCCACCCAACCTTCGCACTCAACCCAACCTCCCCACTTCACCCAACCTCCCAACTCCACCCAACCTCCCCACTTCACCCAACCTCCGCACTCCATCCAACTTCCGCACTCCACCCAATCTCCGCACTCCACCCAACCTCCCCACTTCACCCAACCTCCGCACTCCATCCAACCTCCGCACTCCACCCAGCCTCCGCACTCCACCCAACTTCCGCACTCCACCCAACTTCCGCACTCCACCCAACTTCCGCACTCCACCCAACCTCCGCATTCCACCCAAACTCCGCACTCCACCAAACTTCCGCACTCCACCCAGGCTTCCCACTCCACCCAACCTCCCCACTCCACCCAACCTCCCCACTTCACCCAACCTCGCCATTGCACTATACCTCCCCACTTAACCCAACCTCCCCACTCCTCCCAACCTCCCCACTTCACCCAAACTCGGCACTCCATCCAACTTCCGCACTCCACCCAACCTCCGCACTCCACCCAACCTCCCCACTTCACCCAACCTCCCCACTTCACCAAACCTCCCCACTCCACCCAATCTCCCCAAATCACCCAACCTCCCCTCTCCACCCAACATCCCCACTCCACCCAACCTCCCCACTCCACCCAACCTCCCCACTCCACCCAACCTCCCCACTTCACCCAACCTTCCCACTTCACCCAACCTCCCCACTTCACCGAACCTCCCCACTCCACCCAACCTCCGCACTCCACCCAACGTTCGCACTCAACCCAACCTCCCCACTTCACCCAACCTCCCCACTCCACCCAACCTCCCCACTTCACCCAACGTCCCCACTCCACCCAACCTCCTCACTCCACCCAACCTCCCCACTTCACCCTACCTCCCCACTCCAGCCAACCTCCCCACTCCACCCAACCTCCCCACTCCACCCAACCTCCTCACTTCACCCAACCTCCCCCCTCCACCCAACCTCCGCACTCCACCCAACCTTCGCACTCAACCCAACCTCCCCACTTCCCCCAACCTCCTAACTCCACCCAACCTCCCCACTTCACCCAACCTCCGCACTCCATCCAACCTCCGCACTCCACCCAACTTCCGCACTCCACCCAACTTCCGCACTCCACCCAACTTCCGCACTCCACCCAACCTCCGCACTCCACCCCTACTCCGCACTCCAACAAACTTCCGCACTCCACGCAACCTCCCAACTCCAACCAACCTCCACACTCCACCCAACCTCCCCATTCCACCCAACCTCCCCACTCCACCCAACCTCCCCACTTCACCCAACCTCCCCATTCCACTATACCTCCTCACTTCACCCAACCTCCCCACTCCACCCAACCTCCCCACTTCACCCAAACTCGGCACTCCATCCAACCTCCGCACTCCAGCCAACCTCCACACTCCAACCAACTTCCGCACTCCACCCTACCTCCGCACTCCACCCAACCTCCCCACTGCACCCAACCTCCCCATTCCACCCAACCTCCCAAAATCACCCAACCTCCTCACTCCACCCAACCTCCCCACTCAACCCAACATCCCCACCCCACCCAAGCTCCCCATTCCACCCAACCTCCCCACTTCACCCAACCTGCCCACTCCACCCAACCTCCCCACTTCACCCTACCTCCCCACTTCACCCAACCTCCCCACTCCACCCAACCTCCGCACTCCACCCAACCTTTGCACTCAACCCAACCTCCCCACTTCACCCAACCTCTCAACTCCACCCAACATCCCCACTTCACCCAACCTCCGCACTCCATCCAACATCCGCACTCCACCCAATCTCCGCACTCCACCCAACCTCCCCACTTCACCCAACCTCCGCTCTCCATCCAACCTCCGGACTCCACCCTACCTCCGCACTCCAACCAACATCCGCACACCACCCAACCTCCGCACTCCACCCATCTTCCGCACTCCACCGAACTTCCGCACTCCACCGAACTTCCGCACTCCACCTAACCTCCGCACGCCACCCAAACTCCGCACTCCACCAAACTTCCGCACTCCACGAAACCTCCCCACTCCAACCAACCTCCCCACTCCACCCAACCTCCCCACTCCACCCAACCTCCCGACTCCATCCAACCTCCGCACTCCACCCAATCTCCGCACTCCACCCAACCTTCGCACTCAACCCAACCTCCCCACTTCACCCAACCTCCCTACTCCACCCAACCTCCCCACTCCACCCAACCTCCTCACTCCACCCAACCTCCCCACTTCACCCTACCTCCCCACTTCACCCAACCTCCCCACTCCACCCAACCTCCGCACTCCACCCAACCTTCGCACTCAACCCAACCTCCCCACTTCACCCAACCTCCCAACTCCACCCAACCTCCCCACTTCACCCAACCTCCGCACTCCATCCAACTTCCGCACTCCACCCAATCTCCGCACTACACCCAACCTCCCAACTTCACCCAACCTCCGCACTCCATCCAACCTCCGCACTCCACCCAGCCTCCGCACTCCACCCAACTTCCGCACTCCACCCAACTTCCGCACTCCACCCAACTTCCGCACTCCACCCAACCTCCGCATTCCACCCAAACTCCGCACTCCACCAAACTTCCGCACTCCACCCAGCCTTCCCACTCCACCCAACCTCCCCACGCCACCCAACCTCCCTACTCCACCCAACCTCCCCACGCCACCCAACCTCCCCACTTCACCCAACCTCCCCATTCCACTATACCTCCCCACTTCACCCAACCTCCCCACTCCACCCAACCTCCCCACTTCACCCAAACTCGGCACTCCATCCAACCTCTGCACTCCACCCAACCGCCGCACTCCACCCAACCTCCGCACTCCATCCAACATCCGCACTCCACCCAATCTCCGCACTCCACCCAACCTCCCCACTTCACCCAACCTCCGCTCTCCATCCAACCTCCGCACTCCACCCTACCTCCGCACTCCAACCAACTTCCGCACACCACCCAACCTCCGCACTCCACCCATTTTCCGCACTCCACCGAACTTCCGCACTCCACCGAACTTCCGCACTCCACCCAACCTCCGCACGCCACCCAAACTCCGCACTCCACCAAACTTCCGCACTCCACGCAACCTCCCCACTCCAACCAACCTCCCCACTCCATCCAACCTCCCCACTCCACCCAACCTCCCGACTCCATCCAACCTCCGCACTCCACCCAATCTCCGCACTCCACCCAACCTTCGCACTCAACCCAACCTCCCCACTTCACCCAACCTCCCTACTCCACCCAACCTCCCCACTCCACCCAACCTCCTCACTCCACCCAACCTCCCCACTTCACCCTACCTCCCCACTTCACCCAACCTCCCCACTCCGCCCAACCTCCGCACTCCACCCAACCTTCGCACTCAACCCAACCTCCGCACTCCAACCAACTTCCGCACACCACCCAACCTCCGCACTCCACCCAATCTCCGCACTCCACCCAACCTTCGCACTCAACCCAACCTCCCCACTTCATCCAACCTCCCTACTCCACCCAACCTCCCCACTCCACCCAACCTCCTCACTCCACCCAACCTCCCCACTTCACCCTACCTCCCCACTTCACCCAACCTCCCCACTCCACCCAACCTCCGCACTCCACCCAACCTTCGCACTCAACCCAACCTCCCCACTTCACCCAACCTCCCAACTCCACCCAACCTCCCCACTTCACCCAACCTCCGCACTCCATCCAACTTCCGCACTCCACCCAATCTCCGCACTCCACCCAACCTCCCCACTTCACCCAACCTCCCCACTCCACCCAACCTCCCCACTTCACCCAACCTCGCCATTGCACTATACCTCCCCACTTAACCCAACCTCCCCACTCCTCCCAACCTCCCCACTTCACCCAAACTCGGCACTCCATCCAACTTCCGCACTCCACCCAACCTCCGCACTCCACCCAACCTCCCCACTTCACCCAACCTCCCCACTTCACCAAACCTCCCCACTCCACCCAATCTTCCCAAATCACCCAACCTCCCCTCTCCACCCAACATCCCCACTCCACCCAACCTCCCCACTCCACCCAACCTCCCCACTCCACCCAACCTCCCCACTTCACCCAACCTTCCCACTTCACCCAACCTCCCCACTTCACCGAACCTCCCCACTCCACCCAACCTCCGCACTCCACCCAACGTTCGCACTCAACCCAACCTCCCCACTTCACCCAACGTCCCCACTCCACCCAACCTCCTCACTCCACCCAACCTCCCCACTTCACCCTACCTCCCCACTCCAGCCAACCTCCCCACTCCACACAACCTCCCCACTCCACCCAACCTCCTCACTTCACCCAACCTCCCCCCTCTACCCAACCTCCGCACTCCACCCAACCTTCGCACTCAACCCAACCTCCCCACTTCACCCAACCTCCCAACTCCACCCAACCTCCCCACTTCACCCAACCTCCGCACTCCACCCAATCTCCGCACTCCACCCAACCTTCGCACTCAACCCAACCTCCCCACTTCACCCAACCTCCCTACTCCACCCAACCTCCCCACTCCACCCAACCTCCTCACTCCACCCAACCTCCCCACTTCACCCTACCTCCCCACTTCACCCAACCTCCCCACTCCACCCAACCTCCGTACTCCACCCAACCTTCGCACTCAACCCAACCTCCCCACTTCACCCAACCTCCCAACTCCACCCAACCTCCCCACTTCACCCAACCTCCGCACTCCATCCAACTTCCGCACTCCACCCAATCTCCGCACTCCACCCAACCTCCCCACTTCACCCAACCTCCGCACTCCATCCAACCTCCGCACTCCACCCAGCCTCCGCACTCCACCCAACTTCCGCACTCCACCCAACTTCCGCACTCCACCCAACTTCCGCACTCCACCCAACCTCCGCATTCCACCCAAACTCCGCACTCCACCAAACTTCCGCACTCCACCCAGCCTTCCCACTCCACCCAACCTCCCCACTCCACCCAACCTCCCCACTTCACCCAACCTCGCCATTGCACTATACCTCCCCACTTAACCCAACCTCCCCACTCCTCCCAACCTCCCCACTTCACCCAAACTCGGCACTCCATCCAACTTCCGCACTCCACCCAACCTCCGCACTCCACCCAACCTCCCCACTTCACCCAACCTCCCCACTTCACCAAACCTCCCCACTCCACCCAATCTCCCCAAATCACCCAACCTCCCCTCTCCACCCAACATCCCCACTCCACCCAACCTCCCCACTCCACCCAACCTCCCCACTCCACCCAACCTCCCCACTTCACCCAACCTTCCCACTTCACCCAACCTCCCCACTTCACCGAACCTCCCCACTCCACCCAACCTCCGCACTCCACCCAACGTTCGCACTCAACCCAACCTCCCCACTTCACCCAACCTCCCCACTCCACCCAACCTCCCCACTTCACCCAACGTCCCCATTCCACCCAACCTCCTCACTCCACCCAACCTCCCCACTTCACCCTACCTCCCCACTCCAGCCAACCTCCCCACTCCACCCAACCTCCCCACTCCACCCAACCTCCTCACTTCACCCAACCTCCCCCCTCCACCCAACCTCCGCACTCCACCCAACCTTCGCACTCAACCCAACCTCCCCACTTCACCCAACCTCCCAACTCCACCCAACCTCCCGACTCCATCCAACCTCCGCACTCCACCCAATCTCCGCACTCCACCCAACCTTCGCACTCAACCCAACCTCCCCACTTCACCCAACCTCCCTACTCCACCCAACCTCCCCACTCCACCCAACCTCCTCACTCCACCCAACCTCCCCACTTCACCCTACCTCCCCACTTCACCCAACCTCCCCACTCCACCCAACCTCCGCACTCCACCCAACCTTCGCACTCAACCCAACCTCCGCACTCCAACCAACTTCCGCACACCACCCAACCTCCGCACTCCACCCAATCTCCGCACTCCACCCAACCTTCGCACTCAACCCAACCTCCCCACTTCACCCAACCTCCCTACTCCACCCAACCTCCCCACTCCACCCAACCTCCTCACTCCACCCAACCTCCCCACTTCACCCTACCTCCCCACTTCACCCAACCTCCCCACTCCACCCAACCTCCGCACTCCACCCAACCTTCGCACTCAACCCAACCTCCCCACTTCACCCAACCTCCCAACTCCACCCAACCTCCCCACTTCACCCAACCTCCGCACTCCATCCAACTTCCGCACTCCACCCAATCTCCGCACTCCACCCAACCTCCCCACTTCACCCAACCTCCGCACTCCATCCAACCTCCGCACTCCACCCAGCCTCCGCACTCCACCCAACTTCCGCACTCCACCCAACTTCCGCACTCCACCCAACTTCCGCACTCCACCCAACCTCCGCATTCCACCCAAACTCCGCACTCCACCAAACTTCCGCACTCCACCCAGCCTTCCCACTCCACCCAACCTCCCCACTCCACCCAACCTCCCCACTTCACCCAACCTCGCCATTGCACTATACCTCCCCACTTAACCCAACCTCCCCACTCCTCCCAACCTCCCCACTTCACCCAAACTCGGCACTCCATCCAACTTCCGCACTCCACCCAACCTCCGCACTCCACCCAACCTCCCCACTTCACCCAACCTCCCCACTTCACCAAACCTCCCCACTCCACCCAATCTCCCCAAATCACCCAACCTCCCCTCTCCACCCAACATCCCCACTCCACCCAACCTCCCCACTCCACCCAACCTCCCCACTCCACCCAACCTCCCCACTTCACCCAACCTTCCCACTTCACCCAACCTCCCCACTTCACCGAACCTCCCCACTCCACCCAACCTCCGCACTCCACCCAACGTTCGCACTCAACCCAACCTCCCCACTTCACCCAACCTCCCCACTCCACCCAACCTCCCCACTTCACCCAACGTCCCCACTCCACCCAACCTCCTCACTCCACCCAACCTCCCCACTTCACCCTACCTCCCCACTCCAGCCAACCTCCCCACTCCACCCAACCTCCCCACTCCACCCAACCTCCTCACTTCACCCAACCTCCCCCCTCCACCCAACCTCCGCACTCCACCCAA
This sequence comes from Oasisia sp. SBJ-2009, assembly GCA_964017155.1. Taxonomy (NCBI): domain Eukaryota; kingdom Metazoa; phylum Annelida; class Polychaeta; order Sabellida; family Siboglinidae; genus Oasisia; species Oasisia sp. SBJ-2009. The sequence continues at coordinate 30,744,835 of OZ024859.1, forward strand.
CCTTCGCACTCAACCCAACCTCCCCACTTCACCCAACCTCCCAACTCCACCCAACCTCCCCACTTCACCCAACCTCCGCACTCCATCCAACCTCCGCACTCCACCCAACTTCCGCACTCCACCCAACTTCCGCACTCCACCCAACTTCCGCACTCCACCCAACCTCCGCACTCCACCCCTACTCCGCACTCCAACAAACTTCCGCACTCCACGCAACCTCCCCACTCCAACCAACCTCCACACTCCACCCAACCTCCCCATTCCACCCAACCTCCCCACTCCACCCAACCTCCCCACTTCACCCAACCTCCCCATTCCACTATACCTCCTCACTTCACCCAACCTCCCCACTCCACCCAACCTCCCCACTTCACCCAAACTCGGCACTCCATCCAACCTCCGCACTCCAGCCAACCTCCACACTCCAACCAACTTCCGCACTCCACCCTACCTCCGCACTCCACCCAACCTCCCCACTGCACCCAACCTCCCCATTCCACCCAACCTCCCAAAATCACCCAACCTCCTCACTCCACCCAACCTCCCCACTCAACCCAACATCCCCACTCCACCCAAGCTCCCCATTCCACCCAACCTCCCCACTTCACCCAACCTGCCCACTCCACCCAACCTCCCCACTTCACCCTACCTCCCCACTTCACCCAACCTCCCCACTCCACCCAACCTCCGCACTCCACCCAACCTTTGCACTCAACCCAACCTCCCCACTTCACCCAACCTCCCAACTCCACCCAACATCCCCACTTCACCCAACCTCCGCACTCCATCCAACATCCGCACTCCACCCAATCTCCGCACTCCACCCAACCTCCCCACTTCACCCAACCTCCGCTCTCCATCCAACCTCCGGACTCCACCCTACCTCCGCACTCCAACCAACTTCCGCACACCACCCAACCTCCGCACTCCACCCATCTTCCGCACTCCACCGAACTTCCGCACTCCACCGAACTTCCGCACTCCACCTAACCTCCGCACGCCACCCAAACTCCGCACTCCACCAAACTTCCGCACTCCACGAAACCTCCCCACTCCAACCAACCTCCCCACTCCACCCAACCTCCCCACTCCACCCAACCTCCCGACTCCATCCAACCTCCGCACTCCACCCAATCTCCGCACTCCACCCAACCTTCGCACTCAACCCAACCTCCCCACTTCACCCAACCTCCCTACTCCACCCAACCTCCCCACTCCACCCAACCTCCTCACTCCACCCAACCTCCCCACTTCATCCTACCTCCCCACTTCACCCAACCTCCCCACTCCACCCAACCTCCGCACTCCACCCAACCTTCGCACTCAACCCAACCTCCCCACTTCACCCAACCTCCCAACTCCACCCAACCTCCCCACTTCACCCAACCTCCGCACTCCATCCAACTTCCGCACTCCACCCAATCTCCGCACTACACCCAACCTCCCAACTTCACCCAACCTCCGCACTCCATCCAACCTCCGCACTCCACCCAGCCTCCGCACTCCACCCAACTTCCGCACTCCACCCAACTTCCGCACTCCACCCAACTTCCGCACTCCACCCAACCTCCGCATTCCACCCAAACTCCGCACTCCACCAAACTTCCGCACTCCACCCAGCCTTCCCACTCCACCCAACCTCCCCACGCCACCCAACCTCCCTACTCCACCCAACCTCCCCACGCCACCCAACCTCCCCACTTCACCCAACCTCCCCATTCCACTATACCTCCCCACTTCACCCAACCTCCCCACTCCACCCAACCTCCCCACTTCACCCAAACTCGGCACTCCATCCAACCTCTGCACTCCACCCAACCGCCGCACTCCACCCAACCTCCGCACTCCATCCAACATCTGCACTCCACCCAATCTCCGCACTCCACCCAACCTCCCCACTTCACCCAACCTCCGCTCTCCATCCAACCTCCGCACTCCACCCTACCTCCGCACTCCAACCAACTTCCGCACACCACCCAACCTCCGCACTCCACCCATCTTCCGCACTCCACCGAACTTCCGCACTCCACCGAACTTCCGCACTCCACCCAACCTCCGCACGCCACCCAAACTCCGCACTCCACCAAACTTCCGCACTCCACGCAACCTCCCCACTCCAACCAACCTCCCCACTCCACCCAACCTCCCCACTCCACCCAACCTCCCGACTCCATCCAACCTCCGCACTCCACCCAATCTCCGCACTCCACCCAACCTTCGCACTCAACCCAACCTCCCCACTTCACCCAACCTCCCTACTCCACCCAACCTCCCCACTCCACCCAACCTCCTCACTCCACCCAACCTCCCCACTTCACCCTACCTCCCCACTTCACCCAACCTCCCCACTCCGCCCAACCTCCGCACTCCACCCAACCTTCGCACTCAACCCAACCTCCGCACTCCAACCAACTTCCGCACACCACCCAACCTCCGCACTCCACCCAATCTCCGCACTCCACCCAACCTTCGCACTCAACCCAACCTCCCCTCTTCACCCAACCTCCCTACTCCACCCAACCTCCCCACTCCACCCAACCTCCTCACTCCACCCAACCTCCCCACTTCACCCTACCTCCCCACTTCACCCAACCTCCCCACTCCACCCAACCTCCGCACTCCACCCAACCTTCGCACTCAACCCAACCTCCCCACTTCACCCAACCTCCCAACTCCACCCAACCTCCCCACTTCACCCAACCTCCGCACTCCATCCAACTTCCGCACTCCACCCAATCTCCGCACTCCACCCAACCTCCCCACTTCACCCAACCTCCCCACTCCACCCAACCTCCCCACTTCACCCAACCTCGCCATTGCACTATACCTCCCCACTTAACCCAACCTCCCCACTCCTCCCAACCTCCCCACTTCACCCAAACTCGGCACTCCATCCAACTTCCGCACTCCACCCAACCTCCGCACTCCACCCAACCTCCCCACTTCACCCAACCTCCCCACTTCACCAAACCTCCCCACTCCACCCAATCTCCCCAAATCACCCAACCTCCCCTCTCCACCCAACATCCCCACTCCACCCAACCTCCCCACTCCACCCAACCTCCCCACTCCACCCAACCTCCCCACTTCACCCAACCTTCCCACTTCACCCAACCTCCCCACTTCACCGAACCTCCCCACTCCACCCAACCTCCGCACTCCACCCAACGTTCGCACTCAACCCAACCTCCCCACTTCACCCAACGTCCCCACTCCACCCAACCTCCTCACTCCACCCAACCTCCCCACTTCACCCTACCTCCCCACTCCAGCCAACCTCCCCACTCCACACAACCTCCCCACTCCACCCAACCTCCTCACTTCACCCAACCTCCCCCCTCTACCCAACCTCCGCACTCCACCCAACCTTCGCACTCAACCCAACCTCCCCACTTCACCCAACCTCCCAACTCCACCCAACCTCCCCACTTCACCCAACCTCCGCACTCCATCCAACCTCCGCACTCCACCCAACTTCCGCACTCCACCCAACTTCCGCACTCCACCCAACTTCCGCACTCCACCCAACCTCCGCACTCCACCCCTACTCCGCACTCCAACAAACTTCCGCACTCCACGCAACCTCCCCACTCCAACCAACCTCCACACTCCACCCAACCTCCCCATTCCACCCAACCTCCCCACTCCACCCAACCTCCCCACTTCACCCAACCTCCCCATTCCACTATACCTCCTCACTTCACCCAACCTCCCCACTCCACCCAACCTCCCAACTCCACCCAACCTCCCCACTTCACCCAACCTCCGCACTCCATCCAACTTCGGCACTCCACCCAATCTCCGCACTCAACCCAACCTCCCCACTTCACCCAACCTCCGCACTCCATCCAACCTCCGCACTCCACCCAGCCTCCGCACTCCACCCAACTTCCGCACTCCACCCAACTTCCGCACTCCACCCAACTTCCGCACTCCACCCAACCTCCGCATTCCACCCAAACTCCGCACTCCACCAAACTTCCACACTCCACCCAGCCTTCCCACTCCACCCAACCTCCCCACTCCACCCAACCTCCCCACTTCACCCAACCTCCCCATTGCACTATACCTCCCCACTTAACCCAACCTCCCCACTCCTCCCAACCTCCCCACTTCACCCAAACTCGGCACTCCATCCAACTTCCGCACTCCACCCAACCTCCGCACTCCACCCAACCTCCCCACTTCACCCAACCTCCCCACTTCACCAAACCTCCCCACTCCACCCAATCTCCCCAAATCACCCAACCTCCCCTCTCCACCCAACATCCCCACTCCACCCAACCTCCCCACTCCACCCAACCTCCCCACTCCACCCAACCTCCCCACTTCACCCAACCTTCCCACTTCACCCAACCTCCCCACTTCACCGAACCTCCCCACTCCACCCAACCTCCGCACTCCACCCAACGTTCGCACTCAACCCAACCTCCCCACTTCACCCAACCTCCCCACTCCACCCAACCTCCCCACTTCACCCAACGTCCCCACTCCACCCAACCTCCTCACTCCACCCAACCTCCCCACTTCACCCTACCTCCCCACTCCAGCCAACCTCCCCACTCCACCCAACCTCCCCACTCCACCCAACCTCCTCACTTCACCCAACCTCCCCCCTCCACCCAACCTCCGCACTCCACCCAACCTTCGCACTCAACCCAACCTCCCCACTTCACCCATCCTCCCAACTCCACCCAACCTCCCCACTTCACCCAACCTCCGCACTCCATCCAACCTCCGCACTCCACCCAACTTCCGCACTCCACCCAACTTCCGCACTCCACCCAACTTCCGCACTCCACCCAACCTCCGCACTCCACCCCTACTCCGCACTCCAACAAACTTCCGCACTCCACGCAACCTCCCCACTCCAACCAACCTCCACACTCCACCCAACCTCCCCATTCCACCCAACCTGCCCACTCCACCCAACCTCCCCACTTCACCCAACCTCCCCATTCCACTATACCTCCTCACTTCACCCAACCTCCCCACTCCACCCAACCTCCCCACTTCACCCAAACTCGGCACTCCATCCAACCTCCGCACTCCAGCCAACCTCCACACTCCAACCAACTTCCGCACTCCACCCTACCTCCGCACTCCACCCAACCTCCCCACTGCACCCAACCTCCCCATTCCACCCAACCTCCCAAAATCACCCAACCTCCTCACTCCACCCAACCTCCCCACTCAACCCAACATCCCCACTCCACCCAAGCTCCCCATTCCACCCAACCTCCCCACTTCACCCAACCTGCCCACTCCACCCAACCTCCCCACTTCACCCTACCTCCCCACTTCACCCAACCTCCCCACTCCACCCAACCTCCGCACTCCACCCAACCTTTGCACTCAACCCAACCTCCCCACTTCACCCAACCTCCCAACTCCACCCAACATCCCCACTTCACCCAACCTCCGCACTCCATCCAACATCCGCACTCCACCCAACCTCCGCACTCCACCCAACCTTTGCACTCAACCCAACCTCCCCACTTCACCCAACCTCCCAACTCCACCCAACATCCCCACTTCACCCAACCTCCGCTCTCCATCCAACCTCCGCACTCCACCCTACCTCCGCACTCCAACCAACTTCCGCACACCACCCAACCTCCGCACTCCACCCATCTTCCGCACTCCACCGAACTTCCGCACTCCACCGAACTTCCGCACTCCACCCAACCTCCGCACGCCACCCAAACTCCGCACTCCACCAAACTTCCGCACTCCACGAAACCTCCCCACTCCAACCAACCTCCCCACTCCACCCAACCTCCCCACTCCACCCAACCTCCCGACTCCATCCAACCTCCGCACTCCACCCAATCTCCGCACTCCACCCAACCTTCGCACTCAACCCAACCTCCCCACTTCACCCAACCTCCCTACTCCACCCAACCTCCCCACTCCACCCAACCTCCTCACTCCACCCAACCTCCCCACTTCACCCTACCTCCCCACTTCACCCAACCTCCCCACTCCACCCAACCTCCGCACTCCACCCAACCTCCTCACTCCACCCAACCTCCCCACTTCACCCTACCTCCCCACTTCACCCAACCTCCCCACTCCGCCCAACCTCCGCACTCCACCCAACCTTCGCACTCAACCCAACCTCCGCACTCCAACCAACTTCCGCACACCACCCAACCTCCGCACTCCACCCAATCTCCGCACTCCACCCAACCTTCGCACTCAACCCAACCTCCCCACTTCACCCAACCTCCCTACTCCACCCAACCTCCCTACTCCACCCAACCTCCTCACTCCACCCAACCTCCCCACTTCACCCTACCTCCCCACTTCACCCAACCTCCCCACTCCACCCAACCTCCGCACTCCACCCAACCTTCGCACTCAACCCAACCTCCCCACTTCACCCAACCTCCCAACTCCACCCAACCTCCCCACTTCACCCAACCTCCGCACTCCATCCAACTTCCGCACTCCACCCAATCTCCGCACTCCACCCAACCTCCCCACTTCACCCAACCTCCCCACTCCACCCAACCTCCCCACTTCACCCAACCTCGCCATTGCACTATACCTCCCCACTTAACCCAACCTCCCCACTCCTCCCAACCTCCCCACTTCACCCAAACTCGGCACTCCATCCAACTTCCGCACTCCACCCAACCTCCGCACTCCACCCAACCTCCCCACTTCACCCAACCTCCCCACTTCACCAAACCTCCCCACTCCACCCAATCTCCCCAAATCACCCAACCTCCCCTCTCCACCCAACATCCCCACTCCACCCAACCTCCCCACTCCACCCAACCTCCCCACTCCACCCAACCTCCCCACTTCACCCAACCTTCCCACTTCACCCAACCTCCCCACTTCACCGAACCTCCCCACTCCACCCAACCTCCGCACTCCACCCAACGTTCGCACTCAACCCAACCTCCCCACTTCACCCAACGTCCCCACTCCACCCAACCTCCTCACTCCACCCAACCTCCCCACTTCACCCTACCTCCCCACTCCAGCCAACCTCCCCACTCCACACAACCTCCCCACTCCACCCAACCTCCTCACTTCACCCAACCTCCCCCCTCTACCCAACCTCCGCACTCCACCCAACCTTCGCACTCAACCCAACCTCCCCACTTCACCCAACCTCCCAACTCCACCCAACCTCCCCACTTCACCCAACCTCCGCACTCCATCCAACCTCCGCACTCCACCCAACTTCCGCACTCCACCCAACTTCCGCACTCCACCCAACTTCCGCACTCCACCCAACCTCCGCACTCCACCCCTACTCCGCACTCCAACAAACTTCCGCACTCCACGCAACCTCCCCACTCCAACCAACCTCCACACTCCACCCAACCTCCCCATTCCACCCAACCTCCCCACTCCACCCAACCTCCCCACTTCACCCAACCTCCCCATTCCACTATACCTCCTCACTTCACCCAACCTCCCCACTCCACCCAACCTCCCAACTCCACCCAACCTCCCCACTTCACCCAACCTCCGCACTCCATCCAACTTCGGCACTCCACCCAATCTCCGCACTCAACCCAACCTCCCCACTTCACCCAACCTCCGCACTCCATCCAACCTCCGCACTCCACCCAGCCTCCGCACTCCACCCAACTTCCGCACTCCACCCAACTTCCGCACTCCACCCAACTTCCGCACTCCACCCAACCTCCGCATTCCACCCAAACTCCGCACTCCACCAAACTTCCGCACTCCACCCAGCCTTCCCACTCCACCCAACCTCCCCACTCCACCCAACCTCCCCACTTCACCCAACCTCCCCATTGCACTATACCTCCCCACTTAACCCAACCTCCCCACTCCTCCCAACCTCCCCACTTCACCCAAACTCGGCACTCCATCCAACTTCCGCACTCCACCCAACCTCCGCACTCCACCCAACCTCCCCACTTCACCCAACCTCCCCACTTCACCAAACCTCCCCACTCCACCCAATCTCCCCAAATCACCCAACCTCCCCTCTCCACCCAACATCCCCACTCCACCCAACCTCCCCACTCCACCCAACCTCCCCACTCCACCCAACCTCCCCACTTCACCCAACCTTCCCACTTCACCCAACCTCCCCACTTCACCGAACCTCCCCACTCCACCCAACCTCCGCACTCCACCCAACGTTCGCACTCAACCCAACCTCCCCACTTCACCCAACCTCCCCACTCCACCCAACCTCCCCACTTCACCCAACGTCCCCACTCCACCCAACCTCCTCACTCCACCCAACCTCCCCACTTCACCCTACCTCCCCACTCCAGCCAACCTCCCCACTCCACCCAACCTCCCCACTCCACCCAACCTCCTCACTTCACCCAACCTCCCCCCTCCACCCAACCTCCGCACTCCACCCAACCTTCGCACTCAACCCAACCTCCCCACTTCACCCATCCTCCCAACTCCACCCAACCTCCCCACTTCACCCAACCTCCGCACTCCATCCAACCTCCGCACTCCACCCAACTTCCGCACTCCACCCAACTTCCGCACTCCACCCAACTTCCGCACTCCACCCAACCTCCGCACTCCACCCCTACTCCGCACTCCAACAAACTTCCGCACTCCACGCAACCTCCCCACTCCAACCAACCTCCACACTCCACCCAACCTCCCCATTCCACCCAACCTGCCCACTCCACCCAACCTCCCCACTTCACCCAACCTCCCCATTCCACTATACCTCCTCACTTCACCCAACCTCCCCACTCCACCCAACCTCCCCACTTCACCCAAACTCGGCACTCCATCCAACCTCCGCACTCCAGCCAACCTCCACACTCCAACCAACTTCCGCACTCCACCCTACCTCCGCACTCCACCCAACCTCCCCACTGCACCCAACCTCCCCATTCCACCCAACCTCCCAAAATCACCCAACCTCCTCACTCCACCCAACCTCCCCACTCAACCCAACATCCCCACTCCACCCAAGCTCCCCATTCCACCCAACCTCCCCACTTCACCCAACCTGCCCACTCCACCCAACCTCCCCACTTCACCCTACCTCCCCACTTCACCCAACCTCCCCACTCCACCCAACCTCCGCACTCCACCCAACCTTTGCACTCAACCCAACCTCCCCACTTCACCCAACCTCCCAACTCCACCCAACATCCCCACTTCACCCAACCTCCGCACTCCATCCAACATCCGCACTCCACCCAACCTCCGCACTCCACCCAACCTTTGCACTCAACCCAACCTCCCCACTTCACCCAACCTCCCAACTCCACCCAACATCCCCACTTCACCCAACCTCCGCTCTCCATCCAACCTCCGCACTCCACCCTACCTCCGCACTCCAACCAACTTCCGCACACCACCCAACCTCCGCACTCCACCCATCTTCCGCACTCCACCGAACTTCCGCACTCCACCGAACTTCCGCACTCCACCCAACCTCCGCACGCCACCCAAACTCCGCACTCCACCAAACTTCCGCACTCCACGAAACCTCCCCACTCCAACCAACCTCCCCACTCCACCCAACCTCCCCACTCCACCCAACCTCCCGACTCCATCCAACCTCCGCACTCCACCCAATCTCCGCACTCCACCCAACCTTCGCACTCAACCCAACCTCCCCACTTCACCCAACCTCCCTACTCCACCCAACCTCCCCACTCCACCCAACCTCCTCACTCCACCCAACCTCCCCACTTCACCCTACCTCCCCACTTCACCCAACCTCCCCACTCCACCCAACCTCCGCACTCCACCCAACCTCCTCACTCCACCCAACCTCCCCACTTCACCCTACCTCCCCACTTCACCCAACCTCCCCACTCCGCCCAACCTCCGCACTCCACCCAACCTTCGCACTCAACCCAACCTCCGCACTCCAACCAACTTCCGCACACCACCCAACCTCCGCACTCCACCCAATCTCCGCACTCCACCCAACCTTCGCACTCAACCCAACCTCCCCACTTCACCCAACCTCCCTACTCCACCCAACCTCCCCACTCCACCCAACCTCCTCACTCCACCCAACCTCCCCACTTCACCCTACCTCCCCACTTCACCCAACCTCCCCACTCCACCCAACCTCCGCACTCCACCCAACCTTCGCACTCAACCCAACCTCCCCACTTCACCCAACCTCCCAACTCCACCCAACCTCCCCACTTCACCCAACCTCCGCACTCCATCCAACTTCCGCACTCCACCCAATCTCCGCACTCCACCCAACCTCCCCACTTCACCCAACCTCCCCACTCCACCCAACCTCCCCACTTCACCCAACCTCGCCATTGCACTATACCTCCCCACTTAACCCAACCTCCCCACTCCTCCCAACCTCCCCACTTCACCCAAACTCGGCACTCCATCCAACTTCCGCACTCCACCCAACCTCCGCACTCCACCCAACCTCCCCACTTCACCCAACCTCCCCACTTCACCAAACCTCCCCACTCCACCCAATCTCCCCAAATCACCCAACCTCCCCTCTCCACCCAACATCCCCACTCCACCCAACCTCCCCACTCCACCCAACCTCCCCACTCCACCCAACCTCCCCACTTCACCCAACCTTCCCACTTCACCCAACCTCCCCACTTCATCGAACCTCCCCACTCCACCCAACCTCCGCACTCCACCCAACGTTCGCACTCAACCCAACCTCCCCACTTCACCCAACGTCCCCACTCCACCCAACCTCCTCACTCCACCCAACCTCCCCACTTCACCCTACCTCCCCACTCCAGCCAACCTCCCCACTCCACACAACCTCCCCACTCCACCCAACCTCCTCACTTCACCCAACCTCCCCCCTCTACCCAACCTCCGCACTCCACCCAACCTTCGCACTCAACCCAACCTCCCCACTTCACCCAACCTCCCAACTCCACCCAACCTCCCCACTTCACCCAACCTCCGCACTCCATCCAACCTCCGCACTCCACCCAACTTCCGCACTCCACCCAACTTCCGCACTCCACCCAACTTCCGCACTCCACCCAACCTCCGCACTCCACCCCTACTCCGCACTCCAACAAACTTCCGCACTCCACGCAACCTCCCCACTCCAACCAACCTCCACACTCCACCCAACCTCCCCATTCCACCCAACCTCCCCACTCCACCCAACCTCCCCACTTCACCCAACCTCCCCATTCCACTATACCTCCTCACTTCACCCAACCTCCCCACTCCACCCAACCTCCCAACTCCACCCAACCTCCCCACTTCACCCAACCTCCGCACTCCATCCAACTTCCGCACTCCACCCAATCTCCGCACTCAACCCAACCTCCCCACTTCACCCAACCTCCGCACTCCATCCAACCTCCGCACTCCACCCAGCCTCCGCACTCCACCCAACTTCCGCACTCCACCCAACTTCCGCACTCCACCCAACTTCCGCACTCCACCCAACCTCCGCATTCCACCCAAACTCCGCACTCCACCAAACTTCCGCACTCCACCCAGCCTTCCCACTCCACCCAACCTCCCCACTCCACCCAACCTCCCCACTTCACCCAACCTCCCCATTGCACTATACCTCCCCACTTAACCCAACCTCCCCACTCCTCCCAACCTCCCCACTTCACCCAAACTCGGCACTCCATCCAACTTCCGCACTCCACCCAACCTCCGCACTCCACCCAACCTCCCCACTTCACCCAACCTCCCCACTTCACCAAACCTCCCCACTCCACCCAATCTCCCCAAATCACCCAACCTCCCCTCTCCACCCAACATCCCCACTCCACCCAACCTCCCCACTCCACCCAACCTCCCCACTCCACCCAACCTCCCCACTTCACCCAACCTTCCCACTTCACCCAACCTCCCCACTTCACCGAACCTCCCCACTCCACCCAACCTCCGCACTCCACCCAACGTTCGCACTCAACCCAACCTCCCCACTTCACCCAACCTCCCCACTCCACCCAACCTCCCCACTTCACCCAACGTCCCCACTCCACCCAACCTCCTCACTCCACCCAACCTCCCCACTTCACCCTACCTCCCCACTCCAGCCAACCTCCCCACTCCACCCAACCTCCCCACTCCACCCAACCTCCTCACTTCACCCAACCTCCCCCCTCCACCCAACCTCCGCACTCCACCCAACCTTCGCACTCAACCCAACCTCCCCACTTCACCCATCCTCCCAACTCCACCCAACCTCCCCACTTCACCCAACCTCCGCACTCCATCCAACCTCCGCACTCCACCCAACTTCCGCACTCCACCCAACTTCCGCACTCCACCCAACTTCCGCACTCCACCCAACCTCCGCACTCCACCCCTACTCCGCACTCCAACAAACTTCCGCACTCCACGCAACCTCCCCACTCCAATCAACCTCCACACTCCACCCAACCTCCCCATTCCACCCAACCTGCCCACTCCACCCAACCTCCCCACTTCACCCAACCTCCCCATTCCACTATACCTCCTCACTTCACCCAACCTCCCCACTCCACCCAACCTCCCCACTTCACCCAAACTCGGCACTCCATCCAACCTCCGCACTCCAGCCAACCTCCACACTCCAACCAACTTCCGCACTCCACCCTACCTCCGCACTCCACCCAACCTCCCCACTGCACCCAACCTCCCCATTCCACCCAACCTCCCAAAATCACCCAACCTCCTCACTCCACCCAACCTCCCCACTCAACCCAACATCCCCACTCCACCCAAGCTCCCCATTCCACCCAACCTCCCCACTTCACCCTACCTCCCCACTTCACCCAACCTCCCCACTCCACCCAACCTCCGCACTCCACCCAACCTTTGCACTCAACCCAACCTCCCCACTTCACCCAACCTCCCAACTCCACCCAACATCCCCACTTCACCCAACCTCCGCACTCCATCCAACATCCGCACTCCACCCAATCTCCGCACTCCACCCAACCTCCCCACTTCACCCAACCTCCGCTCTCCATCCAACCTCCGCACTCCACCCTACCTCCGCACTCCAACCAACTTCCGCACACCACCCAACCTCCGCACTCCACCCATCTTCCGCACTCCACCGAACTTCCGCACTCCACCGAACTTCCGCACTCCACCCAACCTCCGCACGCCACCCAAACTCCGCACTCCACCAAACTTCCGCACTCCACGAAACCTCCCCACTCCAACCAACCTCCCCACTCCACCCAACCTCCCCACTCCACCCAACCTCCCGACTCCATCCAACCTCCGCACTCCACCCAATCTCCGCACTCCACCCAACCTTCGCACTCAACCCAACCTCCCCACTTCACCCAACCTCCCTACTCCACCCAACCTCCCCACTCCACCCAACCTCCTCACTCCACCCAACCTCCCCACTTCACCCTACCTCCCCACTTCACCCAACCTCCCCACTCCACCCAACCTCCGCACTCCACCCAACCTTCGCACTCAACCCAACCTCCCCACTTCACCCAACCTCCCAACTCCACCCAACCTCCCCACTTCACCCAACCTCCGCACTCCATCCAACTTCCGCACTCCACCCAATCTCCGCACTACACCCAACCTCCCCACTTCACCCAACCTCCGCTCTCCATCCAACCTCCGCACTCCACCCAGCCTCCGCACTCCACCCAACTTCCGCACTCCACCCAACTTCCGCACTCCACCCAACTTCCGCACTCCACCCAACCTCCGCATTCCACCCAAACTCCGCACTCCACCAAACTTCCGCACTTCACCCAGCCTTCCCACTCCACCCAACCTCCCCACTCCACCCAACCTCCCTACTCCACCCAACCTCCCCACGCCACCCAACCTCCCCACTTCACCCAACCTCCCCATTCCACTATATCTCCCCACTTCACCCAACCTCCCCACTCCACCCAACCTCCCCACTTCACCCAAACTCGGCACTCCATCCAACCTCTGCACTCCACCCAACCGCCGCACTCCACCCAACCTCCGCACTCCATCCAACATCCGCACTCCACCCAATCTCCGCACTCCACCCAACCTCCCCACTTCACCCAACCTCCGCTCTCCATCCAACCTCCGCACTCCACCCTACCTCCGCACTCCAACCAACTTCCGCACACCACCCAACCTCCGCACTCCACCCATCTTCCGCACTCCACCGAACTTCCGCACTCCACCGAACTTCCGCACTCCACCCAACCTCCGCACGCCACCCAAACTCCGCACTCCACCAAACTTCCGCACTCCACGCAACCTCCCCACTCCAACCAACCTCCCCACTCCACCCAACCTCCCCACTTCACCCAACCTCCCGACTCCATCCAACCTCCGCACTCCACCCAATCTCCGCAATACACCCAACCTTCGCACTCAACCCAACCTCCCCACTTCACCCAACCTCCCTACTCCACCCAACCTCCCCACTCCACCCAACCTCCTCACTCCACCCAACCTCCCCACTTCACCCTACCTCCCCACTTCACCCAACCTCCCCACTCCACCCAACCTCCGCACTCCACCCAACCTTTGCACTCAACCCAACCTCCCCACTTCACCCAACCTCCCAACTCCACCCAACATCCCCACTTCACCCAACCTCCGCACTCCATCCAACATCCGCACTCCACCCAATCTCCGCACTCCACCCAACCTCCCCACTTCACCCAACCTCCGCTCTCCATCCAACCTCCGCACTCCACCCTACCTCCGCACTCCAACCAACTTCCGCACACCACCCAACCTCCGCACTCCACCCATCTTCCGCACTCCACCGAACTTCCGCACTCCACCGAACTTCCGCACTCCACCCAACCTCCGCACGCCACCCAAACTCCGCACTCCACCAAACTTCCGCACTCCACGAAACCTCCCCACTCCAACCAACCTCCCCACTCCACCCAACCTCCCCACTCCACCCAACCTCCCGACTCCATCCAACCTCCGCACTCCACCCAATCTCCGCACTCCACCCAACCTTCGCACTCAACCCAACCTCCCCACTTCACCCAACCTCCCTACTCCACCCAACCTCCCCACTCCACCCAACCTCCTCACTCCACCCAACCTCCCCACTTCACCCTACCTCCCCACTTCACCCAACCTCCCCACTCCACCCAACCTCCGCACTCCACCCAACCTTCGCACTCAACCCAACCTCCCCACTTCACCCAACCTCCCAACTCCACCCAACCTCCCCAC
This sequence comes from Oasisia sp. SBJ-2009, assembly GCA_964017155.1. Classification (NCBI taxonomy): domain Eukaryota; kingdom Metazoa; phylum Annelida; class Polychaeta; order Sabellida; family Siboglinidae; genus Oasisia; species Oasisia sp. SBJ-2009. Next base: position 30,759,946 of record OZ024859.1, read on the forward strand.
TTCACCCAACCTCCGCACTCCATCCAACTTCCGCACTCCACCCAATCTCCGCACTACACCCAACCTCCCCACTTCACCCAACCTCCGCTCTCCATCCAACCTCCGCACTCCACCCAGCCTCCGCACTCCACCCAACTTCCGCACTCCACCCAACTTCCGCACTCCACCCAACTTCCGCACTCCACCCAACCTCCGCATTCCACCCAAACTCCGCACTCCACCAAACTTCCGCACTCCACCCAGCCTTCCCACTCCACCCAACCTCCCCACTCCACCCAACCTCCCTACTCCACCCAACCTCCCCACGCCACCCAACCTCCCCACTTCACCCAACCTCCCCATTCCACTATATCTCCCCACTTCACCCAACCTCCCCACTCCACCCAACCTCCCCACTTCACCCAAACTCGGCACTCCATCCAACCTCTGCACTCCACCCAACCGCCGCACTCCACCCAACCTCCGCACTCCATCCAACATCCGCACTCCACCCAATCTCCGCACTCCACCCAACCTCCCCACTTCACCCAACCTCCGCTCTCCATCCAACCTCCGCACTCCACCCTACCTCCGCACTCCAACCAACTTCCGCACACCACCCAACCTCCGCACTCCACCCATCTTCCGCACTCCACCGAACTTCCGCACTCCACCGAACTTCCGCACTCCACCCAACCTCCGCACGCCACCCAAACTCCGCACTCCACCAAACTTCCGCACTCCACGCAACCTCCCCACTCCAACCAACCTCCCCACTCCACCCAACCTCCCCACTTCACCCAACCTCCCGACTCCATCCAACCTCCGCACTCCACCCAATCTCCGCAATACACCCAACCTTCGCACTCAACCCAACCTCCCCACTTCACCCAACCTCCCTACTCCACCCAACCTCCCCACTCCACCCAACCTCCTCACTCCACCCAACCTCCCCACTTCACCCTACCTCCCCACTTCACCCAACCTCCCCACTCCACCCAACCTCCGCACTCCACCCAACCTTTGCACTCAACCCAACCTCCCCACTTCACCCAACCTCCCAACTCCACCCAACATCCCCACTTCACCCAACCTCCGCACTCCATCCAACATCCGCACTCCACCCAATCTCCGCACTCCACCCAACCTCCCCACTTCACCCAACCTCCGCTCTCCATCCAACCTCCGCACTCCACCCTACCTCCGCACTCCAACCAACTTCCGCACACCACCCAACCTCCGCACTCCACCCATCTTCCGCACTCCACCGAACTTCCGCACTCCACCGAACTTCCGCACTCCACCCAACCTCCGCACGCCACCCAAACTCCGCACTCCACCAAACTTCCGCACTCCACGAAACCTCCCCACTCCAACCAACCTCCCCACTCCACCCAACCTCCCCACTCCACCCAACCTCCCGACTCCATCCAACCTCCGCACTCCACCCAATCTCCGCACTCCACCCAACCTTCGCACTCAACCCAACCTCCCCACTTCACCCAACCTCCCTACTCCACCAAACCTCCCCACTCCACCCAACCTCCTCACTCCACCCAACCTCCCCACTTCACCCTACCTCCCCACTTCACCCAACCTCCCCACTCCACCCAACCTCCGCACTCCACCCAACCTTCGCACTCAACCCAACCTCCCCACTTCACCCAACCTCCCAACTCCACCCAACCTCCCCACTTCACCCAACCTCCGCACTCCATCCAACTTCCGCACTCCACCCAATCTCCGCACTACACCCAACCTCCCCACTTCACCCAACCTCCGCACTCCATCCAACCTCCGCACTCCACCCAGCCTCCGCACTCCACCCAACTTCCGCACTCCACCCAACTTCCGCACTCCACCCAACTTCCGCACTCCACCCAACCTCCGCATTCCACCCAAACTCCGCACTCCACCAAACTTCCGCACTCCACCCAGCCTTCCCACTCCACCCAACCTCCCCACTCCACCCAACCTCCCTACTCCACCCAACCTCCCCACGCCACCCAACCTCCCCACTTCACCCAACCTCCCCATTCCACTATACCTCCCCACTTCACCCAACCTCCCCACTCCACCCAACCTCCCCACTTCACCCAAACTCGGCACTCCATCCAACCTCTGCACTCCACCCAACCGCCGCACTCCACCCAACCTCCGCACTCCATCCAACATCCGCACTCCACCCAATCTCCGCACTCCACCCAACCTCCCCACTTCACCCAACCTCCGCTCTCCATCCAACCTCCGCACTCCACCCTACCTCCGCACTCCACCCATCTTCCGCACTCCACCGAACTTCCGCACTCCACCGAACTTCCGCACTCCACCCAACCTCCGCACGCCACCCAAACTCCGCACTCCACCAAACTTCCGCACTCCACGCAACCTCCCCACTCCAACCAACCTCCCCACTCCACCCAACCTCCCCACTCCACCCAACCTCCCGACTCCATCCAACCTCCGCACTCCACCCAATCTCCGCAATCCACCCAACCTTCGCACTCAACCCAACCTCCCCACTTCACCCAACCTCCCTACTCCACCCAACCTCCCCACTCCACCCAACCTCCTCACTCCACCCAACCTCCCCACTTCACCCTACCTCCCCACTTCACCCAACCTCCCCACTCCACCCAACCTCCGCACTCCACCCAACCTTCGCACTCAACCCAATGTCTCCACTTCACCCAACCTCCCAACTCCACCCAACCTCCCCACTTCACCCAACCTCCGCACTCCATCCAACCTCCGCACTCCACCCAATCTCCGCACTCCACCCAACCTCCACACTTCACCCAACCTCCGCACTCCATCCAACCTCCGCACTCCACCCAGCCTCCGCACTCCACCCAACTTCCGCACTCCACCCAACTTCCGCACTCCACCCAACTTCCGCACTCCACCCAACCTCCGCATTCCACCCAAACTCCGCACTCCACCAAACTTCCGCACTCCACCCAGCCTTCCCACTCCACCCAACCTCCCTACTCCACCCAACCTCCCCACTTCACCCAAACTCGGCACTCCATCCAACTTCCGCACTCCACCCAACCTCCGCACTCCACCCAACCTCCCCACTTCACCCAACCTCCCCACTTCACCAAACCTCCCCACTCCACCCAACCTCCCCAAATCACCCAACCTCCCCTCTCCACCCAACATCCCCAATCCACCCAACCTCCCCACTCCACCCAACCTCCCCACTCCACCCAACCTCCCCACTTCACCCAACCTTCCCACTTCACCCAACCTCCCCACTTCACCGAACCTCCCCACTCCACCCAACCTCCGCACTCCACCCAACGTTCGCACTCAACCCAACCTCCCCACTTCACCCAACCTCCCCACTCCACCCAACCTCCCCACTTCACCCAACGTCCCCACTCCACCCAACCTCCTCACTCCACCCAACCTCCCCACTTCACCCTACCTCCCCACTTCACCCAACCTCCCCACTCCACCCAACCTCCGCACTGCACCCAACCTTCGCTCTCAACCTAACCTCCCCACTTCACCCAACCTCCCCACTCCACCCAACCTCCGCACTGCACCCAACCTTCGCTCTCAACCTAACCTCCCCACTTCACCCAACCTCCCAACTCCACCCAACCTCCCCACTTCACCCAACCTCCGCACTCCACCCAACCTCCGCACTCCAACCAACTTCCGCACACCACCCAACCTCCGCACTCCACCCAACTTCCGCACTCCACCCAACTTCCGCACTCCACCCAACCTCCGCACTCCACCCAAACTCGGCACTCCATCCAACTTCCGCACTCCACCCAACCTCCGCACTCCACCCAACCTCCCCACTTCACCCAACCTCCCCACTTCACCAAACCTCCCCACTCCACCCAACCTCCCCAAATCACCCAACCTCCCCTCTCCACCCAACATCCCCAATCCACCCAACCTCCCCACTCCACCCAACCTCCCCACTCCACCCAACCTCCCCACTTCACCCAACCTTCCCACTTCACCCAACCTCCCCACTTCACCGAACCTCCCCACTCCACCCAACCTCCGCACTCCACCCAACGTTCGCACTCAACCCAACCTCCCCACTTCACCCAACCTCCCCACTCCACCCAACCTCCCCACTTCACCCAACGTCCCCACTCCACCCAACCTCCTCACTCCACCCAACCTCCCCACTTCACCCTACCTCCCCACTTCACCCAACCTCCCCACTCCACCCAACCTCCGCACTGCACCCAACCTTCGCTCTCAACCTAACCTCCCCACTTCACCCAACCTCCCCACTCCACCCAACCTCCGCACTGCACCCAACCTTCGCTCTCAACCTAACCTCCCCACTTCACCCAACCTCCCAACTCCACCCAACCTCCCCACTTCACCCAACCTCCGCACTCCACCCAACCTCCGCACTCCAACCAACTTCCGCACACCACCCAACCTCCGCACTCCACCCAACTTCCGCACTCCACCCAACTTCCGCACTCCACCCAACCTCCGCACTCCACCCAAACTCCGCACTCCACCAAACTTCCGCACTCCACGCAACCTCCCCACTCCAACCAACCTCCCCACTCCACCCAACCTCCCTACTCCACCCAACCTCCCCACGCCACCCAACCTACCCACTTCACCCAACCTCCCCATTCCACTATACCTCCCCACTTCACCCAACCTCCCCACTCCACCCAACCTCCCCACTTCACCCAACCTCCGCACTCCATCCAACCTCTGCACTCCACACAACCGCCGCACTCCACCCAACTTCCGCACTCCACCCAACTTCCGCACTCCACCCAACTTCCGCACTCCAGCCAACCTCCGCATTCCACCCAAACTCCGCACTCCACCAAACTTCCGCACTCCACGCAACCTCCCCACTCCAACCAACCTCCCCACTCCACCCAGCCTCCCTACTCCACCCAACCTCCCCACGCCACCCAACCTCCCCACTTCACCCAACCTCCCAATTCCACTATACCTCCCCACTTCACCCAACCTCCCCACTCCACCCAACCTCCCCACTTCACCCAAACTCGGCACTCCATCCAACCTCTGCACTCCACCCAACCGCCGCACTCCACCCAACTTCCGCACTCCACCCAACTTCCGCACTCCACCCAACTTCCGCACTCCAGCCAACCTCCGCATTCCACCCAAACTCCGCACTCCACCAAACTTCCGCACTCCACGCAACCTCCCCACTCCACCCAACCTCCCCACTCCACCCAACCTCCCCACTTCACCCAACCTCCCCATTCCACTATACCTCCCCACTTCACCCAACCTCCCCACTCCACCCAACCTCCCCACTTCACCCAAACTCGGCACTCCATCCAACTTCCGCACTCCACCCAACCTCCCCACTCCACCCAACCTCCCCACTCCACCCAACCTCCCCACTTCACCCATCCTCCCCATTGCACTATTCCTCCCCACTTAGCCCAACCTCCCCACTCCACCCAACCTCCCCACTTCACCCAAACTCGGCACTCCATCCAACTTCCGCACTCCACCCAACCTCCCCACTTCACGCTACCTCCCCACTTCACCCAACCTCCCCCCTCCACCCAACCTCCGCACTCCACCCAACCTTCGCACTCAACCCAACCTCCCCACTTCACCCAACCTCCGCACTCCACCCAACCTCCGCACTCCACCCAACTTCCGCACTCCACCCAACTTCCGCACTCCACCCAACTTCCGCACTCCACCCAACCTCCGCACTCCACCCAAACTCCGCACTCCAACAAACTTCCGCACTCAACGCAACCTCCCCACTCCAACCAACCTCCACACTCCACCCAACCTCCCCACTCCACCCAACCTCCGCACTCCACCCAACCTCCCCACTCCACCCAACCTCCCCACTCCACCCAACCTCCCCACTTCACCCAAATTCGGCACTCCATCCAACCTCCGCACTCCAGCCAACCTCCGCACTCCAACCAACTTCCGCACTCCACCCTACCTCCGCACTCCACCCAACCTCCCCACTGCACCCAACCTCCCCACTCCACCCAACCTCCCAAAATCACCCAACCCCCTCACTCCACCCAACCTCCCAACTCCACCCAACCTCCCCACTTCACCCAACCTCCGCACTCCATCCAACCTCCGCACTCCACCCAACTTCCGCACTCCACCCAACTTCCGCACTCCACCCAACCTCCGCACTCCACCCCAACTCCGCACTCCAACAAACTTCCGCACTCCACGCAACCTCCCCACTCCAACCAACCTCCACACTCCACCCAACCTCCCCACTCCAACCAACCTCCACACTCCACCCAACCTCCCCACTCCACCCAACCTCCCCACTTCACCCAACCTCCGCACTCCATCCAACCTCCGCACTCCACCCAATCTCCGCACTCCACCCAACCTCCACACTTCACCCAACCTCCGCACTCCATCCAACCTCCGCACTCCACCCAGCCTCCGCACTCCACCCAACTTCCGCACTCCACCCAACTTCCGCACTCCACCCAACTTCCGCACTCCACCCAACCTCCGCATTCCACCCAAACTCCGCACTCCACCAAACTTCCGCACTCCACCCAGCCTTCCCACTCCACCCAACCTCCCTACTCCACCCAACCTCCCCACTTCACCCAAACTCGGCACTCCATCCAACTTCCGCACTCCACCCAACCTCCGCACTCCACCCAACCTCCCCACTTCACCCAACCTCCCCACTTCACCAAACCTCCCCACTCCACCCAACCTCCCCAAATCACCCAACCTCCCCTCTCCACCCAACATCCCCAATCCACCCAACCTCCCCACTCCACCCAACCTCCCCACTCCACCCAACCTCCCCACTTCACCCAACCTTCCCACTTCACCCAACCTCCCCACTTCACCGAACCTCCCCACTCCACCCAACCTCCGCACTCCACCCAACGTTCGCACTCAACCCAACCTCCCCACTTCACCCAACCTCCCCACTCCACCCAACCTCCCCACTTCACCCAACGTCCCCACTCCACCCAACCTCCTCACTCCACCCAACCTCCCCACTTCACCCTACCTCCCCACTTCACCCAACCTCCCCACTCCACCCAACCTCCGCACTGCACCCAACCTTCGCTCTCAACCTAACCTCCCCACTTCACCCAACCTCCCCACTCCACCCAACCTCCGCACTGCACCCAACCTTCGCTCTCAACCTAACCTCCCCACTTCACCCAACCTCCCAACTCCACCCAACCTCCCCACTTCACCCAACCTCCGCACTCCACCCAACCTCCGCACTCCAACCAACTTCCGCACACCACCCAACCTCCCCACTTCACCAAACCTCCCCACTCCACCCAACCTCCCCAAATCACCCAACCTCCCCTCTCCACCCAACATCCCCAATCCACCCAACCTCCCCACTCCACCCAACCTCCCCACTCCACCCAACCTCCCCACTTCACCCAACCTTCCCACTTCACCCAACCTCCCCACTTCACCGAACCTCCCCACTCCACCCAACCTCCGCACTCCACCCAACGTTCGCACTCAACCCAACCTCCCCACTTCACCCAACCTCCCCACTCCACCCAACCTCCCCACTTCACCCAACGTCCCCACTCCACCCAACCTCCTCACTCCACCCAACCTCCCCACTTCACCCTACCTCCCCACTTCACCCAACCTCCCCACTCCACCCAACCTCCGCACTGCACCCAACCTTCGCTCTCAACCTAACCTCCCCACTTCACCCAACCTCCCCACTCCACCCAACCTCCGCACTGCACCCAACCTTCGCTCTCAACCTAACCTCCCCACTTCACCCAACCTCCCAACTCCACCCAACCTCCCCACTTCACCCAACCTCCGCACTCCACCCAACCTCCGCACTCCAACCAACTTCCGCACACCACCCAACCTCCGCACTCCACCCAACTTCCGCACTCCACCCAACTTCCGCACTCCACCCAACCTCCGCACTCCACCCAAACTCCGCACTCCACCAAACTTCCGCACTCCACGCAACCTCCCCACTCCAACCAACCTCCCCACTCCACCCAACCTCCCTACTCCACCCAACCTCCCCACGCCACCCAACCTACCCACTTCACCCAACCTCCCCATTCCACTATACCTCCCCACTTCACCCAACCTCCCCACTCCACCCAACCTCCCCACTTCACCCAACCTCCGCACTCCATCCAACCTCTGCACTCCACACAACCGCCGCACTCCACCCAACTTCCGCACTCCACCCAACTTCCGCACTCCACCCAACTTCCGCACTCCAGCCAACCTCCGCATTCCACCCAAACTCCGCACTCCACCAAACTTCCGCACTCCACGCAACCTCCCCACTCCAACCAACCTCCCCACTCCACCCAGCCTCCCTACTCCACCCAACCTCCCCACGCCACCCAACCTCCCCACTTCACCCAACCTCCCAATTCCACTATACCTCCCCACTTCACCCAACCTCCCCACTCCACCCAACCTCCCCACTTCACCCAAACTCGGCACTCCATCCAACCTCTGCACTCCACCCAACCGCCGCACTCCACCCAACTTCCGCACTCCACCCAACTTCCGCACTCCACCCAACTTCCGCACTCCAGCCAACCTCCGCATTCCACCCAAACTCCGCACTCCACCAAACTTCCGCACTCCACGCAACCTCCCCACTCCACCCAACCTCCCCACTCCACCCAACCTCCCCACTTCACCCAACCTCCCCATTCCACTATACCTCCCCACTTCACCCAACCTCCCCACTCCACCCAACCTCCCCACTTCACCCAAACTCGGCACTCCATCCAACTTCCGCACTCCACCCAACCTCCCCACTCCACCCAACCTCCCCACTCCACCCAACCTCCCCACTTCACCCATCCTCCCCATTGCACTATTCCTCCCCACTTAGCCCAACCTCCCCACTCCACCCAACCTCCCCACTTCACCCAAACTCGGCACTCCATCCAACTTCCGCACTCCACCCAACCTCCCCACTTCACGCTACCTCCCCACTTCACCCAACCTCCCCCCTCCACCCAACCTCCGCACTCCACCCAACCTTCGCACTCAACCCAACCTCCCCACTTCACCCAACCTCCGCACTCCACCCAACCTCCGCACTCCACCCAACTTCCGCACTCCACCCAACTTCCGCACTCCACCCAACTTCCGCACTCCACCCAACCTCCGCACTCCACCCAAACTCCGCACTCCAACAAACTTCCGCACTCAACGCAACCTCCCCACTCCAACCAACCTCCACACTCCACCCAACCTCCCCACTCCACCCAACCTCCGCACTCCACCCAACCTCCCCACTCCACCCAACCTCCCCACTCCACCCAACCTCCCCACTTCACCCAAATTCGGCACTCCATCCAACCTCCGCACTCCAGCCAACCTCCGCACTCCAACCAACTTCCGCACTCCACCCTACCTCCGCACTCCACCCAACCTCCCCACTGCACCCAACCTCCCCACTCCACCCAACCTCCCAAAATCACCCAACCCCCTCACTCCACCCAACCTCCCAACTCCACCCAACCTCCCCACTTCACCCAACCTCCGCACTCCATCCAACCTCCGCACTCCACCCAACTTCCGCACTCCACCCAACTTCCGCACTCCACCCAACCTCCGCACTCCACCCCAACTCCGCACTCCAACAAACTTCCGCACTCCACGCAACCTCCCCACTCCAACCAACCTCCACACTCCACCCAACCTCCCCACTCCAACCAACCTCCACACTCCACCCAACCTCCCCACTCCACCCAACCTCCCCACTTCACCCAACCTCCGCACTCCATCCAACCTCCGCACTCCACCCAATCTCCGCACTCCACCCAACCTCCACACTTCACCCAACCTCCGCACTCCATCCAACCTCCGCACTCCACCCAGCCTCCGCACTCCACCCAACTTCCGCACTCCACCCAACTTCCGCACTCCACCCAACTTCCGCACTCCACCCAACCTCCGCATTCCACCCAAACTCCGCACTCCACCAAACTTCCGCACTCCACCCAGCCTTCCCACTCCACCCAACCTCCCTACTCCACCCAACCTCCCCACTTCACCCAAACTCGGCACTCCATCCAACTTCCGCACTCCACCCAACCTCCGCACTCCACCCAACCTCCCCACTTCACCCAACCTCCCCACTTCACCAAACCTCCCCACTCCACCCAACCTCCCCAAATCACCCAACCTCCCCTCTCCACCCAACATCCCCAATCCACCCAACCTCCCCACTCCACCCAACCTCCCCACTCCACCCAACCTCCCCACTTCACCCAACCTTCCCACTTCACCCAACCTCCCCACTTCACCGAACCTCCCCACTCCACCCAACCTCCGCACTCCACCCAACGTTCGCACTCAACCCAACCTCCCCACTTCACCCAACCTCCCCACTCCACCCAACCTCCCCACTTCACCCAACGTCCCCACTCCACCCAACCTCCTCACTCCACCCAACCTCCCCACTTCACCCTACCTCCCCACTTCACCCAACCTCCCCACTCCACCCAACCTCCGCACTGCACCCAACCTTCGCTCTCAACCTAACCTCCCCACTTCACCCAACCTCCCCACTCCACCCAACCTCCGCACTGCACCCAACCTTCGCTCTCAACCTAACCTCCCCACTTCACCCAACCTCCCAACTCCACCCAACCTCCCCACTTCACCCAACCTCCGCACTCCACCCAACCTCCGCACTCCAACCAACTTCCGCACACCACCCAACCTCCGCACTCCACCCAACTTCCGCACTCCACCCAACTTCCGCACTCCACCCAACCTCCGCACTCCACCCAAACTCCGCACTCCACCAAACTTCCGCACTCCACGCAACCTCCCCACTCCAACCAACCTCCCCACTCCACCCAACCTCCCTACTCCACCCAACCTCCCCACGCCACCCAACCTCCCCACTTCACCCAACCTCCCCATTCCACTATACCTCCCCACTTCACCCAACCTCCCCACTCCACCCAACCTCCCCACTTCACCCAACCTCCGCACTCCATCCAACCTCTGCACTCCACCCAACCGCCGCACTCCACCCAACTTCCGCACTCCACCCAACTTCCGCACTCCACCCAACTTCCGCACTCCAGCCAACCTCCGCATTCCACCCAAACTCCGCACTCCACCAAACTTCCGCACTCCACGCAACCTCCCCACTCCAACCAACCTCCCCACTCCACCCAGCCTCCCTACTCCACCCAACCTCCCCACGCCACCCAACCTCCCCACTTCACCCAACCTCCCCATTCCACTATACCTCCCCACTTCACCCAACCTCCCCACTCCACCCAACCTCCCCACTTCACCCAAACTCGGCACTCCATCCAACCTCTGCACTCCACCCAACCGCCGCACTCCACCCAACTTCCGCACTCCACCCAACTTCCGCACTCCACCCAACTTCCGCACTCCAGCCAACCTCCGCATTCCACCCAAACTCCGCACTCCACCAAACTTCCGCACTCCACGCAACCTCCCCACTCCAACCAACCTCCCCACTCCACCCAGCCTCCCCACTCCACCCAACCTCCCCACTCCACCCAACCTCCCCACTTCACCCAACCTCCCCATTCCACTATACCTCCCCACTTCACCCAACCTCCCCACTCCACCCAACCTCCCCACTTCACCCAAACTCGGCACTCCATCCAACTTCCGCACTCCACCCAACCTCCCCACTCCACCCAACCTCCCCACTCCACCCAACCTCCCCACTTCACCCAACCTCCCCATTGCACTATACCTCCCCACTTAGCCCAACCTCCCCACTCCACCCAACCTCCCCACTTCACCCAAACTCGGCACTCCATCCAACTTCCGCACTCCACCCAACCTCCCCACTTCACGCTACCTCCCCACTTCACCCAACCTCCCCCCTCCACCCAACCTCCGCACTCCACCCAACCTTCGCACTCAACCCAACCTCCCCACTTCACCCAACCTCCGCACTCCACCCAACCTCCGCACTCCACCCAACTTCCGCACTCCACCCAACTTCCGCACTCCACCCAACTTCCGCACTCCACCCAACCTCCGCACTCCACCCAAACTCCGCACTCCAACAAACTTCCGCACTCAACGCAACCTCCCCACTCCAACCAACCTCCACACTTCACCCAACCTCCCCACTCCACCCAACCTGCGCACTCCACCCAACCTCCCCACTCCACCCAACCTCCCCACTCCACCCAACCTCCCCACTTCACCCAAATTCGGCACTCCATCCAACCTCCGCACTCCAGCCAACCTCCGCACTCCAACCAACTTCCGCACTCCACCCTACCTCCGCACTCCACCCAACCTCCCCACTGCACCCAACCTCCCCACTCCACCCAACCTCCCAAAATCACCCAACCCCCTCACTCCACCCAACCTCCCAACTCCACCCAACCTCCCCACTTCACCCAACCTCCGCACTCCATCCAACCTCCGCACTCCACCCAACTTCCGCACTCCACCCAACTTCCGCACTCCACCCAACCTCCGCACTCCACCCCAACTCCGCACTCCAACAAACTTCCGCACTCCACGCAACCTCCCCACTCCAACCAACCTCCACACTCCACCCAACCTCCCCATTCCACCCAACCTCCCCACTCCACCCAACCTCCCCACTTCACCCAACCTCCCCATTCCACTATACCTCCTCACTTCACCCAAACTCGGCACTCCATCCAACCTCCGCACTCCAGCCAACCTCCACACTCCAACCAACTTCCGCACTCCACCCTACCTCCGCACTCCACCCAACCTCCCCACTGCACCCAACCTCCCCATTCCACCCAACCTCCCAAAATCACCCAACCTCCTCACTCCACCCAACCTCCCCACTCAACCCAACATCCCCACTCCACCCAAGCTCCCCATTCCACCCAACCTCCCCACTTCACTCTACCTCCTCACTTCACCCAACCTCCCCTCTCCACCCAACCTCCGCACTCCACCCAACCTTTGCACTCAACCCAACCTCCCCACTTCACCCAACCTCCCAACTCCACCCAACCTCCCCACTTCACCCAACCTCCGCACTCCATCCAACATCCGCACTCCACCCAATCTCCGCACTCCACCCAACCTCCCCACTTCACCCAACCTCCGCTCTCCATCCAACCTCCGCACTCCACCCTACCTCCGCACTCCAACCAACTTCCGCACACCACCCAACCTCCGCACTCCACCCATCTACCGCACTCCACCGAACTTCCGCACTCCACCGAACTTCCGCACTCCACCCAACCTCCGCACGCCACCCAAACTCCGCACTCCACCAAACTTCCGCACTCCACGCAACCTCCCCTCTCCACCCAACATCCCCACTCCACCCAACCTCCCCACTCCACCCAACCTCCCCACTCCACCCAACCTCCCCACTTCACCCATCCTTCCCACTTCACCCAACCTCCCCACTTCACCGAACCTCCCCACTCCACCCAACCTCCGCACTCCACCCAACGTTCGCACTCAACCCAACCTCCCCACTTCACCCAACCTCCCCACTCCACCCAACCTCCCCACTTCACCCAACGTCCCCACTCCACCCAACCTCCTCACTCCACCCAAACTCCCCACTTCACCCTACCTCCCCACTTCACCCAACCTCCCCACTCCACCCAACCTCCGCACTGCACCCAACCTTCGCTCTCAACCTAACCTCCCCACTTCACCCAACCTCCCAACTCCACCCAACCTCCCCACTTCACCCAACCTCCGCACTCCATCCAACCTCCGCACTCCACCCAACCTCCGCACTCCAACCAACTTCCGCACACCACCCAACCTCCGCACTCCACCCAACTTCCGCACTCCACCCAACTTCGGCACTCCACCCAATCTCCGCACTCCACCCAAACTCCGCACTCCACCAAACTTCCGCACTCCACGCAACCTCCCCACTCCAACCAACCTCCCCACTCCACCCAACCTCCCCACTCCACCCAACCTCCCCACGCCACCCAACCTCCCCACTTCACCCAACCTCCCCATTCCACTATACCTCCCCACTTCACCCAACCTCCCCACTCCACCCAACCTCCCCACTTCACCCAAACTCGGCACTTCATCCAACCTCCGCACTCCACCCAACTTCCGCACTCCACCCAACTTCCGCACTCCACCCAACCTCCGCATTCCACCCAAACTCCGCACGCCACCAAACTTCCGCACTCCACGCAACCTCCCCACTCCAACCAACCTCCCCACTCCACCCAGCCTCCCCACTCCACCCAACCTCCCCACTCCACCCAACCTCCCCACTTCACCCAACCTCCCCATTCCACTATACTTCCCACTTCACCCAACCTCCCCACTCCACCCAACTTTCCCACTTCACCCAAACTCGGCACTCCATCCAACTTCCGCACTCCACCCAACCTCCCCACTCCACCCAACCTCCCCACTCCACCCAACCTCCCCACTTCACCCAACCTCCCCATTGCACTATACCTCCCCACTTAACCCAACCTCCCCACTCCACCCAACCACCCCACTTCACCCAAACTCGGCACTCCATCCAACTTCCGCACTCCACCCAACCTCCGCACTCCACCCAACCTCCCCACTTCACCCAACCTCCCCACTTCACCAAACCTCCCCACTCCACCCAACCTCCCCAAATCACCCAACCTCCCCTCTCCACCCAACATCCCCACTCCACCCAACCTCCCCACTCCACCCAACCTCCCCACTCCACCCAACCTCCCCACTCCACCCAACCTTCCCACTTCACCCAACCTCCCCACTTCACCGTACCTCCCCACTCCACCCAACCTACGCACTCCACCCAACGTTCGCACTCAACCCAACCTCCCCACTTCACCCAACCTCCCCACTCCACCCAACCTCCCCACTTCACCCAACGTCCCCACTCCACCCAACCTCCTCACTCCACCCAACCTCCCCACTTCACCCTACCTCCCCACTTCACCCAACCTCCCCACTCCACCCAACCTCCGCACTGCACCCAACCTTCGCTCTCAACCTAACCTCCCCACTTCACCCAACCTCCCAACTCCACCCAACCTCCCCACTTCACCCAACCTCCGCACTCCATCCAACCTCCGCACTCCAGCCAACCTCCGCACTCTAACCAACTTCCGCACTCCACCCAACCTCCGCACTCAACCCAACCTCCCCACTTCACCCAACCTCCCCACTCCACCCAACCTCCCTACTTCACCCAACCTCCCCACTTCACCCAACCTCCCCACTTCACCCAACCTCCCCACTCCACCCAACTTCCCCAAATCACCCAACCTCCCCTCTCCACCCAACGTCCCCACTCCAGCGAACCTCCCCACTCCACCCAACCTCCCCACTCCACCCAACCTCCTCACTTCACCCAACCTCCCCCCTCCACCCAACCTCCGCATTCAACCCAACCTCCCCACTTCACCCAACCTCCCAACTCCACCCAACCTCCCCACTTCACCCAACCTCCGCACTCCATCCAACCTCCGCACTCCACCCAACCTTCGCACTCAACCCAACCTCCCCACTTCACCCAACCTCCCAACTCCACCCAACCTCCCCACTTCACCCAACCTCCGCACTCCATCCAACCTCCGCACTCCACCCAACTTCCGCACTCCACCCAACTTCCGCACTCCACCCAACTTCCGCACTCCACCCAACCTCCGCACTCCACCCCAACTCCGCACTCCAACAAACTTCCGCACTCCACGCAACCTCCCCACTCCAACCAACCTCCACACTCCACCCAACCTCCCCATTCCACCCAACCTCCCCACTCCACCCAACCTCCCCACTTCACCCAACCTCCCCATTCCACTATACCTCCTCACTTCACCCAAACTCGGCACTCCATCCAACCTCCGCACTCCAGCCAACCTCCACACTCCAACCAACTTCCGCACTCCACCCTACCTCCGCACTCCACCCAACCTCCCCACTGCACCCAACCTCCCCATTCCACCCAACCTCCCAAAATCACCCAACCTCCTCACTCCACCCAACCTCCCCACTCAACCCAACATCCCCACTTCACCCAACCTGCCCACTCCACCCAACCTCCCCACTTCACTCTACCTCCTCACTTCACCCAACCTCCCCACTCCACCCAACCTCCGCACTCCACCCAACCTTTGCACTCAACCCAACCTCCCCACTTCACCCAACCTCCCAACTCCACCCAACCTCCCCACTTCACCCAATCTCCGCACTCCATCCAACATCCGCACTCCACCCAATCTCCGCACTCCACCCAACCTCCCCACTTCACCCAACCTCCGCTCTCCATCCAACCTCCGCACTCCACCCTACCTCCGCACTCCAACCAACTTCCGCACACCACCCAACCTCCGCACTCCACCCATCTTCCGCAGTCCACCGAACTTCCGCACTCCACCGAACTTCCGCACTCCACCCAACCTCCGCACGCCACCCAAACTCCGCACTCCACCAAACTTCCGCACTCCACGCAACCTCCCCACTCCAACCAACCTCCCCACTCCACACAACCTCCCCACTCCACCCAACCTCCCGACTCCATCCAATCTCCGCACTCCACCCAACCTTCGCACTCAACCCAACCTCCCCACTTCACCCAACCTCCCTACTCCACCCAACCTCCCCACTCCACCCAACCTCCTCACTCCACCCAACCTCCCAACTCCACCCAACCTCCCCACTTCACCCAACCTCCGCACTCCATCCAACCTCCGCACTCCACCCAACTTCCGCACTCCACCCAACTTCCGCACTCCACCCAACTTCAGCACTCCACCCAACCTCCGCACTCCACCCCAACTCCGCACTCCAACAAACTTCCGCACTCCACCCAACCTCCCCACTCCACCCAACCTCCCCACTCCACCCAACCTCCCCACTTCACCCAACCTCCCCATTGCACTATACCTCCCCACTTAACCCAACCTCCCCACTCCACCCAACCTCCCCACTTCATCCAAACTCGGCACTCCATCCAACTTCCGCACTCCACCCAACCTCCGCACTCCACCCAACCTCCCCACTTCACCCAACCTCCCCACTTCACCAAACCTCCCCACTCCACCCAACCTCCCCAAATCACCCAACCTCCCCTCTCCACCCAACATCCCCACTCCACCCAACCTCCCCACTCCACCCAACCTCCCCACTCCACCCAACCTCCCCACTTCACCAAACCTTCCCACTTCACCCAACCTCCCCACTTCACCGAACCTCCCCACTCCACCCAACCTACGCACTCCACCCAACGTTCGCACTCAACCCAACCTCCCCACTTCACCCAACCTCCCCACTCCACCCAACCTCCCCACTTCACCCAACGTCCCCACTCCACCCAACCTCCTCACTCCACCCAACCTCCCCACTTCACCCTACCTCCCCACTTCACCCAACCTCCCCACTCCACCCAACCTCCGCACTGCACCCAACCTTCGCTCTCAACCTAACCTCCCCACTTCACCCAACCTCCCAACTCCACCCAACCTCCCCACTTCACCCAACCTCCGCACTCCATCCAACCTCCGCACTCCAGCCAACCTCCGCACTCTAACCAACTTCCGCACTCCACCCAACCTCCGCACTCAACCCAACCTCCCCACTTCACCCAACCTCCCCACTCCACCCAACCTCCCTACTTCACCCAACCTCCCCACTTCACCCAACCTCCCCACTTCACCCAACCTCCCCACTCCACCCAACTTCCCCAAATCACCCAACCTCCCCTCTCCACCCAACCTCCCCACTCCAGCGAACCTCCCCACTCCACCCAACCTCCCCACTCCACCCAACCTCCTCACTTCACCCAACCTCCCCCCTCCACCCAACCTCCGCACTCAACCCAACCTCCCCACTTCACCCAACCTCCCAACTCCACCCAACCTCCCCACTTCACCCAACCTCCGCACTCCATCCAACCTCCGCACTCCACCCAACCTTCGCACTCAACCCAACCTCCCCACTTCACCCAACCTCCCAACTCCACCCAACCTCCCCACTTCACCCAACCTCCGCACTCCATCCAACCTCCGCACTCCACCCAACTTCCGCACTCCACCCAACTTCCGCACTCCACCCAACTTCCGCACTCCACCCAACCTCCGCACTCCACCCCAACTCCGCACTCCAACAAACTTCCGCACTCCACGCAACCTCCCCACTCCAACCAACCTCCACACTCCACCCAACCTCCCCATTCCACCCAACCTCCCCACTCCACCCAACCTCCCCACTTCACCCAACCTCCCCATTCCACTATACCTCCTCACTTCACCCAAACTCGGCACTCCATCCAACCTCCGCACTCCAGCCAACCTCCACACTCCAACCAACTTCCGCACTCCACCCTACCTCCGCACTCCACCCAACCTCCCCACTGCACCCAACCTCCCCATTCCACCCAACCTCCCAAAATCACCCAACCTCCTCACTCCACCCAACCTCCCCACTCAACCCAACATCCCCACTTCACCCAACCTGCCCACTCCACCCAACCTCCCCACTTCACTCTACCTCCTCACTTCACCCAACCTCCCCACTCCACCCAACCTCCGCACTCCACCCAACCTTTGCACTCAACCCAACCTCCCCACTTCACCCAACCTCCCAACTCCACCCAACCTCCCCACTTCACCCAATCTCCGCACTCCATCCAACATCCGCACTCCACCCAATCTCCGCACTCCACCCAACCTCCCCACTTCACCCAACCTCCGCTCTCCATCCAACCTCCGCACTCCACCCTACCTCCGCACTCCAACCAACTTCCGCACACCACCCAACCTCCGCACTCCACCCATCTTCCGCAGTCCACCGAACTTCCGCACTCCACCGAACTTCCGCACTCCACCCAACCTCCGCACGCCACCCAAACTCCGCACTCCACCAAACTTCCGCACTCCACGCAACCTCCCCACTCCAACCAACCTCCCCACTCCACACAACCTCCCCACTCCACCCAACCTCCCGACTCCATCCAATCTCCGCACTCCACCCAACCTTCGCACTCAACCCAACCTCCCCACTTCACCCAACCTCCCTACTCCACCCAACCTCCCCACTCCACCCAACCTCCTCACTCCACCCAACCTCCCAACTCCACCCAACCTCCCCACTTCACCCAACCTCCGCACTCCATCCAACCTCCGCACTCCACCCAACTTCCGCACTCCACCCAACTTCCGCACTCCACCCAACTTCAGCACTCCACCCAACCTCCGCACTCCACCCCAACTCCGCACTCCAACAAACTTCCGCACTCCACCCAACTTCAGCACTCCACCCAACCTCCGCACTCCACCCCAACTCCGCACTCCAACAAACTTCCGCACTCCACCCAACCTCCCCACTCCACCCAACCTCCCCACTCCACCCAACCTCCCCACTTCACCCAACCTCCCCATTGCACTATACCTCCCCACTTAACCCAACCTCCCCACTCCACCCAACCTCCCCACTTCATCCAAACTCGGCACTCCATCCAACTTCCGCACTCCACCCAACCTCCGCACTCCACCCAACCTCCCCACTTCACCCAACCTCCCCACTTCACCAAACCTCCCCACTCCACCCAACCTCCCCAAATCACCCAACCTCCCCTCTCCACCCAACATCCCCACTCCACCCAACCTCCCCACTCCACCCAACCTCCCCACTCCACCCAACCTCCCCACTTCACCAAACCTTCCCACTTCACCCAACCTCCCCACTTCACCGAACCTCCCCACTCCGCCCAACCTACGCACTCCACCCAACGTTCGCACTCAACCCAACCTCCCCACTTCACCCAACCTCCCCACTCCACCCAACCTCCCCACTTCACCCAACGTCCCCACTCCACCCAACCTCCTCACTCCACCCAACCTCCCCACTTCACCCTACCTCCCCACTTCACCCAACCTCCCCACTCCACCCAACCTCCGCACTGCACCCAACCTTCGCTCTCAACCTAACCTCCCCACTTCACCCAACCTCCCAACTCCACCCAACCTCCCCACTTCACCCAACCTCCGCACTCCATCCAACCTCCGCACTCCAGCCAACCTCCGCACTCTAACCAACTTCCGCACTCCACCCAACCTCCGCACTCAACCCAACCTCCCCACTTCACCCAACCTCCCCACTCCACCCAACCTCCCTACTTCACCCAACCTCCCCACTTCACCCAACCTCCCCACTTCACCCAACCTCCCCACTCCACCCAACTTCCCCAAATCACCCAACCTCCCCTCTCCACCCAACCTCCCCACTCCAGCGAACCTCCCCACTCCACCCAACCTCCCCACTCCACCCAACCTCCTCACTTCACCCAACCTCCCCCCTCCACCCAACCTCCGCACTCCACCCAACCTTCGCACTCAACCCAACCTCCCCACTTCACCCAACCTCCCAACTCCACCCAACCTCCCCACTTCACCCAACCTCCGCACTCCATCCAACCTCCGCACTCCACCCAACTTCCGCACTCCACCCAACTTCCGCACTCCACCCAACTTCCGCACTCCACCCAACCTCCGCACTCCACCCCAACTCCGCACTCCAACAAACTTCCGCACTCCACGCAACCTCCCCACTCCAACCAACCTCCACACTCCACCCAACCTCCCCATTCCACCCAACCTCCCCACTCCAACCAACCTCCCCACTTCACCCAACCTCCCCATTCCACTATACCTCCTCACTTCACCCAAACTCGGCACTCCATCCAACCTCCGCACTCCAGCCAACCTCCACACTCCAACCAACTTCCGCACTCCACCCTACCTCCGCACTCCACCCAACCTCCCCACTGCACCCAACCTCCCCATTCCACCCAACCTCCCAAAATCACCCAACCTCCTCACTCCACCCAAGCTCCCCATTCCACCCAACCTCCCCACTTCACCCAACCTGCCCACTCCACCCAACCTCCCCACTTCACTCTACCTCCTCACTTCACCCAACCTCCCCACTCCACCCAACCTCCGCACTCCACCCAACCTTTGCACTCAACCCAACCTCCCCACTTCACCCAACCTCCCAACTCCACCCAACCTCCCCACTTCACCCAACCTCCGCACTCCATCCAACATCCGCACTCCACCCAATCTCCGCACTCCACCCAACCTCCCCACTTCACCCAACCTCCGCTCTCCATCCAACCTCCGCACTCCACCCTACCTCCGCACTCCAACCAACTTCCGCACACCACCCAACCTCCGCACTCCACCCATCTTCCGCACTCCACCGAACTTCCGCACTCCACCGAACTTCCGCACTCCACCCAACCTCCGCACGCCACCCAAACTCCGCACTCCACCAAACTTCCGCACTCCACGCAACCTCCCCACTCCAACCAACCTCCCCACTCCACCCAACCTCCCCACTCCACCCATCCTCCCGACTCCATCCAATCTCCGCACTCCACCCAACCTTCGCACTCAACCCAACCTCGCCACTTCACCCAACCTCCCTACTCCACCCAACCTCCCCACTCCACCCAACCTCCTCACTCCACCCAACCTCCCCACTTCACCCAACCTCCCCATTCCACTATACCTCCTCACTTCACCCAAACTCGGCACTCCATCCAACCTCCGCACTCCAGCCAACCTCCACACTCCAACCAACTTCCGCACTCCACCCTACCTCCGCACTCCACCCAACCTCCCCACTGCACCCAACCTCCCCATTCCACCCAACCTCCCAAAATCACCCAACCTCCTCACTCCACCCAACCTCCCCACTCAACCCAACATCCCCACTCCACCCAAGCTCCCCATTCCACCCAACCTCCCCACTTCACTCTACCTCCTCACTTCACCCAACCTCCCCTCTCCACCCAACCTCCGCACTCCACCCAACCTTTGCACTCAACCCAACCTCCCCACTTCACCCAACCTCCCAACTCCACCCAACCTCCCCACTTCACCCAACCTCCGCACTCCATCCAACATCCGCACTCCACCCAATCTCCGCACTCCACCCAACCTCCCCACTTCACCCAACCTCCGCTCTCCATCCAACCTCCGCACTCCACCCTACCTCCGCACTCCAACCAACTTCCGCACACCACCCAACCTCCGCACTCCACCCATCTACCGCACTCCACCGAACTTCCGCACTCCACCGAACTTCCGCACTCCACCCAACCTCCGCACGCCACCCAAACTCCGCACTCCACCAAACTTCCGCACTCCACGCAACCTCCCCTCTCCACCCAACATCCCCACTCCACCCAACCTCCCCACTCCACCCAACCTCCCCACTCCACCCAACCTCCCCACTTCACCCATCCTTCCCACTTCACCCAACCTCCCCACTTCACCGAACCTCCCCACTCCACCCAACCTCCGCACTCCACCCAACGTTCGCACTCAACCCAACCTCCCCACTTCACCCAACCTCCCCACTCCACCCAACCTCCCCACTTCACCCAACGTCCCCACTCCACCCAACCTCCTCACTCCACCCAAACTCCCCACTTCACCCTACCTCCCCACTTCACCCAACCTCCCCACTCCACCCAACCTCCGCACTGCACCCAACCTTCGCTCTCAACCTAACCTCCCCACTTCACCCAACCTCCCAACTCCACCCAACCTCCCCACTTCACCCAACCTCCGCACTCCATCCAACCTCCGCACTCCACCCAACCTCCGCACTCCAACCAACTTCCGCACACCACCCAACCTCCGCACTCCACCCAACTTCCGCACTCCACCCAACTTCGGCACTCCACCCAATCTCCGCACTCCACCCAAACTCCGCACTCCACCAAACTTCCGCACTCCACGCAACCTCCCCACTCCAACCAACCTCCCCACTCCACCCAACCTCCCCACTCCACCCAACCTCCCCACGCCACCCAACCTCCCCACTTCACCCAACCTCCCCATTCCACTATACCTCCCCACTTCACCCAACCTCCCCACTCCACCCAACCTCCCCACTTCACCCAAACTCGGCACTTCATCCAACCTCCGCACTCCACCCAACTTCCGCACTCCACCCAACTTCCGCACTCCACCCAACCTCCGCATTCCACCCAAACTCCGCACGCCACCAAACTTCCGCACTCCACGCAACCTCCCCACTCCAACCAACCTCCCCACTCCACCCAGCCTCCCCACTCCACCCAACCTCCCCACTCCACCCAACCTCCCCACTTCACCCAACCTCCCCATTCCACTATACTTCCCACTTCACCCAACCTCCCCACTCCACCCAACTTTCCCACTTCACCCAAACTCGGCACTCCATCCAACTTCCGCACTCCACCCAACCTCCCCACTCCACCCAACCTCCCCACTCCACCCAACCTCCCCACTTCACCCAACCTCCCCATTGCACTATACCTCCCCACTTAACCCAACCTCCCCACTCCACCCAACCACCCCACTTCACCCAAACTCGGCACTCCATCCAACTTCCGCACTCCACCCAACCTCCGCACTCCACCCAACCTCCCCACTTCACCCAACCTCCCCACTTCACCAAACCTCCCCACTCCACCCAACCTCCCCAAATCACCCAACCTCCCCTCTCCACCCAACATCCCCACTCCACCCAACCTCCCCACTCCACCCAACCTCCCCACTCCACCCAACCTCCCCACTCCACCCAACCTTCCCACTTCACCCAACCTCCCCACTTCACCGTACCTCCCCACTCCACCCAACCTACGCACTCCACCCAACGTTCGCACTCAACCCAACCTCCCCACTTCACCCAACCTCCCCACTCCACCCAACCTCCCCACTTCACCCAACGTCCCCACTCCACCCAACCTCCTCACTCCACCCAACCTCCCCACTTCACCCTACCTCCCCACTTCACCCAACCTCCCCACTCCACCCAACCTCCGCACTGCACCCAACCTTCGCTCTCAACCTAACCTCCCCACTTCACCCAACCTCCCAACTCCACCCAACCTCCCCACTTCACCCAACCTCCGCACTCCATCCAACCTCCGCACTCCAGCCAACCTCCGCACTCTAACCAACTTCCGCACTCCACCCAACCTCCGCACTCAACCCAACCTCCCCACTTCACCCAACCTCCCCACTCCACCCAACCTCCCTACTTCACCCAACCTCCCCACTTCACCCAACCTCCCCACTTCACCCAACCTCCCCACTCCACCCAACTTCCCCAAATCACCCAACCTCCCCTCTCCACCCAACGTCCCCACTCCAGCGAACCTCCCCACTCCACCCAACCTCCCCACTCCACCCAACCTCCTCACTTCACCCAACCTCCCCCCTCCACCCAACCTCCGCATTCAACCCAACCTCCCCACTTCACCCAACCTCCCAACTCCACCCAACCTCCCCACTTCACCCAACCTCCGCACTCCATCCAACCTCCGCACTCCACCCAACCTTCGCACTCAACCCAACCTCCCCACTTCACCCAACCTCCCAACTCCACCCAACCTCCCCACTTCACCCAACCTCCGCACTCCATCCAACCTCCGCACTCCACCCAACTTCCGCACTCCACCCAACTTCCGCACTCCACCCAACTTCCGCACTCCACCCAACCTCCGCACTCCACCCCAACTCCGCACTCCAACAAACTTCCGCACTCCACGCAACCTCCCCACTCCAACCAACCTCCACACTCCACCCAACCTCCCCATTCCACCCAACCTCCCCACTCCACCCAACCTCCCCACTTCACCCAACCTCCCCATTCCACTATACCTCCTCACTTCACCCAAACTCGGCACTCCATCCAACCTCCGCACTCCAGCCAACCTCCACACTCCAACCAACTTCCGCACTCCACCCTACCTCCGCACTCCACCCAACCTCCCCACTGCACCCAACCTCCCCATTCCACCCAACCTCCCAAAATCACCCAACCTCCTCACTCCACCCAACCTCCCCACTCAACCCAACATCCCCACTTCACCCAACCTGCCCACTCCACCCAACCTCCCCACTTCACTCTACCTCCTCACTTCACCCAACCTCCCCACTCCACCCAACCTCCGCACTCCACCCAACCTTTGCACTCAACCCAACCTCCCCACTTCACCCAACCTCCCAACTCCACCCAACCTCCCCACTTCACCCAATCTCCGCACTCCATCCAACATCCGCACTCCACCCAATCTCCGCACTCCACCCAACCTCCCCACTTCACCCAACCTCCGCTCTCCATCCAACCTCCGCACTCCACCCTACCTCCGCACTCCAACCAACTTCCGCACACCACCCAACCTCCGCACTCCACCCATCTTCCGCAGTCCACCGAACTTCCGCACTCCACCGAACTTCCGCACTCCACCCAACCTCCGCACGCCACCCAAACTCCGCACTCCACCAAACTTCCGCACTCCACGCAACCTCCCCACTCCAACCAACCTCCCCACTCCACACAACCTCCCCACTCCACCCAACCTCCCGACTCCATCCAATCTCCGCACTCCACCCAACCTTCGCACTCAACCCAACCTCCCCACTTCACCCAACCTCCCTACTCCACCCAACCTCCCCACTCCACCCAACCTCCTCACTCCACCCAACCTCCCAACTCCACCCAACCTCCCCACTTCACCCAACCTCCGCACTCCATCCAACCTCCGCACTCCACCCAACTTCCGCACTCCACCCAACTTCCGCACTCCACCCAACTTCAGCACTCCACCCAACCTCCGCACTCCACCCCAACTCCGCACTCCAACAAACTTCCGCACTCCACCCAACCTCCCCACTCCACCCAACCTCCCCACTCCACCCAACCTCCCCACTTCACCCAACCTCCCCATTGCACTATACCTCCCCACTTAACCCAACCTCCCCACTCCACCCAACCTCCCCACTTCATCCAAACTCGGCACTCCATCCAACTTCCGCACTCCACCCAACCTCCGCACTCCACCCAACCTCCCCACTTCACCCAACCTCCCCACTTCACCAAACCTCCCCACTCCACCCAACCTCCCCAAATCACCCAACCTCCCCTCTCCACCCAACATCCCCACTCCACCCAACCTCCCCACTCCACCCAACCTCCCCACTCCACCCAACCTCCCCACTTCACCAAACCTTCCCACTTCACCCAACCTCCCCACTTCACCGAACCTCCCCACTCCACCCAACCTACGCACTCCACCCAACGTTCGCACTCAACCCAACCTCCCCACTTCACCCAACCTCCCCACTCCACCCAACCTCCCCACTTCACCCAACGTCCCCACTCCACCCAACCTCCTCACTCCACCCAACCTCCCCACTTCACCCTACCTCCCCACTTCACCCAACCTCCCCACTCCACCCAACCTCCGCACTGCACCCAACCTTCGCTCTCAACCTAACCTCCCCACTTCACCCAACCTCCCAACTCCACCCAACCTCCCCACTTCACCCAACCTCCGCACTCCATCCAACCTCCGCACTCCAGCCAACCTCCGCACTCTAACCAACTTCCGCACTCCACCCAACCTCCGCACTCAACCCAACCTCCCCACTTCACCCAACCTCCCCACTCCACCCAACCTCCCTACTTCACCCAACCTCCCCACTTCACCCAACCTCCCCACTTCACCCAACCTCCCCACTCCACCCAACTTCCCCAAATCACCCAACCTCCCCTCTCCACCCAACCTCCCCACTCCAGCGAACCTCCCCACTCCACCCAACCTCCCCACTCCACCCAACCTCCTCACTTCACCCAACCTCCCCCCTCCACCCAACCTCCGCACTCAACCCAACCTCCCCACTTCACCCAACCTCCCAACTCCACCCAACCTCCCCACTTCACCCAACCTCCGCACTCCATCCAACCTCCGCACTCCACCCAACCTTCGCACTCAACCCAACCTCCCCACTTCACCCAACCTCCCAACTCCACCCAACCTCCCCACTTCACCCAACCTCCGCACTCCATCCAACCTCCGCACTCCACCCAACTTCCGCACTCCACCCAACTTCCGCACTCCACCCAACTTCCGCACTCCACCCAACCTCCGCACTCCACCCCAACTCCGCACTCCAACAAACTTCCGCACTCCACGCAACCTCCCCACTCCAACCAACCTCCACACTCCACCCAACCTCCCCATTCCACCCAACCTCCCCACTCCACCCAACCTCCCCACTTCACCCAACCTCCCCATTCCACTATACCTCCTCACTTCACCCAAACTCGGCACTCCATCCAACCTCCGCACTCCAGCCAACCTCCACACTCCAACCAACTTCCGCACTCCACCCTACCTCCGCACTCCACCCAACCTCCCCACTGCACCCAACCTCCCCATTCCACCCAACCTCCCAAAATCACCCAACCTCCTCACTCCACCCAACCTCCCCACTCAACCCAACATCCCCACTTCACCCAACCTGCCCACTCCACCCAACCTCCCCACTTCACTCTACCTCCTCACTTCACCCAACCTCCCCACTCCACCCAACCTCCGCACTCCACCCAACCTTTGCACTCAACCCAACCTCCCCACTTCACCCAACCTCCCAACTCCACCCAACCTCCCCACTTCACCCAATCTCCGCACTCCATCCAACATCCGCACTCCACCCAATCTCCGCACTCCACCCAACCTCCCCACTTCACCCAACCTCCGCTCTCCATCCAACCTCCGCACTCCACCCTACCTCCGCACTCCAACCAACTTCCGCACACCACCCAACCTCCGCACTCCACCCCATCTTCCGCAGTCCACCGAACTTCCGCACTCCACCGAACTTCCGCACTCCACCCAACCTCCGCACGCCACCCAAACTCCGCACTCCACCAAACTTCCGCACTCCACGCAACCTCCCCACTCCAACCAACCTCCCCACTCCACACAACCTCCCCACTCCACCCAACCTCCCGACTCCATCCAATCTCCGCACTCCACCCAACCTTCGCACTCAACCCCAACCTCCCCACTTCACCCAACCTCCCTACTCCACCCAACCTCCCCACTCCACCCAACCTCCTCACTCCACCCAACCTCCCAACTCCACCCAACCTCCCCACTTCACCCAACCTCCGCACTCCATCCAACCTCCGCACTCCACCCAACTTCCGCACTCCACCCAACTTCCGCACTCCACCCAACTTCAGCACTCCACCCAACCTCCGCACTCCACCCCAACTCCGCACTCCAACAAACTTCGCACTCCACCCAACTTCAGCACTCCACCCAACCTCCGCACTCCACCCCAACTCCGCACTCCAACAAACTTCCGCACTCCACCCAACCTCCCCACTCCACCCAACCTCCCCACTCCACCCAACCTCCCCACTTCACCCAACCTCCCCATTGCACTATACCTCCCCACTTAACCCAACCTCCCCACTCCACCCAACCTCCCCACTTCATCCAAACTCGGCACTCCATCCAACTTCCGCACTCCACCCAACCTCCGCACTCCACCCAACCTCCCCACTTCACCCAACCTCCCCACTTCACCAAACCCCCCACTCCACCCAACCTCCCCAAATCACCCAACCTCCCCTCTCCACCCAACATCCCCACTCCACCCAACCTCCCCACTCCACCCAACCTCCCCACTCCACCCAACCTCCCCACTTCACCAAACCTTCCCACTTCACCCAACCTCCCCACTTCACCGAACCTCCCCACTCCGCCCAACCTACGCACTCCACCCAACGTTCGCACTCAACCCAACCTCCCCACTTCACCCAACCTCCCCACTCCACCCAACCTCCCCACTTCACCCAACGTCCCCACTCCACCCAACCTCCTCACTCCACCCAACCTCCCCACTTCACCCTACCTCCCCACTTCACCCAACCTCCCCACTCCACCCAACCTCCGCACTGCACCCAACCTTCGCTCTCAACCTAACCTCCCCACTTCACCCAACCTCCCAACTCCACCCAACCTCCCCACTTCACCCAACCTCCGCACTCCATCCAACCTCCGCACTCCAGCCAACCTCCGCACTCTAACCAACTTCCGCACTCCACCCAACCTCCGCACTCAACCCAACCTCCCCACTTCACCCAACCTCCCCACTCCACCCAACCTCCCTACTTCACCCAACCTCCCCACTTCACCCAACCTCCCCACTTCACCCAACCTCCCCACTCCACCCAACTTCCCCAAATCACCCAACCTCCCCTCTCCACCCAACCTCCCCACTCCAGCGAACCTCCCCACTCCACCCAACCTCCCCACTCCACCCAACCTCCTCACTTCACCCAACCTCCCCCCTCCACCCAACCTCCGCACTCCACCCAACCTTCGCACTCAACCCAACCTCCCCACTTCACCCAACCTCCCAACTCCACCCAACCTCCCCACTTCACCCAACCTCCGCACTCCATCCAACCTCCGCACTCCACCCAACTTCCGCACTCCACCCAACTTCCGCACTCCACCCAACTTCCGCACTCCACCCAACCTCCGCACTCCACCCCAACTCCGCACTCCAACAAACTTCCGCACTCCACGCAACCTCCCCACTCCAACCAACCTCCACACTCCACCCAACCTCCCCATTCCACCCAACCTCCCCACTCCAACCAACCTCCCCACTTCACCCAACCTCCCCATTCCACTATACCTCCTCACTTCACCCAAACTCGGCACTCCATCCAACCTCCGCACTCCAGCCAACCTCCACACTCCAACCAACTTCCGCACTCCACCCTACCTCCGCACTCCACCCAACCTCCCCACTGCACCCAACCTCCCCATTCCACCCAACCTCCCAAAATCACCCAACCTCCTCACTCCACCCAAGCTCCCCATTCCACCCAACCTCCCCACTTCACCCAACCTGCCCACTCCACCCAACCTCCCCACTTCACTCTACCTCCTCACTTCACCCAACCTCCCCACTCCACCCAACCTCCGCACTCCACCCAACCTTTGCACTCAACCCAACCTCCCCACTTCACCCAACCTCCCAACTCCACCCAACCTCCCCACTTCACCCAACCTCCGCACTCCATCCAACATCCGCACTCCACCCAATCTCCGCACTCCACCCAACCTCCCCACTTCACCCAACCTCCGCTCTCCATCCAACCTCCGCACTCCACCCTACCTCCGCACTCCAACCAACTTCCGCACACCACCCAACCTCCGCACTCCACCCATCTTCCGCACTCCACCGAACTTCCGCACTCCACCGAACTTCCGCACTCCACCCAACCTCCGCACGCCACCCAAACTCCGCACTCCACCAAACTTCCGCACTCCACGCAACCTCCCCACTCCAACCAACCTCCCCACTCCACCCAACCTCCCCACTCCACCCATCCTCCCGACTCCATCCAATCTCCGCACTCCACCCAACCTTCGCACTCAACCCAACCTCGCCACTTCACCCAACCTCCCTACTCCACCCAACCTCCCCACTCCACCCAACCTCCTCACTCCACCCAACCTCCCCACTTCACCCAACCTCCGCACTCCATCCAACCTCCGCACTCCACCCAACTTCCGCACTCCACCCAACCTCCGCACTCCACCCCAACTCCGCACTCCAACAAACTTCCGCACTCCACGCAACCTCCCCACTCCAACCAACCTCCACACTCCACCCAACCTCCCCATTCCACCCAACCTCCCCACTCCACCCAACCTCCCCACTTCACCCAACCTCCCCATTCCACTATACCTCCTCACTTCACCCAACCTCCCCACTCCACCCAACCTCCGCACTTCACCCAACCTCCCCACTCCACCCAACTTCCCCAAATCACCCAACCTCCCCTCTCCACCCAACCTCCCCACTCCAGCGAACCTCCCCACTCCACCCAACCTTCGCACTCAACCCAACCTCGCCACTTCACCCAACCTCCCTACTCCACCCAACCTCCCCACTCCACCCAACCTCCTCACTCCACCCAACCTCCCAACTCCACCCAACCTCCCCACTTCACCCAACCTCCGCACTCCATCCAACCTCCGCACTCCACCCAACTTCCGCACTCCACCCAACTTCCGCACTCCACCCAACTTCCGCACTCCACCCAACCTCCGCTCTCCACCCCAACTCCGCACTCCAACAAACTTCCGCACTCCACGCAACCTCCCCACTCCAACCAACCTCCACACTCCACCCAACCTCCCCATTCCACCCAACCTCCCCACTCCACCCAACCTCCCCACTTCACCCAACCTCCCCATTCCACTATACCTCCTCACTTCACCCAACCTCCCCACTCCACCCAACCTCCCCACTTCACCCAAACTCGGCACTCCATCCAACCTCCGCACTCCAGCCAACCTCCACACTCCAACCAACTTCCGCACTCCACCCTACCTCCGCACTCCACCCAACCTCCCCACTGCCCCCAACCTCCCCATTCCACCCAACCTCCCAAAATCACCCAACCTCCTCACTCCACCCAACCTCCCCACTCAACCCAACATCCCCACTCCACCCAAGCTCCCCATTCCACCCAACCTCCCCACTTCACCCAACCTGCCCACTCCACCCAACCTCCCCACTCCACCCAACCTCCCCACTTCACCCAACCTCCGCACTCCATCCAACATCCGCACTCCACCCAATCTCCGCACTCCACCCAACCTCCCCACTTCACCCAACCTCCGCTCTCCATCCAACCTCCGCACTCCACCCTACCTCCGCACTCCAACCAACTTCCGCACACCACCCAACCTCCGCACTCCACCCATCTTCCGCACTCCACCGAACTTCCGCACTCCACCGAACTTCCGCACTCCACCCAACCTCCGCACGCCACCCAAACTCCGCACTCCACCAAACTTCCGCACTCCACGCAACCTCCCCACTCCAACCAACCTCCCCACTCCACCCAACCTCCCCACTCCACCCAACCTCCGCACTTCACCCAATCTCCGCACTCCACCCAAACTTCGCACTCAACCCAACCTCCCCACTTCACCCAACCTCCCTACTCCACCCAACCTCCCCACTCCACCCAACCTCCTCACTCCACCCAACCTCCCCACTTCACCCAACCTCCCCACTCCACCCAACCTCCCCACTTCACCCAAACTCGGCACTCCATCCAACCTCTGCACTCCACCCAACCTCCGCACTCCACCCAACTTCCGCACTCCACCCAACTTCCGCACTCCACCTAACTTCCGCACTCCACCCAACCTCCGCATTCCTCCCAAACTCCGCACTCCACCAAACTTCCGCACTCCACGCAACCTCCCCACTCCAACCAACCTCCCCACTCCACCCAGCCTCCCCACTCCACCCAAACTCCCCACTCCACCCAACCTCCCCACTTCACCCAAACTTCCCACTTCACCCAACCTCCCCACTTCACCGAACCTCCCCATTGCACTATACCTCCCCACTTAACCCAACCTCCCCACTCCACCCAACCTCCCCACTTCACCCAAACTCGGCACTCCATCCAACTTCCGCACTCCACCCAACCTCCGCACTCCACCCAACCTCCCCACTTCACCCAACCTCCCCACTTCACCAAACCTCCCCACTCCACCCAACCTCCCCAAATCACCCAACCTCCCCTCTCCACCAAACATCCCCACTCCACACAACCTCCCCACTCCACCCAACCTCCCCACTCCACCCAACCTCCCCACTTCACCCAAACTTCCCACTTCACCCAACCTCCCCACTTCACCGAACCTCCTCACTCCACCCAACCTCCCCACTTCACCCTACCTCCTCACTTCACCCAACCTACCCACTCCACCCAACCTCCGCACTGCACCCATCCTTCGCTCTCAACCTAACCTCCCCACTTCACCCAACCTCCCAACTCCACCCAACCTCCCCACTTCACCCAACCTCCGCACTCCATCCAACCTCCGCACTCCACCCAACCTCCGCATTCCACCCAACGTTCGCACTCAACCCAACCTCCCCACTTCACCCAACCTCCCCACTTCTCCCAACCTCCCCACTTCACCCAACGTCCCCACTCCACCCAACCTCCTCACTCCACCCAACCTCCCCACTTCACCCTACCTCCTCACTTCACCCAACCTCCCCACTCCACCCAACCTCCGCACTGCACCCATCCTTCGCTCTCAACCTAATCTCCCCACTTCACCCAACCTCCCAACTCCACCCAACCTCCCCACTTCACCCAACCTCCGCACTCCATCCAACCTCCGCACTCCACCCAACCTCCGCACTCCAACCAACTTCCGCACACCACCCAACCTCCGCACTCCACCCAACTTCAGCACTCCACCCAACTTCCGCACTCCACCCAACCTCGCGCACTGCACCCAACCTTTGCACTCCACCCAACCTCCCCACTTCACCCAACCTCCGCACTCCATCCAACCTCCGCACTCCACCCTACCTCCGCACTCCAACCAACTTCCGCACACCACCCAACCTCCGCACTCCACCCATCTTGCGCACTCCACCCAACTTCCGCACTCCACCGAACTTCCGCACGCCACCCAACCTCCGCACGCCACCCAAACTCCGCACTCCACCAAACTTCCGCACTCCACGCAACCTCCCCACTCCAACCAACCTCCCCACTCCACCCAACCTCCCCACTCCACCCAACCTCCCGACTCCATCCAACCTCCGCACTCCACCCAATCTCCGCACTCCACCCAACCTTCGCACTCAACCCAACCTCCCCACTTCACCCAACCTCCCTACTCCTCCCAACCTCCCCACTCCACCCAACCTCCTCACTCCACCCAACCTCCCCACTTCACCCTACCTCCCCACTTCACCAAACCTCCCCACTCCACCCAACCTCCGCACTCCACCCAACCTTCGCACACAACCCAACCTCCCCACTTCACCCAACCTCCCAACTCCACCCAACCTCCCAACTTCACCCAACCTCCGCACTCCATCCAACCTCCGCACTCCACCCAATCTCCGCACTCCACCCAACCTCCCCACTTCACCCAACCTCCGCACTCAATCCAACCTCCGCACTCCACCCAGCCTCCGCACTCCACCCAACTTCCGCACTCCACCCAACTTCCGCACTCCACCCAACTTCCGCACTCCACCCAACCTCCGCATTCCACCCAAACTCCGCACTCCATCAAACTTCCGCACTCCACCCAGCCTTCCCACTCCACCCAACCTCCCCACTCCACCCAACCTCCCCACTTCACCCAACCTCCCCATTGCACTATACCTCCCCACTTAACCCAACCTCCCCACTCCTCCCAACCTCCCCACTTCACCCAAACTCGGCACTCCATCCAACTTCCGCACTCCACCCAACCTCCGCACTTCACCAAACCTCCCCACTCCACCCAACCTCCCCAAATCACCCAACCTCCCCTCTCCACCAAACATCCCCACTCCACCCAACCTCCCCACTCCACCCAACCTCCCCTCTCCACCCAACCTCCCCACTTCACCCAACCTTCCCACTTCACCCAACCTCCCCACTTCACCGAACCTCCGCATTCCACCCAAACTCCGCACTCCACCAAACTTCCGCACTCCACGCAACCTCCCCACTCCAACCAACCTCCCCACTCCACCCAGCCTCCCCACTCCACCCAACCTCCCCACTCCACCCAACCTCCCCACTTCACCCAACCTCCCCATTGCACTATACCTCCCCACTTAACCCAACCTCCCCACTCCACCCAACCTCCCCACTCCACCCAACCTCCCCACTTCACCCAAACTCGGCACTCCATCCAACTTCCGCACTCCACCCAACCTCCGTACTCCACCCAACCTCCCCACTTCACCCAACCTCCCCATTTCACCAAACCTCCCCACTCCAACCAACCTCCCCAAATCACCCAACCTCCCCTCTCCACCCAACATCCCCACTCCACCCAACCTCCCCACTCCACCCAACCTCCCCACTCCACCCAACCTCCCCACTTCACCCAACCTTACCACTTCACCCAACCTCCCCAATTCACCGAACCTCCCCACTCCACCCAACCTCCGCACTCCACCCAACGTTCGCACTCAACCCAACCTCCCCACTTCACCCAACCTCCCCACTCCACCCAACCTCCCCACTTCACCCAACCTCCCAACTCCACCCAACCTCCCCACTTCACCCAACCTCCCCACTTCACCAAACCTCCCCACTCCACCCAACCTCCCCAAATCACCCAACCTCCCCTCTCCACCCAACATCCCCACTCCACCCAACCTCCCCACTCCACCCAACCTCCCCACTCCACCCAACCTCCCCACTTCACCCAACCTTCCCACTTCACCCAACCTCCCCACTTCACCGAACCTCCCCACTCCACCCAACCTCCGCACTCCACCCAACGTTCGCACTCAACCCAACCTCCCCACTTCACCCAACCTCCCCACTCCACCCAACCTCCCCACTTCACCCAACGTCCCCACTCCACCCAACCTCCTCACTCCACCCAACCTCCCCACTTCACCCTACCTCCCCACTTCACCCAACCTCCCCACTCCACCCAACCTCCGCACTCCACCCAACCTTCACACTCAACCCAACCTCCCCACTTCACCCAACCTCCCAACTCCACCCAACCTCCCCACTTCACCCAACCTCCCCACTCCATCCAACCTCCGCACCCCACCCAATCTCCGCACTCCACCCAACCTCCCCACTTCACCCAACCTCCGCACTCCATCCAACCTCCGCACTCCACCCAGCCTCCGCATTCCACCCAACTTCCGCACTCCACCCAAACTCCGCACTCCACCAAACTTCCGCACTCCACCCAGCCTTCCCACTCCACCCAACCTCCCCACTCCACCCAACCTCCCCATTGCACTATACCTCCCCACTTAACCCAACCTCCCCACTCCTCCCAACCTCCCCACTTCACCCAAACTCGGCACTCCATCCAACTTCCGCACTCCACCCAACCTCCGCACTCCACCCAACCTCCCCACTTCACCCAACCTCCCCACTTCACCAAACCTCCCCACTCCACCCAACCTCCCCAAATCACCCAACCTCCCCTCTCCACCCAACATCCCCACTCCACCCAACCTCCCCACTCCACCCAACCTCCCACTCCACCCAACCTCCCCACGTCACCCAACCTTCCCACTTCACCCAACCTCCCCACTTCACCGAACCTCCCCACTCCACCCAACGTCCGCACTCCACCCAACGTTCGCACTCAACCCAACCTCCCCACTTCACCCAACCTCCCCACTCCACCCAACCTCCCCACTTCACCCAACGTCCCCACTCCACCCAACCTCCTCACTCCACCCAACCTCCCCACTTCACCCTACCTCCCCACTTCACCCAACCTCCCCACTCCACCCAACCTCCGCACTGCACCCAACCTTCGCTCTCAACCTAACCTCCCCACTTCACCCAACCTCCACACTCCACCCAACCTCCCCACTTCACCCAACGTCCCCACTCCACCCAACCTCCTCACTCCACCCAACCTCCCAACTCCACCCAACCTCCCCACTTCACCCAACCTCCGCACTCCATCCAACCTCCGCACTCCACCCAACCTCCGCACTCCAACCAACTTCCGCACACCACCCAACCTCCGCACTCCACCCAACTTCCGCACTCCACCCAACCTCCTCACTCCACCCAACCTCCCAACTCCACCCAACCTCCCCACTTCACCCAACCTCCGCACTCCATCCAACCTCCGCACTCCACCCAACCTCCGCACTCCAACCAACTTCCGCACTCCACGCAACCTCCCCACTCCAACCAACCTCCCCACTCCACACAACCTCCCCATTCCACTATGCCTCCCCACTTCACCCAACCTCCACACTCCACCCAACCTCCCCACTTCACCCAAACTCGGCACTCCATCCAACCTCCGCACTCCACCCAACCTCCGCACTCCACCCAACTTCCGCACTCCACCCAACATCCGCACTCCACCCAACTTCCGCACTCCACCCAACCTCCGCATTCCACCCAAACTCCGCACTCCACCAAACTTCCGCACTCCACGCAACCTCCCCACTCCAACCAACCTCCCCACTCCACCCAGCCTCCCCACTCCACCCAACCTCCCCACTCCACCCAACCTCCCCACTTCACCCAACCTCCCCATTCCACTATACCTCCCCACTTCACCCAACCTCCCCACTCCACTCAACCTCCCCACTTCACCCAAGCTCGGCACTCCATCCAACTTCCGCACTCCACCCAACCTCCGCACTCCACCCAACCTCCCCACTTCACCCAACCTCCCCACTTCACCA
The DNA here is from genome assembly GCA_964017155.1 of Oasisia sp. SBJ-2009. Taxonomy (NCBI): domain Eukaryota; kingdom Metazoa; phylum Annelida; class Polychaeta; order Sabellida; family Siboglinidae; genus Oasisia; species Oasisia sp. SBJ-2009. The sequence continues at coordinate 30,796,959 of OZ024859.1, forward strand.
AACCTCCCCACTCCACCCAACCTCCCCAAATCACCCAACCTCCCCTCTCCACCCAACATCCCCACTCCACCCAACCTCCCCACTCCACCCAACCTCCCCACTCCACCCAACCTCCCCACTTCACCCAACCTTCCCACTTCACCCAACCTCCCCACTTCACCGAACCTCCCCACTCCACCCAACCTCCGCACTCCACCCAACCTTCGCTCTCAACCTAACCTCCCCACTTCACCCAACCTCCCAACTCCACCCAACCTCCCCACTTCACCCAACCTCCGCACTCCATCCAACCTCCGCACTCCACCCAACCTCCGCACTCCAACCAACTTCCACACACCTCCCAACCTCCGCACTCCACCCAATTTCCGCACTCTACCCAACTTCCGCACTCCACCCAACCTCCGCACTCCACCCAAACTCCGCACTCCACCAAACTTCCGCACTCCACGCAACCTCCCCACTCCAACCAACCTCCCCACTCCAACCAACCTCCCCACTCCACCCAACCTCCCCACTCCACCCAACCTCCCCACGCCACCCAACCTCCCCACTTCACCCAACCTCCCCATTCCACTATACCTCCCCACTTCACCCAACCTCCCCACTCCACCCAACCTCCCCACTTCACCCAAACTCGGCACTCCATCCAACCTCCGCACTCCACCCAACCTCCGCACTCCACCCAACTTCCGCACTCCACCCAACTTCCGCACTCCACCCAACTTCCGCACTCCACCCAACCTCCGCATTCCACCCAAACTCCGCACTCCACCAAACTTCCGCACACCACGCAACCTCCCCACTCCAACCAACCTCCCCACTCCACCCAGCCTCCCCACTCCACCCAACCTCCCCACTCCACCCAACCTCCCCACTTCACCCAACCTCCCCATTCCACTATACCTCCCCACTTCACCCAACCTCCCCACTCCACCCAACCTCCCCACTTCACCCAAACTCGGCACTCCATCCAACTTCCGCACTCCACCCAACCTCCCCACTCCACCCAACCTCCCCACTCCACCCAACCTCCCCACTTCACCCAACCTCCCCATTGCACTATACCTCCCCACTTAACCCAACCTCCCCACTCCACCCAACCTCCCCACTTCACCCAAACTCGGCACTCCATCCAACTTCCGCACTCCACCCAACCTCCGCACTCCACCCAACCTCCCCACTTAACCCAACCTCCCCATTTCACCAAACCTCCCCACTCCACCCAACCTTCCCAAATCACCCAACCTCCCCTCTCCACCCAACATCCCCACACCACCCAACCTCCCCACTCCAACCAACCTTCCCACTTCACCCAACCTCCCCACTTCACCGAACCTCCCCACTCCACCCAACATCCGCACTCCACCCAACGTTCGCACTCAACCCAACCTCCCCACTTCACCCAACCTCCCCACTCCACCCAACCTCCCCACTTCACCCAACGTCCCCACTCCACCCAACCTCCTCACTCCACCCAACCTCCCCACTTCACCCTACCTCCCCACTTCACCCAACCTCCCCACTCCACCCAACCTCCGCACTCCACCCAACCTTCGCACTCAACCCAACCTCCCCACCTCACCCAACCTCCGCACTCCACCCAACTTCCGCACTCCACCCAACTTCCGCACTCCACCCAACTTCCGCACTCCACCCAACCTCCGCATTCCACCCAAACTCCGCACTCCACCAAACTTCCGCACTCTACCCAGCCTTCCCACTCCACCCAACCTCCCCACTCCACCCAACCTCCCCACTTCACCCAACCTCCCCATTGCACTATACCTCCCCACTTAACCCAACCTCCCCACTCCTCCCAACCTCCCCACTTCACCCAAACTCGGCACTCCATCCAACTTCCGCACTCCACCCAACCTCCGCACTCCACCCAACCTCCCCACTTCACCCAACCTCCCCACTTCACCAAACCTCCCCACTCCACCCAACCTCCCCAAATCACCCAACCTCCCCTCTCCACCCAACATCCCCACTCCACCCAACCTCCCCACTCCACCCAACCTCCCCACTCCACCCAACCTCCCCACTTCACCCAACCTTCCCACTTCACCCAACCTCCCCACTTCACCGAACCTCCCCACTCCACCCAACCTCCGCACTCCACCCAACGTTCGCACTCAACCCAACCTCCCCACTTCACCCAACCTCCCCACTCCACCCAACCTCGCCACTTCACCCAACGTCCCCACTCCACGCAACCTCCTCACTCCACCCAACCTCCCCACTTCACCCTACCTCCCCACTTCACCCAACCTCCCCACTCCACCCAACCTCCGCACTGCACCCAACCTTCGCTCTCAACCTAACCTCCCCACTTCACCCAACCTCCCAACTCCACCCAGCCTCCCCACTCCACCCAACCTCCCCACTCCACCCAACCTCCCCACTTCACCCAACCTCCCCATTCCACTATACCTCCCCACTTCACCCAACCTCCCCACTCCACCCAACCTCCCCACTTCACCCAAACTCGGCACTCCATCCAACCTCCGCACTCCACCCAACCTCCGCACTCCACCCAACTTCCGCACTCCACCCAACTTCCGCACTCCACCCAACTTCCGCACTCCACCCAACCTCCGCATTCCACCCAAACTCCGCACTCCACCAAACTTCCGCACACCACGCAACCTCCCCACTCCAACCAACCTCCCCACTCCACCCAGCCTCCCCACTCCACCCAACCTTCCCACTCCACCTAACCTCCCCACTTCACCCAACCTCCCCATTCCACTATACCTCCCCACTTCACCCAACCTCCCCACTCCACCCAACCTCCCCACTTCACCCAAACTCGGCACTCCATCCAACTTCCGCACTCCACCCAACCTCCCCACTCCACCCAACCTCCCCACTCCACCCAACCTCCCCACTTCACCCAACCTCCCCATTGCACTAAACCTCCCCACTTAACCGAACCTCCCCACTCCACCCAACCTCCCCACTTCACCCAAACTCGGCACTCCATCCAACTTCCGCACTCCACCCAACCTCCGCACTCCACCCAACCTTCCCACTTCACCCAACCTCCCCATTTCACCAAACCTCCCCACTCCACCCAACCTTCCCAAATCACCCAACCTCCCCTCTCCACCCAACATCCCCACACCACCCAACCTCCCCACTCCACCCAACCTTCCCACTTCACCCAACCTCCCCACTTCACCGAACCTCCCCACTCCACCCAACCTCCGCACTCCACCCAACGTTCGCACTCAACCCAACCTCCCCACTTCACCCAACCTCCCCACTCCACCCAACCTCCCCACTTCACCCAACGTCCCCACTCCACCCAACCTCCTCACTCCACCCAACCTCCCCACTTCACCCTACCTCCCCACTTCACCCAACCTCCCCACTCCACCCAACCTCCGCACTCCACCCAACCTTCGCACTCAACCCAACCTCCCCACTTCACCCAACCTCCGCACTCCACCCAACTTCCGCACTCCACCCAACTTCCGCACTCCACCCAACTTCCGCACTCCACCCAACCTCCGCATTCCACCCAAACTCCGCACTCCACCAAACTTCCGCACTCCACCCAGCCTTCCCACTCCACCCAACCTCCCCACTCCACCCAACCTCCCCACTTCACCCAACCTCCCCATTGCACTATGCCTCCCCACTTAACCCAACCTCCCCACTCCTCCCAACCTCCCCACTTCATCCAAACTCGGCACTCCATCCAACTTCCGCACTCCACCCAACCTCCGCACTCCACCCAACCTCCCCACTTCACCCAACCTCCCCACTTCACCAAACCTCCCCACTCCACCCAACCTCCCCAAATCACCCAACCTCCCCTCTCCACCCAACATCCCCACTCCACCCAACCTCCCCACTCCACCCAACCTCCCACTCCACCCAACCTCCCCACGTCACCCAACCTTCCCACTTCACCCAACCTCCCCACTTCACCGAACCTCCCCACTCCACCCAACGTCCGCACTCCACCCAACGTTCGCACTCAACCCAACCTCCCCACTTCACCCAACCTCCCCACTCCACCCAACCTCCCCACTTCACCCAACGTCCCCACTCCACCCAACCTCCTCACTCCACCCAACCTCCCCACTTCACCCTACCTCCCCACTTCACCCAACCTCCCCACTCCACCCAACCTCCGCACTGCACCCAACCTTCGCTCTCAACCTAACCTCCCCACTTCACCCAACCTCCACACTCCACCCAACCTCCCCACTTCACCCAACGTCCCCACTCCACCCAACCTCCTCACTCCACCCAACCTCCCAACTCCACCCAACCTCCCCACTTCACCCAACCTCCGCACTCCATCCAACCTCCGCACTCCACCCAACCTCCGCACTCCAACCAACTTCCGCACACCACCCAACCTCCGCACTCCACCCAACTTCCGCACTCCACCCAACCTCCACACTCCACCCAACCTCCGCACTCCACCCAAACTCCGCACTCCACCAAACTTCCGCACTCCACGCAACCTCCCCACTCCAACCAACCTCCCCACTCCACACAACCTCCCCATTCCACTATGCCTCCCCACTTCACCCAACCTCCACACTCCACCCAACCTCCCCACTTCACCCAAACTCGGCACTCCATCCAACCTCCGCACTCCACCCAACCTCCGCACTCCACCCAACTTCCGCACTCCACCCAACATCCGCACTCCACCCAACTTCCGCACTCCACCCAACCTCCGCATTCCACCCAAACTCCGCACTCCACCAAACTTCCGCACTCCACGCAACCTCCCCACTCCAACCAACCTCCCCACTCCACCCAGCCTCCCCACTCCACCCAACCTCCCCACTCCACCCAACCTCCCCACTTCACCCAACCTCCCCATTCCACTATACCTCCCCACTTCACCCAACCTCCCCACTCCACTCAACCTCCCCACTTCACCCAAGCTCGGCACTCCATCCAACTTCCGCACTCCACCCAACCTCCGCACTCCACCCAACCTCCCCACTTCACCCAACCTCCCCACTTCACCAAACCTCCCCACTCCACCCAACCTCCCCAAATCACCCAACCTCCCCTCTCCACCCAACATCCCCACTCCACCCAACCTCCCCACTCCACCCAACCTCCCCACTCCACCCAACCTCCCCACTTCACCCAACCTTCCCACTTCACCCAACCTCCCCACTTCACCGAACCTCCCCACTCCACCCAACCTCCGCACTCCACCCAACCTTCGCTCTCAACCTAACCTCCCCACTTCACCCAACCTCCCAACTCCACCCAACCTCCCCACTTCACCCAACCTCCGCACTCCATCCAACCTCCGCACTCCACCCAACCTCCGCACTCCAACCAACTTCCACACACCTCCCAACCTCCGCACTCCACCCAATTTCCGCACTCTACCCAACTTCCGCACTCCACCCAACCTCCGCACTCCACCCAAACTCCGCACTCCACCAAACTTCCGCACTCCACGCAACCTCCCCACTCCAACCAACCTCCCCACTCCAACCAACCTCCCCACTCCACCCAACCTCCCCACTCCACCCAACCTCCCCACGCCACCCAACCTCCCCACTTCACCCAACCTCCCCATTCCACTATACCTCCCCACTTCACCCAACCTCCCCACTCCACCCAACCTCCCCACTTCACCCAAACTCGGCACTCCATCCAACCTCCGCACTCCACCCAACCTCCGCACTCCACCCAACTTCCGCACTCCACCCAACTTCCGCACTCCACCCAACTTCCGCACTCCACCCAACCTCCGCATTCCACCCAAACTCTGCACTCCACCAAACTTCCGCACACCACGCAACCTCCCCACTCCAACCAACCTCCCCACTCCACCCAGCCTCCCCACTCCACCCAACCTCCCCACTCCACCCAACCTCCCCACTTCACCCAACCTCCCCATTCCACTATACCTCCCCACTTCACCCAACCTCCCCACTCCACCCAACCTCCCCACTTCACCCAAACTCGGCACTCCATCCAACTTCCGCACTCCACCCAACCTCCCCACTCCACCCAACCTCCCCACTCCACCCAACCTCCCCACTTCACCCAACCTCCCCATTGCACTATACCTCCCCACTTAACCCAACCTCCCCACTCCACCCAACCTCCCCACTTCACCCAAACTCGGCACTCCATCCAACTTCCGCACTCCACCCAACCTCCGCACTCCACCCAACCTCCCCACTTCACCCAACCTCCCCATTTCACCAAACCTCCCCACTCCACCCAACCTTCCCAAATCACCCAACCTCCCCTCTCCACCCAACATCCCCACACCACCCAACCTCCCCACTCCAACCAACCTTCCCACTTCACCCAACCTCCCCACTTCACCGAACCTCCCCACTCCACCCAACATCCGCACTCCACCCAACGTTCGCACTCAACCCAACCTCCCCACTTCACCCAACCTCCCCACTCCACCCAACCTCCCCACTTCACCCAACGTCCCCACTCCACCCAACCTCCTCACTCCACCCAACCTCCCCACTTCACCCTACCTCCCCACTTCACCCAACCTCCCCACTCCACCCAACCTCCGCACTCCACCCAACCTTCGCACTCAACCCAACTTCCCACCTCACCCAACCTCCGCACTCCACCCAACTTCCGCACTCCACCCAACTTCCGCACTCCACCCAACTTCCGCACTCCACCCAACCTCCGCATTCCACCCAAACTCCGCACTCCACCAAACTTCCGCACTCTACCCAGCCTTCCCACTCCACCCAACCTCCCCACTCCACCCAACCTCCCCACTTCACCCAACCTCCCCATTGCACTATACCTCCCCACTTAACCCAACCTCCCCACTCCTCCCAACCTCCCCACTTCACCCAAACTCGGCACTCCATCCAACTTCCGCACTCCACCCAACCTCCGCACTCCACCCAACCTCCCCACTTCACCCAACCTCCCCACTTCACCAAACCTCCCCACTCCACCCAACCTCCCCAAATCACCCAACCTCCCCTCTCCACCCAACATCCCCACTCCACCCAACCTCCCCACTCCACCCAACCTCCCCACTCCACCCAACCTCCCCACTTCACCCAACCTTCCCACTTCACCCAACCTCCCCACTTCACCGAACCTCCCCACTCCACCCAACCTCCGCACTCCACCCAACGTTCGCACTCAACCCAACCTCCCCACTTCACCCAACCTCCCCACTCCACCCAACCTCCCCACTTCACCCAACGTCCCCACTCCACGCAACCTCCTCACTCCACCCAACCTCCCCACTTCACCCTACCTCCCCACTTCACCCAACCTCCCCACTCCACCCAACCTCCGCACTGCACCCAACCTTCGCTCTCAACCTAACCTCCCCACTTCACCCAACCTCCCAACTCCACCCAGCGTCCCCACTCCACCCAACCTCCCCACTCCACCCAACCTCCCCACTTCACCCAACCTCCCCATTCCACTATACCTCCCCACTTCACCCAACCTCCCCACTCCACCCAACCTCCCCACTTCACCCAAACTCGGCACTCCATCCAACCTCCGCACTCCACCCAACCTCCGCACTCCACCCAACTTCCGCACTCCACCCAACTTCCGCACTCCACCCAACTTCCGCACTCCACCCAACCTCCGCATTCCACCCAAACTCCGCACTCCACCAAACTTCCGCACACCACGCAACCTCCCCACTCCAACCAACCTCCCCACTCCACCCAGCCTCCCCACTCCACCCAACCTTCCCACTCCACCTAACCTCCCCACTTCACCCAACCTCCCCATTCCACTATACCTCCCCACTTCACCCAACCTCCCCACTCCACCCAACCTCCCCACTTCACCCAAACTCGGCACTCCATCCAACTTCCGCACTCCACCCAACCTCCCCACTCCACCCAACCTCCCCACTCCACCCAACCTCCCCACTTCACCCAACCTCCCCATTGCACTAAACCTCCCCACTTAACCGAACCTCCCCACTCCACCCAACCTCCCCACTTCACCCAAACTCGGCACTCCATCCAACTTCCGCACTCCACCCAACCTCCGCACTCCACCCAACCTTCCCACTTCACCCAACCTCCCCATTTCACCAAACCTCCCCACTCCACCCAACCTTCCCAAATCACCCAACCTCCCCTCTCCACCCAACATCCCCACACCACCCAACCTCCCCACTCCACCCAACCTTCCCACTTCACCCAACCTCCCCACTTCACCGAACCTCCCCACTCCACCCAACCTCCGCACTCCACCCAACGTTCGCACTCAACCCAACCTCCCCACTTCACCCAACCTCCCCACTCCACCCAACCTCCCCACTTCACCCAACGTCCCCACTCCACCCAACCTCCTCACTCCACCCAACCTCCCCACTTCACCCTACCTCCCCACTTCACCCAACCTCCCCACTCCACCCAACCTCCGCACTCCACCCAACCTTCGCACTCAACCCAACCTCCCCACTTCACCCAACCTCCGCACTCCACCCAACTTCCGCACTCCACCCAACTTCCGCACTCCACCCAACTTCCGCACTCCACCCAACCTCCGCATTCCACCCAAACTCCGCACTCCACCAAACTTCCGCACTCCACCCAGCCTTCCCACTCCACCCAACCTCCCCACTCCACCCAACCTCCCCACTTCACCCAACCTCCCCATTGCACTATGCCTCCCCACTTAACCCAACCTCCCCACTCCTCCCAACCTCCCCACTTCATCCAAACTCGGCACTCCATCCAACTTCCGCACTCCACCCAACCTCCGCACTCCACCCAACCTCCCCACTTCACCCAACCTCCCCACTTCACCAAACCTCCCCACTCCACCCAACCTCCCCAAATCACCCAACCTCCCCTCTCCACCCAACATCCCCACTCCACCCAACCTCCCCACTCCACCCAACCTCCCCACTCCACCCAACCTCCCCACTTCACCCAACCTTCCCACTTCACCCAACCTCCCCACTTCACCGAACCTCCCCACTCCACCCAACCTCCGCACTCCACCCAACGTTCGCACTCAACCCAACCTCCCCACTTCACCCAACCTCCCCACTCCACCCAACCTCCCCACTTCACCCAACGTCCCCACTCCACCCAACCTCCTCACTCCACCCAACCTCCCCACTTCACCCTACCTCCCCACTTCACCCAACCTCCCCACTCCACCCAACCTCCGCACTGCACCCAACCTTCGCTCTCAACCTAACCTCCCCACTTCACCCAACCTCCCAACTCCACCCAGCCTCCCCACTCCACCCAACCTCCCCATTTCACCAAACCTCCCCACTCCACCCAACCTTCCCAAATCACCCAACCTCCCCTCTCCACCCAACATCCCCACACCACCCAACCTCCCCACTCCACCCAACCTTCCCACTTCACCCAACCTCCCCACTTCACCGAACCTCCCCACTCCACCCAACATCCGCACTCCACCCAACGTTCGCACTCAACCCAACCTCCCCACTTCACCCAACCTCCCCACTCCACCCAACCTCCCCACTCCACCCAACCTCCCCACTTCACCCAAACTCGGCACTCCATCCAACTTCCGCACTCCACCCAACCTCCCCACTCCACCCAACCTCCCCACTCCACCCAACCTCCCCACTTCACCCAACCTCCCCATTGCACTATACCTCCCCACTTAACCCAACCTCCCCACTCCACCCAACCTCCCCACTTCACCCAAACTCGGCACTCCATCCAACTTCCGCACTCCACCCAACCTCCGCACTCCACCCAACCTCCCCACTTCACCCAACCTCCCCATTTCACCAAACCTCCCCACTCCATCCAACCTTCCCAAATCACCCAACCTCCCCTCTCCACCCAACATCCCCACACCACCCAACCTCCCCACTCCACCCAACCTTCCCACTTCACCCAACCTCCCCACTTCACCGAACCTCCCCACTCCACCCAACATCCGCACTCCACCCAACGTTCGCACTCAACCCAACCTCCCCACTTCACCCAACCTCCCCACTCCACCCAACCTCCCCACTTCACCCAACGTCCCCACTCCACCCAACCTCCTCACTCCACCCAACCTCCCCACTTCACCCTACCTCCCCACTTCACCCAACCTCCCCACTCCACCCAACCTCCGCACTCCACCCAACCTTCGCACTCAACCCAACCTCCCCACCTCACCCAACCTCCGCACTCCACCCAACTTCCGCACTCCACCCAACTTCCGCACTCCACCCAACTTCCGCACTCCACCCAACCTCCGCATTCCACCCAAACTCCGCACTCCACCAAACTTCCGCACTCTACCCAGCCTTCCCACTCCACCCAACCTCCCCACTCCACCCAACCTCCCCACTTCACCCAACCTCCCCATTGCACTATACCTCCCCACTTAACCCAACCTCCCCACTCCTCCCAACCTCCCCACTTCACCCAAACTCGGCACTCCATCCAACTTCCGCACTCCACCCAACCTCCGCACTCCACCCAACCTCCCCACTTCACCCAACCTCCCCACTTCACCAAACCTCCCCACTCCACCCAACCTCCCCAAATCACCCAACCTCCCCTCTCCACCCAACATCCCCACTCCACCCAACCTCCCCACTCCACCCAACCTCCCCACTCCACCCAACCTCCCCACTTCACCCAACCTTCCCACTTCACCCAACCTCCCCACTTCACCGAACCTCCCCACTCCACCCAACCTCCGCACTCCACCCAACGTTCGCACTCAACCCAACCTCCCCACTTCACCCAACCTCCCCACTCCACCCAACCTCCCCACTTCACCCAACGTCCCCACTCCACCCAACCTCCTCACTCCACCCAACCTCCCCACTTCACCCTACCTCCCCACTTCACCCAACCTCCCCACTCCACCCAACCTCCGCACTGCACCCAACCTTCGCTCTCAACCTAACCTCCCCACTTCACCCAACCTCCCAACTCCACCCAGCCTCCCCACTCCACCCAACCTCCCCACTCCACCCAACCTCCCCACTTCACCCAACCTCCCCATTCCACTATACCTCCCCACTTCACCCAACCTCCCCACTCCACCCAACCTCCCCACTTCACCCAAACTCGGCACTCCATCCAACCTCCGCACTCCACCCAACCTCCGCACTCCACCCAACTTCCGCACTCCACCCAACCTCCCCACTCCACCCAACCTCCCCACTCCACCCAACCTCCCCACTTCACCCAACCTTCCCACTTCACCCAACCTCCCCACTTCACCGAACCTCCCCACTCCACCCAACCTCCGCACTCCACCCAACGTTCGCACTCAACCCAACCTCCCCACTTCACCCAACCTCCCCACTCCACCCAACCTCCCCACTTCACCCAACGTCCCCACTCCACCCAACCTCCTCACTCCACCCAACCTCCCCACTTCACCCTACCTCCCCACTTCACCCAACCTCCCCACTCCACCCAACCTCCGCACTCCACCAAACTTCCGCACACCACGCAACCTCCCCACTCCAACCAACCTCCCCACTCCACCCAGCCTCCCCACTCCACCCAACCTCCCCACTCCACCCAACCTCCCCACTTCACCCAACCTCCCCATTCCACTATACCTCCCCACTTCACCCAACCTCCCCACTCCACCCAACCTCCCCACTTCACCCAAACTCGGCACTCCATCCAACTTCCGCACTCCACCCAACCTCCCCACTCCACCCAACCTCCCCACTCCACCCAACCTCCCCACTTCACCCAACCTCCCCATTGCACTAAACCTCCCCACTTAACCGAACCTCCCCACTCCACCCAACCTCCCCACTTCACCCAAACTCGGCACTCCATCCAACTTCCGCCCTCCACCCAACCTCCGCACTCCACCCAACCTTCCCACTTCACCCAACCTCCCCATTTCACCAAACCTCCCCACTCCACCCAACCTTCCCAAATCACCCAACCTCCCCTCTCCACCCAACATCCCCACACCACCCAACCTCCCCACTCCACCCAACCTTCCCACTTCACCCAACCTCCCCACTTCAACGAACCTCCCCACTCCACCCAACCTCCGCACTCCACCCAACGTTCGCACTCAACCCAACCTCCCCACTTCACCCAACCTCCCCACTCCACCCAACCTCCCCACTTCACCCAACGTCCCCACTCCACCCAACCTCCTCACTCCACCCAACCTCCCCACTTCACCCTACCTCCCCACTTCACCCAACCTCCCCACTCCACCCAACCTCCGCACTCCACCCAACCTTCGCACTCAACCCAACCTCCCCACTTCACCCAACCTCCGCACTCCACCCAACTTCCGCACTCCACCCAACCTCCGCATTCCACCCAAACTCCGCACTCCACCAAACTTCCGCACTCCACCCAGCCTTCCCACTCCACCCAACCTCCCCACTCCACCCAACCTCCCCACTTCACCCAACCTCCCCACTTCACCGAACCTCCCCACGCCACCCAACCTCCGCACTCCACCCAACGTTCGCACTCAACCCAACCTCCCCACTTCACCCAACCTCCCCACTCCACCCAACCTCCCCACTTCACCCAACGTCCCCACTCCACCCAACCTCCTCACTCCACCCAACCTCCCCACTTCACCCTACCTCCCCACTTCACCCAACCTCCCCACTCCACCCAACCTCCGCACTCCACCAAACTTCCGCACACCACGCAACCTCCCCACTCCAACCAACCTCCCCACTCCACCCAGCCTCCCCACTCCACCCAACCTCCCCACTCCACCCAACCTCCCCACTTCACCCAACCTCCCCATTCCACTATACCTCCCCACTTCACCCAACCTCCCCACTCCACCCAACCTCCCCACTTCACCCAAACTCGGCACTCCATCCAACTTCCGCACTCCACCCAACCTCCCCACTCCACCCAACCTCCCCACTCCACCCAACCTCCCCACTTCACCCAACCTCCCCATTGCACTAAACCTCCCCACTTAACCGAACCTCCCCACTCCACCCAACCTCCCCACTTCACCCAAACTCGGCACTCCATCCAACTTCCGCACTCCACCCAACCTCCGCACTCCACCCAACCTTCCCACTTCACCCAACCTCCCCATTTCACCAAACCTCCCCACTCCACCCAACCTTCCCAAATCACCCAACCTCCCCTCTCCACCCAACATCCCCACACCACCCAACCTCCCCACTCCACCCAACCTTCCCACTTCACCCAACCTCCCCACTTCACCGAACCTCCCCACTCCACCCAACCTCCGCACTCCACCCAACGTTCGCACTCAACCCAACCTCCCCACTTCACCCAACCTCCCCACTCCACGCAACCTCCCCACTTCACCCAACGTCCCCACTCCACCCAACCTCCTCACTCCACCCAACCTCCCCACTTCACCCTACCTCCCCACTTCACCCAACCTCCCCACTCCACCCAACCTCCGCACTCCACCCAACCTTCGCACTCAACCCAACCTCCCCACTTCACCCAACCTCCGCACTCCACCCAACTTCCGCACTCCACCCAACTTCCGCACTCCACCCAACTTCCGCACTCCACCCAACCTCCGCATTCCACCCAAACTCCGCACTCCACCAAACTTCCGCACTCCACCCAGCCTTCCCACTCCACCCAACCTCCCCACTCCACCCAACCTCCCCACTTCACCCAACCTCCCCATTGCACTATACCTCCCCACTTAACCCAACCTCCCCACTCCTCCCAACCTCCCCACTTCATCCAAACTCGGCACTCCATCCAACTTCCGCACTCCACCCAACCTCCGCACTCCACCCAACCTCCCCACTTCACCCAACCTCCCCACTTCACCAAACCTCCCCACTCCACCCAACCTCCCCAAATCACCCAACCTCCCCTCTCCACCCAACATCCCCACTCCACCCAACCTCCCCACTCCACCCAACCTCCCCACTCCACCCAACCTCCCCACTTCACCCAACCTTCCCACTTCACCCAACCTCCCCACTTCACCGAACCTCCCCACTCCACCCAACCTCCGCACTCCACCCAACGTTCGCACTCAACCCAACCTCCCCACTTCACCCAACCTCCCCACTCCACCCAACCTCCCCACTTCACCCAACGTCCCCACTCCACCCAACCTCCTCACTCCACCCAACCTCCCCACTTCACCCTACCTCCCCACTTCACCCAACCTCCCCACTCCACCCAACCTCCGCACTGCACCCAACCTTCGCTCTCAACCTAACCTCCCCACTTCACCCAACCTCCCAACTCCACCCAGCCTCCCCACTCCACCCAACCTCCCCATTTCACCAAACCTCCCCACTCCACCCAACCTTCCCAAATCACCCAACCTCCCCTCTCCACCCAACATCCCCACACCACCCAACCTCCCCACTCCACCCAACCTTCCCACTTCACCCAACCTCCCCACTTCACCGAACCTCCCCACTCCACCCAACATCCGCACTCCACCCAACGTTCGCACTCAACCCAACCTCCCCACTTCACCCAACCTCCCCACTCCACCCAACCTCCCCACTCCACCCAACCTCCCCACTTCACCCAAACTCGGCACTCCATCCAACTTCCGCACTCCACCCAACCTCCCCACTCCACCCAACCTCCCCACTCCACCCAACCTCCCCACTTCACCCAACCTCCCCATTGCACTATACCTCCCCACTTAACCCAACCTCCCCACTCCACCCAACCTCCCCACTTCACCCAAACTCGGCACTCCATCCAACTTCCGCACTCCACCCAACCTCCGCACTCCACCCAACCTCCCCACTTCACCCAACCTCCCCATTTCACCAAACCTCCCCACTCCACCCAACCTTCCCAAATCACCCAACCTCCCCTCTCCACCCAACATCCCCACACCACCCAACCTCCCCACTCCACCCAACCTTCCCACTTCACCCAACCTCCCCACTTCACCGAACCTCCCCACTCCACCCAACATCCGCACTCCACCCAACGTTCGCACTCAACCCAACCTCCCCACTTCACCCAACCTCCCCACTCCACCCAACCTCCCCACTTCACCCAACGTCCCCACTCCACCCAACCTCCTCACTCCACCCAACCTCCCCACTTCACCCTACCTCCCCACTTCACCCAACCTCCCCACTCCACCCAACCTCCGCACTCCACCCAACCTTCGCACTCAACCCAACCTCCCCACCTCACCCAACCTCCGCACTCCACCCAACTTCCGCACTCCACCCAACTTCCGCACTCCACCCAACTTCCGCACTCCACCCAACCTCCGCATTCCACCCAAACTCCGCACTCCACCAAACTTCCGCACTCTACCCAGCCTTCCCACTCCACCCAACCTCCCCACTCCACCCAACCTCCCCACTTCACCCAACCTCCCCATTGCACTATACCTCCCCACTTAACCCAACCTCCCCACTCCTCCCAACCTCCCCACTTCACCCAAACTCGGCACTCCATCCAACTTCCGCACTCCACCCAACCTCCGCACTCCACCCAACCTCCCAACTTCACCCAACCTCCCCACTTCACCAAACCTCCCCACTCCACCCAACCTCCCCAAATCACCCAACCTCCCCTCTCCACCCAACATCCCCACTCCACCCAACCTCCCCACTCCACCCAACCTCCCCACTCCACCCAACCTCCCCACTTCACCCAACCTTCCCACTTCACCCAACCTCCCCACTTCACCGAACCTCCCCACTCCACCCAACCTCCGCACTCCACCCAACGTTCGCACTCAACCCAACCTCCCCACTTCACCCAACCTCCCCACTCCACCCAACCTCCCCACTTCACCCAACGTCCCCACTCCACCCAACCTCCTCACTCCACCCAACCTCCCCACTTCACCCTACCTCCCCACTTCACCCAACCTCCCCACTCCACCCAACCTCCGCACTGCACCCAACCTTCGCTCGCAACCTAACCTCCCCACTTCACCCAACCTCCCCTCTCCACCCAACATCCCCACTCCACCCAACCTCCCCACTCCACCCAACCTCCCCACTCCACCCAACCTCCCCACTTCACCCAACCTTCCCACTTCACCCAACCTCCCCACTTCACCGAACCTCCCCACTCCACCCAACCTCCGCACTCCACCCAACGTTCGCACTCAACCCAGCCTCCCCACTCCACCCAACCTCCCCACTCCACCCAACCTCCCCACTTCACCCAACCTCCCCATTCCACTATACCTCCCCACTTCACCCAACCTCCCCACTCCACCCAACCTCCCCACTTCACCCAAACTCGGCACTCCATCCAACCTCCGCACTCCACCCAACCTCCGCACTCCACCCAACTTCCGCACTCCACCCAACTTCCGCACTCCACCCAACTTCCGCACTCCACCCAACCTCCGCATTCCACCCAAACTCCGCACTCCACCAAACTTCCGCACACCACGCAACCTCCCCACTCCAACCAACCTCCCCACTCCACCCAGCCTCCCCACTCCACCCAACCTCCCCACTCCACCCAACCTCCCCACTTCACCCAACCTCCCCATTCCACTATACCTCCCCACTTCACCCAACCTCCCCACTCCACCCAACCTCCCCACTTCACCCAAACTCGGCACTCCATCCAACTTCCGCACTCCACCAAACTTCCGCACACCACGCAACCTCCCCACTCCAACCAACCTCCCCACTCCACCCAGCCTCCCCACTCCACCCAACCTCCCCACTCCACCCAACCTCCCCACTTCACCCAACCTCCCCATTCCACTATACCTCCCCACTTCACCCAACCTCCCCACTCCACCCAACCTCCCCACTTCACCCAAACTCGGCACTCCATCCAACCTCCCCACTCCACCCAACCTCCCCACTTCACCCAACCTCCCCATTGCACTAAACCTCCCCACTTAACCCAACCTCCCCACTCCACCCAACCTCCCCACTTCACCCAAACTCGGCACTCCATCCAACTTCCGCACTCCACCCAACCTCCGCACTCCACCCAACCTCCCCACTTCACCCAACCTCCCCATTTCACCAAACCTCCCCACTCCACCCAACCTTCCCAAATCACCCAACCTCCCCTCTCCACCCAACATCCCCACACCACCCAACCTCCCCACTCCACCCAACCTTCCCACTTCACCCAACCTCCCCACTTCACCGAACCTCCCCACTCCACCCAACCTCCGCACTCCACCCAACGTTCGCACTCAACCCAACCTCCCCACTTCACCCAACCTCCCCACTCCACCCAACCTCCCCACTTCACCCAACGTCCCCACTCCACCCAACCTCCTCACTCCACCCAACCTCCCCACTTCACCCTACCTCCCCACTTCACCCAACCTCCCTACTCCACCCAACCTCCGCGCTCCACCCAACCTTCGCACTCAACCCAACCTCCCCACTTCACCCAACCTCCGCACTCCACCCAACTTCCGCACTCCACCCAACTTCCGCACTCCACCCAACTTCCGCACTCCACCCAACCTCCGCATTCCACCCAAACTCCGCACTCCACCAAACTTCCGCACTCCACCCAGCCTTCCCACTCCACCCAACCTCCCCACTCCACCCAACCTCCCCACTTCACCCAACCTCCCCATTGCACTATACCTCCCCACTTAACCCAACCTCCCCACTCCTCCCAACCTCCCCACTTCATCCAAACTCGGCACTCCATCCAACTTCCGCACTCCACCCAACCTCCGCACTCCACCCAACCTCCCCACTTCACCCAACCTCCCCACTTCACCAAACCTCCCCACTCCACCCAACCTCCCCAAATCACCCAACCTCCCCTCTCCACCCAACATCCCCACTCCACCCAACCTCCCCACTCCACCCAACCTCCCCACTCCACCCAACCTCCCCACTTCACCCAACCTTCCCACTTCACCCAACCTCCCCACTTCACCGAACCTCCCCACTCCACCCAACCTCCGCACTCCACCCAACCTTCCCACTTCACCCAACCTCCCCACTTCACCGAACCTCCCCACTCCACCCAACCTCCGCACTCCACCCAACGTTCGCACTCAACCCAACCTCCCCACTTCACCCAACCTCCCCACTCCACCCAACCTCCCCACTTCACCCAACGTCCCCACTCCACCCAACCTCCTCACTCCACCCAACCTCCCCACTTCACCCTACCTCCCCACTTCACCCAACCTCCCCACTCCACCCAACCTCCGCACTCCACCCAACCTTCGCACTCAACCCAACCTCCCCACTTCACCCAACCTCCGCACTCCACCCAACTTCCGCACTCCACCCAACTTCCGCACTCCACCCAACTTCCGCACTCCACCCAACCTCCGCATTCCACCCAAACTCCGCACTCCACCAAACTTCCGCACTCCACCCAGCCTTCCCACTCCACCCAACCTCCCCACTCCACCCAACCTCCCCACTTCACCCAACCTCCCCACTTCACCGAACCTCCCCACTCCACCCAACCTCCGCACTCCACCCAACGTTCGCACTCAACCCAACCTCCCCACTTCACCCAACCTCCCCACTCCACCCAACCTCCCCACTTCACCCAACGTCCCCACTCCACCCAACCTCCTCACTCCACCCAACCTCCCCACTTCACCCTACCTCCCCACTTCACCCAACCTCCCCACTCCACCCAACCTCCGCACTCCACCAAACTTCCGCACACCACGCAACCTCCCCACTCCAACCAACCTCCCCACTCCACCCAGCCTCCCCACTCCACCCAACCTCCCCACTCCACCCAACCTCCCCACTTCACCCAACCTCCCCATTCCACTATACCTCCCCACTTCACCCAACCTCCCCACTCCACCCAACCTCCCCACTTCACCCAAACTCGGCACTCCATCCAACTTCCGCACTCTACCCAACCTCCCCACTCCACCCAACCTCCCCACTCCACCCAACCTCCCCACTTCACCCAACCTCCCCATTGCACTAAACCTCCCCACTTAACCGAACCTCCCCACTCCACCCAACCTCCCCACTTCACCCAAACTCGGCACTCCATCCAACTTCCGCACTCCACCCAACCTCCGCACTCCACCCAACCTTCCCACTTCACCCAACCTCCCCGTTTCACCAAACCTCCCCACTCCACCCAACCTTCCCAAATCACCCAACCTCCCCTCTCCACCCAACATCCCCACACCACCCAACCTCCCCACTCCACCCAACCTTCCCACTTCACCCAACCTCCCCACTTCACCGAACCTCCCCACTCCACCCAACCTCCGCACTCCACCCAACGTTCGCACTCAACCCAACCTCCCCACTTCACCCAACCTCCCCACTCCACGCAACCTCCCCACTTCACCCAACGTCCCCACTCCACCCAACCTCCTCACTCCACCCAACCTCCCCACTTCACCCTACCTCCCCACTTCACCCAACCTCCCCACTCCACCCAACCTCCGCACTCCACCCAACCTTCGCAC
This sequence comes from Oasisia sp. SBJ-2009, assembly GCA_964017155.1. NCBI lineage: Eukaryota > Metazoa > Annelida > Polychaeta > Sabellida > Siboglinidae > Oasisia > Oasisia sp. SBJ-2009. The sequence continues at coordinate 30,816,282 of OZ024859.1, forward strand.
TCAACCCAACCTCCCCACTTCACCCAACCTCCGCACTCCACCCAACTTCCGCACTCCACCCAACTTCCGCACTCCACCCAACTTCCGCACTCCACCCAACCTCCGCATTCCACCCAAACTCCGCACTCCACCAAACTTCCGCACTCCACCCAGCCTTCCCACTCCACCCAACCTCCCCACTCCACCCAACCTCCCCACTTCACCCAACCTCCCCATTGCACTATACCTCCCCACTTAACCCAACCTCCCCACTCCTCCCAACCTCCCCACTTCATCCAAACTCGGCACTCCATCCAACTTCCGCACTCCACCCAACCTCCGCACTCCACCCAACCTCCCCACTTCACCCAACCTCCCCACTTCACCAAACCTCCCCACTCCACCCAACCTCCCCAAATCACCCAACCTCCCCTCTCCACCCAACATCCCCACTCCACCCAACCTCCCCACTCCACCCAACCTCCCCACTCCACCCAACCTCCCCACTTCACCCAACCTTCCCACTTCACCCAACCTCCCCACTTCACCGAACCTCCCCACTCCACCCAACCTCCGCACTCCACCCAACGTTCGCACTCAACCCAACCTCCCACTTCACCCAACCTCCCCACTCCACCCAACCTCCCCACTTCACCCAACGTCCCCACTCCACCCAACCTCCTCACTCCACCCAACCTCCCCACTTCACCCTACCTCCCCACTTCACCCAACCTCCCCACTCCACCCAACCTCCGCACTGCACCCAACCTTCGCTCTCAACCTAACCTCCCCACTTCACCCAACCTCCCAACTCCACCCAGCCTCCCCACTCCACCCAACCTCCCCATTTCACCAAACCTCCCCACTCCACCCAACCTTCCCAAATCACCCAACCTCCCCTCTCCACCCAACATCCCCACACCACCCAACCTCCCCACTCCACCCAACCTTCCCACTTCACCCAACCTCCCCACTTCACCGAACCTCCCCACTCCACCCAACATCCGCACTCCACCCAACGTTCGCACTCAACCCAACCTCCCCACTCCACCCAACCTCCCCACTTCACCCAAACTCGGCACTCCATCCAACCTCCGCACTCCACCCAACCTCCGCACTCCACCCAACTTCCGCACTCCACCCAACTTCCGCACTCCACCCAACTTCCGCACTCCACCCAACCTCCGCATTCCACCCAAACTCCGCACTCCACCAAACTTCCGCACACCACGCAACCTCCCCACTCCAACCAACCTCCCCACTCCACCCAGCCTCCCCACTCCACCCAACCTCCCCACTCCACCCAACCTCCCCACTTCACCCAACCTCCCCATTCCACTATACCTCCCCACTTCACCCAACCTCCCCACTCCACCCAACCTCCCCACTTCACCCAAACTCGGCACTCCATCCAACTTCCGCACTCCACCAAACTTCCGCACACCACGCAACCTCCCCACTCCAACCAACCTCCCCACTCCACCCAGCCTCCCCACTCCACCCAACCTCCCCACTCCACCCAACCTCCCCACTTCACCCAACCTCCCCATTCCACTATACCTCCCCACTTCACCCAACCTCCCCACTCCACCCAACCTCCCCACTTCACCCAAACTCGGCACTCCATCCAACCTCCCCACTCCACCCAACCTCCCCACTTCACCCAACCTCCCCATTGCACTAAACCTCCCCACTTAACCCAACCTCCCCACTCCACCCAACCTCCCCACTTCACCCAAACTCGGCACTCCATCCAACTTCCGCACTCCACCCAACCTCCGCACTCCACCCAACCTCCCCACTTCACCCAACCTCCCCATTTCACCAAACCTCCCCACTCCACCCAACCTTCCCAAATCACCCAACCTCCCCTCTCCACCCAACATCCCCACACCACCCAACCTCCCCACTCCACCCAACCTTCCCACTTCACCCAACCTCCCCACTTCACCGAACCTCCCCACTCCACCCAACCTCCGCACTCCACCCAACGTTCGCACTCAACCCAACCTCCCCACTTCACCCAACCTCCCCACTCCACCCAACCTCCCCACTTCACCCAACGTCCCCACTCCACCCAACCTCCTCACTCCACCCAACCTCCCCACTTCACCCTACCTCCCCACTTCACCCAACCTCCCTACTCCACCCAACCTCCGCGCTCCACCCAACCTTCGCACTCAACCCAACCTCCCCACTTCACCCAACCTCCGCACTCCACCCAACTTCCGCACTCCACCCAACTTCCGCACTCCACCCAACTTCCGCACTCCACCCAACCTCCGCATTCCACCCAAACTCCGCACTCCACCAAACTTCCGCACTCCACCCAGCCTTCCCACTCCACCCAACCTCCCCACTCCACCCAACCTCCCCACTTCACCCAACCTCCCCATTGCACTATACCTCCCCACTTAACCCAACCTCCCCACTCCTCCCAACCTCCCCACTTCATCCAAACTCGGCACTCCATCCAACTTCCGCACTCCACCCAACCTCCGCACTCCACCCAACCTCCCCACTTCACCCAACCTCCCCACTTCACCAAACCTCCCCACTCCACCCAACCTCCCCAAATCACCCAACCTCCCCTCTCCACCCAACATCCCCACTCCACCCAACCTCCCCACTCCACCCAACCTCCCCACTCCACCCAACCTCCCCACTTCACCCAACCTTCCCACTTCACCCAACCTCCCCACTTCACCGAACCTCCCCACTCCACCCAACCTCCGCACTCCACCCAACCTTCCCACTTCACCCAACCTCCCCACTTCACCGAACCTCCCCACTCCACCCAACCTCCGCACTCCACCCAACGTTCGCACTCAACCCAACCTCCCCACTTCACCCAACCTCCCCACTCCACCCAACCTCCCCACTTCACCCAACGTCCCCACTCCACCCAACCTCCTCACTCCACCCAACCTCCCCACTTCACCCTACCTCCCCACTTCACCCAACCTCCCCACTCCACCCAACCTCCGCACTCCACCCAACCTTCGCACTCAACCCAACCTCCCCACTTCACCCAACCTCCGCACTCCACCCAACTTCCGCACTCCACCCAACTTCCGCACTCCACCCAACTTCCGCACTCCACCCAACCTCCGCATTCCACCCAAACTCCGCACTCCACCAAACTTCCGCACTCCACCCAGCCTTCCCACTCCACCCAACCTCCCCACTCCACCCAACCTCCCCACTTCACCCAACCTCCCCACTTCACCGAACCTCCCCACTCCACCCAACCTCCGCACTCCACCCAACGTTCGCACTCAACCCAACCTCCCCACTTCACCCAACCTCCCCACTCCACCCAACCTCCCCACTTCACCCAACGTCCCCACTCCACCCAACCTCCTCACTCCACCCAACCTCCCCACTTCACCCTACCTCCCCACTTCACCCAACCTCCCCACTCCACCCAACCTCCGCACTCCACCAAACTTCCGCACACCACGCAACCTCCCCACTCCAACCAACCTCCCCACTCCACCCAGCCTCCCCACTCCACCCAACCTCCCCACTCCACCCAACCTCCCCACTTCACCCAACCTCCCCATTCCACTATACCTCCCCACTTCACCCAACCTCCCCACTCCACCCAACCTCCCCACTTCACCCAAACTCGGCACTCCATCCAACTTCCGCACTCTACCCAACCTCCCCACTCCACCCAACCTCCCCACTCCACCCAACCTCCCCACTTCACCCAACCTCCCCATTGCACTAAACCTCCCCACTTAACCGAACCTCCCCACTCCACCCAACCTCCCCACTTCACCCAAACTCGGCACTCCATCCAACTTCCGCACTCCACCCAACCTCCGCACTCCACCCAACCTTCCCACTTCACCCAACCTCCCCGTTTCACCAAACCTCCCCACTCCACCCAACCTTCCCAAATCACCCAACCTCCCCTCTCCACCCAACATCCCCACACCACCCAACCTCCCCACTCCACCCAACCTTCCCACTTCACCCAACCTCCCCACTTCACCGAACCTCCCCACTCCACCCAACCTCCGCACTCCACCCAACGTTCGCACTCAACCCAACCTCCCCACTTCACCCAACCTCCCCACTCCACGCAACCTCCCCACTTCACCCAACGTCCCCACTCCACCCAACCTCCTCACTCCACCCAACCTCCCCACTTCACCCTACCTCCCCACTTCACCCAACCTCCCCACTCCACCCAACCTCCGCACTCCACCCAACCTTCGCACTCAACCCAACCTCCCCACTTCACCCAACCTCCGCACTCCACCCAACTTCCGCACTCCACCCAACTTCCGCACTCCACCCAACTTCCGCACTCCACCCAACCTCCGCATTCCACCCAAACTCCGCACTCCACCAAACTTCCGCACTCCACCCAGCCTTCCCACTCCACCCAACCTCCCCACTCCACCCAACCTCCCCACTTCACCCAACCTCCCCATTGCACTATACCTCCCCACTTAACCCAACCTCCCCACTCCTCCCAACCTCCCCACTTCATCCAAACTCGGCACTCCATCCAACTTCCGCACTCCACCCAACCTCCGCACTCCACCCAACCTCCCCACTTCACCCAACCTCCCCACTTCACCAAACCTCCCCACTCCACCCAACCTCCCCAAATCACCCAACCTCCCCTCTCCACCCAACATCCCCACTCCACCCAACCTCCCCACTCCACCCAACCTCCCCACTCCACCCAACCTCCCCACTTCACCCAACCTTCCCACTTCACCCAACCTCCCCACTTCACCGAACCTCCCCACTCCACCCAACCTCCGCACTCCACCCAACGTTCGCACTCAACCCAACCTCCCACTTCACCCAACCTCCCCACTCCACCCAACCTCCCCACTTCACCCAACGTCCCCACTCCACCCAACCTCCTCACTCCACCCAACCTCCCCACTTCACCCTACCTCCCCACTTCACCCAACCTCCCCACTCCACCCAACCTCCGCACTGCACCCAACCTTCGCTCTCAACCTAACCTCCCCACTTCACCCAACCTCCCAACTCCACCCAGCCTCCCCACTCCACCCAACCTCCCCATTTCACCAAACCTCCCCACTCCACCCAACCTTCCCAAATCACCCAACCTCCCCTCTCCACCCAACATCCCCACACCACCCAACCTCCCCACTCCACCCAACCTTCCCACTTCACCCAACCTCCCCACTTCACCGAACCTCCCCACTCCACCCAACATCCGCACTCCACCCAACGTTCGCACTCAACCCAACCTCCCCACTTCACCCAACCTCCCCACTCCACCCAACCTCCCCACTCCACCCAACCTCCCCACTTCACCCAAACTCGGCACTCCATCCAACTTCCGCACTCCACCCAACCTCCCCACTCCACCCAACCTCCCCACTTCACCCAACGTCCCCACTCCACCCAACCTCCTCACTCCACCCAACCTCCCCACTTCACCCTACCTCCCCACTTCACCCAACCTCCCCACTCCACCCAACCTCCGCACTCCACCAAACTTCCGCACACCACGCAACCTCCCCACTCCAACCAACCTCCCCACTCCACCCAGCCTCCCCACTCCACCCAACCTCCCCACTCCACCCAACCTCCCCACTTCACCCAACCTCCCCATTCCACTATACCTCCCCACTTCACCCAACCTCCCCACTCCACCCAACCTCCCCACTTCACCCAAACTCGGCACTCCATCCAACTTCCGCACTCTACCCAACCTCCCCACTCCACCCAACCTCCCCACTCCACCCAACCTCCCCACTTCACCCAACCTCCCCATTGCACTAAACCTCCCCACTTAACCGAACCTCCCCACTCCACCCAACCTCCCCACTTCACCCAAACTCGGCACTCCATCCAACTTCCGCACTCCACCCAACCTCCGCACTCCACCCAACCTTCCCACTTCACCCAACCTCCCCATTTCACCAAACCTCCCCACTCCACCCAACCTTCCCAAATCACCCAACCTCCCCTCTCCACCCAACATCCCCACACCACCCAACCTCCCCACTCCACCCAACCTTCCCACTTCACCCAACCTCCCCACTTCACCGAACCTCCCCACTCCACCCAACCTCCGCACTCCACCCAACGTTCGCACTCAACCCAACCTCCCCACTTCACCCAACCTCCCCACTCCACGCAACCTCCCCACTTCACCCAACGTCCCCACTCCACCCAACCTCCTCACTCCACCCAACCTCCCCACTTCACCCTACCTCCCCACTTCACCCAACCTCCCCACTCCACCCAACCTCCGCACTCCACCCAACCTTCGCACTCAACCCAACCTCCCCACTTCACCCAACCTCCGCACTCCACCCAACTTCCGCACTCCACCCAACTTCCGCACTCCACCCAACTTCCGCACTCCACCCAACCTCCGCATTCCACCCAAACTCCGCACTCCACCAAACTTCCGCACTCCACCCAGCCTTCCCACTCCACCCAACCTCCCCACTCCACCCAACCTCCCCACTTCACCCAACCTCCCCATTGCACTATACCTCCCCACTTAACCCAACCTCCCCACTCCTCCCAACCTCCCCACTTCATCCAAACTCGGCACTCCATCCAACTTCCGCACTCCACCCAACCTCCGCACTCCACCCAACCTCCCCACTTCACCCAACCTCCCCACTTCACCAAACCTCCCCACTCCACCCAACCTCCCCAAATCACCCAACCTCCCCTCTCCACCCAACATCCCCACTCCACCCAACCTCCCCACTCCACCCAACCTCCCCACTCCACCCAACCTCCCCACTTCACCCAACCTTCCCACTTCACCCAACCTCCCCACTTCACCGAACCTCCCCACTCCACCCTACCTCCGCACTCCACCCAACGTTCGCACTCAACCCAACCTCCCCACTTCACCCAACCTCCCCACTCCACCCAACCTCCCCACTTCACCCAACGTCCCCACTCCACCCAACCTCCTCACTCCACCCAACCTCCCCACTTCACCCTACCTCCCCACTTCACCCAACCTCCCCACTCCACCCAACCTCCGCACTGCACCCAACCTTCGCTCTCAACCTAACCTCCCCACTTCACCCAACCTCCCAACTCCACCCAGCCTCCCCACTCCACCCAACCTCCCCATTTCACCAAACCTCCCCACTCCACCCAACCTTCCCAAATCACCCAACCTCCCCTCTCCACCCAACATCCCCACACCACCCAACCTCCCCACTCCACCCAACCTTCCCACTTCACCCAACCTCCCCACTTCACCGAACCTCCCCACTCCACCCAACATCCGCACTCCACCCAACGTTCGCACTCAACCCAACCTCCCCACTTCACCCAACCTCCCCACTCCACGCAACCTCCCCACTTCACCCAACGTCCCCACTCCACCCAACCTCCTCACTCCACCCAACCTCCCCACTTCACCCTACCTCCCCACTTCACCCAACCTCCCCACTCCACCCAACCTCCGCACTCCACCCAACCTTCGCACTCAACCCAACCTCCCCACTTCACCCAACCTCCGCACTCCACCCAACTTCCGCACTCCACCCAACTTCCGCACTCCACCCAACTTCCGCACTCCACCCAACCTCCGCATTCCACCCAAACTCCGCACTCCACCAAACTTCCGCACTCCACCCAGCCTTCCCACTCCACCCAACCTCCCCACTCCACCCAACCTCCCCACTTCACCCAACCTCCCCATTGCACTATACCTCCCCACTTAACCCAACCTCCCCACTCCTCCCAACCTCCCCACTTCATCCAAACTCGGCACTCCATCCAACTTCCGCACTCCACCCAACCTCCGCACTCCACCCAACCTCCCCACTTCACCCAACCTCCCCACTTCACCAAACCTCCCCACTCCACCCAACCTCCCCAAATCACCCAACCTCCCCTCTCCACCCAACATCCCCACTCCACCCAACCTCCCCACTCCACCCAACCTCCCCACTCCACCCAACCTCCCCACTTCACCCAACCTTCCCACTTCACCCAACCTCCCCACTTCACCGAACCTCCCCACTCCACCCAACCTCCGCACTCCACCCAACGTTCGCACTCAACCCAACCTCCCACTTCACCCAACCTCCCCACTCCACCCAACCTCCCCACTTCACCCAACGTCCCCACTCCACCCAACCTCCTCACTCCACCCAACCTCCCCACTTCACCCTACCTCCCCACTTCACCCAACCTCCCCACTCCACCCAACCTCCGCACTGCACCCAACCTTCGCTCTCAACCTAACCTCCCCACTTCACCCAACCTCCCAACTCCACCCAGCCTCCCCACTCCACCCAACCTCCCCATTTCACCAAACCTCCCCACTCCACCCAACCTTCCCAAATCACCCAACCTCCCCTCTCCACCCAACATCCCCACACCACCCAACCTCCCCACTCCACCCAACCTTCCCACTTCACCCAACCTCCCCACTTCACCGAACCTCCCCACTCCACCCAACATCCGCACTCCACCCAACGTTCGCACTCAACCCAACCTCCCCACTTCACCCAACCTCCCCACTCCACCCAACCTCCCCACTCCACCCAACCTCCCCACTTCACCCAAACTCGGCACTCCATCCAACTTCCGCACTCCACCCAACCTCCCCACTCCACCCAACCTCCCCACTTCACCCAACGTCCCCACTCCACCCAACCTCCTCACTCCACCCAACCTCCCCACTTCACCCTACCTCCCCACTTCACCCAACCTCCCCACTCCACCCAACCTCCGCACTCCACCAAACTTCCGCACACCACGCAACCTCCCCACTCCAACCAACCTCCCCACTCCACCCAGCCTCCCCACTCCACCCAACCTCCCCACTCCACCCAACCTCCCCACTTCACCCAACCTCCCCATTCCACTATACCTCCCCACTTCACCCAACCTCCCCACTCCACCCAACCTCCCCACTTCACCCAAACTCGGCACTCCATCCAACTTCCGCACTCTACCCAACCTCCCCACTCCACCCAACCTCCCCACTCCACCCAACCTCCCCACTTCACCCAACCTCCCCATTGCACTAAACCTCCCCACTTAACCGAACCTCCCCACTCCACCCAACCTCCCCACTTCACCCAAACTCGGCACTCCATCCAACTTCCGCACTCCACCCAACCTCCGCACTCCACCCAACCTTCCCACTTCACCCAACCTCCCCATTTCACCAAACCTCCCCACTCCACCCAACCTTCCCAAATCACCCAACCTCCCCTCTCCACCCAACATCCCCACACCACCCAACCTCCCCACTCCACCCAACCTTCCCACTTCACCCAACCTCCCCACTTCACCGAACCTCCCCACTCCACCCAACCTCCGCACTCCACCCAACGTTCGCACTCAACCCAACCTCCCCACTTCACCCAACCTCCCCACTCCACGCAACCTCCCCACTTCACCCAACGTCCCCACTCCACCCAACCTCCTCACTCCACCCAACCTCCCCACTTCACCCTACCTCCCCACTTCACCCAACCTCCCCACTCCACCCAACCTCCGCACTCCACCCAACCTTCGCACTCAACCCAACCTCCCCACTTCACCCAACCTCCGCACTCCACCCAACTTCCGCACTCCACCCAACTTCCGCACTCCACCCAACTTCCGCACTCCACCCAACCTCCGCATTCCACCCAAACTCCGCACTCCACCAAACTTCCGCACTCCACCCAGCCTTCCCACTCCACCCAACCTCCCCACTCCACCCAACCTCCCCACTTCACCCAACCTCCCCATTGCACTATACCTCCCCACTTAACCCAACCTCCCCACTCCTCCCAACCTCCCCACTTCATCCAAACTCGGCACTCCATCCAACTTCCGCACTCCACCCAACCTCCGCACTCCACCCAACCTCCCCACTTCACCCAACCTCCCCACTTCACCAAACCTCCCCACTCCACCCAACCTCCCCAAATCACCCAACCTCCCCTCTCCACCCAACATCCCCACTCCACCCAACCTCCCCACTCCACCCAACCTCCCCACTCCACCCAACCTCCCCACTTCACCCAACCTTCCCACTTCACCCAACCTCCCCACTTCACCGAACCTCCCCACTCCACCCTACCTCCGCACTCCACCCAACGTTCGCACTCAACCCAACCTCCCCACTTCACCCAACCTCCCCACTCCACCCAACCTCCCCACTTCACCCAACGTCCCCACTCCACCCAACCTCCTCACTCCACCCAACCTCCCCACTTCACCCTACCTCCCCACTTCACCCAACCTCCCCACTCCACCCAACCTCCGCACTGCACCCAACCTTCGCTCTCAACCTAACCTCCCCACTTCACCCAACCTCCCAACTCCACCCAGCCTCCCCACTCCACCCAACCTCCCCATTTCACCAAACCTCCCCACTCCACCCAACCTTCCCAAATCACCCAACCTCCCCTCTCCACCCAACATCCCCACACCACCCAACCTCCCCACTCCACCCAACCTTCCCACTTCACCCAACCTCCCCACTTCACCGAACCTCCCCACTCCACCCAACATCCGCACTCCACCCAACGTTCGCACTCAACCCAACCTCCCCACTTCACCCAACCTCCCCACTCCACCCAACCTCCCCACTCCACCCAACCTCCCCACTTCACCCAAACTCGGCACTCCATCCAACTTCCGCACTCCACCCAACCTCCCCACTCCACCCAACCTCCCCACTCCACCCAACCTCCCCACTTCACCCAACCTCCCCATTGCACTATACCTCCCCACTTAACCCAACCTCCCCACTCCACCCAACCTCCCCACTTCACCCAAACTCGGCACTCCATCCAACTTCCGCACTCCACCCAACCTCCGCACTCCACCCAACCTCCCCACTTCACCCAACCTCCCCATTTCACCAAACCTCCCCACTCCACCCAACCTTCCCAAATCACCCAACCTCCCCTCTCCACCCAACATCCCCACACCACCCAACCTCCCCACTCCACCCAACCTTCCCACTTCACCCAACCTCCCCACTTCACCGAACCTCCCCACTCCACCCAACATCCGCACTCCACCCAACGTTCGCACTCAACCCAACCTCCCCACTTCACCCAACCTCCCCACTCCACCCAACCTCCCCACTTCACCCAACGTCCCCACTCCACCCAACCTCCTCACTCCACCCAACCTCCCCACTTCACCCTACCTCCCCACTTCACCCAACCTCCCCACTCCACCCAACCTCCGCACTCCACCCAACCTTCGCACTCAACCCAACCTCCCCACCTCACCCAACCTACGCACTCCACCCAACTTCCGCACTCCACCCAACTTCCGCACTCCACCCAACTTCCGCACTCCACCCAACCTCCGCATTCCACCCAAACTCCGCACTCCACCAAACTTCCGCACTCTACCCAGCCTTCCCACTCCACCCAACCTCCCCACTCCACCCAACCTCCCCACTTCACCCAACCTCCCCATTGCACTATACCTCCCCACTTAACCCAACCTCCCCACTCCTCCCAACCTCCCCACTTCACCCAAACTCGGCACTCCATCCAACTTCCGCACTCCACCCAACCTCCGCACTCCACCCAACCTCCCCACTTCACCCAACCTCCCCACTTCACCAAACCTCCCCACTCCACCCAACCTCCCCAAATCACCCAACCTCCCCTCTCCACCCAACATCCCCACTCCACCCAACCTCCCCACTCCACCCAACCTCCCCACTCCACCCAACCTCCCCACTTCACCCAACCTTCCCACTTCACCCAACCTCCCCACTTCACCGAACCTCCCCACTCCACCCAACCTCCGCACTCCACCCAACGTTCGCACTCAACCCAACCTCCCCACTTCACCCAACCTCCCCACTCCACCCAACCTCCCCACTTCACCCAACGTCCCCACTCCACCCAACCTCCTCACTCCACCCAACCTCCCCACTTCACCCTACCTCCCCACTTCACCCAACCTCCCCACTCCACCCAACCTCCGCACTGCACCCAACCTTCGCTCTCAACCTAACCTCCCCACTTCACCCAACCTCCCCTCTCCACCCAACATCCCCACTCCACCCAACCTCCCCACTCCACCTAACCTCCCCACTCCACCCAACCTCCCCACTTCACCCAACCTTCCCACTTCACCCAACCTCCCCACTTCACCGAACCTCCCCACTCCACCCAACCTCCGCACTCCACCCAACGTTCGCACTCAACCCAGCCTCCCCACTCCACCCAACCTCCCCACTCCACCCAACCTCCCCACTTCACCCAACCTCCCCATTCCACTATACCTCCCCACTTCACCCAACCTCCCCACTCCACCCAACCTCCCCACTTCACCCAAACTCGGCACTCCATCCAACCTCCGCACTCCACCCAACCTCCGCACTCCACCCAACTTCCGCACTCCACCCAACTTCCGCACTCCACCCAACTTCCGCACTCCACCCAACCTCCGCATTCCACCCAAACTCCGCACTCCACCAAACTTCCGCACACCACGCAACCTCCCCACTCCAACCAACCTCCCCACTCCACCCAGCCTCCCCACTCCACCCAACCTCCCCACTCCACCCAACCTCCCCACTTCACCCAACCTCCCCATTCCACTATACCTCCCCACTTCACCCAACCTCCCCACTCCACCCAACCTCCCCACTTCACCCAAACTCGGCACTCCATCCAACTTCCGCACTCCACCAAACTTCCGCACACCACGCAACCTCCCCACTCCAACCAACCTCCCCACTCCACCCAGCCTCCCCACTCCACCCAACCTCCCCACTCCACCCAACCTCCCCACTTCACCCAACCTCCCCATTCCACTATACCTCCCCACTTCACCCAACCTCCCCACTCCACCCAACCTCCCCACTTCACCCAAACTCGGCACTCCATCCAACCTCCCCACTCCACCCAACCTCCCCACTTCACCCAACCTCCCCATTGCACTAAACCTCCCCACTTAACCCAACCTCCCCACTCCACCCAACCTCCCCACTTCACCCAAACTCGGCACTCCATCCAACTTCCGCACTCCATCCAACCTCCGCACTCCACCCAACCTCCCCACTTCACCCAACCTCCCCATTTCACCAAACCTCCCCACTCCACCCAACCTTCCCAAATCACCCAACCTCCCCTCTCCACCCAACATCCCCACACCACCCAACCTCCCCACTCCACCCAACCTTCCCACTTCACCCAACCTCCCCACTTCACCGAACCTCCCCACTCCACCCAACTTCCGCACTCCACCCAACGTTCACACTCAACCCAACCTCCCCACTTCACCCAACCTCCCCACTCCACCCAACCTCCCCACTTCACCCAACGTCCCCACTCCACCCAACCTCCTCACTCCACCCAACCTCCCCACTTCACCCTACCTCCCCACTTCACCCAACCTCCCTACTCCACCCAACCTCCGCGCTCCACCCAACCTTCGCACTCAACCCAACCTCCCCACTTCACCCAACCTCCGCACTCCACCCAACTTCCGCACTCCACCCAACTTCCGCACTCCACCCAACTTCCGCACTCCACCCAACCTCCGCATTCCACCCAAACTCCGCACTCCACCAAACTTCCGCACTCCACCCAGCCTTCCCACTCCACCCAACCTCCCCACTCCACCCAACCTCCCCACTTCACCCAACCTCCCCATTGCACTATACCTCCCCACTTAACCCAACCTCCCCACTCCTCCCAACCTCCCCACTTCATCCAAACTCGGCACTCCATCCAACTTCCGCACTCCACCCAACCTCCGCACTCCACCCAACCTCCCCACTTCACCCAACCTCCCCACTTCACCAAACCTCCCCACTCCACCCAACCTCCCCAAATCACCCAACCTCCCCTCTCCACCCAACATCCCCACTCCACCCAACCTCCCCACTCCACCCAACCTCCCCACTCCACCCAACTTCCCCACTTCACCCAACCTTCCCACTTCACCCAACCTCCCCACTTCACCGAACCTCCCCACTCCACCCAACCTCCGCACTCCACCCAACGTTCGCACTCAACCCAACCTCCCCACTTCACCCAACCTCCCCACTCCACCCAACCTCCCCACTTCACCCAACGTCCCCACTCCACCCAACCTCCTCACTCCACCCAACCTCCCCACTTCACCCTACCTCCCCACTTCACCCAACCTCCCCACTCCACCCAACCTCCGCACTGCACCCAACCTTCGCTCTCAACCTAACCTCCCCACTTCACCCAACCTCCCAACTCCACCCAGCCTCCCCACTCCACCCAACCTCCCCACTCCACCCAACCTCCCCACTTCACCCAACCTCCCCATTCCACTATACCTCCCCACTTCACCCAACCTCCCCACTCCACCCAACCTCCCCACTTCACCCAAACTCGGCACTCCATCCAACTTCCGCACTCCACCCAACCTCCCCACTCCACCCAACCTTCCCACTCCACCCAACCTCCCCACTTCACCCAACCTCCCCATTGCACTAAACCTCCCCACTTAACCCAACCTCCCCACTCCACCCAACCTCCCCACTTCACCCAAACTCGGCACTCCATCCAACTTCCGCACTCCACCCAACCTCCGCACTCCACCCAACCTCCCCACTTCACCCAACCTCCCCATTTCACCAAACCTCCCCACTCCACCCAACCTTCCCAAATCACCCAACCTCCCCTCTCCACCCAACATCCCCACACCACCCAACCTCCCCACTCCACCCAACCTTCCCACTTCACCCAACCTCCCCACTTCACCGAACCTCCCCACTCCACCCAACCTCCGCACTCCACCCAACGTTCGCACTCAACCCAACCTCCCCACTTCACCCAACCTCCCCACTCCACCCAACCTCCCCACTTCACCCAACGTCCCCACTCCACCCAACCTCCTCACTCCACCCAACCTCCCCACTTCACCCTACCTCCCCACTTCACCCAACCTCCCCACTCCACCCAACCTGCGCACTCCACCCAACCTTCGCACTCAACCCAACCTCCCCACTTCACCCAACCTCCGCACTCCACCCAACTTCCGCACTCCACCCAACTTCCGCACTCCACCCAACTTCCGCACTCCACTCAACCTCCGCATTCCACCCAAACTCCGCACTCCACCAAACTTCCGCACTCCACCCAGCCTTCCCACTCCACCCAACTCCCCACTCCACCCAACCTCCCCACTTCACCCAACCTCCCCATTGCACTATACCTCCCCACTTAACCCAACCTCCCCACTCCTCCCAACCTCCCCACTTCATCCAAACTCGGCACTCCATCCAACTTCCGCACTCCACCCAAGCTCCGCACTCCACCCAACCTCCCCCCTTCACCCAACCTCCCCACTTCACCAAACCTCCCCACTCCACCCAACCTCCCCAAATCACCCAACCTCCCCTCTCCACCCAACATCCCCACTCCACCCAACCTCCCCACTCCACCCAACCTCCCCACTCCACCCAACCTCCCCACTTCACCCAACCTTCCCACTTCACCCAACCTCCCCACTTCACCGAACCTCCCCACTCCACCCAACCTCCGCACTCCACCCAACGTTCGCACTCAACCCAACCTCCCCACTTCACCCAACCTCCCCACTCCACCCAACCTCCCCACTTCACCCAACGTCCCCACTCCACCCAACCTCCTCACTCCACCCAACCTCCCCACTTCACCCTACCTCCCCACTTCACCCAACCTCCCCACTCCACCCAACCTCCGCACTGCACCCAACCTTCGCTCTCAACCTAACCTCCCCACTTCACCCAACCTCCCAACTCCACCCAGCCTCCCCACTCCACCCAACCTCCCCACTCCACCCAACCTCCCCACTTCACCCAACCTCCCCATTCCACTATACCTCCCCACTTCACCCAACCTCCCCACTCCACCCAACCTCCCCATTTCACCCAAACTCGGCACTCCATCCAACTTCCGCACTCCACCCAACCTCCCCACTCCACCCAACCTTCCCACTCCACCCAACCTCCCCACTTCACCCAACCTCCCCATTGCACTATACCTCCCCACTTAACCCAACCTCCCCACTCCACCCAACCTCCCCACTTCACCCAAACTCGGCACTCCATCCAACTTCCGCACTCCACCCAACCTCCGCACTCCACCCAACCTCCCCACTTCACCCAACCTCCCCACTTCACCAAACCTCCCCACTCCACCCAACCTCCCCAAATCACCCAACCTCCCCACTTCACCCAACCTCCCCACTTCACCAAACCTCCCCACTCCACCCAACCTCCCCAAATCACCAAACCTCCCCTCTCCACCCAACATCCCCACTCCACCCAACCTCCCCACTCCACCCAACCTCCCCACTCCACCCAACCTCCCCACTTCACCCAACCTCCCCATTGCACTATACCTCCCCACTTAACCCAACCTCCCCACTCCTCCCAACCTCCCCACTTCACCCAAACTCGGCACTCCATCCAACTTCCGCACTCCACCCAACCTCCGCACTCCACCCAACCTCCCCACTTCACCCAACCTCCCCACTTCACCAAACCTCCCCACTCCACCCAACCTCCCCAAATCACCCAACCTCCCCTCTCCACCCAACATCCCCACTCCACCCAACCTCCCCACTCCACCCAACCTCCCCACTCCACCCAACCTCCCCACTTCACCCAACCTTCCCACTTCACCCAACCTCCCCACTTCACCGAACCTCCCCACTCCACCCAACCTCCGCACTCCACCCAACGTTCGCACTCAACCCAACCTCCCCACTTCACCCAACCTCCCCACTCCACCCAACCTCCCCACTTCACCCAACGTCCCCACTCCACCCAACCTCCTCACTCCACCCAACCTCCCCACTTCACCCTACCTCCCCAATTCACCCAACCTCCCCACTCCACCCAACCTCCGCACTGCACCCAACCTTCGCTCTCAACCTAACCTCCCCATTTCACCCAACCTCCCAACTCCACCCAGCCTCCCCACTCCACCCAACCTCCCCACTCCACCCAACCTCCCCACTTCACCCAACCTCCCCATTCCACTATACCTCCCCACTTCACCCAACCTCCCCACTCCACCCAACCTCCCCACTTCACCCAAACTCGGCACTCCATCCAACTTCCGCACTCCACCCAACCTCCCCACTCCACCCAACCTTCCCACTCCACCCAACCTCCCCACTTCACCCAACCTCCCCATTGCACTATACCTCCCCACTTAACCCAACCTCCCCACTCCACCCAACCTCCCCACTTCACCCAAACTCGGCACTCCATCCAACTTCCGCACTCCACCCAACCTCCGCACTCCACCCAACCTCCCCACTTCACCCAACCTCCCCACTTCACCAAACCTCCCCACTCCACCCAACCTCCCCAAATCACCCAACCTCCCCACTTCACCCAACCTCCCCACTTCACCAAACCTCCCCACTCCACCCAACCTCCCCAAATCACCCAACCTCCCCTCTCCACCCAACATCCCCACTCCACCCAACCTCCCCACTCCACCCAACCTCCCCACTCCACCCAACCTCCCCACTTCACCCAACCTTACCACTTCACCCAACCTCCCCACTTCACCGAACCTCCCCACTCCACCCAACCTCCGCACTCCACCCAACGTTCGCACTCAACCCAACCTCCCCACTTCACCCAACCTCCCCACTCCACCCAACCTCCCCACTTCACCCAACCTCCCAACTCCACCCAACCTCCCCACTTCACCCAACCTCCCCACTTCACCAAACCTCCCCACTCCACCCAACCTCCCCAAATCACCCAACCTCCCCTCTCCACCCAACATCCCCACTCCACCCAACCTCCCCACTCCACCCAACCTCCCCACTCCACCCAACCTCCCCACTTCACCCAACCTTCCCACTTCACCCAACCTCCCCACTTCACCGAACCTCTACACTCCACCCAACCTCCGCACTCCACCCAACGTTCGCACTCAACCGAACCTCCCCACTTCACCCAACCTCCCCACTCCACCCAACCTCCCCACTTCACCCAACGTCCCCACTCCACCCTACCTCCTCACTCCACCCAACCTCCCCACTTCACCCTACCTCCCCACTTCACCCAACCTCCCCACTCCACCCAACCTCCGCACTCCACCCAACCTTCGCACTCAACCCAACCTCCCAACTCCACCCAGCCTCCCCACTCCACCCAACCTCCCCACTCCACCCAACCTCCCCACTTCACCCAACCTCCCCATTCCACTATACCTCCCCACTTCACCCAACCTCCCCACTCCACCCAACCTCCCCACTTCACCCAAACTCGGCACTCCATCCAACTTCCGCACTCCACCCAACCTCCCCACTCCACCCAACCTTCCCACTCCACCCAACCTCCCCACTTCACCCAACCTCCCCATTGCACTATACCTCCCCACTTAACCCAACCTCCCCACTCCACCCAACCTCCCCACTTCACCCAAACTCGGCACTCCATCCAACTTCCGCACTCCACCCAACCTCCGCACTCCACCCAACCTCCCCACTTCACCCAACCTCCCCACTTCACCAAACCTCCCCACTCCACCCAACCTCCCCAAATCACCCAACCTCCCCACTTCACCCAACCTCCCCACTTCACCAAACCTCCCCACTCCACCCAACCTCCCCAAATCACCCAACCTCCCCTCTCCACCCAACATCCCCACTCCACCCAACCTCCCCACTCCACCCAACCTCCCCACTCCACCCAACCTCCCCACTTCACCCAACCTTACCACTTCACCCAACCTCCCCACTTCACCGAACCTCCCCACTCCACCCAACCTCCGCACTCCACCCAACGTTCGCACTCAACCCAACCTCCCCACTTCACCCAACCTCCCCACTCCACCCAACCTCCCCACTTCACCCAACCTCCCAACTCCACCCAGCCTCCCCACTCCACCCAACCTCCCCATTTCACCAAACCTCCCCACTCCACCCAACCTTCCCAAATCACCCAACCTCCCCTCTCCACCCAACATCCCCACACCACCCAACCTCCCCACTCCACCCAACCTTCCCACTTCACCCAACCTCCCCACTTCACCGAACCTCCCCACTCCACCCAACATCCGCACTCCACCCAACGTTCGCACTCAACCCAACCTCCCCACTTCACCCAACCTCCCCACTCCACCCAACCTCCCCACTCCACCCAACCTCCCCACTTCACCCAAACTCGGCACTCCATCCAACTTCCGCACTCCACCCAACCTCCCCACTCCACCCAACCTCCCCACTTCACCCAACGTCCCCACTCCACCCAACCTCCTCACTCCACCCAACCTCCCCACTTCACCCTACCTCCCCACTTCACCCAACCTCCCCACTCCACCCAACCTCCGCACTCCACCAAACTTCCGCACACCACGCAACCTCCCCACTCCAACCAACCTCCCCACTCCACCCAGCCTCCCCACTCCACCCAACCTCCCCACTCCACCCAACCTCCCCACTTCACCCAACCTCCCCATTCCACTATACCTCCCCACTTCACCCAACCTCCCCACTCCACCCAACCTCCCCACTTCACCCAAACTCGGCACTCCATCCAACTTCCGCACTCTACCCAACCTCCCCACTCCACCCAACCTCCCCACTCCACCCAACCTCCCCACTTCACCCAACCTCCCCATTGCACTAAACCTCCCCACTTAACCGAACCTCCCCACTCCACCCAACCTCCCCACTTCACCCAAACTCGGCACTCCATCCAACTTCCGCACTCCACCCAACCTCCGCACTCCACCCAACCTTCCCACTTCACCCAACCTCCCCATTTCACCAAACCTCCCCACTCCACCCAACCTTCCCAAATCACCCAACCTCCCCTCTCCACCCAACATCCCCACACCACCCAACCTCCCCACTCCACCCAACCTTCCCACTTCACCCAACCTCCCCACTTCACCGAACCTCCCCACTCCACCCAACCTCCGCACTCCACCCAACGTTCGCACTCAACCCAACCTCCCCACTTCACCCAACCTCCCCACTCCACGCAACCTCCCCACTTCACCCAACGTCCCCACTCCACCCAACCTCCTCACTCCACCCAACCTCCCCACTTCACCCTACCTCCCCACTTCACCCAACCTCCCCACTCCACCCAACCTCCGCACTCCACCCAACCTTCGCACTCAACCCAACCTCCCCACTTCACCCAACCTCCGCACTCCACCCAACTTCCGCACTCCACCCAACTTCCGCACTCCACCCAACTTCCGCACTCCACCCAACCTCCGCATTCCACCCAAACTCCGCACTCCACCAAACTTCCGCACTCCACCCAGCCTTCCCACTCCACCCAACCTCCCCACTCCACCCAACCTCCCCACTTCACCCAACCTCCCCATTGCACTATACCTCCCCACTTAACCCAACCTCCCCACTCCTCCCAACCTCCCCACTTCATCCAAACTCGGCACTCCATCCAACTTCCGCACTCCACCCAACCTCCGCACTCCACCCAACCTCCCCACTTCACCCAACCTCCCCACTTCACCAAACCTCCCCACTCCACCCAACCTCCCCAAATCACCCAACCTCCCCTCTCCACCCAACATCCCCACTCCACCCAACCTCCCCACTCCACCCAACCTCCCCACTCCACCCAACCTCCCCACTTCACCCAACCTTCCCACTTCACCCAACCTCCCCACTTCACCGAACCTCCCCACTCCACCCTACCTCCGCACTCCACCCAACGTTCGCACTCAACCCAACCTCCCCACTTCACCCAACCTCCCCACTCCACCCAACCTCCCCACTTCACCCAACGTCCCCACTCCACCCAACCTCCTCACTCCACCCAACCTCCCCACTTCACCCTACCTCCCCACTTCACCCAACCTCCCCACTCCACCCAACCTCCGCACTGCACCCAACCTTCGCTCTCAACCTAACCTCCCCACTTCACCCAACCTCCCAACTCCACCCAGCCTCCCCACTCCACCCAACCTCCCCATTTCACCAAACCTCCCCACTCCACCCAACCTTCCCAAATCACCCAACCTCCCCTCTCCACCCAACATCCCCACACCACCCAACCTCCCCACTCCACCCAACCTTCCCACTTCACCCAACCTCCCCACTTCACCGAACCTCCCCACTCCACCCAACATCCGCACTCCACCCAACGTTCGCACTCAACCCAACCTCCCCACTTCACCCAACCTCCCCACTCCACCCAACCTCCCCACTCCACCCAACCTCCCCACTTCACCCAAACTCGGCACTCCATCCAACTTCCGCACTCCACCCAACCTCCCCACTCCACCCAACCTCCCCACACCACCCAACCTCCCCACTTCACCCAACCTCCCCATTGCACTATACCTCCCCACTTAACCCAACCTCCCCACTCCACCCAACCTCCCCACTTCACCCAAACTCGGCACTCCATCCAACTTCCGCACTCCACCCAACCTCCGCACTCCACCCAACCTCCCCACTTCACCCAACCTCCCCATTTCACCAAACCTCCCCACTCCACCCAACCTTCCCAAATCACCCAACCTCCCCTCTCCACCCAACATCCCCACACCACCCAACCTCCCCACTCCACCCAACCTTCCCACTTCACCCAACCTCCCCACTTCACCGAACCTCCCCACTCCACCCAACATCCGCACTCCACCCAACGTTCGCACTCAACCCAACCTCCCCACTTCACCCAACCTCCCCACTCCACCCAACCTCCCCACTTCACCCAACGTCCCCACTCCACCCAACCTCCTCACTCCACCCAACCTCCCCACTTCACCCTACCTCCCCACTTCACCCAACCTCCCCACTCCACCCAACCTCCGCACTCCACCCAACCTTCGCACTCAACCCAACCTCCCCACCTCACCCAACCTACGCACTCCACCCAACTTCCGCACTCCACCCAACTTCCGCACTCCACCCAACTTCCGCACTCCACCCAACCTCCGCATTCCACCCAAACTCCGCACTCCACCAAACTTCCGCACTCTACCCAGCCTTCCCACTCCACCCAACCTCCCCACTCCACCCAACCTCCCCACTTCACC
Organism: Oasisia sp. SBJ-2009; assembly: GCA_964017155.1. NCBI lineage: Eukaryota > Metazoa > Annelida > Polychaeta > Sabellida > Siboglinidae > Oasisia > Oasisia sp. SBJ-2009. The sequence goes on from OZ024859.1 coordinate 30,838,244, forward strand.
CAACCTCCCCATTGCACTATACCTCCCCACTTAACCCAACCTCCCCACTCCTCCCAACCTCCCCACTTCACCCAAACTCGGCACTCCATCCAACTTCCGCACTCCACCCAACCTCCGCACTCCACCCAACCTCCCCACTTCACCCAACCTCCCCACTTCACCAAACCTCCCCACTCCACCCAACCTCCCCAAATCACCCAACCTCCCCTCTCCACCCAACATCCCCACTCCACCCAACCTCCCCACTCCACCCAACCTCCCCACTCCACCCAACCTCCCCACTTCACCCAACCTTCCCACTTCACCCAACCTCCCCACTTCACCGAACCTCCCCACTCCACCCAACCTCCGCACTCCACCCAACGTTCGCACTCAACCCAACCTCCCCACTTCACCCAACCTCCCCACTCCACCCAACCTCCCCACTTCACCCAACGTCCCCACTCCACCCAACCTCCTCACTCCACCCAACCTCCCCACTTCACCCTACCTCCCCACTTCACCCAACCTCCCCACTCCACCCAACCTCCGCACTGCACCCAACCTTCGCTCTCAACCTAACCTCCCCACTTCACCCAACCTCCCCTCTCCACCCAACATCCCCACTCCACCCAACCTCCCCACTCCACCCAACCTCCCCACTCCACCCAACCTCCCCACTTCACCCAACCTTCCCACTTCACCCAACCTCCCCACTTCACCGAACCTCCCCACTCCACCCAACCTCCGCACTCCACCCAACGTTCGCACTCAACCCAGCCTCCCCACTCCACCCAACCTCCCCACTCCACCCAACCTCCCCACTTCACCCAACCTCCCCATTCCACTATACCTCCCCACTTCACCCAACCTCCCCACTCCACCCAACCTCCCCACTTCACCCAAACTCGGCACTCCATCCAACCTCCGCACTCCACCCAACCTCCGCACTCCACCCAACTTCCGCACTCCACCCAACTTCCGCACTCCACCCAACTTCCGCACTCCACCCAACCTCCGCATTCCACCCAAACTCCGCACTCCACCAAACTTCCGCACACCACGCAACCTCCCCACTCCAACCAACCTCCCCACTCCACCCAGCCTCCCCACTCCACCCAACCTCCCCACTCCACCCAACCTCCCCACTTCACCCAACCTCCCCATTCCACTATACCTCCCCACTTCACCCAACCTCCCCACTCCACCCAACCTCCCCACTTCACCCAAACTCGGCACTCCATCCAACTTCCGCACTCCACCAAACTTCCGCACACCACGCAACCTCCCCACTCCAACCAACCTCCCCACTCCACCCAGCCTCCCCACTCCACCCAACCTCCCCACTCCACCCAACCTCCCCACTTCACCCAACCTCCCCATTCCACTATACCTCCCCACTTCACCCAACCTCCCCACTCCACCCAACCTCCCCACTTCACCCAAACTCGGCACTCCATCCAACCTCCCCACTCCACCCAACCTCCCCACTTCACCCAACCTCCCCATTGCACTAAACCTCCCCACTTAACCCAACCTCCCCACTCCACCCAACCTCCCCACTTCACCCAAACTCGGCACTCCATCCAACTTCCGCACTCCATCCAACCTCCGCACTCCACCCAACCTCCCCACTTCACCCAACCTCCCCATTTCACCAAACCTCCCCACTCCACCCAACCTTCCCAAATCACCCAACCTCCCCTCTCCACCCAACATCCCCACACCACCCAACCTCCCCACTCCACCCAACCTTCCCACTTCACCCAACCTCCCCACTTCACCGAACCTCCCCACTCCACCCAACCTCCGCACTCCACCCAACGTTCACACTCAACCCAACCTCCCCACTTCACCCAACCTCCCCACTCCACCCAACCTCCCCACTTCACCCAACGTCCCCACTCCACCCAACCTCCTCACTCCACCCAACCTCCCCACTTCACCCTACCTCCCCACTTCACCCAACCTCCCTACTCCACCCAACCTCCGCGCTCCACCCAACCTTCGCACTCAACCCAACCTCCCCACTTCACCCAACCTCCGCACTCCACCCAACTTCCGCACTCCACCCAACTTCCGCACTCCACCCAACTTCCGCACTCCACCCAACCTCCGCATTCCACCCAAACTCCGCACTCCACCAAACTTCCGCACTCCACCCAGCCTTCCCACTCCACCCAACCTCCCCACTCCACCCAACCTCCCCACTTCACCCAACCTCCCCATTGCACTATACCTCCCCACTTAACCCAACCTCCCCACTCCTCCCAACCTCCCCACTTCATCCAAACTCGGCACTCCATCCAACTTCCGCACTCCACCCAACCTCCGCACTCCACCCAACCTCCCCACTTCACCCAACCTCCCCACTTCACCAAACCTCCCCACTCCACCCAACCTCCCCAAATCACCCAACCTCCCCTCTCCACCCAACATCCCCACTCCACCCAACCTCCCCACTCCACCCAACCTCCCCACTCCACCCAACTTCCCCACTTCACCCAACCTTCCCACTTCACCCAACCTCCCCACTTCACCGAACCTCCCCACTCCACCCAACCTCCGCACTCCACCCAACGTTCGCACTCAACCCAACCTCCCCACTTCACCCAACCTCCCCACTCCACCCAACCTCCCCACTTCACCCAACGTCCCCACTCCACCCAACCTCCTCACTCCACCCAACCTCCCCACTTCACCCTACCTCCCCACTTCACCCAACCTCCCCACTCCACCCAACCTCCGCACTGCACCCAACCTTCGCTCTCAACCTAACCTCCCCACTTCACCCAACCTCCCAACTCCACCCAGCCTCCCCACTCCACCCAACCTCCCCACTCCACCCAACCTCCCCACTTCACCCAACCTCCCCATTCCACTATACCTCCCCACTTCACCCAACCTCCCCACTCCACCCAACCTCCCCACTTCACCCAAACTCGGCACTCCATCCAACTTCCGCACTCCACCCAACCTCCCCACTCCACCCAACCTTCCCACTCCACCCAACCTCCCCACTTCACCCAACCTCCCCATTGCACTAAACCTCCCCACTTAACCCAACCTCCCCACTCCACCCAACCTCCCCACTTCACCCAAACTCGGCACTCCATCCAACTTCCGCACTCCACCCAACCTCCGCACTCCACCCAACCTCCCCACTTCACCCAACCTCCCCATTTCACCAAACCTCCCCACTCCACCCAACCTTCCCAAATCACCCAACCTCCCCTCTCCACCCAACATCCCCACACCACCCAACCTCCCCACTCCACCCAACCTTCCCACTTCACCCAACCTCCCCACTTCACCGAACCTCCCCACTCCACCCAACCTCCGCACTCCACCCAACGTTCGCACTCAACCCAACCTCCCCACTTCACCCAACCTCCCCACTCCACCCAACCTCCCCACTTCACCCAACGTCCCCACTCCACCCAACCTCCTCACTCCACCCAACCTCCCCACTTCACCCTACCTCCCCACTTCACCCAACCTCCCCACTCCACCCAACCTGCGCACTCCACCCAACCTTCGCACTCAACCCAACCTCCCCACTTCACCCAACCTCCGCACTCCACCCAACTTCCGCACTCCACCCAACTTCCGCACTCCACCCAACTTCCGCACTCCACTCAACCTCCGCATTCCACCCAAACTCCGCACTCCACCAAACTTCCGCACTCCACCCAGCCTTCCCACTCCACCCAACTCCCCACTCCACCCAACCTCCCCACTTCACCCAACCTCCCCATTGCACTATACCTCCCCACTTAACCCAACCTCCCCACTCCTCCCAACCTCCCCACTTCATCCAAACTCGGCACTCCATCCAACTTCCGCACTCCACCCAAGCTCCGCACTCCACCCAACCTCCCCCCTTCACCCAACCTCCCCACTTCACCAAACCTCCCCACTCCACCCAACCTCCCCAAATCACCCAACCTCCCCTCTCCACCCAACATCCCCACTCCACCCAACCTCCCCACTCCACCCAACCTCCCCACTCCACCCAACCTCCCCACTTCACCCAACCTTCCCACTTCACCCAACCTCCCCACTTCACCGAACCTCCCCACTCCACCCAACCTCCGCACTCCACCCAACGTTCGCACTCAACCCAACCTCCCCACTTCACCCAACCTCCCCACTCCACCCAACCTCCCCACTTCACCCAACGTCCCCACTCCACCCAACCTCCTCACTCCACCCAACCTCCCCACTTCACCCTACCTCCCCACTTCACCCAACCTCCCCACTCCACCCAACCTCCGCACTGCACCCAACCTTCGCTCTCAACCTAACCTCCCCACTTCACCCAACCTCCCAACTCCACCCAGCCTCCCCACTCCACCCAACCTCCCCACTCCACCCAACCTCCCCACTTCACCCAACCTCCCCATTCCACTATACCTCCCCACTTCACCCAACCTCCCCACTCCACCCAACCTCCCCATTTCACCCAAACTCGGCACTCCATCCAACTTCCGCACTCCACCCAACCTCCCCACTCCACCCAACCTTCCCACTCCACCCAACCTCCCCACTTCACCCAACCTCCCCATTGCACTATACCTCCCCACTTAACCCAACCTCCCCACTCCACCCAACCTCCCCACTTCACCCAAACTCGGCACTCCATCCAACTTCCGCACTCCACCCAACCTCCGCACTCCACCCAACCTCCCCACTTCACCCAACCTCCCCACTTCACCAAACCTCCCCACTCCACCCAACCTCCCCAAATCACCCAACCTCCCCACTTCACCCAACCTCCCCACTTCACCAAACCTCCCCACTCCACCCAACCTCCCCAAATCACCAAACCTCCCCTCTCCACCCAACATCCCCACTCCACCCAACCTCCCCACTCCACCCAACCTCCCCACTCCACCCAACCTCCCCACTTCACCCAACCTCCCCATTGCACTATACCTCCCCACTTAACCCAACCTCCCCACTCCTCCCAACCTCCCCACTTCACCCAAACTCGGCACTCCATCCAACTTCCGCACTCCACCCAACCTCCGCACTCCACCCAACCTCCCCACTTCACCCAACCTCCCCACTTCACCAAACCTCCCCACTCCACCCAACCTCCCCAAATCACCCAACCTCCCCTCTCCACCCAACATCCCCACTCCACCCAACCTCCCCACTCCACCCAACCTCCCCACTCCACCCAACCTCCCCACTTCACCCAACCTTCCCACTTCACCCAACCTCCCCACTTCACCGAACCTCCCCACTCCACCCAACCTCCGCACTCCACCCAACGTTCGCACTCAACCCAACCTCCCCACTTCACCCAACCTCCCCACTCCACCCAACCTCCCCACTTCACCCAACGTCCCCACTCCACCCAACCTCCTCACTCCACCCAACCTCCCCACTTCACCCTACCTCCCCAATTCACCCAACCTCCCCACTCCACCCAACCTCCGCACTGCACCCAACCTTCGCTCTCAACCTAACCTCCCCATTTCACCCAACCTCCCAACTCCACCCAGCCTCCCCACTCCACCCAACCTCCCCACTCCACCCAACCTCCCCACTTCACCCAACCTCCCCATTCCACTATACCTCCCCACTTCACCCAACCTCCCCACTCCACCCAACCTCCCCACTTCACCCAAACTCGGCACTCCATCCAACTTCCGCACTCCACCCAACCTCCCCACTCCACCCAACCTTCCCACTCCACCCAACCTCCCCACTTCACCCAACCTCCCCATTGCACTATACCTCCCCACTTAACCCAACCTCCCCACTCCACCCAACCTCCCCACTTCACCCAAACTCGGCACTCCATCCAACTTCCGCACTCCACCCAACCTCCGCACTCCACCCAACCTCCCCACTTCACCCAACCTCCCCACTTCACCAAACCTCCCCACTCCACCCAACCTCCCCAAATCACCCAACCTCCCCACTTCACCCAACCTCCCCACTTCACCAAACCTCCCCACTCCACCCAACCTCCCCAAATCACCCAACCTCCCCTCTCCACCCAACATCCCCACTCCACCCAACCTCCCCACTCCACCCAACCTCCCCACTCCACCCAACCTCCCCACTTCACCCAACCTTACCACTTCACCCAACCTCCCCACTTCACCGAACCTCCCCACTCCACCCAACCTCCGCACTCCACCCAACGTTCGCACTCAACCCAACCTCCCCACTTCACCCAACCTCCCCACTCCACCCAACCTCCCCACTTCACCCAACCTCCCAACTCCACCCAACCTCCCCACTTCACCCAACCTCCCCACTTCACCAAACCTCCCCACTCCACCCAACCTCCCCAAATCACCCAACCTCCCCTCTCCACCCAACATCCCCACTCCACCCAACCTCCCCACTCCACCCAACCTCCCCACTCCACCCAACCTCCCCACTTCACCCAACCTTCCCACTTCACCCAACCTCCCCACTTCACCGAACCTCTACACTCCACCCAACCTCCGCACTCCACCCAACGTTCGCACTCAACCGAACCTCCCCACTTCACCCAACCTCCCCACTCCACCCAACCTCCCCACTTCACCCAACGTCCCCACTCCACCCTACCTCCTCACTCCACCCAACCTCCCCACTTCACCCTACCTCCCCACTTCACCCAACCTCCCCACTCCACCCAACCTCCGCACTCCACCCAACCTTCGCACTCAACCCAACCTCCCAACTCCACCCAGCCTCCCCACTCCACCCAACCTCCCCACTCCACCCAACCTCCCCACTTCACCCAACCTCCCCATTCCACTATACCTCCCCACTTCACCCAACCTCCCCACTCCACCCAACCTCCCCACTTCACCCAAACTCGGCACTCCATCCAACTTCCGCACTCCACCCAACCTCCCCACTCCACCCAACCTTCCCACTCCACCCAACCTCCCCACTTCACCCAACCTCCCCATTGCACTATACCTCCCCACTTAACCCAACCTCCCCACTCCACCCAACCTCCCCACTTCACCCAAACTCGGCACTCCATCCAACTTCCGCACTCCACCCAACCTCCGCACTCCACCCAACCTCCCCACTTCACCCAACCTCCCCACTTCACCAAACCTCCCCACTCCACCCAACCTCCCCAAATCACCCAACCTCCCCACTTCACCCAACCTCCCCACTTCACCAAACCTCCCCACTCCACCCAACCTCCCCAAATCACCCAACCTCCCCTCTCCACCCAACATCCCCACTCCACCCAACCTCCCCACTCCACCCAACCTCCCCACTCCACCCAACCTCCCCACTTCACCCAACCTTACCACTTCACCCAACCTCCCCACTTCACCGAACCTCCCCACTCCACCCAACCTCCGCACTCCACCCAACGTTCGCACTCAACCCAACCTCCCCACTTCACCCAACCTCCCCACTCCACCCAACCTCCCCACTTCACCCAACCTCCCAACTCCACCCAACCTCCCCACTTCACCCAACCTCCCCACTTCACCAAACCTCCCCACTCCACCCAACCTCCCCAAATCACCCAACCTCCCCTCTCCACCCAACATCCCCACTCCACCCAACCTCCCCACTCCACCCAACCTCCCCACTCCACCCAACCTCCCCACTTCACCCAACCTTCCCACTTCACCCAACCTCCCCACTTCACCGAACCTCTACACTCCACCCAACCTCCGCACTCCACCCAACGTTCGCACTCAACCGAACCTCCCCACTTCACCCAACCTCCCCACTCCACCCAACCTCCCCACTTCACCCAACGTCCCCACTCCACCCTACCTCCTCACTCCACCCAACCTCCCCACTTCACCCTACCTCCCCACTTCACCCAACCTCCCCACTCCACCCAACCTCCGCACTCCACCCAACCTTCGCACTCAACCCAACCTCCCCACTTCACCCAACCTCCCAACTCCACCCAACCTCCCCACTTCACCCAACCTCCGCACTCCATCCAACCTCCGCACTCCACCCAATCTCCGCACTCCACCCAACCTCCCCACTTCACCCAACCTCCGCACTCCATCCAACCTCCGCACTCCACCCAGCCTCCGCACTCCACCCAACTTCCGCACTCCACCCAACTTCCGCACTCCACCCAACTTCCGCACTCCACCCAACCTCCGCATTCCACCCAAACTCCGCACTCCACCAAACTTCCGCACTCCACCCAGCCTTCCCACTCCACCCAACCTCCCCACTCCACCCAACCTCCCCACTTCACCCAACCTCCCCATTGCACTATACCTCCCCACTTAACCCAACCTCCCCACTCCTCCCAACCTCCCCACTTCACCCAAACTCGGCACTCCATCCAACTTCCGCACTCCACCCAACCTCCGCACTCCACCCAACCTCCCCACTTCACCCAACCTCCCCACTTCACCAAACCTCCCCACTCCACCCAACCTCCCCAAATCACCCAACCTCCCCTCTCCACCCAACATCCCCACTCCACCCAACCTCCCCACTCCACCCAACCTCCCCACTCCACCCAATCTCCGCACTCCACCCAACCTCCCCACTTCACCCAACCTCCGCACTCCATCCAACCTCCGCACTCCACCCAGCCTCCGCACTCCACCCAACTTCCGCACTCCACCCAACTTCCGCACTCCACCCAACTTCCGCACTCCACCCAACCTCCGCATTCCACCCAAACTCCGCACTCCACCAAACTTCCGCACTCCACCCAGCCTTCCCACTCCACCCAACCTCCCCACTCCACCCAACCTCCCCACTTCACCCAACCTCCCCATTGCACTATACCTCCCCACTTAACCCAACCTCCCCACTCCTCCCAACCTCCCCACTTCACCCAAACTCGGCACTCCATCCAACTTCCGCACTCCACCCAACCTCCGCACTCCACCCAACCTCCCCACTTCACCCAACCTCCCCACTTCACCAAACCTCCCCACTCCACCCAACCTCCCCAAATCACCCAACCTCCCCTCTCCACCCAACATCCCCACTCCACCCAACCTCCCAACTCCACCCAACCTCCCCACTCCACCCAACCTCCCCACGTCACCCAACCTTCCCACTTCACCCAACCTCCCCACTTCACCGAACCTCCCCACTCCACCCAACCTCCGCACTCCACCCAACGTTCGCACTCAACCCAACCTCCCCACTTCACCCAACCTCCCCACTCCACCCAACCTCCCCACTTCACCCAACGTCCCCACTCCACCCAACCTCCTCACTCCACCCAACCTCCCCACTTCACCCTACCTCCCCACTTCACCCAACCTCCCCACTCCACCCAACCTCCGCACTGCACCCAACCTTCGCTCTCAACCTAACCTCCCCACTTCACCCAACCTCCCAACTCCACCCAACCTCCCCACTTCACCCAACCTCCGCACTCCATCCAACCTCCGCACTCCACCCAACCTCCGCACTCCAACCAACTTCCGCACACCACCCAACCTCCGCACTCCACCCAACTTCCGCACTCCACCCAACCTCCGCACTCCACCCAACCTCCGCACTCCACCCAAACTCCGCACTCCACCAAACTTCCGCACTCCACGCAACCTCCCCACTCCAACCAACCTCCCCACTCCACACAACCTCCCCATTCCACTATGCCTCCCCACTTCACCCAACCTCCACACTCCACCCAACCTCCCCACTTCACCCAAACTCGGCACTCCATCCAACCTCCGCACTCCACCCAACCTCCGCACTCCACCCAACTTCCGCACTCCACCCAACATCCGCACTCCACCCAACTTCCGCACTCCACCCAACCTCCGCATTCCACCCAAACTCCGCACTCCACCAAACTTCCGCACTCCACGCAACCTCCCCACTCCAACCAACCTCCCCACTCCACCCAGCCTCCCCACTCCACCCAACCTCCCCACTCCACCCAACCTCCCCACTTCACCCAACCTCCCCATTCCACTATACCTCCCCACTTCACCCAACCTCCCCACTCCACCCAACCTCCCCACTTCACCCAAGCTCGGCACTCCATCCAACTTCCGCACTCCACCCAACCTCCGCACTCCACCCAACCTCCCCACTTCACCCAACCTCCCCACTTCACCAAACCTCCCCACTCCACCCAACCTCCCCAAATCACCCAACCTCCCCTCTCCACCCAACATCCCCACTCCACCCAACCTCCCCACTCCACCCAACCTTCGCTCTCAACCTAACCTCCCCACTTCACCCAACCTCCCAACTCCACCCAACCTCCCCACTTCACCCAACCTCCGCACTCCATCCAACCTCCGCACTCCACCCAACCTCCGCACTCCAACCAACTTCCACACACCTCCCAACCTCCGCACTCCACCCAACTTCCGCACTCTACCCAACTTCCGCACTCCACCCAACCTCCGCACTCCACCCAAACTCCGCACTCCACCAAACTTCCGCACTCCACGCAACCTCCCCACTCCAACCAACCTCCCCACTCCAACCAACCTCCCCACTCCACCCAACCTCCCCACTCCACCCAACCTCCCCACGCCACCCAACCTCCCCACTTCACCCAACCTCCCCATTCCACTATACCTCCCCACTTCACCCAACCTCCCCACTCCACCCAACCTCCCCACTTCACCCAAACTCGGCACTCCATCCAACCTCCGCACTCCACCCAACCTCCGCACTCCACCCAACTTCCGCACTCCACCCAACTTCCGCACTCCACCCAACTTCCGCACTCCACCCAACCTCCCCACTTCACCCAACCTCCCCATTCCACTATACCTCCCCACTTCACCCAACCTCCCCACTCCACCCAACCTCCCCACTTCACCCAAACTCGGCACTCCATCCAACTTCCGCACTCCACCCAACCTCCCCACTCCACCCAACCTCCCCACTCCACCCAACCTCCCCACTTCACCCAACCTCCCCATTGCACTATACCTCCCCACTTAACCCAACCTCCCCACTCCACCCAACCTCCCCACTTCACCCAAACTCGGCACTCCATCCAACTTCCGCACTCCACCCAACCTCCGCACTCCACCCAACCTCCCCACTTCACCCAACCTCCCCATTTCACCAAACCTCCCCATTCCACCCAACCTTCCCAAATCACCCAACCTCCCCTCTCCACCCAACATCCCCACACCACCCAACCTCCCCACTCCACCCAACCTTCCCACTTCACCCAACCTCCCCACTTCACCGAACCTCCCCACTCCACCCAACCTCCGCACTCCACCCAACGTTCGCACTCAACCCAACCTCCCCACTTCACCCAACCTCCCCACTCCACCCAACCTCCCCACTTCACCCAACGTCCCCACTCCACCCAACCTCCTCACTCCACCCAACCTCCCCACTTCACCCTACCTCCCCACTTCACCCAACCTCCCCACTCCACCCAACCTCCGCACTCCACCCAACCTTCGCACTCAACCCGACCTCCCCACTTCACCCAACCTCCCAACTCCACCCAACCTCCCCACTTCACCCAACCTCCGCACTCCATCCAACCTCCGCACTCCACCCAATCTCCGCACTCCACCCAACCTCCCCACTTCACCCAACCTCCGCACTCCATCCAACCTCCGCACTCCACCCAGCCTCCGCACTCCACCCAACTTCCGCACTCCACCCAACTTCCGCACTCCACCCAACTTCCGCACTCCACCCAGCCTCCCCACTCCACCCAACCTCCCCACTCCACCCAACCTCCCCACTTCACCCAACCTCCCCATTCCACTATACCTCCCCACTTCACCCAACCTCCCCACTCCACCCAACCTCCCCACTTCACCCAAGCTCGGCACTCCATCCAACTTCCGCACTCCACCCAACCTCCGCACTCCACCCAACCTCCCCACTTCACCCAACCTCCCCACTTCACCAAACCTCCCCACTCCACCCAACCTCCCCAAATCACCCAACCTCCCCTCTCCACCCAACATCCCCACTCCACCCAACCTCCCCACTCCACCCAACCTTCGCTCTCAACCTAACCTCCCCACTTCACCCAACCTCCCAACTCCACCCAACCTCCCCACTTCACCCAACCTCCGCACTCCATCCAACCTCCGCACTCCACCCAACCTCCGCACTCCAACCAACTTCCACACACCTCCCAACCTCCGCACTCCACCCAACTTCCGCACTCTACCCAACTTCCGCACTCCACCCAACCTCCGCACTCCACCCAACCTCCGCACTCCACCCAAACTCCGCACTCCACCAAACTTCCGCACTCCACGCAACCTCCCCACTCCAACCAACCTCCCCACTCCAACCAACCTCCCCACTCCACCCAACCTCCCCACTCCACCCAACCTCCCCACGCCACCCAACCTCCCCACTTCACCCAACCTCCCCATTCCACTATACCTCCCCACTTCACCCAACCTCCCCACTCCACCCAACCTCCCCACTTCACCCAAACTCGGCACTCCATCCAACCTCCGCACTCCACCCAACCTCCGCACTCCACCCAACTTCCGCACTCCACCCAACTTCCGCACTCCACCCAACTTCCGCACTCCACCCAACCTCCCCACTTCACCCAACCTCCCCATTCCACTATACCTCCCCACTTCACCCAACCTCCCCACTCCACCCAACCTCCCCACTTCACCCAAACTCGGCACTCCATCCAACTTCCGCACTCCACCCAACCTCCCCACTCCACCCAACCTCCCCACTCCACCCAACCTCCCCACTTCACCCAACCTCCCCATTGCACTATACCTCCCCACTTAACCCAACCTCCCCACTCCACCCAACCTCCCCACTTCACCCAAACTCGGCACTCCATCCAACTTCCGCACTCCACCCAACCTCCGCACTCCACCCAACCTCCCCACTTCACCCAACCTCCCCATTTCACCAAAACTCCCCATTCCACCCAACCTTCCCAAATCACCCAACCTCCCCTCTCCACCCAACATCCCCACTTCACCCAACCTCCGCACTCCATCCAACCTCCGCACTCCACCCAATCTCCGCACTCCACCCAACCTCCCCACTTCACCCAACCTCCGCACTCCATCCAACCTCCGCACTCCACCCAGCCTCCGCACTCCACCCAACTTCCGCACTCCACCCAACTTCCGCACTCCACCCAACTTCCGCACTCCACCCAGCCTCCCCACTCCACCCAACCTCCGCACTCCACCCAACGTTCGCACTCAACCCAACCTCCCCACTTCACCCAACCTCCCCACTCCACCCAACCTCCCCACTTCACCCAACGTCCCCACTCCACCCAACCTCCTCACTCCACCCAACCTCCCCACTTCACCCTACCTCCCCACTTCACCCAACCTCCCCATTCCACTATACCTTCCCACTTCACCCAACCTCCCCACTTCACCGAACCTCCCCACTCCACCCAACCTCCGCACTCCACCCAACGTTCGCACTCAACCCAACCTCCCCACTTCACCCAACCTCCCCACTCCACCCAACCTCCCCACTTCACCCAACGTCCCCACTCCACCCAACCTCCTCACTCCACCCAACCTCCCCACTTCACCCTACCTCCCCACTTCACCCAACCTCCCCACTCCACCCAACCTCCGCACTCCACCCAACCTTCGCACTCAACCCGACCTCCCCACTTCACCCACCCTCCCAACTCCACCCAACCTCCCCACTTCACCCAACCTCCGCACTCCATCCAACCTCCGCACTCCACCCAATCTCCGCACTCCACCCAACCTCCCCACTTCACCCAACCTCCGCACTCCATCCAACCTCCGCACTCCACCCAGCCTCGGCACTCCACCCAACTTCCGCACTCCACCCAACTTCCGCACTCCACCCAACTTCCGCACTCCACCCAGCCTCCCCACTCCACCCAACCTCCCCACTCCACCCAACCTCCCCACTTCACCCAACCTCCCCATTCCACTATACCTCCCCACTTCACCCAACCTCCCCACTCCACCCAACCTCCCCACTTCACCCAAGCTCGGCACTCCATCCAACTTCCGCACTCCACCCAACCTCCGCACTCCACCCAACCTCCCCACTTCACCCAACCTCCCCACTTCACCCAACCTCCCAACTCCACCCAACCTCCCCACTTCACCCAACCTCCGCACTCCATCCAACCTCCGCACTCCACCCAATCTCCGCACTCCACCCAACCTCCCCACTTCACCCAACCTCCGCACTCCATCCAACCTCCGCACTCCACCCAGCCTCCGCACTCCACCCAACTTCCGCACTCCACCCAACTTCCGCACTCCACCCAACTTCCGCACTCCACCCAGCCTCCCCACTCCACCCAACCTCCCCACTCCACCCAACCTCCCCACTTCACCCAACCTCCCCATTCCACTATACCTCCCCACTTCACCCAACCTCCCCACTCCACCCAACCTCCCCACTTCACCCAAGCTCGGCACTCCATCCAACTTCCGCACTCCACCCAACCTCCGCACTCCACCCAACCTCCCCACTTCACCCAACCTCCCCACTTCACCAAACCTCCCCACTCCACCCAACCTCCCCAAATCACCCAACCTCCCCTCTCCACCCAACATCCCCACTCCACCCAACCTCCCCACTCCACCCAACCTTCGCTCTCAACCTAACCTCCCCACTTCACCCAACCTCCCAACTCCACCCAACCTCCCCACTTCACCCAACCTCCGCACTCCATCCAACCTCCGCACTCCACCCAACCTCCGCACTCCAACCAACTTCCACACACCTCCCAACCTCCGCACTCCACCCAACTTCCGCACTCTACCCAACTTCCGCACTCCACCCAACCTCCGCACTCCACCCAACCTCCGCACTCCACCCAAACTCCGCACTCCACCAAACTTCCGCACTCCACGCAACCTCCCCACTCCAACCAACCTCCCCACTCCAACCAACCTCCCCACTCCACCCAACCTCCCCACTCCACCCAACCTCCCCACGCCACCCAACCTCCCCACTTCACCCAACCTCCCCATTCCACTATACCTCCCCACTTCACCCAACCTCCCCACTCCACCCAACCTCCCCACTTCACCCAAACTCGGCACTCCATCCAACCTCCGCACTCCACCCAACCTCCGCACTCCACCCAACTTCCGCACTCCACCCAACTTCCGCACTCCACCCAACTTCCGCACTCCACCCAACCTCCCCACTTCACCCAACCTCCCCATTCCACTATACCTCCCCACTTCACCCAACCTCCCCACTCCACCCAACCTCCCCACTTCACCCAAACTCGGCACTCCATCCAACTTCCGCACTCCACCCAACCTCCCCACTCCACCCAACCTCCCCACTCCACCCAACCTCCCCACTTCACCCAACCTCCCCATTGCACTATACCTCCCCACTTAACCCAACCTCCCCACTCCACCCAACCTCCCCACTTCACCCAAACTCGGCACTCCATCCAACTTCCGCACTCCACCCAACCTCCGCACTCCACCCAACCTCCCCACTTCACCCAACCTCCCCATTTCACCAAACCTCCCCATTCCACCCAACCTTCCCAAATCACCCAACCTCCCCTCTCCACCCAACATCCCCACTTCACCCAACCTCCGCACTCCATCCAACCTCCGCACTCCACCCAATCTCCGCACTCCACCCAACCTCCCCACTTCACCCAACCTCCGCACTCCATCCAACCTCCGCACTCCACCCAGCCTCCGCACTCCACCCAACTTCCGCACTCCACCCAACTTCCGCACTCCACCCAACTTCCGCACTCCACCCAGCCTCCCCACTCCACCCAACCTCCGCACTCCACCCAACGTTCGCACTCAACCCAACCTCCCCACTTCACCCAACCTCCCCACTCCACCCAACCTCCCCACTTCACCCAACGTCCCCACTCCACCCAACCTCCTCACTCCACCCAACCTCCCCACTTCACCCTACCTCCCCACTTCACCCAACCTCCCCATTCCACTATACCTTCCCACTTCACCCAACCTCCCCACTTCACCGAACCTCCCCACTCCACCCAACCTCCGCACTCCACCCAACGTTCGCACTCAACCCAACCTCCCCACTTCACCCAACCTCCCCACTCCACCCAACCTCCCCACTTCACCCAACGTCCCCACTCCACCCAACCTCCTCACTCCACCCAACCTCCCCACTTCACCCTACCTCCCCACTTCACCCAACCTCCCCACTCCACCCAACCTCCGCACTCCACCCAACCTTCGCACTCAACCCGACCTCCCCACTTCACCCAACCTCCCAACTCCACCCAACCTCCCCACTTCACCCAACCTCCGCACTCCATCCAACCTCCGCACTCCACCCAATCTCCGCACTCCACCCAACCTCCCCACTTCACCCAACCTCCGCACTCCATCCAACCTCCGCACTCCACCCAGCCTCCGCACTCCACCCAACTTCCGCACTCCACCCAACTTCCGCACTCCACCCAACTTCCGCACTCCACCCAGCCTCCCCACTCCACCCAACCTCCCCACTCCACCCAACCTCCCCACTTCACCCAACCTCCCCATTCCACTATACCTCCCCACTTCACCCAACCTCCCCACTCCACCCAACCTCCCCACTTCACCCAAGCTCGGCACTCCATCCAACTTCCGCACTCCACCCAACCTCCGCACTCCACCCAACCTCCCCACTTCACCCAACCTCCCCACTTCACCAAACCTCCCCACTCCACCCAACCTCCCCAAATCACCCAACCTCCCCTCTCCACCCAACATCCCCACTCCACCCAACCTCCCCACTCCACCCAACCTTCGCTCTCAACCTAACCTCCCCACTTCACCCAACCTCCCAACTCCACCCAACCTCCCCACTTCACCCAACCTCCGCACTCCATCCAACCTCCGCACTCCACCCAACCTCCGCACTCCAACCAACTTCCACACACCTCCCAACCTCCGCACTCCACCCAACTTCCGCACTCTACCCAACTTCCGCACTCCACCCAACCTCCGCACTCCACCCAACCTCCGCACTCCACCCAAACTCCGCACTCCACCAAACTTCCGCACTCCACGCAACCTCCCCACTCCAACCAACCTCCCCACTCCAACCAACCTCCCCACTCCACCCAACCTCCCCACTCCACCCAACCTCCCCACGCCACCCAACCTCCCCACTTCACCCAACCTCCCCATTCCACTATACCTCCCCACTTCACCCAACCTCCCCACTCCACCCAACCTCCCCACTTCACCCAAACTCGGCACTCCATCCAACCTCCGCACTCCACCCAACCTCCGCACTCCACCCAACTTCCGCACTCCACCCAACTTCCGCACTCCACCCAACTTCCGCACTCCACCCAACCTCCCCACTTCACCCAACCTCCCCATTCCACTATACCTCCCCACTTCACCCAACCTCCCCACTCCACCCAACCTCCCCACTTCACCCAAACTCGGCACTCCATCCAACTTCCGCACTCCACCCAACCTCCCCACTCCACCCAACCTCCCCACTCCACCCAACCTCCCCACTTCACCCAACCTCCCCATTGCACTATACCTCCCCACTTAACCCAACCTCCCCACTCCACCCAACCTCCCCACTTCACCCAAACTCGGCACTCCATCCAACTTCCGCACTCCACCCAACCTCCGCACTCCACCCAACCTCCCCACTTCACCCAACCTCCCCATTTCACCAAAACTCCCCATTCCACCCAACCTTCCCAAATCACCCAACCTCCCCTCTCCACCCAACATCCCCACTTCACCCAACCTCCGCACTCCATCCAACCTCCGCACTCCACCCAATCTCCGCACTCCACCCAACCTCCCCACTTCACCCAACCTCCGCACTCCATCCAACCTCCGCACTCCACCCAGCCTCCGCACTCCACCCAACTTCCGCACTCCACCCAACTTCCGCACTCCACCCAACTTCCGCACTCCACCCAGCCTCCCCACTCCACCCAACCTCCGCACTCCACCCAACGTTCGCACTCAACCCAACCTCCCCACTTCACCCAACCTCCCCACTCCACCCAACCTCCCCACTTCACCCAACGTCCCCACTCCACCCAACCTCCTCACTCCACCCAACCTCCCCACTTCACCCTACCTCCCCACTTCACCCAACCTCCCCATTCCACTATACCTTCCCACTTCACCCAACCTCCCCACTTCACCGAACCTCCCCACTCCACCCAACCTCCGCACTCCACCCAACGTTCGCACTCAACCCAACCTCCCCACTTCACCCAACCTCCCCACTCCACCCAACCTCCCCACTTCACCCAACGTCCCCACTCCACCCAACCTCCTCACTCCACCCAACCTCCCCACTTCACCCTACCTCCCCACTTCACCCAACCTCCCCACTCCACCCAACCTCCGCACTCCACCCAACCTTCGCACTCAACCCGACCTCCCCACTTCACCCACCCTCCCAACTCCACCCAACCTCCCCACTTCACCCAACCTCCGCACTCCATCCAACCTCCGCACTCCACCCAATCTCCGCACTCCACCCAACCTCCCCACTTCACCCAACCTCCGCACTCCATCCAACCTCCGCACTCCACCCAGCCTCGGCACTCCACCCAACTTCCGCACTCCACCCAACTTCCGCACTCCACCCAACTTCCGCACTCCACCCAGCCTCCCCACTCCACCCAACCTCCCCACTCCACCCAACCTCCCCACTTCACCCAACCTCCCCATTCCACTATACCTCCCCACTTCACCCAACCTCCCCACTCCACCCAACCTCCCCACTTCACCCAAGCTCGGCACTCCATCCAACTTCCGCACTCCACCCAACCTCCGCACTCCACCCAACCTCCCCACTTCACCCAACCTCCCCACTTCACCCAACCTCCCAACTCCACCCAACCTCCCCACTTCACCCAACCTCCGCACTCCATCCAACCTCCGCACTCCACCCAATCTCCGCACTCCACCCAACCTCCCCACTTCACCCAACCTCCGCACTCCATCCAACCTCCGCACTCCACCCAGCCTCCGCACTCCACCCAACTTCCGCACTCCACCCAACTTCCGCACTCCACCCAACTTCCGCACTCCACCCAGCCTCCCCACTCCACCCAACCTCCCCACTCCACCCAACCTCCCCACTTCACCCAACCTCCCCATTCCACTATACCTCCCCACTTCACCCAACCTCCCCACTCCACCCAACCTCCCCACTTCACCCAAGCTCGGCACTCCATCCAACTTCCGCACTCCACCCAACCTCCGCACTCCACCCAACCTCCCCACTTCACCCAACCTCCCCACTTCACCAAACCTCCCCACTCCACCCAACCTCCCCAAATCACCCAACCTCCCCTCTCCACCCAACATCCCCACTCCACCCAACCTCCCCACTCCACCCAACCTTCGCTCTCAACCTAACCTCCCCACTTCACCCAACCTCCCAACTCCACCCAACCTCCCCACTTCACCCAACCTCCGCACTCCATCCAACCTCCGCACTCCACCCAACCTCCGCACTCCAACCAACTTCCACACACCTCCCAACCTCCGCACTCCACCCAACTTCCGCACTCTACCCAACTTCCGCACTCCACCCAACCTCCGCACTCCACCCAACCTCCGCACTCCACCCAAACTCCGCACTCCACCAAACTTCCGCACTCCACGCAACCTCCCCACTCCAACCAACCTCCCCACTCCAACCAACCTCCCCACTCCACCCAACCTCCCCACTCCACCCAACCTCCCCACGCCACCCAACCTCCCCACTTCACCCAACCTCCCCATTCCACTATACCTCCCCACTTCACCCAACCTCCCCACTCCACCCAACCTCCCCACTTCACCCAAACTCGGCACTCCATCCAACCTCCGCACTCCACCCAACCTCCGCACTCCACCCAACTTCCGCACTCCACCCAACTTCCGCACTCCACCCAACTTCCGCACTCCACCCAACCTCCCCACTTCACCCAACCTCCCCATTCCACTATACCTCCCCACTTCACCCAACCTCCCCACTCCACCCAACCTCCCCACTTCACCCAAACTCGGCACTCCATCCAACTTCCGCACTCCACCCAACCTCCCCACTCCACCCAACCTCCCCACTCCACCCAACCTCCCCACTTCACCCAACCTCCCCATTGCACTATACCTCCCCACTTAACCCAACCTCCCCACTCCACCCAACCTCCCCACTTCACCCAAACTCGGCACTCCATCCAACTTCCGCACTCCACCCAACCTCCGCACTCCACCCAACCTCCCCACTTCACCCAACCTCCCCATTTCACCAAACCTCCCCATTCCACCCAACCTTCCCAAATCACCCAACCTCCCCTCTCCACCCAACATCCCCACTTCACCCAACCTCCGCACTCCATCCAACCTCCGCACTCCACCCAATCTCCGCACTCCACCCAACCTCCCCACTTCACCCAACCTCCGCACTCCATCCAACCTCCGCACTCCACCCAGCCTCCGCACTCCACCCAACTTCCGCACTCCACCCAACTTCCGCACTCCACCCAACTTCCGCACTCCACCCAGCCTCCCCACTCCACCCAACCTCCGCACTCCACCCAACGTTCGCACTCAACCCAACCTCCCCACTTCACCCAACCTCCCCACTCCACCCAACCTCCCCACTTCACCCAACGTCCCCACTCCACCCAACCTCCTCACTCCACCCAACCTCCCCACTTCACCCTACCTCCCCACTTCACCCAACCTCCCCATTCCACTATACCTTCCCACTTCACCCAACCTCCCCACTTCACCGAACCTCCCCACTCCACCCAACCTCCGCACTCCACCCAACGTTCGCACTCAACCCAACCTCCCCACTTCACCCAACCTCCCCACTCCACCCAACCTCCCCACTTCACCCAACGTCCCCACTCCACCCAACCTCCTCACTCCACCCAACCTCCCCACTTCACCCTACCTCCCCACTTCACCCAACCTCCCCACTCCACCCAACCTCCGCACTCCACCCAACCTTCGCACTCAACCCGACCTCCCCACTTCACCCAACCTCCCAACTCCACCCAACCTCCCCACTTCACCCAACCTCCGCACTCCATCCAACCTCCGCACTCCACCCAATCTCCGCACTCCACCCAACCTCCCCACTTCACCCAACCTCCGCACTCCATCCAACCTCCGCACTCCACCCAGCCTCCGCACTCCACCCAACTTCCGCACTCCACCCAACTTCCGCACTCCACCCAACTTCCGCACTCCACCCAGCCTCCCCACTCCACCCAACCTCCCCACTCCACCCAACCTCCCCACTTCACCCAACCTCCCCATTCCACTATACCTCCCCACTTCACCCAACCTCCCCACTCCACCCAACCTCCCCACTTCACCCAAGCTCGGCACTCCATCCAACTTCCGCACTCCACCCAACCTCCGCACTCCACCCAACCTCCCCACTTCACCCAACCTCCCCACTTCACCAAACCTCCCCACTCCACCCAACCTCCCCAAATCACCCAACCTCCCCTCTCCACCCAACATCCCCACTCCACCCAACCTCCCCACTCCACCCAACCTTCGCTCTCAACCTAACCTCCCCACTTCACCCAACCTCCCAACTCCACCCAACCTCCCCACTTCACCCAACCTCCGCACTCCATCCAACCTCCGCACTCCACCCAACCTCCGCACTCCAACCAACTTCCACACACCTCCCAACCTCCGCACTCCACCCAACTTCCGCACTCTACCCAACTTCCGCACTCCACCCAACCTCCGCACTCCACCCAACCTCCGCACTCCACCCAAACTCCGCACTCCACCAAACTTCCGCACTCCACGCAACCTCCCCACTCCAACCAACCTCCCCACTCCAACCAACCTCCCCACTCCACCCAACCTCCCCACTCCACCCAACCTCCCCACGCCACCCAACCTCCCCACTTCACCCAACCTCCCCATTCCACTATACCTCCCCACTTCACCCAACCTCCCCACTCCACCCAACCTCCCCACTTCACCCAAACTCGGCACTCCATCCAACCTCCGCACTCCACCCAACCTCCGCACTCCACCCAACTTCCGCACTCCACCCAACTTCCGCACTCCACCCAACTTCCGCACTCCACCCAACCTCCCCACTTCACCCAACCTCCCCATTCCACTATACCTCCCCACTTCACCCAACCTCCCCACTCCACCCAACCTCCCCACTTCACCCAAACTCGGCACTCCATCCAACTTCCGCACTCCACCCAACCTCCCCACTCCACCCAACCTCCCCACTCCACCCAACCTCCCCACTTCACCCAACCTCCCCAAATCACCCAACCTCCCCACTTCACCCAACCTCCCCACTTCACCAAACCTCCCCACTCCACCCAACCTCCCCAAATCACCCAACCTCCCCTCTCCACCCAACATCCCCACTCCACCCAACCTCCCCACTCCACCCAACCTCCCCACTCCACCCAACCTCCCCACTTCACCCAACCTTACCACTTCACCCAACCTCCCCACTTCACCGAACCTCCCCACTCCACCCAACCTCCGCACTCCACCCAACGTTCGCACTCAACCCAACCTCCCCACTTCACCCAACCTCCCCACTCCACCCAACCTCCCCACTTCACCCAACCTCCCAACTCCACCCAACCTCCCCACTTCACCCAACCTCCCCACTTCACCAAACCTCCCCACTCCACCCAACCTCCCCAAATCACCCAACCTCCCCTCTCCACCCAACATCCCCACTCCACCCAACCTCCCCACTCCACCCAACCTCCCC
This sequence comes from Oasisia sp. SBJ-2009, assembly GCA_964017155.1. Lineage (NCBI taxonomy): Eukaryota > Metazoa > Annelida > Polychaeta > Sabellida > Siboglinidae > Oasisia > Oasisia sp. SBJ-2009. The sequence goes on from OZ024859.1 coordinate 30,860,861, forward strand.
ACTCCACCCAACCTCCCCACTTCACCCAACCTTCCCACTTCACCCAACCTCCCCACTTCACCGAACCTCTACACTCCACCCAACCTCCGCACTCCACCCAACGTTCGCACTCAACCGAACCTCCCCACTTCACCCAACCTCCCCACTCCACCCAACCTCCCCACTTCACCCAACGTCCCCACTCCACCCTACCTCCTCACTCCACCCAACCTCCCCACTTCACCCTACCTCCCCACTTCACCCAACCTCCCCACTCCACCCAACCTCCGCACTCCACCCAACCTTCGCACTCAACCCAACCTCCCAACTCCACCCAGCCTCCCCACTCCACCCAACCTCCCCACTCCACCCAACCTCCCCACTTCACCCAACCTCCCCATTCCACTATACCTCCCCACTTCACCCAACCTCCCCACTCCACCCAACCTCCCCACTTCACCCAAACTCGGCACTCCATCCAACTTCCGCACTCCACCCAACCTCCCCACTCCACCCAACCTTCCCACTCCACCCAACCTCCCCACTTCACCCAACCTCCCCATTGCACTATACCTCCCCACTTAACCCAACCTCCCCACTCCACCCAACCTCCCCACTTCACCCAAACTCGGCACTCCATCCAACTTCCGCACTCCACCCAACCTCCGCACTCCACCCAACCTCCCCACTTCACCCAACCTCCCCACTTCACCAAACCTCCCCACTCCACCCAACCTCCCCAAATCACCCAACCTCCCCACTTCACCCAACCTCCCCACTTCACCAAACCTCCCCACTCCACCCAACCTCCCCAAATCACCCAACCTCCCCTCTCCACCCAACATCCCCACTCCACCCAACCTCCCCACTCCACCCAACCTCCCCACTCCACCCAACCTCCCCACTTCACCCAACCTTACCACTTCACCCAACCTCCCCACTTCACCGAACCTCCCCACTCCACCCAACCTCCGCACTCCACCCAACGTTCGCACTCAACCCAACCTCCCCACTTCACCCAACCTCCCCACTCCACCCAACCTCCCCACTTCACCCAACCTCCCAACTCCACCCAACCTCCCCACTTCACCCAACCTCCCCACTTCACCAAACCTCCCCACTCCACCCAACCTCCCCAAATCACCCAACCTCCCCTCTCCACCCAACATCCCCACTCCACCCAACCTCCCCACTCCACCCAACCTCCCCACTCCACCCAACCTCCCCACTTCACCCAACCTTCCCACTTCACCCAACCTCCCCACTTCACCGAACCTCTACACTCCACCCAACCTCCGCACTCCACCCAACGTTCGCACTCAACCGAACCTCCCCACTTCACCCAACCTCCCCACTCCACCCAACCTCCCCACTTCACCCAACGTCCCCACTCCACCCTACCTCCTCACTCCACCCAACCTCCCCACTTCACCCTACCTCCCCACTTCACCCAACCTCCCCACTCCACCCAACCTCCGCACTCCACCCAACCTTCGCACTCAACCCAACCTCCCCACTTCACCCAACCTCCCAACTCCACCCAACCTCCCCACTTCACCCAACCTCCGCACTCCATCCAACCTCCGCACTCCACCCAATCTCCGCACTCCACCCAACCTCCCCACTTCACCCAACCTCCGCACTCCATCCAACCTCCGCACTCCACCCAGCCTCCGCACTCCACCCAACTTCCGCACTCCACCCAACTTCCGCACTCCACCCAACTTCCGCACTCCACCCAACCTCCGCATTCCACCCAAACTCCGCACTCCACCAAACTTCCGCACTCCACCCAGCCTTCCCACTCCACCCAACCTCCCCACTCCACCCAACCTCCCCACTTCACCCAACCTCCCCATTGCACTATACCTCCCCACTTAACCCAACCTCCCCACTCCTCCCAACCTCCCCACTTCACCCAAACTCGGCACTCCATCCAACTTCCGCACTCCACCCAACCTCCGCACTCCACCCAACCTCCCCACTTCACCCAACCTCCCCACTTCACCAAACCTCCCCACTCCACCCAACCTCCCCAAATCACCCAACCTCCCCTCTCCACCCAACATCCCCACTCCACCCAACCTCCCCACTCCACCCAACCTCCCCACTCCACCCAATCTCCGCACTCCACCCAACCTCCCCACTTCACCCAACCTCCGCACTCCATCCAACCTCCGCACTCCACCCAGCCTCCGCACTCCACCCAACTTCCGCACTCCACCCAACTTCCGCACTCCACCCAACTTCCGCACTCCACCCAACCTCCGCATTCCACCCAAACTCCGCACTCCACCAAACTTCCGCACTCCACCCAGCCTTCCCACTCCACCCAACCTCCCCACTCCACCCAACCTCCCCACTTCACCCAACCTCCCCATTGCACTATACCTCCCCACTTAACCCAACCTCCCCACTCCTCCCAACCTCCCCACTTCACCCAAACTCGGCACTCCATCCAACTTCCGCACTCCACCCAACCTCCGCACTCCACCCAACCTCCCCACTTCACCCAACCTCCCCACTTCACCAAACCTCCCCACTCCACCCAACCTCCCCAAATCACCCAACCTCCCCTCTCCACCCAACATCCCCACTCCACCCAACCTCCCAACTCCACCCAACCTCCCCACTCCACCCAACCTCCCCACGTCACCCAACCTTCCCACTTCACCCAACCTCCCCACTTCACCGAACCTCCCCACTCCACCCAACCTCCGCACTCCACCCAACGTTCGCACTCAACCCAACCTCCCCACTTCACCCAACCTCCCCACTCCACCCAACCTCCCCACTTCACCCAACGTCCCCACTCCACCCAACCTCCTCACTCCACCCAACCTCCCCACTTCACCCTACCTCCCCACTTCACCCAACCTCCCCACTCCACCCAACCTCCGCACTGCACCCAACCTTCGCTCTCAACCTAACCTCCCCACTTCACCCAACCTCCCAACTCCACCCAACCTCCCCACTTCACCCAACCTCCGCACTCCATCCAACCTCCGCACTCCACCCAACCTCCGCACTCCAACCAACTTCCGCACACCACCCAACCTCCGCACTCCACCCAACTTCCGCACTCCACCCAACCTCCGCACTCCACCCAACCTCCGCACTCCACCCAAACTCCGCACTCCACCAAACTTCCGCACTCCACGCAACCTCCCCACTCCAACCAACCTCCCCACTCCACACAACCTCCCCATTCCACTATGCCTCCCCACTTCACCCAACCTCCACACTCCACCCAACCTCCCCACTTCACCCAAACTCGGCACTCCATCCAACCTCCGCACTCCACCCAACCTCCGCACTCCACCCAACTTCCGCACTCCACCCAACATCCGCACTCCACCCAACTTCCGCACTCCACCCAACCTCCGCATTCCACCCAAACTCCGCACTCCACCAAACTTCCGCACTCCACGCAACCTCCCCACTCCAACCAACCTCCCCACTCCACCCAGCCTCCCCACTCCACCCAACCTCCCCACTCCACCCAACCTCCCCACTTCACCCAACCTCCCCATTCCACTATACCTCCCCACTTCACCCAACCTCCCCACTCCACCCAACCTCCCCACTTCACCCAAGCTCGGCACTCCATCCAACTTCCGCACTCCACCCAACCTCCGCACTCCACCCAACCTCCCCACTTCACCCAACCTCCCCACTTCACCAAACCTCCCCACTCCACCCAACCTCCCCAAATCACCCAACCTCCCCTCTCCACCCAACATCCCCACTCCACCCAACCTCCCCACTCCACCCAACCTTCGCTCTCAACCTAACCTCCCCACTTCACCCAACCTCCCAACTCCACCCAACCTCCCCACTTCACCCAACCTCCGCACTCCATCCAACCTCCGCACTCCACCCAACCTCCGCACTCCAACCAACTTCCACACACCTCCCAACCTCCGCACTCCACCCAACTTCCGCACTCTACCCAACTTCCGCACTCCACCCAACCTCCGCACTCCACCCAAACTCCGCACTCCACCAAACTTCCGCACTCCACGCAACCTCCCCACTCCAACCAACCTCCCCACTCCAACCAACCTCCCCACTCCACCCAACCTCCCCACTCCACCCAACCTCCCCACGCCACCCAACCTCCCCACTTCACCCAACCTCCCCATTCCACTATACCTCCCCACTTCACCCAACCTCCCCACTCCACCCAACCTCCCCACTTCACCCAAACTCGGCACTCCATCCAACCTCCGCACTCCACCCAACCTCCGCACTCCACCCAACTTCCGCACTCCACCCAACTTCCGCACTCCACCCAACTTCCGCACTCCACCCAACCTCCCCACTTCACCCAACCTCCCCATTCCACTATACCTCCCCACTTCACCCAACCTCCCCACTCCACCCAACCTCCCCACTTCACCCAAACTCGGCACTCCATCCAACTTCCGCACTCCACCCAACCTCCCCACTCCACCCAACCTCCCCACTCCACCCAACCTCCCCACTTCACCCAACCTCCCCATTGCACTATACCTCCCCACTTAACCCAACCTCCCCACTCCACCCAACCTCCCCACTTCACCCAAACTCGGCACTCCATCCAACTTCCGCACTCCACCCAACCTCCGCACTCCACCCAACCTCCCCACTTCACCCAACCTCCCCATTTCACCAAACCTCCCCATTCCACCCAACCTTCCCAAATCACCCAACCTCCCCTCTCCACCCAACATCCCCACACCACCCAACCTCCCCACTCCACCCAACCTTCCCACTTCACCCAACCTCCCCACTTCACCGAACCTCCCCACTCCACCCAACCTCCGCACTCCACCCAACGTTCGCACTCAACCCAACCTCCCCACTTCACCCAACCTCCCCACTCCACCCAACCTCCCCACTTCACCCAACGTCCCCACTCCACCCAACCTCCTCACTCCACCCAACCTCCCCACTTCACCCTACCTCCCCACTTCACCCAACCTCCCCACTCCACCCAACCTCCGCACTCCACCCAACCTTCGCACTCAACCCGACCTCCCCACTTCACCCAACCTCCCAACTCCACCCAACCTCCCCACTTCACCCAACCTCCGCACTCCATCCAACCTCCGCACTCCACCCAATCTCCGCACTCCACCCAACCTCCCCACTTCACCCAACCTCCGCACTCCATCCAACCTCCGCACTCCACCCAGCCTCCGCACTCCACCCAACTTCCGCACTCCACCCAACTTCCGCACTCCACCCAACTTCCGCACTCCACCCAGCCTCCCCACTCCACCCAACCTCCCCACTCCACCCAACCTCCCCACTTCACCCAACCTCCCCATTCCACTATACCTCCCCACTTCACCCAACCTCCCCACTCCACCCAACCTCCCCACTTCACCCAAGCTCGGCACTCCATCCAACTTCCGCACTCCACCCAACCTCCGCACTCCACCCAACCTCCCCACTTCACCCAACCTCCCCACTTCACCAAACCTCCCCACTCCACCCAACCTCCCCAAATCACCCAACCTCCCCTCTCCACCCAACATCCCCACTCCACCCAACCTCCCCACTCCACCCAACCTTCGCTCTCAACCTAACCTCCCCACTTCACCCAACCTCCCAACTCCACCCAACCTCCCCACTTCACCCAACCTCCGCACTCCATCCAACCTCCGCACTCCACCCAACCTCCGCACTCCAACCAACTTCCACACACCTCCCAACCTCCGCACTCCACCCAACTTCCGCACTCTACCCAACTTCCGCACTCCACCCAACCTCCGCACTCCACCCAACCTCCGCACTCCACCCAAACTCCGCACTCCACCAAACTTCCGCACTCCACGCAACCTCCCCACTCCAACCAACCTCCCCACTCCAACCAACCTCCCCACTCCACCCAACCTCCCCACTCCACCCAACCTCCCCACGCCACCCAACCTCCCCACTTCACCCAACCTCCCCATTCCACTATACCTCCCCACTTCACCCAACCTCCCCACTCCACCCAACCTCCCCACTTCACCCAAACTCGGCACTCCATCCAACCTCCGCACTCCACCCAACCTCCGCACTCCACCCAACTTCCGCACTCCACCCAACTTCCGCACTCCACCCAACTTCCGCACTCCACCCAACCTCCCCACTTCACCCAACCTCCCCATTCCACTATACCTCCCCACTTCACCCAACCTCCCCACTCCACCCAACCTCCCCACTTCACCCAAACTCGGCACTCCATCCAACTTCCGCACTCCACCCAACCTCCCCACTCCACCCAACCTCCCCACTCCACCCAACCTCCCCACTTCACCCAACCTCCCCATTGCACTATACCTCCCCACTTAACCCAACCTCCCCACTCCACCCAACCTCCCCACTTCACCCAAACTCGGCACTCCATCCAACTTCCGCACTCCACCCAACCTCCGCACTCCACCCAACCTCCCCACTTCACCCAACCTCCCCATTTCACCAAAACTCCCCATTCCACCCAACCTTCCCAAATCACCCAACCTCCCCTCTCCACCCAACATCCCCACTTCACCCAACCTCCGCACTCCATCCAACCTCCGCACTCCACCCAATCTCCGCACTCCACCCAACCTCCCCACTTCACCCAACCTCCGCACTCCATCCAACCTCCGCACTCCACCCAGCCTCCGCACTCCACCCAACTTCCGCACTCCACCCAACTTCCGCACTCCACCCAACTTCCGCACTCCACCCAGCCTCCCCACTCCACCCAACCTCCGCACTCCACCCAACGTTCGCACTCAACCCAACCTCCCCACTTCACCCAACCTCCCCACTCCACCCAACCTCCCCACTTCACCCAACGTCCCCACTCCACCCAACCTCCTCACTCCACCCAACCTCCCCACTTCACCCTACCTCCCCACTTCACCCAACCTCCCCATTCCACTATACCTTCCCACTTCACCCAACCTCCCCACTTCACCGAACCTCCCCACTCCACCCAACCTCCGCACTCCACCCAACGTTCGCACTCAACCCAACCTCCCCACTTCACCCAACCTCCCCACTCCACCCAACCTCCCCACTTCACCCAACGTCCCCACTCCACCCAACCTCCTCACTCCACCCAACCTCCCCACTTCACCCTACCTCCCCACTTCACCCAACCTCCCCACTCCACCCAACCTCCGCACTCCACCCAACCTTCGCACTCAACCCGACCTCCCCACTTCACCCACCCTCCCAACTCCACCCAACCTCCCCACTTCACCCAACCTCCGCACTCCATCCAACCTCCGCACTCCACCCAATCTCCGCACTCCACCCAACCTCCCCACTTCACCCAACCTCCGCACTCCATCCAACCTCCGCACTCCACCCAGCCTCGGCACTCCACCCAACTTCCGCACTCCACCCAACTTCCGCACTCCACCCAACTTCCGCACTCCACCCAGCCTCCCCACTCCACCCAACCTCCCCACTCCACCCAACCTCCCCACTTCACCCAACCTCCCCATTCCACTATACCTCCCCACTTCACCCAACCTCCCCACTCCACCCAACCTCCCCACTTCACCCAAGCTCGGCACTCCATCCAACTTCCGCACTCCACCCAACCTCCGCACTCCACCCAACCTCCCCACTTCACCCAACCTCCCCACTTCACCCAACCTCCCAACTCCACCCAACCTCCCCACTTCACCCAACCTCCGCACTCCATCCAACCTCCGCACTCCACCCAATCTCCGCACTCCACCCAACCTCCCCACTTCACCCAACCTCCGCACTCCATCCAACCTCCGCACTCCACCCAGCCTCCGCACTCCACCCAACTTCCGCACTCCACCCAACTTCCGCACTCCACCCAACTTCCGCACTCCACCCAGCCTCCCCACTCCACCCAACCTCCCCACTCCACCCAACCTCCCCACTTCACCCAACCTCCCCATTCCACTATACCTCCCCACTTCACCCAACCTCCCCACTCCACCCAACCTCCCCACTTCACCCAAGCTCGGCACTCCATCCAACTTCCGCACTCCACCCAACCTCCGCACTCCACCCAACCTCCCCACTTCACCCAACCTCCCCACTTCACCAAACCTCCCCACTCCACCCAACCTCCCCAAATCACCCAACCTCCCCTCTCCACCCAACATCCCCACTCCACCCAACCTCCCCACTCCACCCAACCTTCGCTCTCAACCTAACCTCCCCACTTCACCCAACCTCCCAACTCCACCCAACCTCCCCACTTCACCCAACCTCCGCACTCCATCCAACCTCCGCACTCCACCCAACCTCCGCACTCCAACCAACTTCCACACACCTCCCAACCTCCGCACTCCACCCAACTTCCGCACTCTACCCAACTTCCGCACTCCACCCAACCTCCGCACTCCACCCAACCTCCGCACTCCACCCAAACTCCGCACTCCACCAAACTTCCGCACTCCACGCAACCTCCCCACTCCAACCAACCTCCCCACTCCAACCAACCTCCCCACTCCACCCAACCTCCCCACTCCACCCAACCTCCCCACGCCACCCAACCTCCCCACTTCACCCAACCTCCCCATTCCACTATACCTCCCCACTTCACCCAACCTCCCCACTCCACCCAACCTCCCCACTTCACCCAAACTCGGCACTCCATCCAACCTCCGCACTCCACCCAACCTCCGCACTCCACCCAACTTCCGCACTCCACCCAACTTCCGCACTCCACCCAACTTCCGCACTCCACCCAACCTCCCCACTTCACCCAACCTCCCCATTCCACTATACCTCCCCACTTCACCCAACCTCCCCACTCCACCCAACCTCCCCACTTCACCCAAACTCGGCACTCCATCCAACTTCCGCACTCCACCCAACCTCCCCACTCCACCCAACCTCCCCACTCCACCCAACCTCCCCACTTCACCCAACCTCCCCATTGCACTATACCTCCCCACTTAACCCAACCTCCCCACTCCACCCAACCTCCCCACTTCACCCAAACTCGGCACTCCATCCAACTTCCGCACTCCACCCAACCTCCGCACTCCACCCAACCTCCCCACTTCACCCAACCTCCCCATTTCACCAAACCTCCCCATTCCACCCAACCTTCCCAAATCACCCAACCTCCCCTCTCCACCCAACATCCCCACTTCACCCAACCTCCGCACTCCATCCAACCTCCGCACTCCACCCAATCTCCGCACTCCACCCAACCTCCCCACTTCACCCAACCTCCGCACTCCATCCAACCTCCGCACTCCACCCAGCCTCCGCACTCCACCCAACTTCCGCACTCCACCCAACTTCCGCACTCCACCCAACTTCCGCACTCCACCCAGCCTCCCCACTCCACCCAACCTCCGCACTCCACCCAACGTTCGCACTCAACCCAACCTCCCCACTTCACCCAACCTCCCCACTCCACCCAACCTCCCCACTTCACCCAACGTCCCCACTCCACCCAACCTCCTCACTCCACCCAACCTCCCCACTTCACCCTACCTCCCCACTTCACCCAACCTCCCCATTCCACTATACCTTCCCACTTCACCCAACCTCCCCACTTCACCGAACCTCCCCACTCCACCCAACCTCCGCACTCCACCCAACGTTCGCACTCAACCCAACCTCCCCACTTCACCCAACCTCCCCACTCCACCCAACCTCCCCACTTCACCCAACGTCCCCACTCCACCCAACCTCCTCACTCCACCCAACCTCCCCACTTCACCCTACCTCCCCACTTCACCCAACCTCCCCACTCCACCCAACCTCCGCACTCCACCCAACCTTCGCACTCAACCCGACCTCCCCACTTCACCCAACCTCCCAACTCCACCCAACCTCCCCACTTCACCCAACCTCCGCACTCCATCCAACCTCCGCACTCCACCCAATCTCCGCACTCCACCCAACCTCCCCACTTCACCCAACCTCCGCACTCCATCCAACCTCCGCACTCCACCCAGCCTCCGCACTCCACCCAACTTCCGCACTCCACCCAACTTCCGCACTCCACCCAACTTCCGCACTCCACCCAGCCTCCCCACTCCACCCAACCTCCCCACTCCACCCAACCTCCCCACTTCACCCAACCTCCCCATTCCACTATACCTCCCCACTTCACCCAACCTCCCCACTCCACCCAACCTCCCCACTTCACCCAAGCTCGGCACTCCATCCAACTTCCGCACTCCACCCAACCTCCGCACTCCACCCAACCTCCCCACTTCACCCAACCTCCCCACTTCACCAAACCTCCCCACTCCACCCAACCTCCCCAAATCACCCAACCTCCCCTCTCCACCCAACATCCCCACTCCACCCAACCTCCCCACTCCACCCAACCTTCGCTCTCAACCTAACCTCCCCACTTCACCCAACCTCCCAACTCCACCCAACCTCCCCACTTCACCCAACCTCCGCACTCCATCCAACCTCCGCACTCCACCCAACCTCCGCACTCCAACCAACTTCCACACACCTCCCAACCTCCGCACTCCACCCAACTTCCGCACTCTACCCAACTTCCGCACTCCACCCAACCTCCGCACTCCACCCAACCTCCGCACTCCACCCAAACTCCGCACTCCACCAAACTTCCGCACTCCACGCAACCTCCCCACTCCAACCAACCTCCCCACTCCAACCAACCTCCCCACTCCACCCAACCTCCCCACTCCACCCAACCTCCCCACGCCACCCAACCTCCCCACTTCACCCAACCTCCCCATTCCACTATACCTCCCCACTTCACCCAACCTCCCCACTCCACCCAACCTCCCCACTTCACCCAAACTCGGCACTCCATCCAACCTCCGCACTCCACCCAACCTCCGCACTCCACCCAACTTCCGCACTCCACCCAACTTCCGCACTCCACCCAACTTCCGCACTCCACCCAACCTCCCCACTTCACCCAACCTCCCCATTCCACTATACCTCCCCACTTCACCCAACCTCCCCACTCCACCCAACCTCCCCACTTCACCCAAACTCGGCACTCCATCCAACTTCCGCACTCCACCCAACCTCCCCACTCCACCCAACCTCCCCACTCCACCCAACCTCCCCACTTCACCCAACCTCCCCATTGCACTATACCTCCCCACTTAACCCAACCTCCCCACTCCACCCAACCTCCCCACTTCACCCAAACTCGGCACTCCATCCAACTTCCGCACTCCACCCAACCTCCGCACTCCACCCAACCTCCCCACTTCACCCAACCTCCCCATTTCACCAAAACTCCCCATTCCACCCAACCTTCCCAAATCACCCAACCTCCCCTCTCCACCCAACATCCCCACTTCACCCAACCTCCGCACTCCATCCAACCTCCGCACTCCACCCAATCTCCGCACTCCACCCAACCTCCCCACTTCACCCAACCTCCGCACTCCATCCAACCTCCGCACTCCACCCAGCCTCCGCACTCCACCCAACTTCCGCACTCCACCCAACTTCCGCACTCCACCCAACTTCCGCACTCCACCCAGCCTCCCCACTCCACCCAACCTCCGCACTCCACCCAACGTTCGCACTCAACCCAACCTCCCCACTTCACCCAACCTCCCCACTCCACCCAACCTCCCCACTTCACCCAACGTCCCCACTCCACCCAACCTCCTCACTCCACCCAACCTCCCCACTTCACCCTACCTCCCCACTTCACCCAACCTCCCCATTCCACTATACCTTCCCACTTCACCCAACCTCCCCACTTCACCGAACCTCCCCACTCCACCCAACCTCCGCACTCCACCCAACGTTCGCACTCAACCCAACCTCCCCACTTCACCCAACCTCCCCACTCCACCCAACCTCCCCACTTCACCCAACGTCCCCACTCCACCCAACCTCCTCACTCCACCCAACCTCCCCACTTCACCCTACCTCCCCACTTCACCCAACCTCCCCACTCCACCCAACCTCCGCACTCCACCCAACCTTCGCACTCAACCCGACCTCCCCACTTCACCCACCCTCCCAACTCCACCCAACCTCCCCACTTCACCCAACCTCCGCACTCCATCCAACCTCCGCACTCCACCCAATCTCCGCACTCCACCCAACCTCCCCACTTCACCCAACCTCCGCACTCCATCCAACCTCCGCACTCCACCCAGCCTCGGCACTCCACCCAACTTCCGCACTCCACCCAACTTCCGCACTCCACCCAACTTCCGCACTCCACCCAGCCTCCCCACTCCACCCAACCTCCCCACTCCACCCAACCTCCCCACTTCACCCAACCTCCCCATTCCACTATACCTCCCCACTTCACCCAACCTCCCCACTCCACCCAACCTCCCCACTTCACCCAAGCTCGGCACTCCATCCAACTTCCGCACTCCACCCAACCTCCGCACTCCACCCAACCTCCCCACTTCACCCAACCTCCCCACTTCACCCAACCTCCCAACTCCACCCAACCTCCCCACTTCACCCAACCTCCGCACTCCATCCAACCTCCGCACTCCACCCAATCTCCGCACTCCACCCAACCTCCCCACTTCACCCAACCTCCGCACTCCATCCAACCTCCGCACTCCACCCAGCCTCCGCACTCCACCCAACTTCCGCACTCCACCCAACTTCCGCACTCCACCCAACTTCCGCACTCCACCCAGCCTCCCCACTCCACCCAACCTCCCCACTCCACCCAACCTCCCCACTTCACCCAACCTCCCCATTCCACTATACCTCCCCACTTCACCCAACCTCCCCACTCCACCCAACCTCCCCACTTCACCCAAGCTCGGCACTCCATCCAACTTCCGCACTCCACCCAACCTCCGCACTCCACCCAACCTCCCCACTTCACCCAACCTCCCCACTTCACCAAACCTCCCCACTCCACCCAACCTCCCCAAATCACCCAACCTCCCCTCTCCACCCAACATCCCCACTCCACCCAACCTCCCCACTCCACCCAACCTTCGCTCTCAACCTAACCTCCCCACTTCACCCAACCTCCCAACTCCACCCAACCTCCCCACTTCACCCAACCTCCGCACTCCATCCAACCTCCGCACTCCACCCAACCTCCGCACTCCAACCAACTTCCACACACCTCCCAACCTCCGCACTCCACCCAACTTCCGCACTCTACCCAACTTCCGCACTCCACCCAACCTCCGCACTCCACCCAACCTCCGCACTCCACCCAAACTCCGCACTCCACCAAACTTCCGCACTCCACGCAACCTCCCCACTCCAACCAACCTCCCCACTCCAACCAACCTCCCCACTCCACCCAACCTCCCCACTCCACCCAACCTCCCCACGCCACCCAACCTCCCCACTTCACCCAACCTCCCCATTCCACTATACCTCCCCACTTCACCCAACCTCCCCACTCCACCCAACCTCCCCACTTCACCCAAACTCGGCACTCCATCCAACCTCCGCACTCCACCCAACCTCCGCACTCCACCCAACTTCCGCACTCCACCCAACTTCCGCACTCCACCCAACTTCCGCACTCCACCCAACCTCCCCACTTCACCCAACCTCCCCATTCCACTATACCTCCCCACTTCACCCAACCTCCCCACTCCACCCAACCTCCCCACTTCACCCAAACTCGGCACTCCATCCAACTTCCGCACTCCACCCAACCTCCCCACTCCACCCAACCTCCCCACTCCACCCAACCTCCCCACTTCACCCAACCTCCCCATTGCACTATACCTCCCCACTTAACCCAACCTCCCCACTCCACCCAACCTCCCCACTTCACCCAAACTCGGCACTCCATCCAACTTCCGCACTCCACCCAACCTCCGCACTCCACCCAACCTCCCCACTTCACCCAACCTCCCCATTTCACCAAACCTCCCCATTCCACCCAACCTTCCCAAATCACCCAACCTCCCCTCTCCACCCAACATCCCCACTTCACCCAACCTCCGCACTCCATCCAACCTCCGCACTCCACCCAATCTCCGCACTCCACCCAACCTCCCCACTTCACCCAACCTCCGCACTCCATCCAACCTCCGCACTCCACCCAGCCTCCGCACTCCACCCAACTTCCGCACTCCACCCAACTTCCGCACTCCACCCAACTTCCGCACTCCACCCAGCCTCCCCACTCCACCCAACCTCCGCACTCCACCCAACGTTCGCACTCAACCCAACCTCCCCACTTCACCCAACCTCCCCACTCCACCCAACCTCCCCACTTCACCCAACGTCCCCACTCCACCCAACCTCCTCACTCCACCCAACCTCCCCACTTCACCCTACCTCCCCACTTCACCCAACCTCCCCATTCCACTATACCTTCCCACTTCACCCAACCTCCCCACTTCACCGAACCTCCCCACTCCACCCAACCTCCGCACTCCACCCAACGTTCGCACTCAACCCAACCTCCCCACTTCACCCAACCTCCCCACTCCACCCAACCTCCCCACTTCACCCAACGTCCCCACTCCACCCAACCTCCTCACTCCACCCAACCTCCCCACTTCACCCTACCTCCCCACTTCACCCAACCTCCCCACTCCACCCAACCTCCGCACTCCACCCAACCTTCGCACTCAACCCGACCTCCCCACTTCACCCAACCTCCCAACTCCACCCAACCTCCCCACTTCACCCAACCTCCGCACTCCATCCAACCTCCGCACTCCACCCAATCTCCGCACTCCACCCAACCTCCCCACTTCACCCAACCTCCGCACTCCATCCAACCTCCGCACTCCACCCAGCCTCCGCACTCCACCCAACTTCCGCACTCCACCCAACTTCCGCACTCCACCCAACTTCCGCACTCCACCCAGCCTCCCCACTCCACCCAACCTCCCCACTCCACCCAACCTCCCCACTTCACCCAACCTCCCCATTCCACTATACCTCCCCACTTCACCCAACCTCCCCACTCCACCCAACCTCCCCACTTCACCCAAGCTCGGCACTCCATCCAACTTCCGCACTCCACCCAACCTCCGCACTCCACCCAACCTCCCCACTTCACCCAACCTCCCCACTTCACCAAACCTCCCCACTCCACCCAACCTCCCCAAATCACCCAACCTCCCCTCTCCACCCAACATCCCCACTCCACCCAACCTCCCCACTCCACCCAACCTTCGCTCTCAACCTAACCTCCCCACTTCACCCAACCTCCCAACTCCACCCAACCTCCCCACTTCACCCAACCTCCGCACTCCATCCAACCTCCGCACTCCACCCAACCTCCGCACTCCAACCAACTTCCACACACCTCCCAACCTCCGCACTCCACCCAACTTCCGCACTCTACCCAACTTCCGCACTCCACCCAACCTCCGCACTCCACCCAACCTCCGCACTCCACCCAAACTCCGCACTCCACCAAACTTCCGCACTCCACGCAACCTCCCCACTCCAACCAACCTCCCCACTCCAACCAACCTCCCCACTCCACCCAACCTCCCCACTCCACCCAACCTCCCCACGCCACCCAACCTCCCCACTTCACCCAACCTCCCCATTCCACTATACCTCCCCACTTCACCCAACCTCCCCACTCCACCCAACCTCCCCACTTCACCCAAACTCGGCACTCCATCCAACCTCCGCACTCCACCCAACCTCCGCACTCCACCCAACTTCCGCACTCCACCCAACTTCCGCACTCCACCCAACTTCCGCACTCCACCCAACCTCCCCACTTCACCCAACCTCCCCATTCCACTATACCTCCCCACTTCACCCAACCTCCCCACTCCACCCAACCTCCCCACTTCACCCAAACTCGGCACTCCATCCAACTTCCGCACTCCACCCAACCTCCCCACTCCACCCAACCTCCCCACTCCACCCAACCTCCCCACTTCACCCAACCTCCCCATTGCACTATACCTCCCCACTTAACCCAACCTCCCCACTCCACCCAACCTCCCCACTTCACCCAAACTCGGCACTCCATCCAACTTCCGCACTCCACCCAACCTCCGCACTCCACCCAACCTCCCCACTTCACCCAACCTCCCCATTTCACCAAACCTCCCCATTCCACCCAACCTTCCCAAATCACCCAACCTCCCCTCTCCACCCAACATCCCCACTTCACCCAACCTCCGCACTCCATCCAACCTCCGCACTCCACCCAATCTCCGCACTCCACCCAACCTCCCCACTTCACCCAACCTCCGCACTCCATCCAACCTCCGCACTCCACCCAGCCTCCGCACTCCACCCAACTTCCGCACTCCACCCAACTTCCGCACTCCACCCAACTTCCGCACTCCACCCAGCCTCCCCACTCCACCCAACCTCCCCACTCCACCCAACCTCCCCACTCCACCCAACCTCCCCACTTCACCCAAACTCGGCACTCCATCCAACCTCCGCACTCCACCCAACCTCCGCACTCCACCCAACTTCCGCACTCCACCCAACTTCCGCACTCCACCCAACTTCCGCACTCCACCCAACCTCCCCACTTCACCCAACCTCCCCATTCCACTATACCTCCCCACTTCACCCAACCTCCCCACTCCACCCAACCTCCCCACTTCACCCAAACTCGGCACTCCATCCAACTTCCGCACTCCACCCAACCTCCCCACTCCACCCAACCTCCCCACTCCACCCAACCTCCCCACTTCACCCAACCTCCCCATTGCACTATACCTCCCCACTTAACCCAACCTCCCCACTCCACCCAACCTCCCCACTTCACCCAAACTCGGCACTCCATCCAACTTCCGCACTCCACCCAACCTCCGCACTCCACCCAACCTCCCCACTTCACCCAACCTCCCCATTTCACCAAACCTCCCCATTCCACCCAACCTTCCCAAATCACCCAACCTCCCCTCTCCACCCAACATCCCCACACCACCCAACCTCCCCACTCCACCCAACCTTCCCACTTCACCCAACCTCCCCACTTCACCGAACCTCCCCACTCCACCCAACCTCCGCACTCCACCCAACGTTCGCACTCAACCCAACCTCCCCACTTCACCCAACCTCCCCACTCCACCCAACCTCCCCACTTCACCCAACGTCCCCACTCCACCCAACCTCCTCACTCCACCCAACCTCCCCACTTCACCCTACCTCCCCACTTCACCCAACCTCCCCATTCCACTATACCTCCCCACTTCACCCAACCTCCCCACTCCACCCAACCTCCCCACTTCACCCAAGCTCGGCACTCCATCCAACTTCCGCACTCCACCCAACCTCCGCACTCCACCCAACCTCCCCACTTCACCCAACCTCCCCACTTCACCAAACCTCCCCACTCCACCCAACCTCCCCAAATCACCCAACCTCCCCTCTCCACCCAACATCCCCACTCCACCCAACCTCCCCACTCCACCCAACCTTCGCTCTCAACCTAACCTCCCCACTTCACCCAACCTCCCAACTCCACCCAACCTCCCCACTTCACCCAACCTCCGCACTCCATCCAACCTCCGCACTCCACCCAACCTCCGCACTCCAACCAACTTCCACACACCTCCCAACCTCCGCACTCCACCCAACTTCCGCACTCTACCCAACTTCCGCACTCCACCCAACCTCCGCACTCCACCCAAACTCCGCACTCCACCAAACTTCCGCACTCCACGCAACCTCCCCACTCCAACCAACCTCCCCACTCCAACCAACCTCCCCACTCCACCCAACCTCCCCACTCCACCCAACCTCCCCACGCCACCCAACCTCCCCACTTCACCCAACCTCCCCATTCCACTATACCTCCCCACTTCACCCAACCTCCCCACTCCACCCAACCTCCCCACTTCACCCAAACTCGGCACTCCATCCAACCTCCGCACTCCACCCAACCTCCGCACTCCACCCAACTTCCGCACTCCACCCAACTTCCGCACTCCACCCAACTTCCGCACTCCACCCAACCTCCCCACTTCACCCAACCTCCCCATTCCACTATACCTCCCCACTTCACCCAACCTCCCCACTCCACCCAACCTCCCCACTTCACCCAAACTCGGCACTCCATCCAACTTCCGCACTCCACCCAACCTCCCCACTCCACCCAACCTCCCCACTCCACCCAACCTCCCCACTTCACCCAACCTCCCCATTGCACTATACCTCCCCACTTAACCCAACCTCCCCACTCCACCCAACCTCCCCACTTCACCCAAACTCGGCACTCCATCCAACTTCCGCACTCCACCCAACCTCCGCACTCCACCCAACCTCCCCACTTCACCCAACCTCCCCATTTCACCAAACCTCCCCATTCCACCCAACCTTCCCAAATCACCCAACCTCCCCTCTCCACCCAACATCCCCACACCACCCAACCTCCCCACTCCACCCAACCTTCCCACTTCACCCAACCTCCCCACTTCACCGAACCTCCCCACTCCACCCAACCTCCGCACTCCACCCAACGTTCGCACTCAACCCAACCTCCCCACTTCACCCAACCTCCCCACTCCACCCAACCTCCCCACTTCACCCAACGTCCCCACTCCACCCAACCTCCTCACTCCACCCAACCTCCCCACTTCACCCTACCTCCCCACTTCACCCAACCTCCCCACTCCACCCAACCTCCGCACTCCACCCAACCTTCGCACTCAACCCGACCTCCCCACTTCACCCAACCTCCCAACTCCACCCAACCTCCCCACTTCACCCAACCTCCGCACTCCATCCAACCTCCGCACTCCACCCAATCTCCGCACTCCACCCAACCTCCCCACTTCACCCAACCTCCGCACTCCATCCAACCTCCGCACTCCACCCAGCCTCCGCACTCCACCCAACTTCCGCACTCCACCCAACTTCCGCACTCCACCCAACTTCCGCACTCCACCCAGCCTCCCCACTCCACCCAACCTCCCCACTCCACCCAACCTCCCCACTTCACCCAACCTCCCCATTCCACTATACCTCCCCACTTCACCCAACCTCCCCACTCCACCCAACCTCCCCACTTCACCCAAGCTCGGCACTCCATCCAACTTCCGCACTCCACCCAACCTCCGCACTCCACCCAACCTCCCCACTTCACCCAACCTCCCCACTTCACCAAACCTCCCCACTCCACCCAACCTCCCCAAATCACCCAACCTCCCCTCTCCACCCAACATCCCCACTCCACCCAACCTCCCCACTCCACCCAACCTTCGCTCTCAACCTAACCTCCCCACTTCACCCAACCTCCCAACTCCACCCAACCTCCCCACTTCACCCAACCTCCGCACTCCATCCAACCTCCGCACTCCACCCAACCTCCGCACTCCAACCAACTTCCACACACCTCCCAACCTCCGCACTCCACCCAACTTCCGCACTCTACCCAACTTCCGCACTCCACCCAACCTCCGCACTCCACCCAACCTCCGCACTGCACCCAAACTTCGCACTCCACCAAACTTCCGCACTCCACGCAACCTCCCCACTCCAACCAACCTCCCCACTCCAACCAACCTCCCC
The DNA here is from genome assembly GCA_964017155.1 of Oasisia sp. SBJ-2009. Classification (NCBI taxonomy): domain Eukaryota; kingdom Metazoa; phylum Annelida; class Polychaeta; order Sabellida; family Siboglinidae; genus Oasisia; species Oasisia sp. SBJ-2009. Next base: position 30,880,229 of record OZ024859.1, read on the forward strand.
ACTCCACCCAACCTCCCCACTCCACCCAACCTCCCCACGCCACCCAACCTCCCCACTTCACCCAACCTCCCCATTCCACTATACCTCCCCACTTCACCCAACCTCCCCACTCCACCCAACCTCCCCACTTCACCCAAACTCGGCACTCCATCCAACCTCCGCACTCCACCCAACCTCCGCACTCCACCCAACTTCCGCACTCCACCCAACTTCCGCACTCCACCCAACTTCCGCACTCCACCCAACCTCCCCACTTCACCCAACCTCCCCATTCCACTATACCTCCCCACTTCACCCAACCTCCCCACTCCACCCAACCTCCCCACTTCACCCAAACTCGGCACTCCATCCAACTTCCGCACTCCACCCAACCTCCCCACTCCACCCAACCTCCCCACTCCACCCAACCTCCCCACTTCACCCAACCTCCCCATTGCACTATACCTCCCCACTTAACCCAACCTCCCCACTCCACCCAACCTCCCCACTTCACCCAAACTCGGCACTCCATCCAACTTCCGCACTCCACCCAACCTCCGCACTCCACCCAACCTCCCCACTTCACCCAACCTCCCCATTTCACCAAACCTCCCCATTCCACCCAACCTTCCCAAATCACCCAACCTCCCCTCTCCACCCAACATCCCCACACCACCCAACCTCCCCACTCCACCCAACCTTCCCACTTCACCCAACCTCCCCACTTCACCGAACCTCCCCACTCCACCCAACCTCCGCACTCCACCCAACGTTCGCACTCAACCCAACCTCCCCACTTCACCCAACCTCCCCACTCCACCCAACCTCCCCACTTCACCCAACGTCCCCACTCCACCCAACCTCCTCACTCCACCCAACCTCCCCACTTCACCCTACCTCCCCACTTCACCCAACCTCCCCACTCCACCCAACCTCCGCACTCCACCCAACCTTCGCACTCAACCCAACCTCCCCACTTCACCCAACCTCCCAACTCCACCCAACCTCCCCACTTCACCCAACCTCCGCACTCCATCCAACCTCCGCACTCCACCCAATCTCCGCACTCCACCCAACCTCCCCACTTCACCCAACCTCCGCACTCCATCCAACCTCCGCACTCCACCCAGCCTCCGCACTCCACCCAACTTCCGCACTCCACCCAACTTCCGCACTCCACCCAACTTCCGCACTCCACCCAACCTCCGCATTCCACCCAAACTCCGCACTCCACCAAACTTCCGCACTCCACCCAGCCTTCCCACTCCACCCAACCTCCCCACTCCACCCAACCTCCCCACTTCACCCAACCTCCCCATTGCACTATACCTCCCCACTTAACCCAACCTCCCCACTCCTCCCAACCTCCCCACTTCACCCAAACTCGGCACTCCATCCAACTTCCGCACTCCACCCAACCTCCGCACTCCACCCAACCTCCCCACTTCACCCAACCTCCCCACTTCACCAAACCTCCCCACTCCACCCAACCTCCCCAAATCACCCAACCTCCCCTCTCCACCCAACATCCCCACTCCACCCAACCTCCCCACTCCACCCAACCTCCCCACTCCACCCAACCTCCCCACTTCACCGAACCTCCCCCCTCCACCCAACCTCCGCACTCCACCCAACGTTCGCACTCAACCCAACCTCCCCACTTCCCCCAACCTCCCCACTCCACCCAACCTCCCCACTTCACCCAACGTCCACACTCCACCCAACCTCCTCACTCCACCCAACCTCCCCACTTCACCCTACCTCCCCACTTCACCCAACCTCCCCACTCCACCCAACCTCCGCACTGCACCCAACCTTCGCTCTCAACCTAACCTCCCCACTTCACCCAACCTCCCAACTCCACCCAGCCTCCCCACTCCACCCAACCTCCCCACTCCACCCAACCTCCCCACTTCACCCAACCTCCCCATTCCACTATACCTCCCCACTTCACCCAACCTCCCCACTCCACCCAACCTCCCCACTTCACCCAAACTCGGCACTCCATCCAACCTCCGCACTCCACCCAACCTCCGCACTCCACCCAACTTCCGCACTCCACCCAACTTCCGCACTCCACCCAACTTCCGCACTCCACCCAACCTCCGCATTCCACCCAAACTCCGCACTCCACCAAACTTCCGCACACCACGCAACCTCCCCACTCCAACCAACCTCCCCACTCCACCCAGCCTCCCCACTTCACCCAACCTCCCCATTGCACTAAACCTCCCCACTTAACCCAACCTCCCCACTCCACCCAACCTCCCCACTTCACCCAAACTCGGCACTCCATCCAACTTCCGCACTCCACCCAACCTCCGCACTCCACCCAACCTCCCCACTTCACCCAACCTCCCCATTTCACCAAACCTCCCCACTCCACCCAACCTTCCCAAATCACCCAACCTCCCCTCTCCACCCAACATCCCCACACCACCCAACCTCCCCACTCCACCCAACCTTCCCACTTCACCCAACCTCCCCACTCCACCCAACCTCCCCACTTCACCCAACGTCCCCACTCCACCCAACCTCCTCACTCCACCCAACCTCCCCACTTCACCCTACCTCCCCACTTCACCCAACCTCCCCACTCCACCCAACCTCCGCACTCCACCCAACCTTCGCACTCAACCCAACCTCCCCACTTCACCCAACCTCCGCACTCCACCCAACTTCCGCACTCCACCCAACTTCCGCACTCCACCCAACTTCCGCACTCCACCCAACCTCCGCATTCCACCCAAACTCCGCACTCCACCAAACTTCCGCACTCCACCCAGCCTTCCCACTCCACCCAACCTCCCCACTTCACCCAACCTCCCCATTGCACTATACCTCCCCACTTAACCCAACCTCCCCACTCCTCCCAACCTCCCCACTTCATCCAAACTCGGCACTCCATCCAACTTCCGCACTCCACCCAACCTCCGCACTCCACCCAACCTCCCCACTTCACCCAACCTCCCCACTTCACCAAACCTCCCCACTCCACCCAACCTCCCCAAATCACCCAACCTCCCCTCTCCACCCAACATCCCCACTCCACCCAACCTCCCCACTCCACCCAACCTCCCCACTCCACCCAACCTCCCCACTTCACCCAACCTTCCCACTTCACCCAACCTCCCCACTTCACCGAACCTCCCCACTCCACCCAACCTCCGCACTCCACCCAACGTTCGCACTCAACCCAACCTCCCCACTTCACCCAACCTCCCCACTCCACCCAACCTCCCCACTTCACCCAACGTCCCCACTCCACCCAACCTCCTCACTCCACCCAACCTCCCCACTTCACCCTACCTCCCCACTTCACCCAACCTCCCCACTCCACCCAACCTCCGCACTGCACCCAACCTTCGCTCTCAACCTAACCTCCCCACTTCACCCAACCTCCCAACTCCACCCAGCCTCCCCACTCCACCCAACCTCCCCACTCCACCCAACCTCCCCACTTCACCCAACCTCCCCATTCCACTATACCTCCCCACTTCACCCAACCTCCCCACTCCACCCAACCTCCCCACTTCACCCAAACTCGGCACTCCATCCAACTTCCGCACTCCACCCAACCTCCCCACTCCACCCAACCTTCCCACTCCACCCAACCTCCCCACTTCACCCAACCTCCCCATTGCACTATACCTCCCCACTTAACCCAACCTCCCCACTCCACCCAACCTCCCCACTTCACCCAAACTCGGCACTCCATCCAACTTCCGCACTCCACCCAACCTCCGCACTCCACCCAACCTCCCCACTTCACCCAACCTCCCCACTTCACCAAACCTCCCCACTCCACCCAACCTCCCCAAATCACCCAACCTCCCCACTTCACCCAACCTCCCCACTTCACCAAACCTCCCCACTCCACCCAACCTCCCCAAATCACCCAACCTCCCCTCTCCACCCAACATCCCCACTCCACCCAACCTCCCCACTCCACCCAACCTCCCCACTCCACCCAACCTCCCCACTTCACCCAACCTCCCCATTGCACTATACCTCCCCACTTAACCCAACCTCCCCACTCCTCCCAACATCCCCACTCCACCCAACCTCCCCACTCCACCCAACCTCCCCACTCCACCCAACCTCCCCACTTCACCCAACCTTCCCACTTCACCCAACCTCCCCACTTCACCGAACCTCCCCACTCCACCCAACCTCCGCACTCCACCCAACGTTCGCACTCAACCCAACCTCCCCACTTCACCCAACCTCCCCACTCCACCCAACCTCCCCACTTCACCCAACGTCCCCACTCCACCCAACCTCCTCACTCCACCCAACCTCCCCACTTCACCCTACCTCCCCACTTCACCCAACCTCCCCACTCCACCCAACCTCCGCACTGCACCCAACCTTCGCTCTCAACCTAACCTCCCCACTTCACCCAACCTCCCAACTCCACCCAGCCTCCCCACTCCACCCAACCTCCCCACTCCACCCAACCTCCCCACTTCACCCAACCTCCCCATTCCACTATACCTCCCCACTTCACCCAACCTCCCCACTCCACCCAACCTCCCCACTTCACCCAAACTCGGCACTCCATCCAACTTCCGCACTCCACCCAACCTCCCCACTCCACCCAACCTTCCCACTCCACCCAACCTCCCCACTTCACCCAACCTCCCCATTGCACTATACCTCCCCACTTAACCCAACCTCCCCACTCCACCCAACCTCCCCACTTCACCCAAACTCGGCACTCCATCCAACTTCCGCACTCCACCCAACCTCCGCACTCCACCCAACCTCCCCACTTCACCCAACCTCCCCACTTCACCAAACCTCCCCACTCCACCCAACCTCCCCAAATCACCCAACCTCCCCACTTCACCCAACCTCCCCACTTCACCAAACCTCCCCACTCCACCCAACCTCCCCAAATCACCCAACCTCCCCTCTCCACCCAACATCCCCACTCCACCCAACCTCCCCACTCCACCCAACCTCCCCACTCCACCCAACCTCCCCACTTCACCCAACCTGCCAACTCCACCCAACCTCCCCACTTCACCCAACCTCCCCACTTCACCAAACCTCCCCACTCCACCCAACCTCCCCAAATCACCCAACCTCCCCTCTCCACCCAACATCCCCACTCCACCCAACCTCCCCACTCCACCCAACCTCCCCACTCCACCCAACCTCCCCACTTCACCCAACCTTCCCACTTCACCCAACCTCCCCACTTCACCGAACCTCCCCACTCCACCCAACCTCCCCACTTCACCCAACCTCCCCACTCCACCCAACCTCCCCACTTCTCCCAACGTCCCCACTCCACCCAACCTCCTCACTCCACCCAACCTCCCCACTTCACCCTACCTCCCCACTTCACCCAACCTCCCCACTCCACCCAACCTCCGCACTCCACCCAACCTTCGCACTCAACCCAACCTCCCCACTTCACCCAACCTCCCAACTCCACCCAACCTCCCCACTTCACCCAACCTCCGCACTCCATCCAACCTCCGCACTCCACCCAATCTCCGCACTCCACCCAACCTCCCCACTTCACCCAACCTCCGCACTCCATCCAACCTCCGCACTCCACCCAGCCTCCGCACTCCACCCAACTTCCGCACTCCACCCAACTTCCGCACTCCACCCAACTTCCGCACTCCACCCAACCTCCGCATTCCACCCAAACTCCGCACTCCACCAAACTTCCGCACTCCACCCAGCCTTCCCACTCCACCCAACCTCCCCACTCCACCCAACCTCCCCACTTCACCCAACCTCCCCATTGCACTATACCTCCCCACTTAACCCAACCTCCCCACTCCTCCCAACCTCCCCACTTCACCCAAATTCGGCACTCCATCCAACTTCCGCACTCCACCCAACCTCCGCACTCCACCCAACCTCCCCACTTCACCCAACCTCCCCACTTCACCAAACCTCCCCACTCCACCCAACCTCCCCAAATCACCCAACCTCCCCTCTCCACCCAACATCCCCACTCCACCCAACCTCCCCACTCCACCCAACCTCCCCACTCCACCCAACCTCCCCACGTCACCCAACCTTCCCACTTCACCCAACCTCCCCACTTTACCGAACCTCCCCACTCCACCCAACCTCCGCACTCCACCCAACGTTCGCACTCAACCCAACCTCCCCACTTCACCCAACCTCCCCACTCCACCCAACCTCCCCACTTCACCCAACGTCCCCACTCCACCCAACCTCCGCACTCCACCCAACTTCCGCACTCCACCCAACATCCGCACTCCACCCAACTTCCGCACTCCACCCAACCTCCGCATTCCACCCAAACTCCGCACTCCACCAAACTTCCGCACTCCACGCAACCTCCCCACTCCAACCAACCTCCCCACTCCACCCAGCCTCCCCACTCCACGCAACCTCCCCACTCCACCCAACCTCCCCACTTCACCCAACCTCCCCATTCCACTATACCTCCCCACTTCACCCAACCTCCCCACTCCACCCAACCTCCCCACTTCACCCAAGCTCGGCACTCCATCCAACTTCCGCACTCCACCCAACCTCCGCACTCCACCCAACCTCCCCACTTCACCCAACCTCCCCACTTCACCAAACCTCCCCACTCCACCCAACCTCCCCAAATCACCCAACCTCCCCTCTCCACCCAACATCCCCACTCCACCCAACCTCCCCACTCCACCCAACCTTCGCTCTCAACCTAACCTCCCCACTTCACCCAACCTCCCAACTCCACCCAACCTCCCCACTTCACCCAACCTCCGCACTCCATCCAACCTCCGCACTCCACCCAACCTCCGCACTCCAACCAACTTCCACACACCTCCCAACCTCCGCACTCCACCCAACTTCCGCACTCTACCCAACTTCCGCACTCCACCCAACCTCCGCACTCCACCCAAACTCCGCACTCCACCAAACTTCCGCACTCCACGCAACCTCCCCACTCCAACCAACCTCCCCACTCCAACCAACCTCCCCACTCCACCCAACCTCCCCACTCCACCCAACCTCCCCACGCCACCCAACCTCCCCACTTCACCCAACCTCCCCATTCCACTATACCTCCCCACTTCACCCAACCTCCCCACTCCACCCAACCTCCCCACTTCACCCAAACTCGGCACTCCATCCAACCTCCGCACTCCACCCAACCTCCGCACTCCACCCAACTTCCGCACTCCACCCAACTTCCGCACTCCACCCAACTTCCGCACTCCACCCAACCTCCGCATTCCACCCAAACTCCGCACTCCACCAAACTTCCGCACACCACGCAACCTCCCCACTCCAACCAACCTCCCCACTCCACCCAGCCTCCCCACTCCACCCAACCTCCCCACTCCACCCAACCTCCCCACTTCACCCAACCTCCCCATTCCACTATACCTCCCCACTTCACCCAACCTCCCCACTCCACCCAACCTCCCCACTTCACCCAAACTCGGCACTCCATCCAACTTCCGCACTCCACCCAACCTCCCCACTCCACCCAACCTCCCCACTCCACCCAACCTCCCCACTTCACCCAACCTCCCCATTCCACTATACCTCCCCACTTCACCAAACCTCCCCACTCCACCCAACCTCCCCACTTCACCCAAACTCGGCACTCCATCCAACTTCCGCACTCCACCCAACCTCCCCACTCCACCCAACCTCCCCACTCCACCCAACCTCCCCACTTCACCCAACCTCCCCATTGCACTAAACCTCCCCACTTAACCCAACCTCCCCACTCCACCCAACCTCCCCACTTCACCCAAACTCGGCACTCCATCCAACTTCCGCACTCCACCCAACCTCCGCACTCCACCCAACCTCCCCACTTCACCCAACCTCCCCATTTCACCAAACCTCCCCACTCCACCCAACCTTCCCAAATCACCCAACCTCCCCTCTCCACCCAACATCCCCACACCACCCAACCTCCCCACTCCACCCAACCTTCCCACTTCACCCAACCTCCCCACTTCACCGAACCTCCCCACTCCACCCAACCTCCGCACTCCACCCAACGTTCGCACTCAACCCAACCTCCCCACTTCACCCAACCTCCCCACTCCACCCAACCTCCCCACTTCACCCAACGTCCCCACTCCACCCAACCTCCTCACTCCACCCAACCTCCCCACTTCACCCTACCTCCCCACTTCACCCAACCTCCCCACTCCACCCAACCTCCGCACTCCACCCAACCTTCGCACTCAACCCAACCTCCCCACTTCACCCAACCTCCGCACTCCACCCAACTTCCGCACTCCACCCAACTTCCGCACTCCACCCAACTTCCGCACTCCACCCAACCTCCGCATTCCACCCAAACTCCGCACTCCACCAAACTTCCGCACTCCACCCAGCCTTCCCACTCCACCCAACCTCCCCACTTCACCCAACCTCCCCATTGCACTATACCTCCCCACTTAACCCAACCTCCCCACTCCTCCCAACCTCCCCACTTCATCCAAACTCGGCACTCCATCCAACTTCCGCACTCCACCCAACCTCCGCACTCCACCCAACCTCCCCACTTCACCCAACCTCCCCACTTCACCAAACCTCCCCACTCCACCCAACCTCCCCAAATCACCCAACCTCCCCTCTCCACCCAACATCCCCACTCCACCCAACCTCCCCACTCCACCCAACCTCCCCACTCCACCCAACCTCCCCACTTCACCCAACCTTCCCACTTCACCCAACCTCCCCACTTCACCGAACCTCCCCACTCCACCCAACCTCCGCACTCCACCCAACGTTCGCACTCAACCCAACCTCCCCACTTCACCCAACCTCCCCACTCCACCCAACCTCCCCACTTCACCCAACGTCCCCACTCCACCCAACCTCCTCACTCCACCCAACCTCCCCACTTCACCCTACCTCCCCACTTCACCCAACCTCCCCACTCCACCCAACCTCCGCACTGCACCCAACCTTCGCTCTCAACCTAACCTCCCCACTTCACCCAACCTCCCAACTCCACCCAGCCTCCCCACTCCACCCAACCTCCCCACTCCACCCAACCTCCCCACTTCACCCAACCTCCCCATTCCACTATACCTCCCCACTTCACCCAACCTCCCCACTCCACCCAACCTCCCCACTTCACCCAAACTCGGCACTCCATCCAACTTCCGCACTCCACCCAACCTCCCCACTCCACCCAACCTTCCCACTCCACCCAACCTCCCCACTTCACCCAACCTCCCCATTGCACTATACCTCCCCACTTAACCCAACCTCCCCACTCCACCCAACCTCCCCACTTCACCCAAACTCGGCACTCCATCCAACTTCCGCACTCCACCCAACCTCCGCACTCCACCCAACCTCCCCACTTCACCCAACCTCCCCACTTCACCAAACCTCCCCACTCCACCCAACCTCCCCAAATCACCCAACCTCCCCACTTCACCCAACCTCCCCACTTCACCAAACCTCCCCACTCCACCCAACCTCCCCAAATCACCCAACCTCCCCTCTCCACCCAACATCCCCAATCCACCCAACCTCCCCACTCCACCCAACCTCCCCACTCCACCCAACCTCCCCACTTCACCCAACCTCCCCATTGCACTATACCTCCCCACTTAACCCAACCTCCCCACTCCTCCCAACCTCCCCACTTCACCCAAACTCGGCACTCCATCCAACTTCCGCACTCCACCCAACCTCCGCACTCCACCCAACCTCCCCACTTCACCCAACCTCCCCACTTCACCAAACCTCCCCACTCCACCCAACCTCCCCAAATCACCCAACCTCCCCTCTCCACCCAACATCCCCACTCCACCCAACCTCCCCACTCCACCCAACCTCCCCACTCCACCCAACCTCCCCACTTCACCCAACCTTCCCACTTCACCCAACCTCCCCACTTCACCGAACCTCCCCACTCCACCCAACCTCCTCACTCCACCCAACGTTCGCACTCAACCCAACCTCCCCACTTCACCCAACCTCCCCACTCCACCCAACCTCCCCACTTCACCCAACGTCCCCACTCCACCCAACCTCCCCACTCCACCCAACCTCCCCACTTCTCCCAACGTCCCCACTCCACCCAACCTCCTCACTCCACCCAACCTCCCCACTTCACCCTACCTCCCCACTTCACCCAACCTCCCCACTCCACCCAACCTCCGCACTCCACCCAACCTTCGCACTCAACCCAACCTCCCCACTTCACCCAACCTCCCAACTCCACCCAACCTCCCCACTTCACCCAACCTCCGCACTCCATCCAACCTCCGCACTCCACCCAATCTCCGCACTCCACCCAACCTCCCCACTTCACCCAACCTCCGCACTCCATCCAACCTCCGCACTCCACCCAGCCTCCGCACTCCACCCAACTTCCGCACTCCACCCAACTTCCGCACTCCACCCAACTTCCGCACTCCACCCAACCTCCGCATTCCACCCAAACTCCGCACTCCACCAAACTTCCGCACTCCACCCAGCCTTCCCACTCCACCCAACCTCCCCACTCCACCCAACCTCCCCACTTCACCCAACCTCCCCATTGCACTATACCTCCCCACTTAACCCAACCTCCCCACTCCTCCCAACCTCCCCACTTCACCCAAATTCGGCACTCCATCCAACTTCCGCACTCCACCCAACCTCCGCACTCCACCCAACCTCCCCACTTCACCCAACCTCCCCACTTCACCAAACCTCCCCACTCCACCCAACCTCCCCAAATCACCCAACCTCCCCTCTCCACCCAACATCCCCACTCCACCCAACCTCCCCACTCCACCCAACCTCCCCACTCCACCCAACCTCCCCACGTCACCCAACCTTCCCACTTCACCCAACCTCCCCACTTTACCGAACCTCCCCACTCCACCCAACCTCCGCACTCCACCCAACGTTCGCACTCAACCCAACCTCCCCACTTCACCCAACCTCCCCACTCCACCCAACCTCCCCACTTCACCCAACGTCCCCACTCCACCCAACCTCCGCACTCCACCCAACTTCCGCACTCCACCCAACATCCGCACTCCACCCAACTTCCGCACTCCACCCAACCTCCGCATTCCACCCAAACTCCGCACTCCACCAAACTTCCGCACTCCACGCAACCTCCCCACTCCAACCAACCTCCCCACTCCACCCAGCCTCCCCACTCCACGCAACCTCCCCACTCCACCCAACCTCCCCACTTCACCCAACCTCCCCATTCCACTATACCTCCCCACTTCACCCAACCTCCCCACTCCACCCAACCTCCCCACTTCACCCAAGCTCGGCACTCCATCCAACTTCCGCACTCCACCCAACCTCCGCACTCCACCCAACCTCCCCACTTCACCCAACCTCCCCACTTCACCAAACCTCCCCACTCCACCCAACCTCCCCAAATCACCCAACCTCCCCTCTCCACCCAACATCCCCACTCCACCCAACCTCCCCACTCCACCCAACCTTCGCTCTCAACCTAACCTCCCCACTTCACCCAACCTCCCAACTCCACCCAACCTCCCCACTTCACCCAACCTCCGCACTCCATCCAACCTCCGCACTCCACCCAACCTCCGCACTCCAACCAACTTCCACACACCTCCCAACCTCCGCACTCCACCCAACTTCCGCACTCTACCCAACTTCCGCACTCCACCCAACCTCCGCACTCCACCCAAACTCCGCACTCCACCAAACTTCCGCACTCCACGCAACCTCCCCACTCCAACCAACCTCCCCACTCCAACCAACCTCCCCACTCCACCCAACCTCCCCACTCCACCCAACCTCCCCACGCCACCCAACCTCCCCACTTCACCCAACCTCCCCATTCCACTATACCTCCCCACTTCACCCAACCTCCCCACTCCACCCAACCTCCCCACTTCACCCAAACTCGGCACTCCATCCAACCTCCGCACTCCACCCAACCTCCGCACTCCACCCAACTTCCGCACTCCACCCAACTTCCGCACTCCACCCAACTTCCGCACTCCACCCAACCTCCGCATTCCACCCAAACTCCGCACTCCACCAAACTTCCGCACACCACGCAACCTCCCCACTCCAACCAACCTCCCCACTCCACCCAGCCTCCCCACTCCACCCAACCTCCCCACTCCACCCAACCTCCCCACTTCACCCAACCTCCCCATTCCACTATACCTCCCCACTTCACCCAACCTCCCCACTCCACCCAACCTCCCCACTTCACCCAAACTCGGCACTCCATCCAACTTCCGCACTCCACCCAACCTCCCCACTCCACCCAACCTCCCCACTCCACCCAACCTCCCCACTTCACCCAACCTCCCCATTCCACTATACCTCCCCACTTCACCAAACCTCCCCACTCCACCCAACCTCCCCACTTCACCCAAACTCGGCACTCCATCCAACTTCCGCACTCCACCCAACCTCCCCACTCCACCCAACCTCCCCACTCCACCCAACCTCCCCACTTCACCCAACCTCCCCATTGCACTAAACCTCCCCACTTAACCCAACCTCCCCACTCCACCCAACCTCCCCACTTCACCCAAACTCGGCACTCCATCCAACTTCCGCACTCCACCCAACCTCCGCACTCCACCCAACCTCCCCACTTCACCCAACCTCCCCATTTCACCAAACCTCCCCACTCCACCCAACCTTCCCAAATCACCCAACCTCCCCTCTCCACCCAACATCCCCACACCACCCAACCTCCCCACTCCACCCAACCTTCCCACTTCACCCAACCTCCCCACTTCACCGAACCTCCCCACTCCACCCAACCTCCGCACTCCACCCAACGTTCGCACTCAACCCAACCTCCCCACTTCACCCAACCTCCCCACTCCACCCAACCTCCCCACTTCACCCAACGTCCCCACTCCACCCAACCTCCTCACTCCACCCAACCTCCCCACTTCACCCTACCTCCCCACTTCACCCAACCTCCCCACTCCACCCAACCTCCGCACTCCACCCAACCTTCGCACTCAACCCAACCTCCCCACTTCACCCAACCTCCGCACTCCACCCAACTTCCGCACTCCACCCAACTTCCGCACTCCACCCAACTTCCGCACTCCACCCAACCTCCGCATTCCACCCAAACTCCGCACTCCACCAAACTTCCGCACTCCACCCAGCCTTCCCACTCCACCCAACCTCCCCACTTCACCCAACCTCCCCATTGCACTATACCTCCCCACTTAACCCAACCTCCCCACTCCTCCCAACCTCCCCACTTCATCCAAACTCGGCACTCCATCCAACTTCCGCACTCCACCCAACCTCCGCACTCCACCCAACCTCCCCACTTCACCCAACCTCCCCACTTCACCAAACCTCCCCACTCCACCCAACCTCCCCAAATCACCCAACCTCCCCTCTCCACCCAACATCCCCACTCCACCCAACCTCCCCACTCCACCCAACCTCCCCACTCCACCCAACCTCCCCACTTCACCCAACCTTCCCACTTCACCCAACCTCCCCACTTCACCGAACCTCCCCACTCCACCCAACCTCCGCACTCCACCCAACGTTCGCACTCAACCCAACCTCCCCACTTCACCCAACCTCCCCACTCCACCCAACCTCCCCACTTCACCCAACGTCCCCACTCCACCCAACCTCCTCACTCCACCCAACCTCCCCACTTCACCCTACCTCCCCACTTCACCCAACCTCCCCACTCCACCCAACCTCCGCACTGCACCCAACCTTCGCTCTCAACCTAACCTCCCCACTTCACCCAACCTCCCAACTCCACCCAGCCTCCCCACTCCACCCAACCTCCCCACTCCACCCAACCTCCCCACTTCACCCAACCTCCCCATTCCACTATACCTCCCCACTTCACCCAACCTCCCCACTCCACCCAACCTCCCCACTTCACCCAAACTCGGCACTCCATCCAACTTCCGCACTCCACCCAACCTCCCCACTCCACCCAACCTTCCCACTCCACCCAACCTCCCCACTTCACCCAACCTCCCCATTGCACTATACCTCCCCACTTAACCCAACCTCCCCACTCCACCCAACCTCCCCACTTCACCCAAACTCGGCACTCCATCCAACTTCCGCACTCCACCCAACCTCCGCACTCCACCCAACCTCCCCACTTCACCCAACCTCCCCACTTCACCAAACCTCCCCACTCCACCCAACCTCCCCAAATCACCCAACCTCCCCACTTCACCCAACCTCCCCACTTCACCAAACCTCCCCACTCCACCCAACCTCCCCAAATCACCCAACCTCCCCTCTCCACCCAACATCCCCAATCCACCCAACCTCCCCACTCCACCCAACCTCCCCACTCCACCCAACCTCCCCACTTCACCCAACCTCCCCATTGCACTATACCTCCCCACTTAACCCAACCTCCCCACTCCTCCCAACCTCCCCACTTCACCCAAACTCGGCACTCCATCCAACTTCCGCACTCCACCCAACCTCCGCACTCCACCCAACCTCCCCACTTCACCCAACCTCCCCACTTCACCAAACCTCCCCACTCCACCCAACCTCCCCAAATCACCCAACCTCCCCTCTCCACCCAACATCCCCACTCCACCCAACCTCCCCACTCCACCCAACCTCCCCACTCCACCCAACCTCCCCACTTCACCCAACCTTCCCACTTCACCCAACCTCCCCACTTCACCGAACCTCCCCACTCCACCCAACCTCCTCACTCCACCCAACGTTCGCACTCAACCCAACCTCCCCACTTCACCCAACCTCCCCACTCCACCCAACCTCCCCACTTCACCCAACGTCCCCACTCCACCCAACCTCCTCACTCCACCCAACCTCCCCACTTCACCCTACCTCCCCACTTCACCCAACCTCCCCACTCCACCCAACCTCCGCACTGCACCCAACCTTCGCTCTCAACCTAACCTCCCCACTTCACCCAACCTCCCAACTCCACCCAGCCTCCCCACTCCACCCAACCTCCCCACTCCACCCAACCTCCCCACTTCACCCAACCTCCCAACTCCACCCAACCTCCCCACTTCACCCAACCTCCCCACTCCACCCAACCTCCCCACTTCACCCAACCTCCCCACTTCACCAAACCTCCCCACTCCACCCAACCTCCCCAAATCACCCAACCTCCCCTCTCCACCCAACATCCCCACTCCACCCAACCTCCCCACTCCACCCAACCTCCCCACTCCACCCAACCTCCCCACTTCACCCAACCTTCCCACTTCACCCAACCTCCCCACTTCACCGAACCTCCCCACTCCACCCAACCTCCGCACTCCACCCAACGTTCGCACTCAACCCAACCTCCCCACTTCACCCAACCTCCCCACTCCACCCAACCTCCCCACTTCACCCAACGTCCCCACTCCACCCAACCTCCTCACTCCACCCAACCTCCCCACTTCACCCTACCTCCCCACTTCACCCAACCTCCCCACTCCACCCAACCTCCGCACTCCACCCAACCTTCGCACTCAACCCAACCTCCCCACTTCACCCAACCTCCCAACTCCACCCAACCTCCCCACTTCACCCAACCTCCGCACTCCATCCAACCTCCGCACTCCACCCAATCTCCGCACTCCACCCAACCTCCCCACTTCACCCAACCTCCGCACTCCATCCAACCTCCGCACTCCACCCAGCCTCCGCACTCCACCCAACTTCCGCACTCCACCCAACTTCCGCACTCCACCCAACTTCCGCACTCCACCCAACCTCCGCATTCCACCCAAACTCCGCACTCCACCAAACTTCCGCACTCCACCCAGCCTTCCCACTCCACCCAACCTCCCCACTCCACCCAACCTCCCCACTTCACCCAACCTCCCCATTGCACTATACCTCCCCACTTAACCCAACCTCCCCACTCCTCCCAACCTCCCCACTTCACCCAAATTCGGCACTCCATCCAACTTCCGCACTCCACCCAACCTCCGCACTCCACCCAACCTCCCCACTTCACCCAACCTCCCCACTTCACCAAACCTCCCCACTCCACCCAACCTCCCCAAATCACCCAACCTCCCCTCTCCACCCAACATCCCCACTCCACCCAACCTCCCCACTCCACCCAACCTCCCCACTCCACCCAACCTCCCCACGTCACCCAACCTTCCCACTTCACCCAACCTCCCCACTTTACCGAACCTCCCCACTCCACCCAACCTCCGCACTCCACCCAACGTTCGCACTCAACCCAACCTCCCCACTTCACCCAACCTCCCCACTCCACCCAACCTCCCCACTTCACCCAACGTCCCCACTCCACCCAACCTCCGCACTCCACCCAACTTCCGCACTCCACCCAACATCCGCACTCCACCCAACTTCCGCACTCCACCCAACCTCCGCATTCCACCCAAACTCCGCACTCCACCAAACTTCCGCACTCCACGCAACCTCCCCACTCCAACCAACCTCCCCACTCCACCCCGCCTCCCCACTCCACCCAACCTCCCCACTCCACCCAACCTCCCCACTTCACCCAACCTCCCCATTCCACTATACCTCCCCACTTCACCCAACCTCCCCACTCCACCCAACCTCCCCACTTCACCCAAGCTCGGCACTCCATCCAACTTCCGCACTCCACCCAACCTCCGCACTCCACCCAACCTCCCCACTTCACCCAACCTCCCCACTTCACCAAACCTCCCCACTCCACCAAACCTCCCCAAATCACCCAACCTCCCCTCTCCACCCAACATCCCCACTCCACCCAACCTCCCCACTCCACCCAACCTTCGCTCTCAACCTAACCTCCCCACTTCACCCAACCTCCCAACTCCACCCAACCTCCCCACTTCACCCAACCTCCGCACTCCATCCAACCTCCGCACTCCACCCAACCTCCGCACTCCAACCAACTTCCACACACCTCCCAACCTCCGCACTCCACCCAACTTCCGCACTCTACCCAACTTCCGCACTCCACCCAACCTCCGCACTCCACCCAAACTCCGCACTCCACCAAACTTCCGCACTCCACGCAACCTCCCCACTCCAACCAACCTCCCCACTCCAACCAACCTCCCCACTCCACCCAACCTCCCCACTCCACCCAACCTCCCCACGCCACCCAACCTCCCCACTTCACCCAACCTCCCCATTCCACTATACCTCCCCACTTCACCCAACCTCCCCACTCCACCCAACCTCCCCACTTCACCCAAACTCGGCACTCCATCCAACCTCCGCACTCCACCCAACCTCCGCACTCCACCCAACTTCCGCACTCCACCCAACTTCCGCACTCCACCCAACTTCCGCACTCCACCCAACCTCCGCATTCCACCCAAACTCCGCACTCCACCAAACTTCCGCACACCACGCAACCTCCCCACTCCAACCAACCTCCCCACTCCACCCAGCCTCCCCACTCCACCCAACCTCCCCACTCCACCCAACCTCCCCACTTCACCCAACCTCCCCATTCCACTATACCTCCCCACTTCACCCAACCTCCCCACTCCACCCAACCTCCCCACTTCACCCAAACTCGGCACTCCATCCAACTTCCGCACTCCACCCAACCTCCCCACTCCACCCAACCTCCCCACTCCACCCAACCTCCCCACTCCACCCAACCTCCCCATTGCACTATACCTCCCCACTTAACCCAACCTCCCCACTCCACCCAACCTCCCCACTTCACCCAAACTCGGCACTCCATCCAACTTCCGCACTCCACCCAACCTCCGCACTCCACCCAACCTCCCCACTTCACCCAACCTCCCCATTTCACCAAACCTCCCCACTCCACCCAACCTTCCCAAATCACCCAACCTCCCCTCTCCACCCAACATCCCCACACCACCCAACCTCCCCACTCCACCCAACCTTCCCACTTCACCCAACCTCCCCACTTCACTTAACCTCCCCACTCCACCCAACCTCCGCACTCCACCCAACGTTTGCACTCAACCCAACCTCCCCACTTCACCCAACCTCCCCACTCCACCCAACCTCCCCACTTCACCCAACGTCCCCACTCCACCCAACCTCCTCACTCCACCCAACCTCCCCACTTCACCCTACCTCCCCACTTCACCCAACCTCCCCACTCCACCCAACCTCCGCACTCCACCCAACCTTCGCACTCAACCCAACCTCCCCACTTCACCCAACCTCCCAACTCCACCCAACCTCCCCACTTCACCCAACCTCCGCACTCCATCCAACCTCCGCACTCCACCCAATCTCCGCACTCCACCCAACCTCCCCACTTCACCCAACCTCCGCACTCCATCCAACCTCCGCACTCCACCCAGCCTCCGCACTCCACCCAACTTCCGCACTCCACCCAACTTCCGCACTCCACCCAACTTCCGCACTCCACCCAACCTCCGCATTCCACCCAAACTCCGCACTCCACCAAACTTCCGCACTCCACCCAGCCTTCCCACTCCACCCAACCTCCCCACTCCACCCAACCTCCCCACTTCACCCAACCTCCCCATTGCACTATACCTCCCCACTTAACCCAACCTCCCCACTCCTCCCAACCTCCCCACTTCACCCAACCTCCCCACTTCACCAAACCTCCCCACTCCACCCAACCTCCCCAAATCACCCAACCTCCCCTCTCCACCCAACATCCCCACTCCACCCAACCTCCCCACTCCACCCAACCTCCCCACTCCACCCAACCTCCCCACTTCACCCAACCTTCCCACTTCACCCAACCTCCCCACTTCACCGAACCTCCCCACTCCACCCAACCTCCGCACTCCACCCAACGTTCGCACTCAACCCAACCTCCCCACTTCCCCCAACCTCCCCACTCCACCCAACCTCCCCACTTCACCCAACGTCCCCACTCCACCCAACCTCCTCACTCCACCCAACCTCCCCACTTCACCCTACCTCCCCACTTCACCCAACCTCCCCACTCCACCCAACCTCCCAACTCCACCCAGCCTCCCCACTCCACCCAACCTCCCCACTCCACCCAACCTCCCCACTTCACCCAACCTCCCCATTCCACTATACCTCCCCACTTCACCCAACCTCCCCACTCCACCCAACCTCCCCACTTCACCCAAACTCGGCACTCCATCCAACCTCCGCACTCCACCCAACCTCCGCACTCCACCCAACTTCCGCACTCCACCCAACTTCCGCACTCCACCCAACTTCCGCACTCCACCCAACCTCCGCATTCCACCCAAACTCCGCACTCCACCAAACTTCCGCACACCACGCAACCTCCCCACTCCAACCAACCTCCCCACTCCACCCAGCCTCCCCACTCCACCCAACCTCCCCACTCCACCCAACCTCCCCACTTCACCCAACCTCCCCATTGCACTAAACCTCCCCACTTAACCCAACCTCCCCACTCCACCCAACCTCCCCACTTCACCCAAACTCGGCACTCCATCCAACTTCCGCACTCCACCCAACCTCCGCACTCCACCCAACCTCCCCACTTCACCCAACCTCCCCATTTCACCAAACCTCCCCACTCCACCCAACCTTCCCAAATCACCCAACCTCCCCTCTCCACCCAACATCCCCACACCACCCAACCTCCCCACTCCACCCAACCTTCCCACTTCACCCAACCTCTCCACTTCACCGAACCTCCCCACTCCACCCAACCTCCGCACTCCACCCAACGTTCGCACTCAACCCAACCTCCCCACTTCACCCAACCTCCCCACTCCACCCAACCTCCCCACTTCACCCAACGTCCCCACTCCACCCAACCTCCTCACTCCACCCAACCTCCCCACTTCACCCTACCTCCCCACTTCACCCAACCTCCCCACTCCACCCAACCTCCGCACTCCACCCAACCTTCGCACTCAACCCAACCTCCCCACTTCACCCAACCTCCGCACTCCACCCAACTTCCGCACTCCACCCAACTTCCGCACTCCACCCAACTTCCGCATTCCACCCAACCTCCGCATTCCACCCAAACTCCGCACTCCACCAAACTTCCGCACTCCACCCAGCCTTCCCACTCCACCCAACCTCCCCACTTCACCCAACCTCCCCATTGCACTATACCTCCCCACTTAACCCAACCTCCCCACTCCTCCCAACCTCCCCACTTCATCCAAACTCGGCACTCCATCCAACTTCCGCACTCCACCCAACCTCCGCACTCCACCCAACCTCCCCACTTCACCCAACCTCCCCACTTCACCAAACCTCCCCACTCCACCCAACCTCCCCAAATCACCCAACCTCCCCTCTCCACCCAACATCCCCACTCCACCCAACCTCCCCACTCCACCCAACCTCCCCACTCCACCCAACCTCCCCACTTCACCCAACCTTCCCACTTCACCCAACCTCCCCACTTCACCGAACCTCCCCACTCCACCCAACCTCCGCACTCCACCCAACGTTCGCACTCAACCCAACCTCCCCACTTCACCCAACCTCCCCACTCCACCCAACCTCCCCACTTCACCCAACGTCCCCACTCCACCCAACCTCCTCACTCCACCCAACCTCCCCACTTCACCCTACCTCCCCACTTCACCCAACCTCCCCACTCCACCCAACCTCCGCACTGCACCCAACCTTCGCTCTCAACCTAACCTCCCCACTTCACCCAAACTCCCAACTCCACCCAGCCTCCCCACTCCACCCAACCTCCCCACTCCACCCAACCTCCCCACTTCACCCAACCTCCCCATTCCACTATACCTCCCCACTTCACCCAACCTCCCCACTCCACCCAACCTCCCCACTTCACCCAAACTCGGCACTCCATCCAACTTCCGCACTCCACCCAACCTCCCCACTCCACCCAACCTTCCCACTCCACCCAACCTCCCCACTTCACCCAACCTCCCCATTGCACTATACCTCCCCACTTAACCCAACCTCCCCACTCCACCCAACCTCCCCACTTCACCCAAACTCGGCACTCCATCCAACTTCCGCACTCCACCCAACCTCCGCACTCCACCCAACCTCCCCACTTCACCCAACCTCCCCACTTCACCAAACCTCCCCACTCCACCCAACCTCCCCAAATCACCCAACCTCCCCACTTCACCCAACCTCCCCACTTCACCAAACCTCCCCACTCCACCCAACCTCCCCAAATCACCCAACCTCCCCTCTCCACCCAACATCCCCACTCCACCCAACCTCCCCACTCCACCCATCCTCCCCACTCCACCCAACCTCCCCACTTCACCCAACCTCCCCATTGCACTATACCTCCCCACTTAACCCAACCTCCCCACTCCTCCCAACCTCCCCACTTCACCCAACTTCCGCACTCCACCCAACTTCCGCACTCCACCCAACTTCCGCACTCCACCCAACCTCCGCATTCCACCCAAACTCCGCACTCCACCAAACTTCCGCACTCCACCCAGCCTTCCCACTCCACCCAACCTCCCCACTTCACCCAACCTCCCCATTGCACTATACCTCCCCACTTAACCCAACCTCCCCACTCCTCCCAACCTCCCCACTTCACCCAACTTCCGCACTCCACCCAACTTCCGCACTCCACCCAACTTCCGCACTCCACCCAACCTCCGCATTCCACCCAAACTCCGCACTCCACCAAACTTCCGCACTCCACCCAGCCTTCCCACTCCACCCAACCTCCCCACTCCACCCAACCTCCCCACTTCACCCAACCTCCCCATTGCACTATACCTCCCCACTTAACCCAACCTCCCCACTCCTCCCAACCTCCCCACTTCACCCAAATTCGGCACTCCATCCAACTTCCGCACTCCACCCAACCTCCGCACTCCACCCAACCTCCCCACTTCACCCAACCTCCCCACTTCACCAAACCTCCCCACTCCACCCAACCTCCCCAAATCACCCAACCTCCCCTCTCCACCCAACATCCCCACTCCACCCAACCTCCCCACTCCACCCAACCTCCCCACTCCACCCAACCTCCCCACGTCACCCAACCTTCCCACTTCACCCAACCTCCCCACTTTACCGAACCTCCCCACTCCACCCAACCTCCGCACTCCACCCAACGTTCGCACTCAACCCAACCTCCCCACTTCACCCAACCTCCCCACTCCACCCAACCTCCCCACTTCACCCAACGTCCCCACTCCACCCAACCTCCGCACTCCACCCAACTTCCGCACTCCACCCAACATCCGCACTCCACCCAACTTCCGCACTCCACCCAACCTCCGCATTCCACCCAAACTCCGCACTCCACCAAACTTCCGCACTCCACGCAACCTCCCCACTCCAACCAACCTCCCCACTCCACCCCGCCTCCCCACTCCACCCAACCTCCCCACTCCACCCAACCTCCCCACTTCACCCAACCTCCCCATTCCACTATACCTCCCCACTTCACCCAACCTCCCCACTCCACCCAACCTCCCCACTTCACCCAAGCTCGGCACTCCATCCAACTTCCGCACTCCACCCAACCTCCGCACTCCACCCAACCTCCCCACTTCACCCAACCTCCCCACTTCACCAAACCTCCCCACTCCACCAAACCTCCCCAAATCACCCAACCTCCCCTCTCCACCCAACATCCCCACTCCACCCAACCTCCCCACTCCACCCAACCTTCGCTCTCAACTTAACCTCCCCACTTCACCCAACCTCCCAACTCCACCCAACCTCCCCACTTCACCCAACCTCCGCACTCCATCCAACCTCCGCACTCCACCCAACCTCCGCACTCCAACCAACTTCCACACACCTCCCAACCTCCGCACTCCACCCAACTTCCGCACTCTACCCAACTTCCGCACTCCACCCAACCTCCGCACTCCACCCAAACTCCGCACTCCACCAAACTTCCGCACTCCACGCAACCTCCCCACTCCAACCAACCTCCCCACTCCAACCAACCTCCCCACTCCACCCAACCTCCCCACTCCACCCAACCTCCCCACGCCACCCAACCTCCCCACTTCACCCAACCTCCCCATTCCACTATACCTCCCCACTTCACCCAACCTCCCCACTCCACCCAACCTCCCCACTTCACCCAAACTCGGCACTCCATCCAACCTCCGCACTCCACCCAACCTCCGCACTCCACCCAACTTCCGCACTCCACCCAACTTCCGCACTCCACCCAACTTCCGCACTCCACCCAACCTCCGCATTCCACCCAAACTCCGCACTCCACCAAACTTCCGCACACCACGCAACCTCCCCACTCCAACCAACCTCCCCACTCCACCCAGCCTCCCCACTCCACCCAACCTCCCCACTCCACCCAACCTCCCCACTTCACCCAACCTCCCCATTCCACTATACCTCCCCACTTCACCCAACCTCCCCACTCCACCCAACCTCCCCACTTCACCCAAACTCGGCACTCCATCCAACTTCCGCACTCCACCCAACCTCCCCACTCCACCCAACCTCCCCACTCCACCCAACCTCCCCACTTCACCCAACCTCCCCATTGCACTATACCTCCCCACTTAACCCAACCTCCCCACTCCACCCAACCTCCCCACTTCACCCAAACTCGGCACTCCATCCAACTTCCGCACTCCACCCAACCTCCGCACTCCACCCAACCTCCCCACTTCACCCAACCTCCCCATTTCACCAAACCTCCCCACTCCACCCAACCTTCCCAAATCACCCAACCTCCCCTCTCCACCCAACATCCCCACACCACCCAACCTCCCCACTCCACCCAACCTTCCCACTTCACCCAACCTCCCCACTTCACTTAACCTCCCCACTCCACCCAACCTCCGCACTCCACCCAACGTTTGCACTCAACCCAACCTCCCCACTTCACCCAACCTCCCCACTCCACCCAACCTCCCCACTTCACCCAACGTCCCCACTCCACCCAACCTCCTCACTCCACCCAACCTCCCCACTTCACCCTACCTCCCCACTTCACCCAACCTCCCCACTCCACCCAACCTCCGCACTCCACCCAACCTTCGCACTCAACCCAACCTCCCCACTTCACCCAACCTCCCAACTCCACCCAACCTCCCCACTTCACCCAACCTCCGCACTCCATCCAACCTCCGCACTCCACCCAATCTCCGCACTCCACCCAACCTCCCCACTTCACCCAACCTCCGCACTCCATCCAACCTCCGCACTCCACCCAGCCTCCGCACTCCACCCAACTTCCGCACTCCACCCAACTTCCGCACTCCACCCAACTTCCGCACTCCACCCAACCTCCGCATTCCACCCAAACTCCGCACTCCACCAAACTTCCGCACTCCACCCAGCCTTCCCACTCCACCCAACCTCCCCACTCCACCCAACCTCCCCACTTCACCCAACCTCCCCATTGCACTATACCTCCCCACTTAACCCAACCTCCCCACTCCTCCCAACCTCCCCACTTCACCCAACCTCCCCACTTCACCAAACCTCCCCACTCCACCCAACCTCCCCAAATCACCCAACCTCCCCTCTCCACCCAACATCCCCACTCCACCCAACCTCCCCACTCCACCCAACCTCCCCACTCCACCCAACCTCCCCACTTCACCCAACCTTCCCACTTCACCCAACCTCCCCACTTCACCGAACCTCCCCACTCCACCCAACCTCCGCACTCCACCCAACGTTCGCACTCAACCCAACCTCCCCACTTCCCCCAACCTCCCCACTCCACCCAACCTCCCCACTTCACCCAACGTCCCCACTCCACCCAACCTCCTCACTCCACCCAACCTCCCCACTTCACCCTACCTCCCCACTTCACCCAACCTCCCCACTCCACCCAACCTCCGCACTGCACCCAACCTTCGCTCTCAACCTAACCTCCCCACTTCACCCAACCTCCCAACTCCACCCAGCCTCCCCACTCCACCCAACCTCCCCACTCCACCCAACCTCCCCACTTCACCCAACCTCCCCATTCCACTATACCTCCCCACTTCACCCAACCTCCCCACTCCACCCAACCTCCCCACTTCACCCAAACTCGGCACTCCATCCAACCTCCGCACTCCACCCAACCTCCGCACTCCACCCAACTTCCGCACTCCACCCAACTTCCGCACTCCACCCAACTTCCGCACTCCACCCAACCTCCGCATTCCACCCAAACTCCGCACTCCACCAAACTTCCGCACACCACGCAACCTCCCCACTCCAACCAACCTCCCCACTCCACCCAGCCTCCCCACTCCACCCAACCTCCCCACTCCACCCAACCTCCCCACTTCACCCAACCTCCCCATTGCACTAAACCTCCCCTCTTAACCCAACCTCCCCACTCCACCCAACCTCCCCACTTCACCCAAACTCGGCACTCCATCCAACTTCCGCACTCCACCCAACCTCCGCACTCCACCCAACCTCCCCACTTCACCCAACCTCCCCATTTCACCAAACCTCCCCACTCCACCCAACCTTCCCAAATCACCCAACCTCCCCTCTCCACCCAACATCCCCATCACCTCGGTTGGGTTGAGTGCGAACGTTGGGTGGAGTGCGGAGGTTGGGTGGAGTGGGGAGTTTCGGTGAAGTGGGGAGGTTGGGTGAAGTGGGAAGTTTGGGTGAAGTGGGGAGGTTGGGTGGAGTGGGGAGGTTGGGTGGAGTGGGGAGGTTGGGTGGAGTGGGGATGTTGGGTGGAGAGGGGAGGTTGGGTGATTTGGGGAGGTTGGGTGGAGTGGGGAGGTTTGGTGAAGTGGGGAGGTTGGGTGAAGTGGGGAGGTTGGGTGGAGTGCGGAGGTTGGGTGGAGTGCGGAAGTTGGATGGAGTGCCGAGTTTGGGTGAAGTGGGGAGGTTGGGTGGAGTGGGGAGGTTGGGTTAAGTGGGGAGGTATAGTGCAATGGGGAGGTTGGGTGAAGTGGGGAGGTTGGGTGGAGTGGGGAGGTTGGGTGGAGTGGGGAGGTTGGGTGGAGTGCGGAAGTTGGATGGAGTGCCGAGTTTGGGTGAAGTGGGGAGGTTGGGTGGAGTGGGGAGGTTGGGTGGAGTGGGGAGGCTGGGTGGAGTGGGGAGGTTGGTTGGAGTGGGGAGGTTGCGTGGAGTGCGGAAGTTTGGTGGAGTGCGGAGTTTGGGTGGAATGCGGAGGTTGGGTGGAGTGCGGAAGTTGGGTGGAGTGCGGATGTTGGGTGGAGTGCGGAAGTTGGGTGGAGTGCGGAGGTTGGGTGGAGTGCGGAGGTTGGATGGAGTGCCGAGTTTGGGTGAAGTGGGGAGGTTGGGTGGAGTGTGGAGGTTGGTTGAAGTGGGGAGGTATAGTGGAATGGGGAGGTTGTGTGGAGTGGGGAGGTTGGTTGGAGTGGGGAGGTTGCGTGGAGTGCGGAAGTTTGGTGGAGTGCGGAGTTTGGGTGGAGTGCGGAGTTTGGGTGGAGTGCGGAGGTTGGGTGGAGTGCGGAGATTGGGTGGAGTGCGGAGGTTGGATGGAGTGCGGAGGTTGGGTGAAGGGGGAGGTTGGGTGGAGTTGGGAGGTTGGGTGAAGTGGGGAGGTTGGGTTGAGTGCGAAGGTTGGGTGGAGTGCGGAGGTTGGGTGGAGTGGGGAGGTTGGGTGAAGTGGGGAGGTAGGGTGAAGTGGGGAGGTTGGGTGGAGTGAGGAGGTTGGGTGGAGTGGGGACGTTGGGTGAAGTGGGGAGGTTGGGTGGAGTGGGGAGGTTGGGGGAAGTGGGGAGGTTGGGTTGAGTGCGAACGTTGGGTGGAGTGCGGAGGTTGGGTGGAGTGGGGAGGTTCGGTGAAGTGGGGAGGTTGGGTGAAGTGGGAAAGTTGGGTGAAGTGGGGAGGTTGGGTGGAGTGGGGAGGTTGGGTGGAGTGGGGAGGTTGGGTGGAGTGGGGATGTTGGGTGGAGAGGGGAGGTTGGGTGATTTGGGGAGGTTGGGTGGAGTGGGGAGGTTTGGTGAAGTGGGGAGGTTGGGTGAAGTGGGGAGGTTGGGTGATTTGGGGAGGTTGGGTGGAGTGGGGAGGTTTGGTGAAGTGGGGAGGTTGGGTGAAGTGGGGAGGTTGGGTGGAGTGCGGAGGTTGGGTGGAGTGCGGAAGTTGGATGGAGTGCCGAGTTTGGGTGAAGTGGGGAGGTTGGGTGGAGTGGGGAGGTTGGGTTAAGTGGGGAGGTATAGTGCAATGGGGAGGTTGGGTGAAGTGGGGAGGTTGGGTGGAGTGGGAAGGTTGGGTGGAGTGGGGAGGTTGGGTGGAGTGCGGAAGTTGGATGGAGTGCCGAGTTTGGGTGAAGTGGGGAGGTTGGGTGGAGTGGGGAGGTTGGGTGAAGTGGGGAGGTTGGGTGGAGTGGGGAGGTTGGGTGGAGTGGGGAGGCTGGGTGGAGTTGGGAGGTTGGGTGAAGTGGGGAGGTTAGGTTGAGAGCGAAGGTTGGGTGCAGTGCGGAGGTTGGGTGGAGTGGGGAGGTTGGGTGAAGTGGGGAGGTAGGGTGAAGTGGGGAGGTTGGGTGGAGTGAGGAGGTTGGGTGGAGTGGGGACGTTGGGTGAAGTGGGGAGGTTGGGTGGAGTGGGGAGGTTGGGTGAAGTGGGGAGGTTGGGTTGAGTGCGAACGTTGGGTGGAGTGCGGAGGTTGGGTGGAGTGGGGAGGTTCGGTGAAGTGGGGAGGTTGGGTGAAGTGGGAAGGTTGGGTGAAGTGGGGAGGTTGGGTGGAGTGGGGAGGTTGGGTGGAGTGGGGAGGTTGGGTGGAGTGGGGATGTTGGGTGGAGAGGGGAGGTTGGGTGATTTGGGGAGGTTGGGTGGAGTGGGGAGTTTTGGTGAAGTGGGGAGGTTGGGTGAAGTGGGGAGGTTGGGTGGAGTGCGGAGGTTGGGTGGAGTGCGGAAGTTGGATGGAGTGCCGAGTTTGGGTGAAGTGGGGAGGTTGGGAGGAGTGGGGAGGTTGGGATAAGTGGGGAGGTATAGTGCAATGGGGAGGTTGTGTGAAGTGGGGAGGTTGGGTGGAGTGGGGAGGTTGGGTGGAGTGGGAAGGCTGGGTGGAGTGCGGAAGTTTGGTGGAGTGCGGAGTTTGGGTGGAATGCGGAGGTTGGGTGGAGTGCGGAAGTTGGGTGGAGTGCGGAAGTTGGGTGGAGTGCGGAAGTTGGGTGGAGTGCGGAGGCTGGGTGGAGTGCGGAGGTTGGGTGGAGTGGGGAGGTTCGGTGAAGTGGGGAGGTTGGGTGAAGTGGGAAAGTTGGGTGAAGTGGGGAGGTTGGGTGGAGTGGGGAGGTTGGGTGGAGTGGGGAGGTTGGGTGGAGTGGGGATGTTGGGTGGAGAGGGGAGGTTGGGTGATTTGGGGAGGTTGGGTGGAGTGGGGAGGTTTGGTGAAGTGGGAAGTTGGGTGAAGTGGGGAGGTTGGGTGATTTGGGGAGGTTGGGTGGAGTGGGGAGGTTTGGTGAAGTGGGGAGGTTGGGTGAAGTGGGGAGGTTGGGTGGAGTGCGGAGGTTGGGTGGAGTGCAGAAGTTGGATGGAGTGCCGAGTTTGGGTGAAGTGGGGAGGTTGGGTGGAGTGGGGAGGTTGGGTTAAGTGGGGAGGTATAGTGCAATGGGGAGGTTGGGTGAAGTGGGGAGGTTGGGTGGAGTGGGAAGGTTGGGTGGAGTGGGGAGGTTGGGTGGAGTGCGGAAGTTGGATGGAGTGCCGAGTTTGGGTGAAGTGGGGAGGTTGGGTGGAGTGGGGAGGTTGGGTGAAGTGGGGAGGTATAGTGGAATGGGGAGGTTGGGTGAAGTGGGGAGGTTGGGTGGAGTGGGGAGGTTGGGTGGAGTGGGGAGGCTGGGTGGAGTTGGGAGGTTGGGTGAAGTGGGGAGGTTAGGTTGAGAGCGAAGGTTGGGTGCAGTGCGGAGGTTGGGTGGAGTGGGGAGGTTGGGTGAAGTGGGGAGGTAGGGTGAAGTGGGGAGGTTGGGTGGAGTGGGGATGTTGGGTGGAGAGGGGAGGTTGGGTGATTTGGGGAGGTTGGGTGGAGTGGGGAGGTTTGGTGAAGTGGGGAGGTTGGGTGAAGTGGGGAGGTTGGGTGGAGTGCGGAGGTTGGGTGGAGTGCGGAAGTTGGATGGAGTGCGGAGTTTGGGTGAAGTGGGGAGGTTGGGAGGAGTGGGGAGGTAGGGTTAAGTGGGGAGGTATAGTGCAATGGGGAGGTTGGGTGAAGTGGGAAGGCTGGGTGGAGTGCGGAAGTTTGGTGGAGTGCGGAGTTTGGGTGGAATGCGGAGGTTGGGTGGAGTGCGGAAGTTGGGTGGAGTGCGGAAGTTGGGTGGAGTGCGGAAGTTGGGTGGAGTGCGGAGGCTGGGTGGAGTTCGGAGGTTGGATGGAGTGCGGAGGTTGGGTGAAGTGGGGAGGTTGGGTGGAGTGCGGAGATTGGGTGGAGTGCGGAGGTTGGATGGAGTGCGGAGGTTGGGTGAAGTGGGGAGGTTGGGTGGAGTTGGGAGGTTGGGTGAAGTGGGGAGGTTGGGTTGAGTGCGAAGGTTGGGTGGAGTGCGGAGGTTGGGTGGAGTGGAGAGGTTGGGTGAAGTGGGGAGGTAGGGTGAAGTGGGGAAGTTGGGTGGAGTGAGGAGGTTGGGTGGAGTGGGGACGTTGGGTGAAGTGGGGAGGTTGGGTGGAGTGGGGAGGTTGGGTGAAGTGGGGAGGTTGGGTTGAGTGCGAACGTTGGGTGGAGTGCGGAGGTTGGGTGGAGTGGGGAGGTTCGGTGAAGTGGGGAGGTTGGGTGAAGTGGGAAGGTTGGGTGGATTGGGGAGGTTGGGTGGTGTGGGGATGTTGGGTGGAGAGGGGAGGTTGGGTGATTTGGGGAGGTTGGGTGGAGTGGGGAGGTTTGGTGAAATGGGGAGGTTGGGTGAAGTGGGGAGGTTGGGTGGAGTGCGGAGGTTGGGTGGAGTGCGGAAGTTGGATGGAGTGCCGAATTTGGGTGAAGTGGGGAGGTTGGGTGGAGTGGGGAGGTTGGGTTAAGTGGGGAGGTATAGTGCAATGGGGAGGTTGGGTGAAGTGGGGAGGTTGGGTGGAGTGGGGAGGTTGTGTGGAGTGGGGAGGTTGGGTGGAGTGCGGAAGTTGGATGGAGTGCCGAGTTTGGGTGAAGTGGGTAGGTTGGGTGGAGTGGGGAGGTTGGGTGGAGTGGGGAGGCTGGGTGGAGTGGGGAGGTTGGTTGGAGTGGGGAGGTTGGGTGAAGTGGGGAGGTATAGTGGAATGGGGAGGTTGGGTGAAGTGGGGAGGTTGGGTGGAGTGGGGAGGTTGGGTGGAGTGGGGAGGCTGGGTGGAGTGGGGAGGTTGGTTGGAGTGGGGAGGTTGGGTGGAGTGCGGAAGTTGGGTGGAGTGCGGAGGTTGGGTGGTGGGCGGAAGTTGGTTGGAGTGCGGAGGTTGGGTGGAGTGCGGAGGTTGGATGGAGTGCGGAGGTTGGGTGAAGTGGGGAGGTTGGGTGGAGTTGGGAGGTTGGGTGAAGTGGGGAGGTTAGGTTGAGAGCGAAGGTTGGGTGGAGTGCGGAGGTTGGGTGGAGTGGGGAGGTTGGGTGAAGTGGGGAGGTAGGGTGAAGTGGGGAGGTTGGGTGGAGTGAGGAGGTTGGGTGGAGTGGGGACGTTGGTGAAGTGGGGAGGTTGGGTGGAGTGGGGAGGTTGGGTAAAGTGGGGAGGTTGGGTTGAGTGCGAACGTTGGGTGGAGTGCGGAGGTTGGGTGGAGTGGGGAGTTTCGGTGAAGTGGGGAGGTTGGGTGAAGTGGGAAGTTTGGGTGAAGTGGGGAGGTTGGGTGGAGTGGGGAGGTTGGGTGGAGTGGGGAGGTTGGGTGGAGTGGGGATGTTGGGTGGAGAGGGGAGGTTGGGTGATTTGGGGAGGTTGGGTGGAGTGGGGAGGTTTGGTGAAGTGGGGAGGTTGGGTGAAGTGGGGAGGTTGGGTGGAGTGCGGAGGTTGGGTGGAGTGCGGAAGTTGGATGGAGTGCCGAGTTTGGGTGAAGTGGGGAGGTTGGGTGGAGTGGGGAGGTTGGGTTAAGTGGGGAGGTATAGTGCAATGGGGAGGTTGGGTGAAGTGGGGAGGTTGGGTGGAGTGGGGAGGTTGGGTGGAGTGGGGAGGTTGGGTGGAGTGCGGAAGTTGGATGGAGTGCCGAGTTTGGGTGAAGTGGGGAGGTTGGGTGGAGTGGGGAGGTTGGGTGAAGTGGGGAGGTTGGGTGGAGTGGGGAGGTTGGGTGGAGTGGGGAGGCTGGGTGGAGTGGGGAGGTTGGTTGGAGTGGGGAGGTTGCGTGGAGTGCGGAAGTTTGGTGGAGTGCGGAGTTTGGGTGGAATGCGGAGGTTGGGTGGAGTGCGGAAGTTGGGTGGAGTGCGGATGTTGGGTGGAGTGCGGAAGTTGGGTGGAGTGCGGAGGTTGGGTGGAGTGCGGAGGTTGGATGGAGTGCCGAGTTTGGGTGAAGTGGGGAGGTTGGGTGGAGTGTGGAGGTTGGTTGAAGTGGGGAGGTATAGTGGAATGGGGAGGTTGTGTGGAGTGGGGAGGTTGGTTGGAGTGGGGAGGTTGCGTGGAGTGCGGAAGTTTGGTGGAGTGCGGAGTTTGGGTGGAGTGCGGAGTTTGGGTGGAGTGCGGAGGTTGGGTGGAGTGCGGAGATTGGGTGGAGTGCGGAGGTTGGATGGAGTGCGGAGGTTGGGTGAAGTGGGGAGGTTGGGTGGAGTTGGGAGGTTGGGTGAAGTGGGGAGGTTGGGTTGAGTGCGAAGGTTGGGTGGAGTGCGGAGGTTGGGTGGAGTGGGGAGGTTGGGTGAAGTGGGGAGGTAGGGTGAAGTGGGGAGGTTGGGTGGAGTGAGGAGGTTGGGTGGAGTGGGGACGTTGGGTGAAGTGGGGAGGTTGGGTGGAGTGGGGAGGTTGGGGGAAGTGGGGAGGTTGGGTTGAGTGCGAACGTTGGGTGGAGTGCGGAGGTTGGGTGGAGTGGGGAGGTTCGGTGAAGTGGGGAGGTTGGGTGAAGTGGGAAAGTTGGGTGAAGTGGGGAGGTTGGGTGGAGTGGGGAGGTTGGGTGGAGTGGGGAGGTTGGGTGGAGTGGGGATGTTGGGTGGAGAGGGGAGGTTGGGTGATTTGGGGAGGTTGGGTGGAGTGGGGAGGTTTGGTGAAGTGGGGAGGTTGGGTGAAGTGGGGAGGTTGGGTGATTTGGGGAGGTTGGGTGGAGTGGGGAGGTTTGGTGAAGTGGGGAGGTTGGGTGAAGTGGGGAGGTTGGGTGGAGTGCGGAGGTTGGGTGGAGTGCGGAAGTTGGATGGAGTGCCGAGTTTGGGTGAAGTGGGGAGGTTGGGTGGAGTGGGGAGGTTGGGTTAAGTGGGGAGGTATAGTGCAATGGGGAGGTTGGGTGAAGTGGGGAGGTTGGGTGGAGTGGGAAGGTTGGGTGGAGTGGGGAGGTTGGGTGGAGTGCGGAAGTTGGATGGAGTGCCGAGTTTGGGTGAAGTGGGGAGGTTGGGTGGAGTGGGGAGGTTGGGTGAAGTGGGGAGGTTGGGTGGAGTGGGGAGGTTGGGTGGAGTGGGGAGGCTGGGTGGAGTTGGGAGGTTGGGTGAAGTGGGGAGGTTAGGTTGAGAGCGAAGGTTGGGTGCAGTGCGGAGGTTGGGTGGAGTGGGGAGGTTGGGTGAAGTGGGGAGGTAGGGTGAAGTGGGGAGGTTGAGTGGAGTGAGGAGGTTGGGTGGAGTGGGGAGGTTCGGTGAAGTGGGGAGGTTGGGTGAAGTGGGAAGGTTGGGTGAAGTGGGGAGGTTGGGTGGAGTGGGGAGGTTGGGTGGAGTGGGGAGGTTGGGTGGAGTGGGGAGGTTGGGTGGAGTGAGGAGGTTGGGTGGAGTGGGGAGGTTCGGTGAAGTGGGGAGGTTGGGTGAAGTGGGAAGGTTGGGTGAAGTGGGGAGGTTGGGTGGAGTGGGGAGGTTGGGTGGAGTGGGGAGGTTGGGTGGAGTGGGGACGTTGGGTGAAGTGGGGAGGTTGGGTGGAGTGGGGAGGTTGGGTGAAGTGGGGAGGTTGGGTTGAGTGCGAACGTTGGGTGGAGTGCGGAGGTTGGGTGGAGTGGGGAGGTTCGGTGAAGTGGGGAGGTTGGGTGAAGTGGGAAGGTTGGGTGAAGTGGGGAGGTTGGGTGGAGTGGGGAGGTTGGGTGGAGTGGGGAGGTTGGGTGGAGTGGGGATGTTGGGTGGAGAGGGGAGGTTGGGTGATTTGGGGAGGTTGGGTGGAGTGGGGAGTTTTGGTGAAGTGGGGAGGTTGGGTGAAGTGGGGAGGTTGGGTGGAGTGCGGAGGTTGGGTGGAGTGCGGAAGTTGGATGGAGTGCCGAGTTTGGGTGAAGTGGGGAGGTTGGGAGGAGTGGGGAGGTTGGGTTAAGTGGGGAGGTATAGTGCAATGGGGAGGTTGGGTGAAGTGGGGAGGTTGGGTGGAGTGGGGAGGTTGGGTGGAGTGGGAAGGCTGGGTGGAGTGCGGAAGTTGGATGGAGTGCCGAGTTTGGGTGAAGTGGGGAGGTTGGGTGGAGTGGGGAGGTTGGGTGAAGTGGGGAGGTTGGGTGGAGTGGGGAGGTTGGGTGGAGTGGGGAGGCTGGGTGGAGTGGGGAGGTTGGTTGGAGTGGGGAGGTTGCGTGGAGTGCGGAAGTTTGGTGGAGTGCGGAGTTTGGGTGGAATGCGGAGGTTGGGTGGAGTGCGGAAGTTGGGTGGAGTGCGGATGTTGGGTGGAGTGCGGAAGTTGGGTGGAGTGCGGAGGTTGGGTGGAGTGCGGAGGTTGGATGGAGTGCAGAGTTTGGGTGAAGTGGGGAGGTTGGGTGGAGTGTGGAGGTTGGTTGAAGTGGGGAGGTATAGTGGAATGGGGAGGTTGTGTGGAGTGGGGAGGTTGGTTGGAGTGGGGAGGTTGCGTGGAGTGCGGAAGTTTGGTGGAGTGCGGAGTTTGGGTGGAGTGCGGAGTTTGGGTGGAGTGCGGAGGTTGGGTGGAGTGCGGAGATTGGGTGGAGTGCGGAGGTTGGATGGAGTGCGGAGGTTGGGTGAAGTGGGGAGGTTGGGTGGAGTTGGGAGGTTGGGTGAAGTGGGGAGGTTGGGTTGAGTGCGAAGGTTGGGTGGAGTGCGGAGGTTGGGTGGAGTGGGGAGGTTGGGTGAAGTGGGGAGGTAGGGTGAAGTGGGGAGGTTGGGTGGAGTGAGGAGGTTGGGTGGAGTGGGGACGTTGGGTGAAGTGGGGAGGTTGGGTGGAGTGGGGAGGTTGGGGGAAGTGGGGAGGTTGGGTTGAGTGCGAACGTTGGGTGGAGTGCGGAGGTTGGGTGGAGTGGGGAGGTTCGGTGAAGTGGGGAGGTTGGGTGAAGTGGGAAAGTTGGGTGAAGTGGGGAGGTTGGGTGGAGTGGGGAGGTTGGGTGGAGTGGGGAGGTTGGGTGGAGTGGGGATGTTGGGTGGAGAGGGGAGGTTGGGTGATTTGGGGAGGTTGGGTGGAGTGGGGAGGTTTGGTGAAGTGGGGAGGTTGGGTGAAGTGGGGAGGTTGGGTGATTTGGGGAGGTTGGGTGGAGTGGGGAGGTTTGGTGAAG
This sequence comes from Oasisia sp. SBJ-2009, assembly GCA_964017155.1. Classification (NCBI taxonomy): domain Eukaryota; kingdom Metazoa; phylum Annelida; class Polychaeta; order Sabellida; family Siboglinidae; genus Oasisia; species Oasisia sp. SBJ-2009. Next base: position 30,914,464 of record OZ024859.1, read on the forward strand.
TGGGGAGGTTGGGTGAAGTGGGGAGGTTGGGTGGAGTGCGGAGGTTGGGTGGAGTGCGGAAGTTGGATGGAGTGCCGAGTTTGGGTGAAGTGGGGAGGTTGGGTGGAGTGGGGAGGTTGGGTTAAGTGGGGAGGTATAGTGCAATGGGGAGGTTGGGTGAAGTGGGGAGGTTGGGTGGAGTGGGAAGGTTGGGTGGAGTGGGGAGGTTGGGTGGAGTGCGGAAGTTGGATGGAGTGCCGAGTTTGGGTGAAGTGGGGAGGTTGGGTGGAGTGGGGAGGTTGGGTGAAGTGGGGAGGTTGGGTGGAGTGGGGAGGTTGGGTGGAGTGGGGAGGCTGGGTGGAGTTGGGAGGTTGGGTGAAGTGGGGAGGTTAGGTTGAGAGCGAAGGTTGGGTGCAGTGCGGAGGTTGGGTGGAGTGGGGAGGTTGGGTGAAGTGGGGAGGTAGGGTGAAGTGGGGAGGTTGGGTGGAGTGAGGAGGTTGGGTGGAGTGGGGACGTTGGGTGAAGTGGGGAGGTTGGGTGGAGTGGGGAGGTTGGGTGAAGTGGGGAGGTTGGGTTGAGTGCGAACGTTGGGTGGAGTGCGGAGGTTGGGTGGAGTGGGGAGGTTCGGTGAAGTGGGGAGGTTGGGTGAAGTGGGAAGGTTGGGTGAAGTGGGGAGGTTGGGTGGAGTGGGGAGGTTGGGTGGAGTGGGGAGGTTGGGTGGAGTGGGGATGTTGGGTGGAGAGGGGAGTTTTGGTGATTTGGGGAGGTTGGGTGAAGTGGGGAGGTTGGGTGGAGTGCGGAGGTTGGGTGAAGTGGGGAGGTTGGGTGGAGTGCGGAGGTTGGGTGGAGTGCGGAAGTTGGATGGAGTGCCGAGTTTGGGTGAAGTGGGGAGGTTGGGAGGAGTGGGGAGGTTGGGTTAAGTGGGGAGGTATAGTGCAATGGGGAGGTTGGGTGAAGTGGGGAGGTTGGGTGGAGTGGGGAGGTTGGGTGGAGTGGGAAGGCTGGGTGGAGTGCGGAAGTTTGGTGGAGTGCGGAGTTTGGGTGGAATGCGGAGGTTGGGTGGAGTGCGGAAGTTGGGTGGAGTGCGGAAGTTGGGTGGAGTGCGGAAGTTGGGTGGAGTGCGGAGGATGGGTGGAGTGCGGAGGTTGGGTGGAGTGGGGAGGTTCGGTGAAGTGGGGAGGTTGGGTGAAGTGGGAAAGTTGGGTGAAGTGGGGAGGTTGGGTGGAGTGGGGAGGTTGGGTGGAGTGGGGAGGTTGGGTGGAGTGGGGATGTTGGGTGGAGAGGGGAGGTTGGGTGATTTGGGGAGGTTGGGTGGAGTGGGGAGGTTTGGTGAAGTGGGAAGTTGGGTGAAGTGGGGAGGTTGGGTGATTTGGGGAGGTTGGGTGGAGTGGGGAGGTTTGGTGAAGTGGGGAGGTTGGGTGAAGTGGGGAGGTTGGGTGGAGTGCGGAGGTTGGGTGGAGTGCAGAAGTTGGATGGAGTGCCGAGTTTGGGTGAAGTGGGGAGGTTGGGTGGAGTGGGGAGGTTGGGTTAAGTGGGGAGGTATAGTGCAATGGGGAGGTTGGGTGAAGTGGGGAGGTTGGGTGGAGTGGGAAGGTTGGGTGGAGTGGGGAGGTTGGGTGGAGTGCGGAAGTTGGATGGAGTGCCGAGTTTGGGTGAAGTGGGGAGGTTGGGTGGAGTGGGGAGGTTGGGTGAAGTGGGGAGGTATAGTGGAATGGGGAGGTTGGGTGAAGTGGGGAGGTTGGGTGGAGTGGGGAGGTTGGGTGGAGTGGGGAGGCTGGGTGGAGTTGGGAGGTTGGGTGAAGTGGGGAGGTTAGGTTGAGAGCGAAGGTTGGGTGCAGTGCGGAGGTTGGGTGGAGTGGGGAGGTTGGGTGAAGTGGGGAGGTAGGGTGAAGTGGGGAGGTTGGGTGGAGTGAGGAGGTTGGGTGGAGTGGGGACGTTGGGTGAAGTGGGGAGGTTGGGTGGAGTAGGGAGGTTGGGTGAAGTGGGGAGGTTGGGTTGAGTGCGAACGTTGGGTGGAGTGCGGAGGTTGGGTGGAGTGGGGAGGTTCGGTGAAGTGGGGAGGTTGGGTGAAGTGGGAAGGTTGGGTGAAGTGGGGAGGTTGGGTGGAGTGGGGAGGTTGGGTGGAGTGGGGAGGTTGGGTGGAGTGGGGATGTTGGGTGGAGAGGGGAGGTTGGGTGATTTGGGGAGGTTGGGTGGAGTGGGGAGGTTTGGTGAAGTGGGGAGGTTGGGTGAAGTGGGGAGGTTGGGTGGAGTGCGGAGGTTGGGTGGAGTGCGGAAGTTGGATGGAGTGCCGAGTTTGGGTGAAGTGGGGAGGTTGGGAGGAGTGGGGAGGTTGGGTTAAGTGGGGAGGTATAGTGCAATGGGGAGGTTGGGTGAAGTGGGGAGGTTGGGTGGAGTGGGGAGGTTGGGTGGAGTGGGAAGGCTGGGTGGAGTGCGGAAGTTTGGTGGAGTGCGGAGTTTGGGTGGAATGCGGAGGTTGGGTGGAGTGCGGAAGTTGGGTGGAGTGCGGAAGTTGGGTGGAGTGCGGAAGTTGGGTGGAGTGCGGAGGCTGGGTGGAGTGCGGAGGTTGGATGGAGTGCGGAGGTTGGGTGAAGTGGGGAGGTTGGGTGGAGTGCGGAGATTGGGTGGAGTGCGGAGGTTGGATGGAGTGCGGAGGTTGGGTGAAGTGGGGAGGTTGGGTGGAGTTGGGAGGTTGGGTGATGTGGGGAGGTTGGGTTGAGTGCGAAGGTTGGGTGGAGTGCGGAGGTTGGGTGGAGTGGGGAGGTTGGGTGAAGTGGGGAGGTAGGGTGAAGTGGGGAGGTTGGGTGGAGTGAGGAGGTTGGGTGGAGTGGGGACGTTGGGTGAAGTGGGGAGGTTGGGTGGAGTGGGGAGGTTGGGTGAAGTGGGGAGGTTGGGTTGAGTGCGAACGTTGGGTGGAGTGCGGAGGTTGGATGGAGTGGGGAGGTTCGGTGAAGTGGGGAGGTTGGGTGAAGTGGGAAGGTTGGGTGGAGTGGGGAGGTTGGGTGGTGTGGGGATGTTGGGTGGAGAGGGGAGGTTGGGTGATTTGGGAAGGTTTGGTGGAGTGGGGAGGTTTGGTGAAATGGGGAGGTTGGGTGAAGTGGGGAGGTTGGGTGGAGTGCTGAGGTTGGGTGGAGTGCGGAAGTTGGATGGAGTGCCGAGTTTGGGTGAAGTGGGGAGGTTGGGTGGAGTGGGGAGGTTGGGTTAAGTGGGGAGGTATAGTGCAATGGGGAGGTTGGGTGAAGTGGGGAGGTTGGGTGGAGTAGAGAGGTTGGGTGGAGTGGGGAGGTTGGGTGGAGTGCGGAAGTTGGATGGAGTGCCGAGTTTGGGTGAAGTGGGGAGGTTGGGTGGAGTGGGGAGGTTGGGTTGAGTGCGAAGGTTGGGTGGAGTGCGGAGGTTGGGTGGAGTGGAGAGGTTGGGTGAAGTGGGGAGGTAGGGTGAAGTGGGGAGGTTGGGTGGAGTGAGGAGGTTGGGTGGAGTGGGGACGTTGGGTGAAGTGGGGAGGTTGGGTGGAGTGGGGAGGTTGGGTGAAGTGGGGAGGTTGGGTTGAGTGCGAACGTTGGGTGGAGTGCGGAGGTTGGGTGGAGTGGGGAGGTTCGGTGAAGTGGGGAGGTTGGGTGAAGTGGGAAGGTTGGGTGGAGTGGGGAGGTTGGGTGGTGTGGGGATGTTGGGTGGAGAGGGGAGGTTGGGTGATTTGGGGAGGTTGGGTGGAGTGGGGAGGTTTGGTGAAATGGGGAGGTTGGGTGAAGTGGGGAGGTTGGGTGGAGTGCGGAGGTTGGGTGGAGTGCGGAAGTTGGATGGAGTGCCGAATTTGGGTGAAGTGGGGAGGTTGGGTGGAGTGGGGAGGTTGGGTTAAGTGGGGAGGTATAGTGCAATGGGGAGGTTGGGTGAAGTGGGGAGGTTGGGTGGAGTGGGGAGGTTGGGTGGAGTGGGGAGGTTGGGTGGAGTGCGGAAGTTGGATGGAGTGCCGAGTTTGGGTGAAGTGGGGAGGTTGGGTGGAGTGGGGAGGTTGGGTGAAGTGGGGAGGTATAGTGGAATGGGGAGGTTGGGTGAAGTGGGGAGGTTGGGTGGAGTGGGGAGGTTGGGTGGAGTGGGGAGGCTGGGTGGAGTTGGGAGGTTGGGTGAAGTGGGGAGGTTAGGTTGAGAGCGAAGGTTGGGTGCAGTGCGGAGGTTGGGTGGAGTGGGGAGGTTGGGTGAAGTGGGGAGGTAGGGTGAAGTGGGGAGGTTGGGTGGAGTGAGGAAGTTGGGTGGAGTGGGGACGTTGGGTGAAGTGGGGAGGTTGGGTGGAGTGGGGAGGTTGGGTGAAGTGGGGAGGTTGGGTTGAGTGCGAACGTTGGGTGGAGTGCGGAGGTTGGGTGGAGTGGGGAGGTTCGGTGAAGTGGGGAGGTTGGGTGAAGTGGGAAGGTTGGGTGAAGTGGGGAGGTTGGGTGGAGTGGGGAGGTTGGGTGGAGTGGGGAGGTTGGGTGGAGTGGGGATGTTGGGTGGAGAGGGGAGGTTGGGTGATTTGGGGAGGTTGGGTGGAGTGGGGAGGTTTGGTGAAGTGGGGAGGTTGGGTGAAGTGGGGAGGTTGGGTGGAGTGCGGAGGTTGGGTGGAGTGCGGAAGTTGGATGGAGTGCCGAGTTTGGGTGAAGTGGGGAGGTTGGGAGGAGTGGGGAGGTTGGGTTAAGTGGGGAGGTATAGTGCAATGGGGAGGTTGGGTGAAGTGGGGAGGTTGGGTGGAGTGGGGAGGTTGGGTGGAGTGGGAAGGCTGGGTGGAGTGCGGAAGTTTGGTGGAGTGCGGAGTTTGGGTGGAATGCGGAGGTTGGGTGGAGTGCGGAAGTTGGGTGGAGTGCGGAAGTTGGGTGGAGTGCGGAAGTTGGGTGGAGTGCGGAGGCTGGGTGGAGTGCGGAGGTTGGATGGAGTGCGGAGGTTGGGTGAAGTGGGGAGGTTGGGTGGAGTGCGGAGATTGGGTGGAGTGCGGAGGTTGGGTGAAGTGGGGAGGTTGGGTGGAGTTGGGAGGTTGGGTGATGTGGGGAGGTTGGGTTGAGTGCGAAGGTTGGGTGGAGTGCGGAGGTTGGGTGGAGTGGGGAGGTTGGGTGAAGTGGGGAGGTAGGGTGAAGTGGGGAGGTTGGGTGGAGTGAGGAGGTTGGGTGGAGTGGGGACGTTGGGTGAAGTGGGGAGGTTGGGTGGAGTGGGGAGGTTGGGTGAAGTGGGGAGGTTGGGTTGAGTGCGAACGTTGGGTGGAGTGCGGAGGTTGGGTGGAGTGGGGAGGTTCGGTGAAGTGGGGAGGTTGGGTGAAGTGGGAAGGTTGGGTGGAGTGGGGAGGTTGGGTGGTGTGGGGATGTTGGGTGGAGAGGGGAGGTTGGGTGATTTGGGAAGGTTTGGTGGAGTGGGGAGGTTTGGTGAAATGGGGAGGTTGGGTGAAGTGGGGAGGTTGGGTGGAGTGCTGAGGTTGGGTGGAGTGCGGAAGTTGGATGGAGTGCCGAGTTTGGGTGAAGTGGGGAGGTTGGGTGGAGTGGGGAGGTTGGGTTAAGTGGGGAGGTATAGTGCAATGGGGAGGTTGGGTGAAGTGGGGAGGTTGGGTGGAGTAGAGAGGTTGGGTGGAGTGGGGAGGTTGGGTGGAGTGCGGAAGTTGGATGGAGTGCCGAGTTTGGGTGAAGTGGGGAGGTTGGGTGGAGTGGGGAGGTTGGGTTGAGTGCGAAGGTTGGGTGGAGTGCGGAGGTTGGGTGGAGTGGAGAGGTTGGGTGAAGTGGGGAGGTAGGGTGAAGTGGGGAGGTTGGGTGGAGTGAGGAGGTTGGGTGGAGTGGGGACGTTGGGTGAAGTGGGGAGGTTGGGTGGAGTGGGGAGGTTGGGTGAAGTGGGGAGGTTGGGTTGAGTGCGAACGTTGGGTGGAGTGCGGAGGTTGGGTGGAGTGGGGAGGTTCGGTGAAGTGGGGAGGTTGGGTGAAGTGGGAAGGTTGGGTGGAGTGGGGAGGTTGGGTGGTGTGGGGATGTTGGGTGGAGAGGGGAGGTTGGGTGATTTGGGGAGGTTGGGGGAATTGGGGAGGTTTGGTGAAATGGGGAGGTTGGGTGAAGTGGGGAGGTTGGGTGGAGTGCGGAGGTTGGGTGGAGTGCGGAAGTTGGATGGAGTGCCGAATTTGGGTGAAGTGGGGAGGTTGGGTGGAGTGGGGAGGTTGGGTTAAGTGGGGAGGTATAGTGCAATGGGGAGGTTGGGTGAAGTGGGGAGGTTGGGTGGAGTGGGGAGGTTGGGTGGAGTGGGGAGGTTGGGTGGAGTGCGGAAGTTGGATGGAGTGCCGAGTTTGGGTGAAGTGGGGAGGTTGGGTGGAGTGGGGAGGTTGGGTGAAGTGGGGAGGTATAGTGGAATGGGGAGGTTGGGTGAAGTGGGGAGGTTGGGTGGAGTGGGGAGGTTGGGTGGAGTGGGGAGGCTGGGTGGAGTGGGGAGGTTGGTTGGAGTGGGGAGGTTGCGTGGTGTGCGGAAGTTTGGTGGAGTGCGGAGTTTGGGTGGAATGCGGAGGTTGGGTGGAGTGCGGAAGTTGGGTGGAGTGCGGAAGTTGGGTGGAGTGCGGAAGTTGGGTGGAGTGCGGAGGTTGGGTGGAGTGCGGAGGTTGGATGGAGTGCCGAGTTTGGGTGAAGTGGGGAGGTTGGGTGGAGTGGGGAGGTTGGGTGAAGTGGGGAGGTATAGTGGAATGGGGAGGTTGGGTGAAGTGGGGAGGTTGGGTGGCGTGGGGAGGTTGGGTGGAGTGGGGAGGTTGGGTGGAGTGGGGAGGTTGGTTGGAGTGGGGAGGTTTGTTGGAGTGGGGAGGTTGCGTGGAGTGCGGAAGTTTGGTGGAGTGCGGAGTTTGGGTGGAGTGCGGTGGTTGGGTGGAGTGCGGAAGTTGGGTAGAGTGCGGAGTTTGGGTGGAGTGCGGTGGTTGGATGGAGTGCCGAGTTTGGGTGGAGTGCGGAGGTTGGGTGGTGGGCGGAAGTTGGTTGGAGTGCGGAGGTTGGGTGGAGTGCGGAGGTTGGATGGAGTGCGGAGGTTGGGTGAAGTGGGGAGGTTGGGTGGAGTTGGGAGGTTGGGTGAAGTGGGGAGGTTAGGTTGAGAGCGAAGGTTGGGTGGAGTGCGGAGGTTGGGTGGAGTGGGGAGGTTGGGTGAAGTGGGGAGGTAGGGTGAAGTGGGGAGGTTGGGTGGAGTGAGGAGGTTGGGTGGAGTGGGGACGTTGGTGAAGTGGGGAGGTTGGGTGGAGTGGGGAGGTTGGGTGAAGTGGGGAGGTTGGGTTGAGTGCGAACGTTGGGTGGAGTGCGGAGGTTGGGTGGAGTGGGGAGTTTCGGTGAAGTGGGGAGGTTGGGTGAAGTGGGAAGGTTGGGTGAAGTGGGGAGGTTGGGTGGAGTGGGGAGGTTGGGTGGAGTGGGGAGGTTGGGTGGAGTGGGGATGTTGGGTGGAGAGGGGAGGTTGGGTGATTTGGGGAGGTTGGGTGGAGTGGGGAGGTTTGGTGAAGTGGGGAGGTTGGGTGAAGTGGGGAGGTTGGGTGGAGTGCGGAGGTTGGGTGGAGTGCGGAAGTTGGATGGAGTGCCGAGTTTGGGTGAAGTGGGGAGGTTGGGTGGAGTGGGGAGGTTGGGTTAAGTGGGGAGGTATAGTGCAATGGGGAGGTTGGGTGAAGTGGGGAGGTTGGGTGGAGTGGGGAGGTTGGTTGGAGTGGGGAGGTTGGGTGGAGTGCGGAAGTTGGATGGAGTGCCGAGTTTGGGTGAAGTGGGGAGGTTGGGTGGAGTGGGGAGGTTGGGTGAAGTGGGGAGGTTGGGTGGAGTGGGGAGGTTGGGTGGAGTGGGGAGGCTGGGTGGAGTGGGGAGGTTGGTTGGAGTGGGGAGGTTGCGTGGAGTGCGGAAGTTTGGTGGAGTGCGGAGTTTGGGTGGAATGCGGAGGTTGGGTGGAGTGCGGAAGTTGGGTGGAGTGCGGATGTTGGGTGGAGTGCGGAAGTTGGGTGGAGTGCGGAGGTTGGGTGGAGTGCGGAGGTTGGATGGAGTGCCGAGTTTGGGTGAAGTGGGGAGGTTGGGTGGAGTGTGGAGGTTGGTTGAAGTGGGGAGGTATAGTGGAATGGGGAGGTTGTGTGGAGTGGGGAGGTTGGTTGGAGTGGGGAGGTTGCGTGGAGTGCGGAAGTTTGGTGGAGTGCGGAGTTTGGGTGGAGTGCGGAGGTTGGGTGGAGTGCGGAGGTTGGGTGGAGTGCGGAGATTGGGTGGAGTGCGGAGGTTGGATGGAGTGCGGAGGTTGGGTGAAGTGGGGAGGTTGGGTGGAGTTGGGAGGTTGGGTGAAGTGGGGAGGTTGGGTTGAGTGCGAAGGTTGGGTGGAGTGCGGAGGTTGGGTGGAGTGGGGAGGTTGGGTGAAGTGGGGAGGTAGGGTGAAGTGGGGAGGTTGGGTGGAGTGAGGAGGTTGGGTGGAGTGGGGACGTTGGGTGAAGTGGGGAGGTTGGGTGGAGTGGGGAGGTTGGGGGAAGTGGGGAGGTTGGGTTGAGTGCGAACGTTGGGTGGAGTGCGGAGGTTAGGTGGAGTGGGGAGGTTCGGTGAAGTGGGGAGGTTGGGTGAAGTGGGAAAGTTGGGTGAAGTGGGGAGGTTGGATGGAGTGGGGAGGTTGGGTGGAGTGGGGAGGTTGGGTGGAGTGGGGATGTTGGGTGGAGAGGGGAGGTTGGGTGATTTGGGGAGGTTGGGTGGAGTGGGGAGGTTGGGTGAAGTGGGGAGGTTGGGTTGAGTGCGAACGTTGGGTGGAGTGCGGAGGTTGGGTGGAGTGGGGAGGTTCGGTGAAGTGGGGAGGTTGGGTGAAGTGGGAAGGTTGGGTGGAGTGGGGAGGTTGGGTGGTGTGGGGATGTTGGGTGGAGAGGGGAGGTTGGGTGATTTGGGGAGGTTGGGTGGAGTGGGGAGGTTTGGTGAAATGGGGAGGTTGGGTGAAGTGGGGAGGTTGGGTGGAGTGCGGAGGTTGGGTGGAGTGCGGAAGTTGGATGGAGTGCCGAATTTGGGTGAAGTGGGGAGGTTGGGTGGAGTGGGGAGGTTGGGTTAAGTGGGGAGGTATAGTGCAATGGGGAGGTTGGGTGAAGTGGGGAGGTTGGGTGGAGTGGGGAGGTTGGGTGGAATGGGGAGGTTGGGTGGAGTGCGGAAGTTGGATGGAGTTCCGAGTTTGGGTGAAGTGGGGAGGTTGGGTGGAGTGGGGAGGTTGGGTGAAGTGGGGAGGTATAGTGGAATGGGGAGGTTGGGTGAAGTGGGGAGGTTGGGTGGAGTGGGGAGGTTGGGTGGAGTGGGGAGGCTGGGTGGAGTGGGGAGGTTGGTTGGAGTGGGGAGGTTGCGTGGTGTGCGGAAGTTTGGTGGAGTGCGGAGTTTGGGTGGAATGCGGAGGTTGGGTGGAGTGCGGAAGTTGGGTGGAGTGCGGAAGTTGGGTGGAGTGCGGAAGTTGGGTGGAGTGCGGAGGTTGGGTGGAGTGCGGAGGTTGGATGGAGTGCCGAGTTTGGGTGAAGTGGGGAGGTTGGGTGGAGTGGGGAGGTTGGGTGAAGTGGGGAGGTATAGTGGAATGGGGAGGTTGGGTGAAGTGGGGAGGTTGGGTGGCGTGGGGAGGTTGGGTGGAGTGGGGAGGTTGGGTGGAGTGGGGAGGTTGGTTGGAGTGGGGAGGTTGGTTGGAGTGGGGAGGTTGCGTGGAGTGCGGAGGTTGGGTGGAGTGCGGAAGTTGGGTAGAGTGCGGAAGTTGGGTGGAGTGCGGAGGTTGGGTGGTGGGCGGAAGTTGGTTGGAGTGCGGAGGTTGGGTGGAGTGCGGAGGTTGGATGGAGTGCGGAGGTTGGGTGAAGTGGGGAGGTTGGGTGGAGTTGGGAGGTTGGGTGAAGTGGGGAGGTTAGGTTGAGAGCGAAGGTTGGGTGGAGTGCGGAGGTTGGGTGGAGTGGGGAGGTTGGGTGAAGTGGGGAGGTAGGGTGAAGTGGGGAGGTTGGGTGGAGTGAGGAGGTTGGGTGGAGTGGGGACGTTGGTGAAGTGGGGAGGTTGGGTGGAGTGGGGAGGTTGGGTGAAGTGGGGAGGTTGGGTTGAGTGCGAACGTTGGGTGGAGTGCGGAGGTTGGGTGGAGTGGGGAGTTTCGGTGAAGTGGGGAGGTTGGGTGAAGTGGGAAGGTTGGGTGAAGTGGGGAGGTTGGGTGGAGTGGGGAGGTTGGGTGGAGTGGGGAGGTTGGGTGGAGTGGGGATGTTGGGTGGAGAGGGGAGGTTGGGTGATTTGGGGAGGTTGGGTGGAGTGGGGAGGTTTGGTGAAGTGGGGAGGTTGGGTGAAGTGGGGAGGTTGGGTGGAGTGCGGAGGTTGGGTGGAGTGCGGAAGTTGGATGGAATGCCGAGTTTGGGTGAAGTGGGGAGGTTAGGTGGAGTGGGGAGGTTGGGTTAAGTGGGGAGGTATAGTGCAATGGGGAGGTTGGGTGAAGTGGGGAGGTTGGGTGGAGTGGGGAGGTTGGTTGGAGTGGGGAGGTTGGGTGGAGTGCGGAAGTTGGATGGAGTGCCGAGTTTGGGTGAAGTGGGGAGGTTGGGTGGAGTGGGGAGGTTGGGTGAAGTGGGGAGGTTGGGTGGAGTGGGGAGGTTGGGTGGAGTGGGGAGGCTGGGTGGAGTGGGGAGGTTGGTTGGAGTGGGGAGGTTGCGTGGAGTGCGGAAGTTTGGTGGAGTGCGGAGTTTGGGTGGAATGCGGAGGTTGGGTGGAGTGCGGAAGTTGGGTGGAGTGCGGATGTTGGGTGGAGTGCGGAAGTTGGGTGGAGTGCGGAGGTTGGGTGGAGTGCGGAGGTTGGATGGAGTGCCGAGTTTGGGTGAAGTGGGGAGGTTGGGTGGAGTGTGGAGGTTGGTTGAAGTGGGGAGGTATAGTGGAATGGGGAGGTTGTGTGGAGTGGGGAGGTTGGTTGGAGTGGGGAGGTTGCGTGGAGTGCGGAAGTTTGGTGGAGTGCCGAGTTTGGGTGGAGTGCGGAGGTTGGGTAGAGTGCGGAGGTTGGGTGGAGTGCGGAGATTGGGTGGAGTGCGGAGGTTGGATGGAGTGCGGAGGTTGGGTGAAGTGGGGAGGTTGGGTGGAGTTGGGAGGTTGGGTGAAGTGGGGAGGTTGGGTTGAGTGCGAAGGTTGGGTGGAGTGCGGAGGTTGGGTGGAGTGGGGAGGTTGGGTGAAGTGGGGAGGTAGGGTGAAGTGGGGAGGTTGGGTGGAGTGAGGAGGTTGGGTGGAGTGGGGACGTTGGGTGAAGTGGGGAGGTTGGGTGGAGTGGGGAGGTTGGGGGAAGTGGGGAGGTTGGGTTGAGTGCGAACGTTGGGTGGAGTGCGGAGGTTGGGTGGAGTGGGGAGGTTCGGTGAAGTGGGGAGGTTGGGTGAAGTGGGAAAGTTGGGTGAAGTGGGGAGGTTGGATGGAGTGGGGAGATTGGGTGGAGTGGGGAGGTTGGGTGGAGTGGGGATGTTGGGTGGAGAGGGGAGGTTGGGTGATTTGGGGAGGTTGGGTGGAGTGGGGAGGTTTGGTGAAGTGGGGAGGTTGGGTGAAGTGGGGAGGTTGGGTGATTTGGGGAGGTTGGGTGGAGTGGGGAGGTTTGGTGAAGTGGGGAGGTTGGGTGAAGTGGGGAGGTTGGGTGGAGTGCGGAGGTTGGGTGGAGTGCGGAAGTTGGATGGAGTGCCGAGTTTGGGTGAAGTGGGGAGGTTGGGTGGAGTGGGGAGGTTGGGTTAAGTGGGGAGGTATAGTGCAATGGGGAGGTTGGGTGAAGTGGGGAGGTTGGGTGGAGTGGGAAGGTTGGGTGGAGTGGGGAGGTTGGGTGGAGTGCGGAAGTTGGATGGAGTGCCGAGTTTGGGTGAAGTGGGGAGGTTGGGTGGAGTGGGGAGGTTGGGTGAAGTGGGGAGGTATAGTGGAATGGGGAGGTTGGGTGAAGTGGGGAGGTTGGGTGGAGTGGGGAGGTTGGGTGGAGTGGGGAGGCTGGGTGGAGTTGGGAGGTTGGGTGAAGTGGGGAGGTTGGGTGAAGTGGGGAGGTTGGGTTGAGTGCGAAGGTTGGGTGGAGTGCGGAGGTTGGGTGGAGTGGGGAGGTTTGGTGAAGTGGGGAGGTTGGGTGAAGTGGGGAGGTTGGGTGGAGTGCGGAGGTTGGGTGGAGTGCGGAAGTTGGATGGAGTGCCGAGTTTGGGTGAAGTGGGGAGGTTGGGAGGAGTGGGGAGGTTGGGTTAAGTGGGGAGGTATAGTGCAATGGGGAGGTTGGGTGAAGTGGGGAGGTTGGGTGGAGTGGGGAGGTTGGGTGGAGTGGGAAGGCTGGGTGGAGTGCGGAAGTTTGGTGGAGTGCGGAGTTTGGGTGGAATGCGGAGGTTGGGTGGAGTGCGGAAGTTGGGTGGAGTGCGGAAGTTGGGTGGAGTGCGGAAGTTGCGTGGAGTGCGGAGGCTGGGTGGAGTGCGGAGGTTGGATGGAGTGCGGAGGTTGGGTGAAGTGGGGAGGTTGGGTGGAGTGCGGAGATTGGGTGGAGTGCGGAGGTTGGATGGAGTGCGGAGGTTGGGTGAAGTGGGGAGGTTGGGTGGAGTTGGGAGGTTGGGTGAAGTGGGGAGGTTGGGTTGAGTGCGAAGGTTGGTGGAGTGCGGAGGTTGGGTGGAGTGGGGAGGTTGGGTGAAGTGGGGAGGTAGGGTGAAGTGGGGAGGTTGGGTGGAGTGAGGAGGTTGGGTGGATTGGGGACGTTGGGTGAAGTGGGGAGGTTGGGTGGAGTGGGGAGGTTGGGTGAAGTGGGGAGGTTGGGTTGAGTGCGAACGTTGGGTGGAGTGCGGAGGTTGGGTGGAGTGGGGAGGTTCGGTGAAGTGGGGAGGTTGGGTGAAGTGGGAAGGTTGGGTGAAGTGGGGAGGTTGGGTGGAGTGGGGAGGTTGGGTGGAGTGGGGAGGTTGGGTGGAGTGGGGATGTTGGGTGGAGAGGGGAGGTTAGGTGATTTGGGGAGGTTGGGTGGAGTGGGGAGGTTTGGTGAAGTGGGGAGGTTGGGTGAAGTGGGGAGGTTGGGTGGAGTTGGGAGGTTGGGTGAAGTGGGGAGGTTGGGTGGAGTGGGGAGGTTGGGGGAAGTGGGGAGGTTGGGTGGAGTGGGGAGGTTGGGTTAAGTGGGGAGGTATAGTGCAATGGGGAGGTTGGGTGAAGTGGGGAGGTTGGGTGGAGTGGGGAGGTTGGTTGGAGTGGGGAGGTTGGGTGGAGTGCGGAAGTTGGGTGAAGTGGGGAGGTTGGGTGGTGTGCGGAAGTTTGGTGGAGTGCGGAGTTTGGGTGGAATGCGGAGGTTGGGTGGAGTGCGGAAGTTGGGTGGAGTGCGGAAGTTGGGTGGAGTGCGGAAGTTGGGTGGAGTGCGGAGGCTGGGTGGAGTGCGGAGGTTGGATGGAGTGCGGAGGTTGGGTGAAGTGGGGAGGTTGGGTGGAGTGCGGAGATTGGGTGGAGTGCGGAGGTTGGATGGAGTGCGGAGGTTGGGTGAAGTGGGGAGGTTGGGTGGAGTTGGGAGGTTGGGTGATGTGGGGAGGTTGGGTTGAGTGCGAAGGTTGGGTGGAGTGCGGAGGTTGGGTGGAGTGGGGAGGTTGGGTGAAGTGGGGAGGTAGGGTGAAGTGGGGAGGTTGGGTGGAGTGAGGAGGTTGGGTGGAGTGGGGACGTTGGGTGAAGTGGGGAGGTTGGGTGGAGTGGGGAGGTTGGGTGAAGTGGGGAGGTTGGGTTGAGTGCGAACGTTGGGTGGAGTGCGGAGGTTGGATGGAGTGGGGAGGTTCGGTGAAGTGGGAAGGTTGGGTGGAGTGGGGAGGTTGGGTGGTGTGGGGATGTTGGGTGGAGAGGGGAGGTTGGGTGATTTGGGAAGGTTTGGTGGAGTGGGGAGGTTTGGTGAAATGGGGAGGTTGGGTGAAGTGGGGAGGTTGGGTGGAGTGCTGAGGTTGGGTGGAGTGCGGAAGTTGGATGGAGTGCCGAGTTTGGGTGAAGTGGGGAGGTTGGGTGGAGTGGGGAGGTTGGGTTAAGTGGGGAGGTATAGTGCAATGGGGAGGTTGGGTGAAGTGGGGAGGTTGGGTGGAGTAGAGAGGTTGGGTGGAGTGGGGAGGTTGGGTGGAGTGCGGAAGTTGGATGGAGTGCCGAGTTTGGGTGAAGTGGGGAGGTTGGGTGGAGTGGGGAGGTTGGGTTGAGTGCGAAGGTTGGGTGGAGTGCGGAGGTTGGGTGGAGTGGAGAGGTTGGGTGAAGTGGGGAGGTAGGGTGAAGTGGGGAGGTTGGGTGGAGTGAGGAGGTTGGGTGGAGTGGGGACGTTGGGTGAAGTGGGGAGGTTGGGTGGAGTGGGGAGGTTGGGTGAAGTGGGGAGGTTGGGTTGAGTGCGAACGTTGGGTGGAGTGCGGAGGTTGGGTGGAGTGGGGAGGTTCGGTGAAGTGGGGAGGTTGGGTGAAGTGGGAAGGTTGGGTGGAGTGGGGAGGTTGGGTGGTGTGGGGATGTTGGGTGGAGAGGGGAGGTTGGGTGATTTGGGGAGGTTGGGTGGAGTGGGGAGGTTTGGTGAAATGGGGAGGTTGGGTGAAGTGGGGAGGTTGGGTGGAGTGCGGAGGTTGGGTGGAGTGCGGAAGTTGGATGGAGTGCCGAATTTGGGTGAAGTGGGGAGGTTGGGTGGAGTGGGGAGGTTGGGTTAAGTGGGGAGGTATAGTGCAATGGGGAGGTTGGGTGAAGTGGGGAGGTTGGGTGGAGTGGGGAGGTTGGGTGGAATGGGGAGGTTGGGTGGAGTGCGGAAGTTGGATGGAGTGCCGAGTTTGGGTGAAGTGGGGAGGTTGGGTGGAGTGGGGAGGTTGGGTGAAGTGGGGAGGTATAGTGGAATGGGGAGGTTGGGTGAAGTGGGGAGGTTGGGTGGAGTGGGGAGGTTGGGTGGAGTGGGGAGGCTGGGTGGAGTTGGGAGGTTGGGTGAAGTGGGGAGGTTAGGTTGAGAGCGAAGGTTGGGTGCAGTGCGGAGGTTGGGTGGAGTGGGGAGGTTGGGTGAAGTGGGGAGGTAGGGTGAAGTGGGGAGGATGGGTGGAGTGAGGAGGTTGGGTGGAGTGGGGACGTTGGGTGAAGTGGGGAGGTTGGGTGGAGTGGGGAGGTTGGGTGAAGTGGGGAGGTTGGGTTGAGTGCGAACGTTGGGTGGAGTGCGGAGGTTGGGTGGAGTGGGGAGGTTCGGTGAAGTGGGGAGGTTGGGTGAAGTGGGAAGGTTGGGTGAAGTGGGGAGGTTGGGTGGAGTGGGGAGGTTGGGTGGAGTGGGGAGGTTGGGTGGAGTGGGGATGTTGGGTGGAGAGGGGAGGTTGGGTGATTTGGGGAGGTTGGGTGGAGTGGGGAGGTTTGGTGAAGTGGGGAGGTTGGGTGAAGTGGGGAAGTTGGGTGGAGTGCGGAGGTTGGGTGGAGTGCGGAAGTTGGATGGAGTGCCGAGTTTGGGTGAAGTGGGGAGGTTGGGAGGAGTGGGGAGGTTGGGTTAAGTGGGGAGGTATAGTGCAATGGGGAGGTTGGGTGAAGTGGGGAGGTTGGGTGGAGTGGGGAGGTTGGGTGGAGTGGGAAGGCTGGGTGGAGTGCGGAAGTTTGGTGGAGTGCGGAGTTTGGGTGGAATGCGGAGGTTGGGTGGAGTGCGGAAGTTGGGTGGAGTGCGGAAGTTGGGTGGAGTGCGGAAGTTGGGTGGAGTGCGGAGGCTGGGTGGAGTGCGGAGGTTGGATGGAGTGCGGAGGTTGGGTGAAGTGGGGAGGTTGGGTGGAGTGCGGAGATTGGGTGGAGTGCGGAGGTTGGATGGAGTGCGGAGGTTGGGTGAAGTGGGGAGGTTGGGTGGAGTTGGGAGGTTGGGTGATGTGGGGAGGTTGGGTTGAGTGCGAAGGTTGGGTGGAGTGCGGAGGTTGGGTGGAGTGGGGAGGTTGGGTGAAGTGGGGAGGTAGGGTGAAGTGGGGAGGTTGGGTGGAGTGAGGAGGTTGGGTGGAGTGGGGACGTTGGGTGAAGTGGGGAGGTTGGGTGGAGTGGGGAGGTTGGGTGAAGTGGGGAGGTTGGGTTGAGTGCGAACGTTGGGTGGAGTGCGGAGGTTGGGTGGAGTGGGGAGGTTCGGTGAAGTGGGGAGGTTGGGTGAAGTGGGAAGGTTGGGTGGAGTGGGGAGGTTGGGTGGTGTGGGGATGTTGGGTGGAGAGGGGAGGTTGGGTGATTTGGGAAGGTTTGGTGGAGTGGGGAGGTTTGGTGAAATGGGGAGGTTGGGTGAAGTGGGGAGGTTGGGTGGAGTGCTGAGGTTGGGTGGAGTGCGGAAGTTGGATGGAGTGCCGAGTTTGGGTGAAGTGGGGAGGTTGGGTGGAGTGGGGAGGTTGGGTTAAGTGGGGAGGTATAGTGCAATGGGGAGGTTGGGTGAAGTGGGGAGGTTGGGTGGAGTAGAGAGGTTGGGTGGAGTGGGGAGGTTGGGTGGAGTGCGGAAGTTGGATGGAGTGCCGAGTTTGGGTGAAGTGGGGAGGTTGGGTGGAGTGGGGAGGTTGGGTTGAGTGCGAAGGTTGGGTGGAGTGCGGAGGTTGGGTGGAGTGGAGAGGTTGGGTGAAGTGGGGAGGTAGGGTGAAGTGGGGAGGTTGGGTGGAGTGAGGAGGTTGGGTGGAGTGGGGACGTTGGGTGAAGTGGGGAGGTTGGGTGGAGTGGGGAGGTTGGGTGAAGTGGGGAGGTTGGGTTGAGTGCGAACGTTGGGTGGAATGCGGAGGTTGGGTGGAGTGGGGAGGTTCGGTGAAGTGGGGAGGTTGGGTGAAGTGGGAAGGTTGGGTGGAGTGGGGAGGTTGGGTGGTGTGGGGATGTTGGGTGGAGAGGGGAGGTTGGGTGATTTGGGGAGGTTGGGTGGAGTGGGGAGGTTTGGTGAAATGGGGAGGTTGGGTGAAGTGGGGAGGTTGGGTGGAGTGCGGAGGTTGGGTGGAGTGCGGAAGTTGGATGGAGTGCCGAATTTGGGTGAAGTGGGGAGGTTGGGTGGAGTGGGGAGGTTGGGTTAAGTGGGGAGGTATAGTGCAATGGGGAGGTTGGGTGAAGTGGGGAGGTTGGGTGGAGTGGGGAGGTTGGGTGGAGTGGGGAGGTTGGGTGGAGTGCGGAAGTTGGATGGAGTGCCGAGTTTGGGTGAAGTGGGGAGGTTGGGTGGAGTGGGGAGGTTGGGTGAAGTGGGGAGGTATAGTGGAATGGGGAGGTTGGGTGAAGTGGGGAGGTTGGGTGGAGTGGGGAGGTTGGGTGGAGTGGGGAGGCTGGGTGGAGTGGGGAGGTTGGTTGGAGTGGGGAGGTTGCGTGGTGTGCGGAAGTTTGGTGGAGTGCGGAGTTTGGGTGGAATGCGGAGGTTGGGTGGAGTGCGGAAGTTGGGTGGAGTGCGGAAGTTGGGTGGAGTGCGGAAGTTGGGTGGAGTGCGGAGGTTGGGTGGAGTGCGGAGGTTGGATGGAGTGCCGAGTTTGGGTGAAGTGGGGAGGTTGGGTGGAGTGGGGAGGTTGGGTGAAGTGGGGAGGTATAGTGGAATGGGGAGGTTGGGTGAAGTGGGGAGGTTGGGTGGCGTGGGGAGGTTGGGTGGAGTGGGGAGGTTGGGTGGAGTGGGGAGGTTGGTTGGAGTGGGGAGGTTTGTTGGAGTGGGGAGGTTGCGTGGAGTGCGGAAGTTTGGTGGAGTGCGGAGTTTGGGTGGAGTGCGGTGGTTGGGTGGAGTGCGGAAGTTGGGTAGAGTGCGGAAGTTGGGTGGAGTGCGGAGGTTGGGTGGTGGGCGGAAGTTGGTTGGAGTGCGGAGGTTGGGTGGAGTGCGGAGGTTGGATGGAGTGCGGAGGTTGGGTGAAGTGGGGAGGTTGGGTGGAGTTGGGAGGTTGGGTGAAGTGGGGAGGTTAGGTTGAGAGCGAAGGTTGGGTGGAGTGCGGAGGTTGGGTGGAGTGGGGAGGTTGGGTGAAGTGGGGAGGTAGGGTGAAGTGGGGAGGTTGGGTGGAGTGAGGAGGTTGGGTGGAGTGGGGACGTTGGTGAAGTGGGGAGGTTGGGTGGAGTGGGGAGGTTGGGTGAAGTGGGGAGGTTGGGTTGAGTGCGAACGTTGGGTGGAGTGCGGAGGTTGGGTGGAGTGGGGAGTTTCGGTGAAGTGGGGAGGTTGGGTGAAGTGGGAAGGTTGGGTGAAGTGGGGAGGTTGGGTGGAGTGGGGAGGTTGGGTGGAGTGGGGAGGTTGGGTGGAGTGGGGATGTTGGGTGGAGAGGGGAGGTTGGGTGATTTGGGGAGGTTGGGTGGAGTGGGGAGGTTTGGTGAAGTGGGGAGGTTGGGTGAAGTGGGGAGGTTGGGTGGAGTGCGGAGGTTGGGTGGAGTGCGGAAGTTGGATGGAGTGCCGAGTTTGGGTGAAGTGGGGAGGTTGGGTGGAGTGGGGAGGTTGGGTTAAGTGGGGAGGTATAGTGCAATGGGGAGGTTGGGTGAAGTGGGGAGGTTGGGTGGAGTGGGGAGGTTGGTTGGAGTGGGGAGGTTGGGTGGAGTGCGGAAGTTGGATGGAGTGCCGAGTTTGGGTGAAGTGGGGAGGTTGGGTGGAGTGGGGAGGTTGGGTGAAGTGGGGAGGTTGGGTGGAGTGGGGAGGTTGGGTGGAGTGGGGAGGCTGGGTGGAGTGGGGAGGTTGGTTGGAGTGGGGAGGTTGCGTGGAGTGCGGAAGTTTGGTGGAGTGCGGAGTTTGGGTGGAATGCGGAGGTTGGGTGGAGTGCGGAAGTTGGGTGGAGTGCGGATGTTGGGTGGAGTGCGGAAGTTGGGTGGAGTGCGGAGGTTGGGTGGAGTGCCGAGGTTGGATGGAGTGCCGAGTTTGGGTGAAGTGGGGAGGTTGGGTGGAGTGTGGAGGTTGGTTGAAGTGGGGAGGTATAGTGGAATGGGGAGGTTGTGTGGAGTGGGGAGGTTGGTTGGAGTGGGGAGGTTGCGTGGAGTGCGGAAGTTTGGTGGAGTGCGGAGTTTGGGTGGAGTGCGGAGGTTGGGTGGAGTGCGGAGGTTGGGTGGAGTGCGGAGATTGGGTGGAGTGCGGAGGTTGGATGGAGTGCGGAGGTTGGGTGAAGTGGG
The DNA here is from genome assembly GCA_964017155.1 of Oasisia sp. SBJ-2009. Taxonomy (NCBI): domain Eukaryota; kingdom Metazoa; phylum Annelida; class Polychaeta; order Sabellida; family Siboglinidae; genus Oasisia; species Oasisia sp. SBJ-2009. Next base: position 30,933,363 of record OZ024859.1, read on the forward strand.
GAGGTTGGGTGGAGTTGGGAGGTTGGGTGAAGTGGGGAGGTTGGGTTGAGTGCGAAGGTTGGGTGGAGTGCGGAGGTTGGGTGGAGTGGGGAGGTTGGGTGAAGTGGGGAGGTAGGGTGAAGTGGGGAGGTTGGGTGGAGTGAGGAGGTTGGGTGGAGTGGGGACGTTGGGTGAAGTGGGGAGGTTGGGTGGAGTGGGGAGGTTGGGGGAAGTGGGGAGGTTGGGTTGAGTGCGAACGTTGGGTGGAGTGCGGAGGTTAGGTGGAGTGGGGAGGTTCGGTGAAGTGGGGAGGTTGGGTGAAGTGGGAAAGTTGGGTGAAGTGGGGAGGTTGGATGGAGTGGGGAGGTTGGGTGGAGTGGGGAGGTTGGGTGGAGTGGGGATGTTGGGTGGAGAGGGGAGGTTGGGTGATTTGGGGAGGTTGGGTGGAGTGGGGAGGTTGGGTGAAGTGGGGAGGTTGGGTTGAGTGCGAACGTTGGGTGGAGTGCGGAGGTTGGGTGGAGTGGGGAGGTTCGGTGAAGTGGGGAGGTTGGGTGAAGTGGGAAGGTTGGGTGGAGTGGGGAGGTTGGGTGGTGTGGGGATGTTGGGTGGAGAGGGGAGGTTGGGTGATTTGGGGAGGTTGGGTGGAGTGGGGAGGTTTGGTGAAATGGGGAGGTTGGGTGAAGTGGGGAGGTTGGGTGGAGTGCGGAGGTTGGGTGGAGTGCGGAAGTTGGATGGAGTGCCGAATTTGGGTGAAGTGGGGAGGTTGGGTGGAGTGGGGAGGTTGGGTTAAGTGGGGAGGTATAGTGCAATGGGGAGGTTGGGTGAAGTGGGGAGGTTGGGTGGAGTGGGGAGGTTGGGTGGAGTGGGGAGGTTGGGTGGAGTGCGGAAGTGGGATGGAGTTCCGAGTTTGGGTGAAGTGGGGAGGTTGGGTGGAGTGGGGAGGTTGGGTGAAGTGGGGAGGTATAGTGGAATGGGGAGGTTGGGTGAAGTGGGGAGGTTGGGTGGAGTGGGGAGGTTGGGTGGAGTGGGGAGGCTGGGTGGAGTGGGGAGGTTGGTTGGAGTGGGGAGGTTGCGTGGTGTGCGGAAGTTTGGTGGAGTGCGGAGTTTGGGTGGAATGCGGAGGTTGGGTGGAGTGCGGAAGTTGGGTGGAGTGCGGAAGTTGGGTGGAGTGCGGAAGTTGGGTGGAGTGCGGAGGTTGGGTGGAGTGCGGAGGTTGGATGGAGTGCCGAGTTTGGGTGAAGTGGGGAGGTTGGGTGGAGTGGGGAGGTTGGGTGAAGTGGGGAGGTATAGTGGAATGGGGAGGTTGGGTGAAGTGGGGAGGTTGGGTGGCGTGGGGAGGTTGGGTGGAGTGGGGAGGTTGGGTGGAGTGGGGAGGTTGGTTGGAGTGGGGAGGTTGGTTGGAGTGGGGAGGTTGCGTGGAGTGCGGAGGTTGGGTGGAGTGCGGAAGTTGGGTAGAGTGCGGAAGTTGGGTGGAGTGCGGAGGTTGGGTGGTGGGCGGAAGTTGGTTGGAGTGCGGAGGTTGGGTGGAGTGCGGAGGTTGGATGGAGTGCGGAGGTTGGGTGAAGTGGGGAGGTTGGGTGGAGTTGGGAGGTTGGGTGAAGTGGGGAGGTTAGGTTGAGAGCGAAGGTTGGGTGGAGTGCGGAGGTTGGGTGGAGTGGGGAGGTTGGGTGAAGTGGGGAGGTAGGGTGAAGTGGGGAGGTTGGGTGGAGTGAGGAGGTTGGGTGGAGTGGGGACGTTGGTGAAGTGGGGAGGTTGGGTGGAGTGGGGAGGTTGGGTGAAGTGGGGAGGTTGGGTTGAGTGCGAACGTTGGGTGGAGTGCGGAGGTTGGGTGGAGTGGGGAGTTTCGGTGAAGTGGGGAGGTTGGGTGAAGTGGGAAGGTTGGGTGAAGTGGGGAGGTTGGGTGGAGTGGGGAGGTTGGGTGGAGTGGGGAGGTTGGGTGGAGTGGGGATGTTGGGTGGAGAGGGGAGGTTGGGTGATTTGGGGAGGTTGGGTGGAGTGGGGAGGTTTGGTGAAGTGGGGAGGTTGGGTGAAGTGGGGAGGTTGGGTGGAGTGCGGAGGTTGGGTGGAGTGCGGAAGTTGGATGGAGTGCCGAGTTTGGGTGAAGTGGGGAGGTTGGGTGGAGTGGGGAGGTTGGGTTAAGTGGGGAGGTATAGTGCAATGGGGAGGTTGGGTGAAGTGGGGAGGTTGGGTGGAGTGGGGAGGTTGGTTGGAGTGGGGAGGTTGGGTGGAGTGCGGAAGTTGGATGGAGTGCCGAGTTTGGGTGAAGTGGGGAGGTTGGGTGGAGTGGGGAGGTTGGGTGAAGTGGGGAGGTTGGGTGGAGTGGGGAGGTTGGGTGGAGTGGGGAGGCTGGGTGGAGTGGGGAGGTTGGTTGGAGTGGGGAGGTTGCGTGGAGTGCGGAAGTTTGGTGGAGTGCGGAGTTTGGGTGGAATGCGGAGGTTGGGTGGAGTGCGGAAGTTGGGTGGAGTGCGGATGTTGGGTGGAGTGCGGAAGTTGGGTGGAGTGCGGAGGTTGGGTGGAGTGCGGAGGTTGGATGGAGTGCCGAGTTTGGGTGAAGTGGGGAGGTTGGGTGGAGTGTGGAGGTTGGTTGAAGTGGGGAGGTATAGTGGAATGGGGAGGTTGTGTGGAGTGGGGAGGTTGGTTGGAGTGGGGAGGTTGCGTGGAGTGCGGAAGTTTGGTGGAGTGCCGAGTTTGGGTGGAGTGCGGAGGTTGGGTAGAGTGCGGAGGTTGGGTGGAGTGCGGAGATTGGGTGGAGTGCGGAGGTTGGATGGAGTGCGGAGGTTGGGTGAAGTGGGGAGGTTGGGTGGAGTTGGGAGGTTGGGTGAAGTGGGGAGGTTGGGTTGAGTGCGAAGGTTGGGTGGAGTGCGGAGGTTGGGTGGAGTGGGGAGGTTGGGTGAAGTGGGGAGGTAGGGTGAAGTGGGGAGGTTGGGTGGAGTGAGGAGGTTGGGTGGAGTGGGGACGTTGGGTGAAGTGGGGAGGTTGGGTGGAGTGGGGAGGTTGGGGGAAGTGGGGAGGTTGGGTTGAGTGCGAACGTTGGGTGGAGTGCGGAGGTTGGGTGGAGTGGGGAGGTTCGGTGAAGTGGGGAGGTTGGGTGAAGTGGGAAAGTTGGGTGAAGTGGGGAGGTTGGATGGAGTGGGGAGATTGGGTGGAGTGGGGAGGTTGGGTGGAGTGGGGATGTTGGGTGGAGAGGGGAGGTTGGGTGATTTGGGGAGGTTGGGTGGAGTGGGGAGGTTTGGTGAAGTGGGGAGGTTGGGTGAAGTGGGGAGGTTGGGTGATTTGGGGAGGTTGGGTGGAGTGGGGAGGTTTGGTGAAGTGGGGAGGTTGGGTGAAGTGGGGAGGTTGGGTGGAGTGCGGAGGTTGGGTGGAGTGCGGAAGTTGGATGGAGTGCCGAGTTTGGGTGAAGTGGGGAGGTTGGGTGGAGTGGGGAGGTTGGGTTAAGTGGGGAGGTATAGTGCAATGGGGAGGTTGGGTGAAGTGGGGAGGTTGGGTGGAGTGGGAAGGTTGGGTGGAGTGGGGAGGTTGGGTGGAGTGCGGAAGTTGGATGGAGTGCCGAGTTTGGGTGAAGTGGGGAGGTTGGGTGGAGTGGGGAGGTTGGGTGAAGTGGGGAGGTATAGTGGAATGGGGAGGTTGGGTGAAGTGGGGAGGTTGGGTGGAGTGGGGAGGTTGGGTGGAGTGGGGAGGCTGGGTGGAGTTGGGAGGTTGGGTGAAGTGGGGAGGTTGGGTGAAGTGGGGAGGTTGGGTTGAGTGCGAAGGTTGGGTGGAGTGCGGAGGTTGGGTGGAGTGGGGAGGTTTGGTGAAGTGGGGAGGTTGGGTGAAGTGGGGAGGTTGGGTGGAGTGCGGAGGTTGGGTGGAGTGCGGAAGTTGGATGGAGTGCCGAGTTTGGGTGAAGTGGGGAGGTTGGGAGGAGTGGGGAGGTTGGGTTAAGTGGGGAGGTATAGTGCAATGGGGAGGTTGGGTGAAGTGGGGAGGTTGGGTGGAGTGGGGAGGTTGGGTGGAGTGGGAAGGCTGGGTGGAGTGCGGAAGTTTGGTGGAGTGCGGAGTTTGGGTGGAATGCGGAGGTTGGGTGGAGTGCGGAAGTTGGGTGGAGTGCGGAAGTTGGGTGGAGTGCGGAAGTTGCGTGGAGTGCGGAGGCTGGGTGGAGTGCGGAGGTTGGATGGAGTGCGGAGGTTGGGTGAAGTGGGGAGGTTGGGTGGAGTGCGGAGATTGGGTGGAGTGGGGAGGTTGGGTTAAGTGGGGAGGTATAGTGCAATGGGGAGGTTGGGTGAAGTGGGGAGGTTGGGTGGAGTTGGGAGGTTGGGTGAAGTGGGGAGGTTGGGTTGAGTGCGAAGGTTGGTGGAGTGCGGAGGTTGGGTGGAGTGGGGAGGTTGGGTGAAGTGGGGAGGTAGGGTGAAGTGGGGAGGTTGGGTGGAGTGAGGAGGTTGGGTGGATTGGGGACGTTGGGTGAAGTGGGGAGGTTGGGTGGAGTGGGGAGGTTGGGTGAAGTGGGGAGGTTGGGTTGAGTGCGAACGTTGGGTGGAGTGCGGAGGTTGGGTGGAGTGGGGAGGTTCGGTGAAGTGTGGAGGTTGGGTGAAGTGGGAAGGTTGGGTGAAGTGGGGAGGTTGGGTGGAGTGGGGAGGTTGGGTGGAGTGGGGAGGTTGGGTGGAGTGGGGATGTTGGGTGGAGAGGGGAGGTTAGGTGATTTGGGGAGGTTGGGTGGAGTGGGGAGGTTTGGTGAAGTGGGGAGGTTGGGTGAAGTGGGGAGGTTGGGTGGAGTTGGGAGGTTGGGTGAAGTGGGGAGGTTGGGTGGAGTGGGGAGGTTGGGGGAAGTGGGGAGGTTGGGTGGAGTGGGGAGGTTGGGTTAAGTGGGGAGGTATAGTGCAATGGGGAGGTTGGGTGAAGTGGGGAGGTTGGGTGGAGTGGGGAGGTTGGTTGGAGTGGGGAGGTTGGGTGGAGTGCGGAAGTTGGATGGAGTGCCGAGTTTGGGTGAAGTGGGGAGGTTGGGTGGAGTGGGGAGGTTGGGTGAAGTGGGGAGGTTGGGTGGAGTGGGGAGGTTGGGTGGAGTGGGGAGGCTGGGTGGAGTGGGGAGGTTGGTTGGAGTGGGGAGGTTGCGTGGAGTGCGGAAGTTTGGTGGAGTGCGGAGTTTGGGTGGAATGCGGAGGTTGGGTGGAGTGCGGAAGTTGGGTGGAGTGCGGATGTTGGGTGGAGTGCGGAAGTTGGGTGGAGTGCGGAGGTTGGGTGGAGTGCGGAGATTGGGTGGAGTGCGGAGGTTGGATGGAGTGCGGAGGTTGGGTGAAGTGGGGAGGTTGGGTGGAGTTGGGAGGTTGGGTGAAGTGGGGAGGTTGGGTTGAGTGCGAAGGTTGGGTGGAGTGCGGAGGTTGGGTGAAGTGGGGAGGTTGGGTGGAGTTGGGAGGTTGGGTGAAGTGGGGAGGTTAGGTTGAGAGCGAAGGTTGGGTGGAGTGCGGAGGTTGGGTGGAGTGGGGAGGTTGGGTGAAGTGGGGAGGTAGGGTGAAGTGGGGAGGTTGGGTGGAGTGAGGAGGTTGGGTGGAGTGGGGACGTTGGTGAAGTGGGGAGGTTGGGTGGAGTGGGGAGGTTGGGTGAAGTGGGGAGGTTGGGTTGAGTGCGAACGTTGGGTGGAGTGCGGAGGTTGGGTGGAGTGGGGAGTTTCGGTGAAGTGGGGAGGTTGGGTGAAGTGGGAAGGTTGGGTGAAGTGGGGAGGTTGGGTGGAGTGGGGAGGTTGGGTGGAGTGGGGAGGTTGGGTGGAGTGGGGATGTTGGGTGGAGAGGGGAGGTTGGGTGATTTGGGGAGGTTGGGTGGAGTGGGGAGGTTTGGTGAAGTGGGGAGGTTGGGTGAAGTGGGGAGGTTGGGTGGAGTGCGGAGGTTGGGTGGAGTGCGGAAGTTGGATGGAGTGCCGAGTTTGGGTGAAGTGGGGAGGTTGGGTGGAGTGGGGAGGTTGGGTTAAGTGGGGAGGTATAGTGCAATGGGGAGGTTGGGTGAAGTGGGGAGGTTGGGTGGAGTGGGGAGGTTGGTTGGAGTGGGGAGGTTGGGTGGAGTGCGGAAGTTGGATGGAGTGCCGAGTTTGGGTGAAGTGGGGAGGTTGGGTGGAGTGGGGAGGTTGGGTGAAGTGGGGAGGTTGGGTGGAGTGGGGAGGTTGGGTGGAGTGGGGAGGCTGGGTGGAGTGGGGAGGTTGGTTGGAGTGGGGAGGTTGCGTGGAGTGCGGAAGTTTGGTGGAGTGCGGAGTTTGGGTGGAATGCGGAGGTTGGGTGGAGTGCGGAAGTTGGGTGGAGTGCGGATGTTGGGTGGAGTGCGGAAGTTGGGTGGAGTGCGGAGGTTGGGTGGAGTGCGGAGGTTGGATGGAGTGCCGAGTTTGGGTGAAGTGGGGAGGTTGGGTGGAGTGTGGAGGTTGGTTGAAGTGGGGAGGTATAGTGGAATGGGGAGGTTGTGTGGAGTGGGGAGGTTGGTTGGAGTGGGGAGGTTGCGTGGAGTGCGGAAGTTTGGTGGAGTGCCGAGTTTGGGTGGAGTGCGGAGGTTGGGTAGAGTGCGGAGGTTGGGTGGAGTGCGGAGATTGGGTGGAGTGCGGAGGTTGGATGGAGTGCGGAGGTTGGGTGAAGTGGGGAGGTTGGGTGGAGTTGGGAGGTTGGGTGAAGTGGGGAGGTTGGGTTGAGTGCGAAGGTTGGGTGGAGTGCGGAGGTTGGGTGGAGTGGGGAGGTTGGGTGAAGTGGGGAGGTAGGGTGAAGTGGGGAGGTTGGGTGGAGTGAGGAGGTTGGGTGGAGTGGGGACGTTGGGTGAAGTGGGGAGGTTGGGTGGAGTGGGGAGGTTGGGGGAAGTGGGGAGGTTGGGTTGAGTGCGAACGTTGGGTGGAGTGCGGAGGTTGGGTGGAGTGGGGAGGTTCGGTGAAGTGGGGAGGTTGGGTGAAGTGGGAAAGTTGGGTGAAGTGGGGAGGTTGGATGGAGTGGGGAGATTGGGTGGAGTGGGGAGGTTGGGTGGAGTGGGGATGTTGGGTGGAGAGGGGAGGTTGGGTGATTTGGGGAGGTTGGGTGGAGTGGGGAGGTTTGGTGAAGTGGGGAGGTTGGGTGAAGTGGGGAGGTTGGGTGATTTGGGGAGGTTGGGTGGAGTGGGGAGGTTTGGTGAAGTGGGGAGGTTGGGTGAAGTGGGGAGGTTGGGTGGAGTGCGGAGGTTGGGTGGAGTGCGGAAGTTGGATGGAGTGCCGAGTTTGGGTGAAGTGGGGAGGTTGGGTGGAGTGGGGAGGTTGGGTTAAGTGGGGAGGTATAGTGCAATGGGGAGGTTGGGTGAAGTGGGGAGGTTGGGTGGAGTGGGAAGGTTGGGTGGAGTGGGGAGGTTGGGTGGAGTGCGGAAGTTGGATGGAGTGCCGAGTTTGGGTGAAGTGGGGAGGTTGGGTGGAGTGGGGAGGTTGGGTGAAGTGGGGAGGTATAGTGGAATGGGGAGGTTGGGTGAAGTGGGGAGGTTGGGTGGAGTGGGGAGGTTGGGTGGAGTGGGGAGGCTGGGTGGAGTTGGGAGGTTGGGTGAAGTGGGGAGGTTGGGTGAAGTGGGGAGGTTGGGTTGAGTGCGAAGGTTGGGTGGAGTGCGGAGGTTGGGTGGAGTGGGGAGGTTTGGTGAAGTGGGGAGGTTGGGTGAAGTGGGGAGGTTGGGTGGAGTGCGGAGGTTGGGTGGAGTGCGGAAGTTGGATGGAGTGCCGAGTTTGGGTGAAGTGGGGAGGTTGGGAGGAGTGGGGAGGTTGGGTTAAGTGGGGAGGTATAGTGCAATGGGGAGGTTGGGTGAAGTGGGGAGGTTGGGTGGAGTGGGGAGGTTGGGTGGAGTGGGAAGGCTGGGTGGAGTGCGGAAGTTTGGTGGAGTGCGGAGTTTGGGTGGAATGCGGAGGTTGGGTGGAGTGCGGAAGTTGGGTGGAGTGCGGAAGTTGGGTGGAGTGCGGAAGTTGCGTGGAGTGCGGAGGCTGGGTGGAGTGCGGAGGTTGGATGGAGTGCGGAGGTTGGGTGAAGTGGGGAGGTTGGGTGGAGTGCGGAGATTGGGTGGAGTGGGGAGGTTGGGTTAAGTGGGGAGGTATAGTGCAATGGGGAGGTTGGGTGAAGTGGGGAGGTTGGGTGGAGTTGGGAGGTTGGGTGAAGTGGGGAGGTTGGGTTGAGTGCGAAGGTTGGTGGAGTGCGGAGGTTGGGTGGAGTGGGGAGGTTGGGTGAAGTGGGGAGGTAGGGTGAAGTGGGGAGGTTGGGTGGAGTGAGGAGGTTGGGTGGATTGGGGACGTTGGGTGAAGTGGGGAGGTTGGGTGGAGTGGGGAGGTTGGGTGAAGTGGGGAGGTTGGGTTGAGTGCGAACGTTGGGTGGAGTGCGGAGGTTGGGTGGAGTGGGGAGGTTCGGTGAAGTGTGGAGGTTGGGTGAAGTGGGAAGGTTGGGTGAAGTGGGGAGGTTGGGTGGAGTGGGGAGGTTGGGTGGAGTGGGGAGGTTGGGTGGAGTGGGGATGTTGGGTGGAGAGGGGAGGTTAGGTGATTTGGGGAGGTTGGGTGGAGTGGGGAGGTTTGGTGAAGTGGGGAGGTTGGGTGAAGTGGGGAGGTTGGGTGGAGTTGGGAGGTTGGGTGAAGTGGGGAGGTTGGGTGGAGTGGGGAGGTTGGGGGAAGTGGGGAGGTTGGGTGGAGTGGGGAGGTTGGGTTAAGTGGGGAGGTATAGTGCAATGGGGAGGTTGGGTGAAGTGGGGAGGTTGGGTGGAGTGGGGAGGTTGGTTGGAGTGGGGAGGTTGGGTGGAGTGCGGAAGTTGGATGGAGTGCCGAGTTTGGGTGAAGTGGGGAGGTTGGGTGGAGTGGGGAGGTTGGGTGAAGTGGGGAGGTTGGGTGGAGTGGGGAGGTTGGGTGGAGTGGGGAGGCTGGGTGGAGTGGGGAGGTTGGTTGGAGTGGGGAGGTTGCGTGGAGTGCGGAAGTTTGGTGGAGGGCGGAGTTTGGGTGGAATGCGGAGGTTGGGTGGAGTGCGGAAGTTGGGTGGAGTGCGGATGTTGGGTGGAGTGCGGAAGTTGGGTGGAGTGCGGAGGTTGGGTGGAGTGCGGAGATTGGGTGGAGTGCGGAGGTTGGATGGAGTGCGGAGGTTGGGTGAAGTGGGGAGGTTGGGTGGAGTTGGGAGGTTGGGTGAAGTGGGGAGGTTGGGTTGAGTGCGAAGGTTGGGTGGAGTGCGGAGGTTGGGTGGAGTGGGGAGGTTGGGTGAAGTGGGGAGGTAGGGTGAAGTGGGGAGGTTGGGTGGAGTGAGGAGGTTGGGTGGAGTGGGGACGTTGAGTGCGGAGGTTGGGTGGAGTGCGGAGGTTGGATGGAGTGCCGAGTTTGGGTGAAGTGGGGAGGTTGGATGGAGTGGGGAGGTTGGGTGGAGTGGGGAGGTTGGGTGGAGTGGGGATGTTGGGTGGAGAGGGGAGGTTGGGTGATTTGGGGAGGTTGGGTGAAGTGGGGAGGTTGGGTGATTTGGGGAGGTTGGGTGGAGTGGGGAGGTTTGGTGAAGTGGGGAGGTTGGGTGAAGTGGGGAGGTTGGGTGGAGTGCGGAGGTTGGGTGGAGTGCGGAAGTTGGATGGAGTGCCGAGTTTGGGTGAAGTGGGGAGGTTGGGTGGAGTGGGGAGGTTGGGTTAAGTGGGGAGGTATAGTGCAATGGGGAGGTTGGGTGAAGTGGGGAGGTTGGGTGGAGTGGGAAGGTTGGGTGGAGTGGGGAGGTTGGGTGGAGTGCGGAAGTTGGATGGAGTGCCGAGTTTGGGTGAAGTGGGGAGGTTGGGTGGAGTGGGGAGGTTGGGTGAAGTGGGGAGGTATAGTGGAATGGGGAGGTTGGGTGAAGTGGGGAGGTTGGGTGGAGTGGGGAGGTTGGGTGGAGTGGGGAGGCTGGGTGGAGTTGGGAGGTTGGGTGAAGTGGGGAGGTTGGGTGAAGTGGGGAGGTTGGGTTGAGTGCGAAGGTTGGGTGGAGTGCGGAGGTTGGGTGGAGTGGGGAGTTTGGGTGAAGTGGGGAGGTTGGGTGGAGTGCGGAGGTTGGGTGGAGTGCGGAAGTTGGATGGAGTGCCGAGTTTGGGTGAAGTGGGGAGGTTGGGAGGAGTGGGGAGGTTGGGTTAAGTGGGGAGGTATAGTGCAATGGGGAGGTTGGGTGAAGTGGGGAGGTTGGGTGGAGTGGGGAGGTTGGGTGGAGTGGGAAGGCTGGGTGGAGTGCGGAAGTTTGGTGGAGTGCGGAGTTTGGGTGGAATGCGGAGGTTGGGTGGAGTGCGGAAGTTGGGTGGAGTGCGGAAGTTGGGTGGAGTGCGGAAGTTGGGTGGAGTGCGGAGGCTGGGTGGAGTGCGGAGGTTGGATGGAGTGCGGAGGTTGGGTGAAGTGGGGAGGTTGGGTGGAGTTGGGAGGTTGGGTGAAGTGGGGAGGTTGGGTTGAGTGCGAAGGTTGGGTGGAGTGCGGAGGTTGGGTGGAGTGGGGAGGTTGGGTGAAGTGGGGAGGTAGGGTGAAGTGGGGAGGTTGGGTGGAGTGAGGAGGTTGGGTGGAGTGGGGACGTTGGGTGAAGTGGGGAGGTTGGGTGGAGTGGGGAGGTTGGGGGAAGTGGGGAGGTTGGGTTGAGTGCGAACGTTGGGTGGAGTGCGGAGGTTGGGTGGAGTGGGGAGGTTCGGTGAAGTGGGGAGGTTGGGTGAAGTGGGAAAGTTGGGTGAAGTGGGGAGGTTGGATGGAGTGGGGAGGTTGGGTGGAGTGGGGAGGTTGGGTGGAGTGGGGATGTTGGGTGGAGAGGGGAGGTTGGGTGATTTGGGGAGGTTGGGTGGAGTGGGGAGGTTTGGTGAAGTGGGGAGGTTGGGTGAAGTGGGGAGGTTGGGTGATTTGGGGAGGTTGGGTGGAGTGGGGAGGTTTGGTGAAGTGGGGAGGTTGGGTGAAGTGGGGAGGTTGGGTGGAGTGCGGAGGTTGGGTGGAGTGCGGAAGTTGGATGGAGTGCCGAGTTTGGGTGAAGTGGGGAGGTTGGGTGGAGTGGGGAGGTTGGGTTAAGTGGGGAGGTATAGTGCAATGGGGAGGTTGGGTGAAGTGGGGAGGTTGGGTGAAGTGGGGAGGTTGGGTGGAGTGCGGAGGTTGGGTGGAGTGCGGAAGTTGGATGGGGTGCCGAGTTTGGGTGAAGTGGGGAGGTTGGGTGGAGTGGGGAGGTTGGGTTAAGTGGGGAGGTATAGTGCAATGGGGAGGTTGGGTGAAGTGGGGAGGTTGGGTGGAGTGGGAAGGTTGGGTGGAGTGGGGAGGTTGGGTGGAGTGCGGAAGTTGGATGGAGTGCCGAGTTTGGGTGAAGTGGGGAGGTTGGGTGGAGTGGGGAGGTTGGGTGAAGTGGGGAGGTATAGTGGAATGGGGAGGTTGGGTGAAGTGGGGAGGTTGGGTGGAGTGGGGAGGTTGGGTGGAGTGGGGAGGCTGGGTGGAGTTGGGAGGTTGGGTGAAGTGGGGAGGTTGGGTGAAGTGGGGAGGTTGGGTTGAGTGCGAAGGTTGGGTGGAGTGCGGAGGTTGGGTGGAGTGGGGAGTTTGGGTGAAGTGGGGAGGTTGGGTGGAGTGGGGAGGTTGGGTGGATTGCGGAAGTTAGATGGAGTGCCGAGTTTGGGTGAAGTGGGGAGGTTGGGAGGAGTGGGGAGGTTGGGTTAAGTGGGGAGGTATAGTGCAATGGGGAGGTTGGGTGAAGTGGGGAGGTTGGGTGGAGTGGGGAGGTTGGGTGGAGTGGGAAGGCTGGGTGGAGTGCGGAAGTTTGGTGGAGTGCGGAGTTTGGGTGGAATGCGGAGGTTGGGTGGAGTGCGGAAGTTGGGTGGAGTGCGGAAGTTGGGTGGAGTGCGGAAGTTGGGTGGAGTGCGGAGGCTGGGTGGAGTGCGGAGGTTGGATGGAGTGCGGAGGTTGGGTGAAGTGGGGAGGTTGGGTGGAGTTGGGAGGTTGGGTGAAGTGGGGAGGTTGGGTTGAGTGCGAAGGTTGGGTGGAGTGCGGAGGTTGGGTGGAGTGGGGAGGTTGGGTGAAGTGGGGAGGTAGGGTGAAGTGGGGAGGTTGGGTGGAGTGAGGAGGTTGGGTGGAGTGGGGACGTTGGGTGAAGTGGGGAGGTTGGGTGGAGTGGGGAGGTTGGGGGAAGTGGGGAGGTTGGGTTGAGTGCGAACGTTGGGTGGAGTGCGGAGGTTGGGTGGAGTGGGGAGGTTCGGTGAAGTGGGGAGGTTGGGTGAAGTGGGAAAGTTGGGTGAAGTGGGGAGGTTGGATGGAGTGGGGAGGTTGGGTGGAGTGGGGAGGTTGGGTGGAGTGGGGATGTTGGGTGGAGAGGGGAGGTTGGGTGATTTGGGGAGGTTGGGTGGAGTGGGGAGGTTTGGTGAAGTGGGGAGGTTGGGTGAAGTGGGGAGGTTGGGTGATTTGGGGAGGATGGGTGGAGTGGGGACGTTTGGTGAAGTGGGGAGGTTGGGTGAAGTGGGGAGGTTGGGTGGAGTGCGGAGGTTGGGTGGAGTGCGGAAGTTGGATGGAGTGCCGAGTTTGGGTGAAGTGGGGAGGTTGGGTGGAGTGGGGAGGTTGGGTTAAGTGGGGAGGTATAGTGCAATGGGAAGGTTGGGTGAAGTGGGGAGGTTGGGTGAAGTGGGGAGGTTGGGTGGAGTGCGGAGGTTGGGTGGAGTGCGGAAGTTGGATGGAGTGCCGAGTTTGGGTGAAGTGGGGAGGTTGGGTGGAGTGGGGAGGTTGGGTTAAGTGGGGAGGTATAGTGCAATGGGGAGGTTGGGTGAAGTGGGGAGGTTGGGTGGAGTGGGAAGGTTGGGTGGAGTGGGGAGGTTGGGTGGAGTGCGGAAGTTGGATGGAGTGCCGAGTTTGGGTGAAGTGGGGAGGTTGGGTGGAGTGGGGAGGTTGGGTGAAGTGGGGAGGTATAGTGGAATGGGGAGGTTGGGTGAAGTGGGGAGGTTGGGTGGAGTGGGGAGGTTGGGTGGAGTGGGGAGGCTGGGTGGAGTTGGGAGGTTGGGTGAAGTGGGGAGGTTGGGTGAAGTGGGGAGGTTGGGTTGAGTGCGAAGGTTGGGTGGAGTGCGGAGGTTGGGTGGAGTGGGGAGTTTGGGTGAAGTGGGGAGGTTGGGTGGAGTGCGGAGGTTGGGTGGATTGCGGAAGTTAGATGGAGTGCCGAGTTTGGGTGAAGTGGGGAGGTTGGGAGGAGTGGGGAGGTTGGGTTAAGTGGGGAGGTATAGTGCAATGGGGAGGTTGGGTGAAGTGGGGAGGTTGGGTGGAGTGGGGAGGTTGGGTGGAGTGGGAAGGCTGGGTGGAGTGCGGAAGTTTGGTGGAGTGCGGAGTTTGGGTGGAATGCGGAGGTTGGGTGGAGTGCGGAAGTTGGGTGGAGTGCGGAAGTTGGGTGGAGTGCGGAAGTTGGGTGGAGTGCGGAGGCTGGGTGGAGTGCGGAGGTTGGATGGAGTGCGGAGGTTGGGTGAAGTGGGGAGGTTGGGTGGAGTTGGGAGGTTGGGTGAAGTGGGGAGGTTGGGTTGAGTGCGAAGGTTGGGTGGAGTGCGGAGGTTGGGTGGAGTGGGGAGGTTGGGTGAAGTGGGGAGGTAGGGTGAAGTGGGGAGGTTGGGTGATTTGGGGAGGTTGGGTGGAGTGGGGAGGTTTGGTGAAGTGGGGAGGTTGGGTGAAGTGGGGAGGTTGGGTGGAGTGCGGAGGTTGGGTGGAGTGCGGAAGTTGGATGGAGTGCCGAGTTTGGGTGAAGTGGGGAGGTTGGGTGGAGTGGGGAGGTTGGGTTAAGTGGGGAGGTATAGTGCAATGGGGAGGTTGGGTGAAGTGGGGAGGTTGGGTGGAGTGGGAAGGTTGGGTGGAGTGGGGAGGTTGGGTGGAGTGCGGAAGTTGGATGGAGTGCCGAGTTTGGGTGAAGTGGGGAGGTTGGGTGGAGTGGGGAGGTTGGGTGAAGTGGGGAGGTATAGTGGAATGGGGAGGTTGGGTGAAGTGGGGAGGTTGGGTGGAGTGGGGAGGTTGGGTGGAGTGGGGAGGCTGGGTGGAGTTGGGAGGTTGGGTGAAGTGGGGAGGTTGGGTGAAGTGGGGAGGTTGGGTTGAGTGCGAAGGTTGGGTGGAGTGCGGAGGTTGGGTGGAGTGGGGAGGTTTGGTGAAGTGGGGAGGTTGGGTGAAGTGGGGAGGTTGGGTGGAGTGCGGAGGTTGGGTGGAGTGCGGAAGTTGGATGGAGTGCCGAGTTTGGGTGAAGTGGGGAGGTTGGGAGGAGTGGGGAGGTTGGGTTAAGTGGGGAGGTATAGTGCAATGGGGAGGTTGGGTGAAGTGGGGAGGTTGGGTGGAGTGGGGAGGTTGGGTGGAGTGGGAAGGCTGGGTGGAGTGCGGAAGTTTGGTGGAGTGCGGAGTTTGGGTGGAATGCGGAGGTTGGGTGGAGTGCGGAAGTTGGGTGGAGTGCGGAAGTTGGGTGGAGTGCGGAAGTTGCGTGGAGTGCGGAGGCTGGGTGGAGTGCGGAGGTTGGATGGAGTGCGGAGGTTGGGTGAAGTGGGGAGGTTGGGTGGAGTGCGGAGATTGGGTGGAGTGGGGAGGTTGGGTTAAGTGGGGAGGTATAGTGCAATGGGGAGGTTGGGTGAAGTGGGGAGGTTGGGTGGAGTTGGGAGGTTGGGTGAAGTGGGGAGGTTGGGTTGAGTGCGAAGGTTGGTGGAGTGCGGAGGTTGGGTGGAGTGGGGAGGTTGGGTGAAGTGGGGAGGTAGGGTGAAGTGGGGAGGTTGGGTGGAGTGAGGAGGTTGGGTGGATTGGGGACGTTGGGTGAAGTGGGGAGGTTGGGTGGAGTGGGGAGGTTGGGTGAAGTGGGGAGGTTGGGTTGAGTGCGAACGTTGGGTGGAGTGCGGAGGTTGGGTGGAGTGGGGAGGTTCGGTGAAGTGTGGAGGTTGGGTGAAGTGGGAAGGTTGGGTGAAGTGGGGAGGTTGGGTGGAGTGGGGAGGTTGGGTGGAGTGGGGAGGTTGGGTGGAGTGGGGATGTTGGGTGGAGAGGGGAGGTTAGGTGATTTGGGGAGGTTGGGTGGAGTGGGGAGGTTTGGTGAAGTGGGGAGGTTGGGTGAAGTGGGGAGGTTGGGTGGAGTTGGGAGGTTGGGTGAAGTGGGGAGGTTGGGTGGAGTGGGGAGGTTGGGGGAAGTGGGGAGGTTGGGTGGAGTGGGGAGGTTGGGTTAAGTGGGGAGGTATAGTGCAATGGGGAGGTTGGGTGAAGTGGGGAGGTTGGGTGGAGTGGGGAGGTTGGTTGGAGTGGGGAGGTTGGGTGGAGTGCGGAAGTTGGATGGAGTGCCGAGTTTGGGTGAAGTGGGGAGGTTGGGTGGAGTGGGGAGGTTGGGTGAAGTGGGGAGGTTGGGTGGAGTGGGGAGGTTGGGTGGAGTGGGGAGGCTGGGTGGAGTGGGGAGGTTGGTTGGAGTGGGGAGGTTGCGTGGAGTGCGGAAGTTTGGTGGAGTGCGGAGTTTGGGTGGAATGCGGAGGTTGGGTGGAGTGCGGAAGTTGGGTGGAGTGCGGATGTTGGGTGGAGTGCGGAAGTTGGGTGGAGTGCGGAGGTTGGGTGGAGTGCGGAGATTGGGTGGAGTGCGGAGGTTGGATGGAGTGCGGAGGTTGGGTGAAGTGGGGAGGTTGGGTGGAGTTGGGAGGTTGGGTGAAGTGGGGAGGTTGGGTTGAGTGCGAAGGTTGGGTGGAGTGCGGAGGTTGGGTGGAGTGGGGAGGTTGGGTGAAGTGGGGAGGTAGGGTGAAGTGGGGAGGTTGGGTGGAGTGAGGAGGTTGGGTGGAGTGGGGACGTTGAGTGCGGAGGTTGGGTGGAGTGCGGAGGTTGGATGGAGTGCCGAGTTTGGGTGAAGTGGGGAGGTTGGATGGAGTGGGGAGGTTGGGTGGAGTGGGGAGGTTGGGTGGAGTGGGGATGTTGGGTGGAGAGGGGAGGTTGGGTGATTTGGGGAGGTTGGGTGAAGTGGGGAGGTTGGGTGATTTGGGGAGGTTGGGTGGAGTGGGGAGGTTTGGTGAAGTGGGGAGGTTGGGTGAAGTGGGGAGGTTGGGTGGAGTGCGGAGGTTGGGTGGAGTGCGGAAGTTGGATGGAGTGCCGAGTTTGGGTGAAGTGGGGAGGTTGGGAGGAGTGGGGAGGTTGGGTTAAGTGGGGAGGTATAGTGCAATGGGGAGGTTGGGTGAAGTGGGGAGGTTGGGTGGAGTGGGGAGGTTGGGTGGAGTGGGAAGGCTGGGTGGAGTGCGGAAGTTTGGTGGAGTGCGGAGTTTGGGTGGAATGCGGAGGTTGGGTGGAGTGCGGAAGTTGGGTGGAGTGCGGAAGTTGGGTGGAGTGCGGAAGTTGGGTGGAGTGCGGAGGCTGGGTGGAGTGCGGAGGTTGGATGGAGTGCGGAGGTTGGGTGAAGTGGGGAGGTTGGGTGGAGTTGGGAGGTTGGGTGAAGTGGGGAGGTTGGGTTGAGTGCGAAGGTTGGGTGGAGTGCGGAGGTTGGGTGGAGTGGGGAGGTTGGGTGAAGTGGGGAGGTAGGGTGAAGTGGGGAGGTTGGGTGATTTGGGGAGGTTGGGTGGAGTGGGGAGGTTTGGTGAAGTGGGGAGGTTGGGTGAAGTGGGGAGGTTGGGTGGAGTGCGGAGGTTGGGTGGAGTGCGGAAGTTGGATGGAGTGCCGAGTTTGGGTGAAGTGGGGAGGTTGGGTGGAGTGGGGAGGTTGGGTTAAGTGGGGAGGTATAGTGCAATGGGGAGGTTGGGTGAAGTGGGGAGGTTGGGTGGAGTGGGAAGGTTGGGTGGAGTGGGGAGGTTGGGTGGAGTGCGGAAGTTGGATGGAGTGCCGAGTTTGGGTGAAGTGGGGAGGTTGGGTGGAGTGGGGAGGTTGGGTGAAGTGGGGAGGTATAGTGGAATGGGGAGGTTGGGTGAAGTGGGGAGGTTGGGTGGAGTGGGGAGGTTGGGTGGAGTGGGGAGGCTGGGTGGAGTTGGGAGGTTGGGTGAAGTGGGGAGGTTGGGTGAAGTGGGGAGGTTGGGTTGAGTGCGAAGGTTGGGTGGAGTGCGGAGGTTGGGTGGAGTGGGGAGGTTTGGTGAAGTGGGGAGGTTGGGTGAAGTGGGGAGGTTGGGTGGAGTGCGGAGGTTGGGTGGAGTGCGGAAGTTGGATGGAGTGCCGAGTTTGGGTGAAGTGGGGAGGTTGGGAGGAGTGGGGAGGTTGGGTTAAGTGGGGAGGTATAGTGCAATGGGGAGGTTGGGTGAAGTGGGGAGGTTGGGTGGAGTGGGGAGGTTGGGTGGAGTGGGAAGGCTGGGTGGAGTGCGGAAGTTTGGTGGAGTGCGGAGTTTGGGTGGAATGCGGAGGTTGGGTGGAGTGCGGAAGTTGGGTGGAGTGCGGAAGTTGGGTGGAGTGCGGAAGTTGCGTGGAGTGCGGAGGCTGGGTGGAGTGCGGAGGTTGGATGGAGTGCGGAGGTTGGGTGAAGTGGGGAGGTTGGGTGGAGTGCGGAGATTGGGTGGAGTGGGGAGGTTGGGTTAAGTGGGGAGGTATAGTGCAATGGGGAGGTTGGGTGAAGTGGGGAGGTTGGGTGGAGTTGGGAGGTTGGGTGAAGTGGGGAGGTTGGGTTGAGTGCGAAGGTTGGTGGAGTGCGGAGGTTGGGTGGAGTGGGGAGGTTGGGTGAAGTGGGGAGGTAGGGTGAAGTGGGGAGGTTGGGTGGAGTGAGGAGGTTGGGTGGATTGGGGACGTTGGGTGAAGTGGGGAGGTTGGGTGGAGTGGGGAGGTTGGGTGAAGTGGGGAGGTTGGGTTGAGTGCGAACGTTGGGTGGAGTGCGGAGGTTGGGTGGAGTGGGGAGGTTCGGTGAAGTGTGGAGGTTGGGTGAAGTGGGAAGGTTGGGTGAAGTGGGGAGGTTGGGTGGAGTGGGGAGGTTGGGTGGAGTGGGGAGGTTGGGTGGAGTGGGGATGTTGGGTGGAGAGGGGAGGTTAGGTGATTTGGGGAGGTTGGGTGGAGTGGGGAGGTTTGGTGAAGTGGGGAGGTTGGGTGAAGTGGGGAGGTTGGGTGGAGTTGGGAGGTTGGGTGAAGTGGGGAGGTTGGGTGGAGTGGGGAGGTTGGGGGAAGTGGGGAGGTTGGGTGGAGTGGGGAGGTTGGGTTAAGTGGGGAGGTATAGTGCAATGGGGAGGTTGGGTGAAGTGGGGAGGTTGGGTGGAGTGGGGAGGTTGGTTGGAGTGGGGAGGTTGGGTGGAGTGCGGAAGTTGGATGGAGTGCCGAGTTTGGGTGAAGTGGGGAGGTTGGGTGGAGTGGGGAGGTTGGGTGAAGTGGGGAGGTTGGGTGGAGTGGGGAGGTTGGGTGGAGTGGGGAGGCTGGGTGGAGTGGGGAGGTTGGTTGGAGTGGGGAGGTTGCGTGGAGTGCGGAAGTTTGGTGGAGTGCGGAGTTTGGGTGGAATGCGGAGGTTGGGTGGAGTGCGGAAGTTGGGTGGAGTGCGGATGTTGGGTGGAGTGCGGAAGTTGGGTGGAGTGCGGAGGTTGGGTGGAGTGCGGAGATTGGGTGGAGTGCGGAGGTTGGATGGAGTGCGGAGGTTGGGTGAAGTGGGGAGGTTGGGTGGAGTTGGGAGGTTGGGTGAAGTGGGGAGGTTGGGTTGAGTGCGAAGGTTGGGTGGAGTGCGGAGGTTGGGTGGAGTGGGGAGGTTGGGTGAAGTGGGGAGGTAGGGTGAAGTGGGGAGGTTGGGTGGAGTGAGGAGGTTGGGTGGAGTGGGGACGTTGAGTGCGGAGGTTGGGTGGAGTGCGGAGGTTGGATGGAGTGCCGAGTTTGGGTGAAGTGGGGAGGTTGGATGGAGTGGGGAGGTTGGGTGGAGTGGGGAGGTTGGGTGGAGTGGGGATGTTGGGTGGAGAGGGGAGGTTGGGTGATTTGGGGAGGTTGGGTGAAGTGGGGAGGTTGGGTGATTTGGGGAGGTTGGGTGGAGTGGGGAGGTTTGGTGAAGTGGGGAGGTTGGGTGAAGTGGGGAGGTTGGGTGGAGTGCGGAGGTTGGGTGGAGTGCGGAAGTTGGATGGAGTGCCGAGTTTGGGTGAAGTGGGGAGGTTGGGTGGAGTGGGGAGGTTGGGTTAAGTGGGGAGGTATAGTGCAATGGGGAGGTTGGGTGAAGTGGGGAGGTTGGGTGGAGTGGGAAGGTTGGGTGGAGTGGGGAGGTTGGGTGGAGTGCGGAAGTTGGATGGAGTGCCGAGTTTGGGTGAAGTGGGGAGGTTGGGTGGAGTGGGGAGGTTGGGTGAAGTGGGGAGGTATAGTGGAATGGGGAGGTTGGGTGAAGTGGGGAGGTTGGGTGGAGTGGGGAGGTTGGGTGGAGTGGGGAGGCTGGGTGGAGTTGGGAGGTTGGGTGAAGTGGGGAGGTTGGGTGAAGTGGGGAGGTTGGGTTGAGTGCGAAGGTTGGGTGGAGTGCGGAGGTTGGGTGGAGTGGGGAGTTTGGGTGAAGTGGGGAGGTTGGGTGGAGTGCGGAGGTTGGGTGGAGTGCGGAAGTTGGATGGAGTGCCGAGTTTGGGTGAAGTGGGGAGGTTGGGAGGAGTGGGGAGGTTGGGTTAAGTGGGGAGGTATAGTGCAATGGGGAGGTTGGGTGAAGTGGGGAGGTTGGGTGGAGTGGGGAGGTTGGGTGGAGTGGGAAGGCTGGGTGGAGTGCGGAAGTTTGGTGGAGTGCGGAGTTTGGGTGGAATGCGGAGGTTGGGTGGAGTGCGGAAGTTGGGTGGAGTGCGGAAGTTGGGTGGAGTGCGGAAGTTGGGTGGAGTGCGGAGGCTGGGTGGAGTGCGGAGGTTGGATGGAGTGCGGAGGTTGGGTGAAGTGGGGAGGTTGGGTGGAGTTGGGAGGTTGGGTGAAGTGGGGAGGTTGGGTTGAGTGCGAAGGTTGGGTGGAGTGCGGAGGTTGGGTGGAGTGGGGAGGTTGGGTGAAGTGGGGAGGTAGGGTGAAGTGGGGAGGTTGGGTGGAGTGAGGAGGTTGGGTGGAGTGGGGACGTTGGGTGAAGTGGGGAGGTTGGGTGGAGTGGGGAGGTTGGGGGAAGTGGGGAGGTTGGGTTGAGTGCGAACGTTGGGTGGAGTGCGGAGGTTGGGTGGAGTGGGGAGGTTCGGTGAAGTGGGGAGGTTGGGTGAAGTGGGAAAGTTGGGTGAAGTGGGGAGGTTGGATGGAGTGGGGAGGTTGGGTGGAGTGGGGAGGTTGGGTGGAGTGGGGATGTTGGGTGGAGAGGGGAGGTTGGGTGATTTGGGGAGGTTGGGTGGAGTGGGGAGGTTTGGTGAAGTGGGGAGGTTGGGTGAAGTGGGGAGGTTGGGTGATTTGGGGAGGTTGGGTGGAGTGGGGAGGTTTGGTGAAGTGGGGAGGTTGGGTGAAGTGGGGAGGTTGGGTGGAGTGCGGAGGTTGGGTGGAGTGCGGAAGTTGGATGGAGTGCCGAGTTTGGGTGAAGTGGGGAGGTTGGGTGGAGTGGGGAGGTTGGGTTAAGTGGGGAGGTATAGTGCAATGGGGAGGTTGGGTGAAGTGGGGAGGTTGGGTGAAGTGGGGAGGTTGGGTGGAGTGCGGAGGTTGGGTGGAGTGCGGAAGTTGGATGGGGTGCCGAGTTTGGGTGAAGTGGGGAGGTTGGGTGGAGTGGGGAGGTTGGGTTAAGTGGGGAGGTATAGTGCAATGGGGAGGTTGGGTGAAGTGGGGAGGTTGGGTGGAGTGGGAAGGTTGGGTGGAGTGGGGAGGTTGGGTGGAGTGCGGAAGTTGGATGGAGTGCCGAGTTTGGGTGAAGTGGGGAGGTTGGGTGGAGTGGGGAGGTTGGGTGAAGTGGGGAGGTATAGTGGAATGGGGAGGTTGGGTGAAGTGGGGAGGTTGGGTGGAGTGGGGAGGTTGGGTGGAGTGGGGAGGCTGGGTGGAGTTGGGAGGTTGGGTGAAGTGGGGAGGTTGGGTGAAGTGGGGAGGTTGGGTTGAGTGCGAAGGTTGGGTGGAGTGCGGAGGTTGGGTGGAGTGGGGAGTTTGGGTGAAGTGGGGAGGTTGGGTGGAGTGGGGAGGTTGGGTGGATTGCGGAAGTTAGATGGAGTGCCGAGTTTGGGTGAAGTGGGGAGGTTGGGAGGAGTGGGGAGGTTGGGTTAAGTGGGGAGGTATAGTGCAATGGGGAGGTTGGGTGAAGTGGGGAGGTTGGGTGGAGTGGGGAGGTTGGGTGGAGTGGGAAGGCTGGGTGGAGTGCGGAAGTTTGGTGGAGTGCGGAGTTTGGGTGGAATGCGGAGGTTGGGTGGAGTGCGGAAGTTGGGTGGAGTGCGGAAGTTGGGTGGAGTGCGGAAGTTGGGTGGAGTGCGGAGGCTGGGTGGAGTGCGGAGGTTGGATGGAGTGCGGAGGTTGGGTGAAGTGGGGAGGTTGGGTGGAGTTGGGAGGTTGGGTGAAGTGGGGAGGTTGGGTTGAGTGCGAAGGTTGGGTGGAGTGCGGAGGTTGGGTGGAGTGGGGAGGTTGGGTGAAGTGGGGAGGTAGGGTGAAGTGGGGAGGTTGGGTGGAGTGAGGAGGTTGGGTGGAGTGGGGACGTTGGGTGAAGTGGGGAGGTTGGGTGGAGTGGGGAGGTTGGGGGAAGTGGGGAGGTTGGGTTGAGTGCGAACGTTGGGTGGAGTGCGGAGGTTGGGTGGAGTGGGGAGGTTCGGTGAAGTGGGGAGGTTGGGTGAAGTGGGAAAGTTGGGTGAAGTGGGGAGGTTGGATGGAGTGGGGAGGTTGGGTGGAGTGGGGAGGTTGGGTGGAGTGGGGATGTTGGGTGGAGAGGGGAGGTTGGGTGATTTGGGGAGGTTGGGTGGAGTGGGGAGGTTTGGTGAAGTGGGGAGGTTGGGTGAAGTGGGGAGGTTGGGTGATTTGGGGAGGATGGGTGGAGTGGGGACGTTTGGTGAAGTGGGGAGGTTGGGTGAAGTGGGGAGGTTGGGTGGAGTGCGGAGGTTGGGTGGAGTGCGGAAGTTGGATGGAGTGCCGAGTTTGGGTGAAGTGGGGAGGTTGGGTGGAGTGGGGAGGTTGGGTTAAGTGGGGAGGTATAGTGCAATGGGAAGGTTGGGTGAAGTGGGGAGGTTGGGTGAAGTGGGGAGGTTGGGTGGAGTGCGGAGGTTGGGTGGAGTGCGGAAGTTGGATGGAGTGCCGAGTTTGGGTGAAGTGGGGAGGTTGGGTGGAGTGGGGAGGTTGGGTTAAGTGGGGAGGTATAGTGCAATGGGGAGGTTGGGTGAAGTGGGGAGGTTGGGTGGAGTGGGAAGGTTGGGTGGAGTGGGGAGGTTGGGTGGAGTGCGGAAGTTGGATGGAGTGCCGAGTTTGGGTGAAGTGGGGAGGTTGGGTGGAGTGGGGAGGTTGGGTGAAGTGGGGAGGTATAGTGGAATGGGGAGGTTGGGTGAAGTGGGGAGGTTGGGTGGAGTGGGGAGGTTGGGTGGAGTGGGGAGGCTGGGTGGAGTTGGGAGGTTGGGTGAAGTGGGGAGGTTGGGTGAAGTGGGGAGGTTGGGTTGAGTGCGAAGGTTGGGTGGAGTGCGGAGGTTGGGTGGAGTGGGGAGTTTGGGTGAAGTGGGGAGGTTGGGTGGAGTGCGGAGGTTGGGTGGATTGCGGAAGTTAGATGGAGTGCCGAGTTTGGGTGAAGTGGGGAGGTTGGGAGGAGTGGGGAGGTTGGGTTAAGTGGGGAGGTATAGTGCAATGGGGAGGTTGGGTGAAGTGGGGAGGTTGGGTGGAGTGGGGAGGTTGGGTGGAGTGGGAAGGCTGGGTGGAGTGCGGAAGTTTGGTGGAGTGCGGAGTTTGGGTGGAATGCGGAGGTTGGGTGGAGTGCGGAAGTTGGGTGGAGTGCGGAAGTTGGGTGGAGTGCGGAAGTTGGGTGGAGTGCGGAGGCTGGGTGGAGTGCGGAGGTTGGATGGAGTGCGGAGGTTGGGTGAAGTGGGGAGGTTGGGTGGAGTTGGGAGGTTGGGTGAAGTGGGGAGGTTGGGTTGAGTGCGAAGGTTGGGTGGAGTGCGGAGGTTGGGTGGAGTGGGGAGGTTGGGTGAAGTGGGGAGGTAGGGTGAAGTGGGGAGGTTGGGTGGAGTGAGGAGGTTGGGTGGAGTGGGGACGTTGGGTGAAGTGGGGAGGTTGGGTGGAGTGGGGAGGTTGGGGGAAGTGGGGAGGTTGGGTTGAGTGCGAACGTTGGGTGGAGTGCGGAGGTTGGGTGGAGTGGGGAGGTTCGGTGAAGTGGGGAGGTTGGGTGAAGTGGGAAAGTTGGGTGAAGTGGGGAGGTTGGATGGAGTGGGGAGGTTGGGTGGAGTGGGGAGGTTGGGTGGAGTGGGGATGTTGGGTGGAGAGGGGAGGTTGGGTGATTTGGGGAGGTTGGGTGGAGTGGGGAGGTTTGGTGAAGTGGGGAGGTTGGGTGAAGTGGGGAGGTTGGGAGATTTGGGGAGGTTGGGTGGAGTGGGGAGGTTTGGTGAAGTGGGGAGGTTGGGTGAAGTGGGGAGGTTGGGTGGAGTGCGGAGGTTGGGTGGAGTGCGGAAGTTGGATGGAGTGCCGAGTTTGGGTGAAGTGGGGAGGTTGGGTGGAGTGGGGAGGTTGGGTTAAGTGGGGAGGTATAGTGCAATGGGGAGGTTGGGTGAAGTGGGGAGGTTGGGTGGAGTGGGAAGGTTGGGTGGAGTGGGGAGGTTGGGTGGAGTGCGGTAGTTGGATGGAGTGCCGAGTTTGGGTGAAGTGGGGAGGTTGGGTGGAGTGGGGAGGTTGGGTGAAGTGGGGAGGTATAGTGGAATGGGGAGGTTGGGTGAAGTGGGGAGGTTGGGTGGAGTGGGGAGGTTGGGTGGAGTGGGGAGGCTGGGTGGAGTTGGGAGGTTGGGTGAAGTGGGGAGGTTGGGTGAAGTGGGGAGGTTGGGTTGAGTGCGAAGGTTGGGTGGAGTGCGGAGGTTGGGTGGAGTGGGGAGGTTTGGTGAAGTGGGGAGGTTGGGTGAAGTGCTCCCCACTCCACCCAACCTCCCCACTCCACCCAACCTCCCCACTTCACCCAACCTCCCCATTCCACTATACCTCCCCACTTCACCCAACCTCCCCACTCCACCCAACCTCCCCACTTCACCCAAACTCGGCACTCCATCCAACCTCCGCACTCCACCCAACCTCCGCACTCCACCCAACTTCCGCACTCCACCCAACTTCCGCACTCCACCCAACTTCCGCACTCCACCCAACCTCCGCATTCCACCCAAACTCCGCACTCCACCAAACTTCCGCACACCACGCAACCTCCCCACTCCAACCAACCTCCCCACTCCACCCAGCCTCCCCACTCCACCCAACCTCCCCACTCCACCCAACCTCCCCACTTCACCCAACCTCCCCATTCCACTATACCTCCCCACTTCACCCAACCTCCCCACTCCACCCAACCTCCCCACTTCACCCAAACTCGGCACTCCATCCAACTTCCGCACTCCACCAAACTTCCGCACACCACGCAACCTCCCCACTCCAACCAACCTCCCCACTCCACCCAGCCTCCCCACTCCACCCAACCTCCCCACTCCACCCAACCTCCCCACTTCACCCAACCTCCCCATTCCACTATACCTCCCCACTTCACCCAACCTCCCCACTCCACCCAACCTCCCCACTTCACCCAAACTCGGCACTCCATCCAACCTCCCCACTCCACCCAACCTCCCCACTTCACCCAACCTCCCCATTGCACTAAACCTCCCCACTTAACCCAACCTCCCCTCTCCACCCAACATCCCCACACCACCCAACCTCCCCACTCCACCCAACCTTCCCACTTCACCCAACCTCCCCACTTCACCGAACCTCCCCACTCCACCCAACCTCCGCACTCCACCCAACGTTCGCACTCAACCCAACCTCCCCACTTCACCCAACCTCCCCACTCCACCCAACCTCCCCACTTCACCCAACGTCCCCACTCCACCCAACCTCCTCACTCCACCCAACCTCCCCACTTCACCCTACCTCCCCACTTCACCCAACCTCCCTACTCCACCCAACCTCCGCACTCCACCCAACCTTCGCACTCAACCCAACCTCCCCACTTCACCCAACCTCCGCACTCCACCCAACTTCCGCACTCCACCCAACTTCCGCACTCCACCCAACTTCCGCACTCCACCCAACCTCCGCATTCCACCCAAACTCCGCACTCCACCAAACTTCCGCACTCCACCCAGCCTTCCCACTCCACCCAACCTCCCCACTCCACCCAACCTCCCCACTTCACCCAACCTCCCCATTGCACTATACCTCCCCACTTAACCCAACCTCCCCACTCCTCCCAACCTCCCCACTTCATCCAAACTCGGCACTCCATCCAACTTCCGCACTCCACCCAACCTCCGCACTCCACCCAACCTCCCCACTTCACCCAACCTCCCCACTTCACTAAACCTCCCCACTCCACCCAACCTCCCCAAATCACCCAACCTCCCCTCTCCACCCAACATCCCCACTCCACCCAACCTCCCCACTCCACCCAACCTCCCCACTCCACCCAACCTCCCCACTTCACCCAACCTTCCCACTTCACCCAACCTCCCCACTTCACCGAACCTCCCCACTCCACCCAACCTCCGCACTCCACCCAACGTTCGCACTCAACCCAACCTCCCCACTTCACCCAACCTCCCCACTCCACCCAACCTCCCCACTTCACCCAACGTCCCCACTCCACCCAACCTCCTCACTCCACCCAACCTCCCCACTTCACCCTACCTCCCCACTTCACCCAACCTCCCCACTCCACCCAACCTCCGCACTGCACCCACCCTTCGCTCTCAACCTAACCTCCCCACTTCACCCAACCTCCCAACTCCACCCAGCCTCCCCACTCCACCCAACCTCCCCACTCCACCCAACCTCCCCACTTCACCCAACCTCCCCATTCCACTATACCTCCCCACTTCACCCAACCTCCCCACTCCACCCAACCTCCCCACTTCACCCAAACTCGGCACTCCATCCAACTTCCGCACTCCACCCAACCTCCCCACTCCACCCAACCTTCCCACTCCACCCAACCTCCCCACTTCACCCAACCTCCCCATTGCACTAAACCTCCCCACTTAACCCAACCTCCCCACTCCACCCAACCTCCCCACTTCACCCAAACTCGGCACTCCATCCAACTTCCGCACTCCACCCAACCTCCGCACTCCACCCAACCTCCCCACTTCACCCAACCTCCCCATTTCACCAAACCTCCCCACTCCACCCAACCTTCCCAAATCACCCAACCTCCCCTCTCCACCCAACATCCCCACACCACCCAACCTCCCCACTCCACCCAACCTTCCCACTTCACCCAACCTCCCCACTTCACCGAACCTCCCCACTCCACCCAACCTCCGCACTCCACCCAACGTTCGCACTCAACCCAACCTCCCCACTTCACCCAACCTCCCCACTCCACCCAACCTCCCCACTTCACCCAACGTCCCCACTCCACCCAACCTCCTCACTCCACCCAACCTCCCCACTTCACCCTACCTCCCCACTTCACCCAACCTCCCCACTCCACCCAACCTCCGCACTCCACCCAACCTTCGCACTCAACCCAACCTCCCCACTTCACCCAACCTCCGCACTCCACCCAACTTCCGCACTCCACCCAACTTCCGCACTCCACCCAACTTCCGCACTCCACCCAACCTCCGCATTCCACCCAAACTCCGCACTCCACCAAACTTCCGCACTCCACCCAGCCTTCCCACTCCACCCAACCTCCCCACTCCACCCAACCTCCCCACTTCACCCAACCTCCCCATTGCACTATACCTCCCCACTTAACCCAACCTCCCCACTCCTCCCAACCTCCCCACTTCATCCAAACTCGGCACTCCATCCAACTTCCGCACTCCACCCAACCTCCGCACTCCACCCAACCTCCCCACTTCACCCAACCTCCCCACTTCACCAAACCTCCCCACTCCACCCAACCTCCCCAAATCACCCAACCTCCCCTCTCCACCCAACATCCCCACTCCACCCAACCTCCCCACTCCACCCAACCTCCCCACTCCACCCAACCTCCCCACTTCACCCAACCTTCCCACTTCACCCAACCTCCCCACTTCACCGAACCTCCCCACTCCACCCAACCTCCGCACTCCACCCAACGTTCGCACTCAACCCAACCTCCCCACTTCACCCAACCTCCCCACTCCACCCAACCTCCCCACTTCACCCAACGTCCCCACTCCACCCAACCTCCTCACTCCACCCAACCTCCCCACTTCACCCTACCTCCCCACTTCATCCAAACTCGGCACTCCATCCAACTTCCGCACTCCACCCAACCTCCGCACTCCACCCAACCTCCCCACTTCACCCAACCTCCCCACTTCACCAAACCTCCCCACTCCACCCAACCTCCCCAAATCACCCAACCTCCCCTCTCCACCCAACATCCCCACTCCACCCAACCTCCCCACTCCACCCAACCTCCCCACTCCACCCAACCTCCCCACTTCACCCAACCTTCCCACTTCACCCAACCTCCCCACTTCACCGAACCTCCCCACTCCACCCAACCTCCGCACTCCACCCAACGTTCGCACTCAACCCAACCTCCCCACTTCACCCAACCTCCCCACTCCACCCAACCTCCCCACTTCACCCAACGTCCCCACTCCACCCAACCTCCTCACTCCACCCAACCTCCCCACTTCACCCTACCTCCCCACTTCACCCAACCTCCCCACTCCACCCAACCTCCGCACTGCACCCAACCTTCGCTCTCAACCTAACCTCCCCACTTCACCCAACCTCCCAACTCCACCCAGCCTCCCCACTCCACCCAACCTCCCCACTCCACCCAACCTCCCCACTTCACCCAACCTCCCCATTGCACTAAACCTCCCCACTTAACCCAACCTCCCCTCTCCACCCAACATCCCCACACCACCCAACCTCCCCACTCCACCCAACCTTCCCACTTCACCCAACCTCCCCACTTCACCGAACCTCCCCACTCCACCCAACCTCCGCACTCCACCCAACGTTCGCACTCAACCCAACCTCCCCACTTCACCCAACCTCCCCACTCCACCCAACCTCCCCACTTCACCCAACGTCCCCACTCCACCCAACCTCCTCACTCCACCCAACCTCCCCACTTCACCCTACCTCCCCACTTCACCCAACCTCCCTACTCCACCCAACCTCCGCACTCCACCCAACCTTCGCACTCAACCCAACCTCCCCACTTCACCCAACCTCCGCACTCCACCCAACTTCCGCACTCCACCCAACTTCCGCACTCCACCCAACTTCCGCACTCCACCCAACCTCCGCATTCCACCCAAACTCCGCACTCCACCAAACTTCCGCACTCCACCCAGCCTTCCCACTCCACCCAACCTCCCCACTCCACCCAACCTCCCCACTTCACCCAACCTCCCCATTGCACTATACCTCCCCACTTAACCCAACCTCCCCACTCCTCCCAACCTCCCCACTTCATCCAAACTCGGCACTCCATCCAACTTCCGCACTCCACCCAACCTCCGCACTCCACCCAACCTCCCCACTTCACCCAACCTCCCCACTTCACTAAACCTCCCCACTCCACCCAACCTCCCCAAATCACCCAACCTCCCCTCTCCACCCAACATCCCCACTCCACCCAACCTCCCCACTCCACCCAACCTCCCCACTCCACCCAACCTCCCCACTTCACCCAACCTTCCCACTTCACCCAACCTCCCCACTTCACCGAACCTCCCCACTCCACCCAACCTCCGCACTCCACCCAACGTTCGCACTCAACCCAACCTCCCCACTTCACCCAACCTCCCCACTCCACCCAACCTCCCCACTTCACCCAACGTCCCCACTCCACCCAACCTCCTCACTCCACCCAACCTCCCCACTTCACCCTACCTCCCCACTTCACCCAACCTCCCCACTCCACCCAACCTCCGCACTGCACCCACCCTTCGCTCTCAACCTAACCTCCCCACTTCACCCAACCTCCCAACTCCACCCAGCCTCCCCACTCCACCCAACCTCCCCACTCCACCCAACCTCCCCACTTCACCCAACCTCCCCATTCCACTATACCTCCCCACTTCACCCAACCTCCCCACTCCACCCAACCTCCCCACTTCACCCAAACTCGGCACTCCATCCAACTTCCGCACTCCACCCAACCTCCCCACTCCACCCAACCTTCCCACTCCACCCAACCTCCCCACTTCACCCAACCTCCCCATTGCACTAAACCTCCCCACTTAACCCAACCTCCCCACTCCACCCAACCTCCCCACTTCACCCAAACTCGGCACTCCATCCAACTTCCGCACTCCACCCAACCTCCGCACTCCACCCAACCTCCCCACTTCACCCAACCTCCCCATTTCACCAAACCTCCCCACTCCACCCAACCTTCCCAAATCACCCAACCTCCCCTCTCCACCCAACATCCCCACACCACCCAACCTCCTCACTCCACCCAACCTTCCCACTTCACCCAACCTCCCCACTTCACCGAACCTCCCCACTCCACCCAACCTCCGCACTCCACCCAACGTTCGCACTCAACCCAACCTCCCCACTTCACCCAACCTCCCCACTCCACCCAACCTCCCCACTTCACCCAACGTCCCCACTCCACCCAACCTCCTCACTCCACCCAACCTCCCCACTTCACCCTACCTCCCCACTTCACCCAACCTCCCCACTCCACCCAACCTCCGCACTCCACCCAACCTTCGCACTCAACCCAACCTCCCCACTTCACCCAACCTCCGCACTCCACCCAACTTCCGCACTCCACCCAACTTCCGCACTCCACCCAACTTCCGCACTCCACCCAACCTCCGCATTCCACCCAAACTCCGCACTCCACCAAACTTCCGCACTCCACCCAGCCTTCCCACTCCACCCAACCTCCCCACTCCACCCAACCTCCCCACTTCACCCAACCTCCCCATTGCACTATACCTCCCCACTTAACCCAACCTCCCCACTCCTCCCAACCTCCCCACTTCATCCAAACTCGGCACTCCATCCAACTTCCGCACTCCACCCAACCTCCGCACTCCACCCAACCTCCCCACTTCACCCAACCTCCCCACTTCACCAAACCTCCCCACTCCACCCAACCTCCCCAAATCACCCAACCTCCCCTCTCCACCCAACATCCCCACTCCACCCAACCTCCCCACTCCACCCAACCTCCCCACTCCACCCAACCTCCCCACTTCACCCAACCTTCCCACTTCACCCAACCTCCCCACTTCACCGAACCTCCCCACTCCACCCAACCTCCGCACTCCACCCAACGTTCGCACTCAACCCAACCTCCCCACTTCACCCAACCTCCCCACTCCACCCAACCTCCCCACTTCACCCAACGTCCCCACTCCACCCAACCTCCTCACTCCACCCAACCTCCCCACTCCACCCAACCTCCTCACTCCACCCAACCTCCCCACTTCACCCTACCTCCCCACTTCACCCAACCTCCCCACTCCACCCAACCTCCGCACTGCACCCAACCTTCGCTCTCAACCTAACCTCCCCACTTCACCCAACCTCCCAACTCCACCCAGCCTCCCCACTCCACCCAACCTCCCCACTCCACCCAACCTCCCCACTTCACCCAACCTCCCCATTCCACTATACCTCCCCACTTCACCCAACCTCCCCACTCCACCCAACCTCCCCACTTCACCCAAACTCGGCACTCCATCCAACTTCCGCACTCCACCCAACCTCCCCACTCCACCCAACCTTCCCACTCCACCCAACCTCCCCACTTCACCCAACCTCCCCATTGCACTATACCTCCCCACTTAACCCAACCTCCCCACTCCACCCAACCTCCCCACTTCACCCAAACTCGGCACTCCATCCAACTTCCGCACTCCACCCAACCTCCGCACTCCACCCAACCTCCCCACTTCACCCAACCTCCCCACTTCACCAAACCTCCCCACTCCACCCAACCTCCCCAAATCACCCAACCTCCCCACTTCACCCAACCTCCCCACTTCACCAAACCTCCCCACTCCACCCAACCTCCCCAAATCACCCAACCTCCCCTCTCCACCCAACATCCCCACTCCACCCAACCTCCCCACTCCACCCAACCTCCCCACTCCACCCAACCTCCCCACTTCACCCAACCTCCCCATTGCACTATACCTCCCCACTTAACCCAACCTCCCCACTCCTCCCAACCTCCCCACTTCACCCAAACTCGGCACTCCATCCAACTTCCGCACTCCACCCAACCTCCGCACTCCACCCAACCTCCCCACTTCACCCAACCTCCCCACTTCACCAAACCTCCCCACTCCACCCAACCTCCCCAAATCACCCAACCTCCCCTCTCCACCCAACATCCCCACTCCACCCAACCTCCCCACTCCACCCAACCTCCCCACTCCACCCAACCTCCCCACTTCACCCAACCTTCCCACTTCACCCAACCTCCCCACTTCACCGAACCTCCCCACTCCACCCAACCTCCGCACTCCACCAAACTTCCGCACTCCACGCAACCTCCCCACTCCAACCAACCTCCCCACTCCAACCAACCTCCCCACTCCACCCAACCTCCCCACTCCACCCAACCTCCCCACGCCACCCAACCTCCCCACTTCACCCAACCTCCCCATTCCACTATACCTCCCCACTTCACCCAACTTCCGCACTCCACCCAACCTCCGCACTCCACCCAACCTCCGCACTCCACCCAAACTCCGCACTCCACCAAACTTCCGCACTCCACGCAACCTCCCCACTCCAACCAACCTCCCCACTCCACACAACCTCCCCATTCCACTATGCCTCCCCACTTCACCCAACCTCCACACTCCACCCAACCTCCCCACTTCACCCAAACTCGGCACTCCATCCAACCTCCGCACTCCACCCAACCTCCGCACTCCACCCAACTTCCGCACTCCACCCAACATCCGCACTCCACCCAACTTCCGCACTCCACCCAACCTCCGCATTCCACCCAAACTCCGCACTCCACCAAACTTCCGCACTCCACGCAACCTCCCCACTCCAACCAACCTCCCCACTCCACCCAGCCTCCCCACTCCACCCAACCTCCCCACTCCACCCAACCTCCCCACTTCACCCAACCTCCCCATTCCACTATACCTCCCCACTTCACCCAACCTCCCCACTCCACCCAACCTCCCCACTTCACCCAAGCTCGGCACTCCATCCAACTTCCGCACTCCACCCAACCTCCGCACTCCACCCAACCTCCCCACTTCACCCAACCTCCCCACTTCACCAAACCTCCCCACTCCACCCAACCTCCCCAAATCACCCAACCTCCCCTCTCCACCCAACATCCCCACTCCACCCAACCTCCCCACTCCACCCAACCTTCGCTCTCAACCTAACCTCCCCACTTCACCCAACCTCCCAACTCCACCCAACCTCCCCACTTCACCCAACCTCCGCAGTCCATCCAACCTCCGCACTCCACCCAACCTCCGCACTCCAACCAACTTCCACACACCTCCCAACCTCCGCACTCCACCCAACTTCCGCACTCTACCCAACTTCCGCACTCCACCCAACTTCCGCACTCCACCCAAACTCCGCACTCCACCAAACTTCCGCACTCCACGCAACCTCCCCACTCCAACCAACCTCCCCACTCCAACCAACCTCCCCACTCCACCCAACCTCCCCACTCCACCCAACCTCCCCACGCCACCCAACCTCCCCACTTCACCCAACCTCCCCATTCCACTATACCTCCCCACTTCACCCAACCTCCCCACTCCACCCAACCTCCCCACTTCACCCAAACTCGGCACTCCATCCAACCTCCGCACTCCACCCAACCTCCGCACTCCACCCAGCTTCCGCACTCCACCCAACTTCCGCACTCCACCCAACCTCCCCACTTCACCCAACCTCCCCATTCCACTATACCTCCCCACTTCACCCAACCTCCCCACTCCACCCAACCTCCCCACTTCACCCAAACTCGGCACTCCATCCAACTTCCGCACTCCACCCAACCTCCCCACTCCACCCAACCTCCCCACTCCACCCAACCTCCCCACTTCACCCAACCTCCCCATTGCACTATACCTCCCCACTTAACCCAACCTCCCCACTCCACCCAACCTCCCCACTTCACCCAAACTCGGCACCCCATCCAACTTCCGCACTCCACCCAACCTCCGCACTCCACCCAACCTCCCCACTTCACCCAACCTCCCCATTTCACCAAACCTCCCCACTCCACCCAACCTTCCCAAATCACCCAACCTCCCCTCTCCACCCAACATCCCCACACCACCCAACCTCCCCACTCCACCCAACCTTCCCACTTCACCCAACCTCCCCACTTCACCGAACCTCCCCACTCCACCCAACCTCCGCACTCCACCCAACGTTCGCACTCAACCCAACCTCCCCACTTCACCCAACCTCCCCACTCCACCCAACCTCCCCACTTCACCCAACGTCCCCACTCCACCCAACCTCCTCACTCCACCCAACCTCCCCACTTCACCCAACCTTCCCACTTCACCCAACCTCCCCACTTCACCGAACCTCCCCACTCCACCCAACCTCCGCACTCCACCCAACGTTCGCACTCAACCCAACCTCCCCACTTCCCCCAACCTCCCCACTCCACCCAACCTCCCCACTTCACCCAACGTCCCCACTCCACCCAACCTCCTCACTCCACCCAACCTCCCCACTTCACCCTACCTCCCCACTTCACCCAACCTCCCCACTCCACCCAACCTCCGCACTGCACCCAACCTTCGCTCTCAACCTAACCTCCCCACTTCACCCAACCTCCCAACTCCACCCAGCCTCCCCACTCCACCCAACCTCCCCACTCCACCCAACCTCCCCACTTCACCCAACCTCCCCATTCCACTATACCTCCCCACTTCACCCAACCTCCCCACTCCACCCAACCTCCCCACTTCACCCAAACTCGGCACTCCATCCAACCTCCGCACTCCACCCAACCTCCGCACTCCACCCAACTTCCGCACTCCACCCAACTTCCGCACTCCACCCAACTTCCGCACTCCACCCAACCTCCGCATTCCACCCAAACTCCGCACTCCACCAAACTTCCGCACACCACGCAACCTCCCCACTCCAACCAACCTCCCCACTCCACCCAGCCTCCCCACTCCACCCAACCTCCCCACTCCACCCAACCTCCCCACTTCACCCAACCTCCCCATTCCACTATACCTCCCCACTTCACCAAACCTCCCCACTCCACCCAACCTCCCCACTTCACCCAAACTCGGCACTCCATCCAACTTCCGCACTCCACCCAACCTCCCCACTCCACCCAACCTCCCCACTCCACCCAACCTCCCCACTTCACCCAACCTCCCCATTGCACTAAACCTCCCCACTTAACCCAACCTCCCCACTCCACCCAACCTCCCCACTTCACCCAAACTCGGCACTCCATCCAACTTCCGCACTCCACCCAACCTCCGCACTCCACCCAACCTCCCCACCTCACCCAACCTCCCCATTTCACCAAACCTCCCCACTCCACCCAACCTTCCCAAATCACCCAACCTCCCCTCTCCACCCAACATCCCCACACCACCCAACCTCCCCACTCCACCCAACCTTCCCACTTCACCCAACCTCCCCACTTCACCGAACCTCCCCACTCCACCCAACCTCCGCACTCCACCCAACGTTCGCACTCAACCCAACCTCCCCACTTCACCCAACCTCCCCACTCCACCCAACCTCCCCACTTCACCCAACGTCCCCACTCCACCCAACCTTCTCACTCCACCCAACCTCCCCACTTCACCCTACCTCCCCACTTCACCCAACCTCCCCACTCCACCCAACCTCCGCACTCCACCCAACCTTCGCACTCAACCCAACCTCCCCACTTCACCCAACCTCCGCACTCCACCCAACTTCCGCACTCCACCCAACTTCCGCACTCCACCCAACCTCCGCATTCCACCCAAACTCCGCACTCCACCAAACTTCCGCACTCCACCCAGCCTTCCCACTCCACCCAACCTCCCCACTTCACCCAACCTCCCCATTGCACTATACCTCCCCACTTAACCCAACCTCCCCACTCCTCCCAACCTCCCCACTTCATCCAAACTCGGCACTCCATCCAACTTCCGCACTCCACCCAACCTCCGCACTCCACCCAACCTCCCCACTTCACCCAACCTCCCCACTTCACCAAACCTCCCCACTCCACCCAACCTCCCCAAATCACCCAACCTCCCCTCTCCACCCAACATCCCCACTCCACCCAACCTCCCCACTCCACCCAACCTCCCCACTCCACCCAACCTCCCCACTTCACCCAACCTTCCCACTTCACCCAACCTCCCCACTTCACCGAACCTCCCCACTCCACCCAACCTCCGCACTCCACCCAACGTTCGCACTCAACCCAACCTCCCCACTTCACCCAACCTCCCCACTCCACCCAACCTCCCCACTTCACCCAACGTCCCCACTCCACCCAACCTCCTCACTCCACCCAACCTCCCCACTTCACCCTACCTCCCCACTTCACCCAACCTCCCCACTCCACCCAACCTCCGCACTGCACCCAACCTTCGCTCTCAACCTAACCTCCCCACTTCACCCAACCTCCCAACTCCACCCAGCCTCCCCACTCCACCCAACCTCCCCACTCCACCCAACCTCCCCACTTCACCCAACCTCCCCATTCCACTATACCTCCCCACTTCACCCAACCTCCCCACTCCACCCAACCTCCCCACTTCACCCAAACTCGGCACTCCATCCAACTTCCGCACTCCACCCAACCTCCCCACTCCACCCAACCTTCCCACTCCACCCAACCTCCCCACTTCACCCAACCTCCCCATTGCACTATACCTCCCCACTTAACCCAACCTCCCCACTCCACCCAACCTCCCCACTTCACCCAAACTCGGCACTCCATCCAACTTCCGCACTCCACCCAACCTCCGCACTCCACCCAACCTCCCCACTTCACCCAACCTCCCCACTTCACCAAACCTCCCCACTCCACCCAACCTCCCCAAATCACCCAACCTCCCCACTTCACCCAACCTCCCCACTTCACCAAACCTCCCCACTCCACCCAACCTCCCCAAATCACCCAACCTCCCCTCTCCACCCAACATCCCCACTCCACCCAACCTCCCCACTCCACCCAACCTCCCCACTCCACCCAACCTCCCCACTTCACCCAACCTCCCCATTGCACTATACCTCCCCACTTAACCCAACCTCCCCACTCCTCCCAACCTCCCCACTTCACCCAAACTCGGCACTCCATCCAACTTCCGCACTCCACCCAACCTCCGCACTCCACCCAACCTCCCCACTTCACCCAACCTCCCCACTTCACCAAACCTCCCCACTCCACCCAACCTCCCCAAATCACCCAACCTCCCCTCTCCACCCAACATCCCCACTCCACCCAACCTCCCCACTCCACCCAACCTCCCCACTCCACCCAACCTCCCCACTTCACCCAACCTTCCCACTTCACCCAACCTCCCCACTTCACCGAACCTCCCCACTCCACCCAACCTCCGCACTCCACCCAACGTTCGCACTCAACCCAACCTCCCCACTTCACCCAACCTCCCCACTCCACCCAACCTCCCCACTTCACCCAACGTCCCCACTCCACCCAACCTCCTCACTCCACCCAACCTCCCCACTTCACCCTACCTCCCCACTTCACCCAACCTCCCCACTCCACCCAACCTCCGCACTGCACCCAACCTTCGCTCTCAACCTAACCTCCCCACTTCACCCAACCTCCCAACTCCACCCAGCCTCCCCACTCCACCCAACCTCCCCACTCCACCCAACCTCCCCACTTCACCCAACCTCCCCATTCCACTATACCTCCCCACTTCACCCAACCTCCCCACTCCACCCAACCTCCCCACTTCACCCAAACTCGGCACTCCATCCAACTTCCGCACTCCACCCAACCTCCCCACTCCACCCAACCTTCCCACTCCACCCAACCTCCCCACTTCACCCAACCTCCCCATTGCACTATACCTCCCCACTTAACCCAACCTCCCCACTCCACCCAACCTCCCCACTTCACCCAAACTCGGCACTCCATCCAACTTCCTCACTCCACCCAACCTCCGCACTCCACCCAACCTCCCCACTTCACCCAACCTCCCCACTTCACCAAACCTCCCCACTCCACCCAACCTCCCCAAATCACCCAACCTCCCCACTTCACCCAACCTCCCCACTTCACCAAACCTCCCCACTCCACCCAACCTCCCCAAATCACCCAACCTCCCCTCTCCACCCAACATCCCCACTCCACCCAACCTCCCCACTCCACCCAACCTCCCCACTCCACCCAACCTCCCCACTTCACCCAACCTTACCACTTCACCCAACCTCCCCACTTCACCGAACCTCCCCACTCCACCCAACCTCCGCACTCCACCCAACGTTCGCACTCAACCCAACCTCCCCACTTCACCCAACCTCCCCACTCCACCCAACCTCCCCACTTCACCCAACCTCCCAACTCCACCCAACCTCCCCACTTCACCCAACCTCCCCACTTCACCAAACCTCCCCACTCCACCCAACCTCCCCAAATCACCCAACCTCCCCTCTCCACCCAACATCCCCACTCCACCCAACCTCCCCACTCCACCCAACCTCCCCACTCCACCCAACCTCCCCACTTCACCCAACCTTCCCACTTCACCCAACCTCCCCACTTCACCGAACCTCCCCACTCCACCCAACCTCCGCACTCCACCCAACGTTCGCACTCAACCCAACCTCCCCACTCCACCCAACCTCCCCACTTCACCCAACCTCCCAACTCCACCCAACCTCCCCACTTCACCCAACCTCCCCACTTCACCAAACCTCCCCACTCCACCCAACCTCCCCAAATCACCCAACCTCCCCTCTCCACCCAACATCCCCACTCCACCCAACCTCCCCACTCCACCCAACCTCCCCACTCCACCCAACCTCCCCACTTCACCCAACCTTCCCACTTCACCCAACCTCCCCACTTCACCGAACCTCCCCACTCCACCCAACCTCCGCACTCCACCCAACGTTCGCACTCAACCCAACCTCCCCACTTCACCCAACCTCCCAACTCCACCCAACCTCCCCACTTCACCCAACGTCCCCACTCCACCCAACCTCCTCACTCCACCCAACCTCCCCACTTCACCCTACCTCCCCACTTCACCCAACCTCCCCACTCCACCCAACCTCCGCACTCCACCCAACCTTCGCACTCAACCCAACCTCCCCACTTCACCCAACCTCCCAACTCCACCCAACCTCCCCACTTCACCCAACCTCCGCACTCCATCCAACCTCCGCACTCCACCCAATCTCCGCACTCCACCCAACCTCCCCACTTCACCCAACCTCCGCACTCCATCCAACCTCCGCACTCCACCCAGCCTCCGCACTCCACCCAACTTCCGCACTCCACCCAACTTCCGCACTCCACCCAACTTCCGCACTCCACCCAACCTCCGCATTCCACCCAAACTCCGCACTCCACCAAACTTCCGCACTCCACCCAGCCTTCCCACTCCACCCAACCTCCCCACTCCACCCAACCTCCCCACTTCACCCAACCTCCCCATTGCACTATACCTCCCCACTTAACCCAACCTCCCCACTCCTCCCAACCTCCCCACTTCACCCAAATTCGGCACTCCATCCAACTTCCGCACTCCACCCAACCTCCGCACTCCACCCAACCTCCCCACTTCACCCAACCTCCCCACTTCACCAAACCTCCCCACTCCACCCAACCTCCCCAAATCACCCAACCTCCCCTCTCCACCCAACATCCCCACTCCACCCAACCTCCCCACTCCACCCAACCTCCCCACTCCACCCAACCTCCCCACGTCACCCAACCTTCCCACTTCACCCAACCTCCCCACTTCACCGAACCTCCCCACTCCCCCCAACCTCCGCACTCCACCCAACGTTCGCACTCAACCCAACCTCCCCACTTCACCCAACCTCCCCACTCCACCCAACCTCCCCACTTCACCCAACGTCCCCACTCCACCCAACCTCCGCACTCCACCCAACTTCCGCACTCCACCCAACATCCGCACTCCACCCAACTTCCGCACTCCACCCAACCTCCGCATTCCACCCAAACTCCGCACTCCACCAAACTTCCGCACTCCACGCAACCTCCCCACTCCAACCAACCTCCCCACTCCACCCAGCCTCCCCACTCCACCCAACCTCCCCACTCCACCCAACCTCCCCATTCCACTATACCTCCCCACTTCACCCAACCTCCCCACTCCACCCAACCTCCCCACTTCACCCAAGCTCGGCACTCCATCCAACTTCCGCACTCCACCCAACCTCCGCACTCCACCCAACCTCCCCACTTCACCCAACCTCCCCACTTCACCAAACCTCCCCACTCCACCCAACCTCCCCAAATCACCCAACCTCCCCTCTCCACCCAACATCCCCACTCCACCCAACCTCCCCACTCCACCCAACCTTCGCTCTCAACCTAACCTCCCCACTTCACCCAACCTCCCAACTCCACCCAACCTCCCCACTTCACCCAACCTCCGCACTCCATCCAACCTCCGCACTCCACCCAACCTCCGCACTCCAACCAACTTCCACACACCTCCCAACCTCCGCACTCCACCCAACTTCCGCACTCTACCCAACTTCCGCACTCCACCCAACCTCCGCACTCCACCCAAACTCCGCACTCCACCAAACTTCCGCACTCCACGCAACCTCCCCACTCCAACCAACCTCCCCACTCCAACCAACCTCCCCACTCCACCCAACCTCTCCACTCCACCCAACCTCCCCACGCCACCCAACCTCCCCACTTCACCCAACCTCCCCACTCCACCCAACCTCCCCACTTCACCCAAACTCGGCACTCCATCCAACCTCCGCACTCCACCCAACCTCCGCACTCCACCCAACTTCCGCACTCCACCCAACTTCCGCACTCCACCCAACTTCCGCACTCCACCCAACCTCCGCATTCCACCCAAACTCCGCACTCCACCAAACTTCCGCACACCACGCAACCTCCCCACTCCAACCAACCTCCCCACTCCACCCAGCCTCCCCACTTCACCCAACCTCCCCAAATCACCCAACCTCCCCTCTCCACCCAACATCCCCACTCCACCCAACCTCCCCACTCCACCCAACCTCCCCACTCCACCCAACCTCCCCACTTCACCCAACCTTCCCACTTCACCCAACCTCCCCACTTCACCGAACCTCCCCACTCCACCCAACCTCCGCACTCCACCCAACGTTCGCACTCAACCCAACCTCCCCACTTCACCCAACCTCCCCACTCCACCCAACCTCCCCACTTCACCCAACGTCCCCACTCCACCCAACCTCCTCACTCCACCCAACCTCCCCACTTCACCCTACCTCCCCACTTCACCCAACCTCCCCACTCCACCCAACCTCCGCACTCCACCCAACCTTCGCACTCAACCCAACCTCCCCACTTCACCCAACCTCCCAACTCCACCCAACCTCCCCACTTCACCCAACCTCCGCACTCCATCCAACCTCCGCACTCCACCCAATCTCCGCACTCCACCCAACCTCCCCACTTCACCCAACCTCCGCACTCCATCCAACCTCCGCACTCCACCCAGCCTCCGCACTCCACCCAACTTCCGCACTCCACCCAACTTCCGCACTCCACCCAACTTCCGCACTCCACCCAACCTCCGCATTCCACCCAAACTCCGCACTCCACCAAACTTCCGCACTCCACCCAGCCTTCCCACTCCACCCAACCTCCCCACTCCACCCAACCTCCCCACTTCACCCAACCTCCCCATTGCACTATACCTCCCCACTTAACCCAACCTCCCCACTCCTCCCAACCTCCCCACTTCACCCAAATTCGGCACTCCATCCAACTTCCGCACTCCACCCAACCTCCGCACTCCACCCAACCTCCCCACTTCACCCAACCTCCCCACTTCACCAAACCTCCCCACTCCACCCAACCTCCCCAAATCACCCAACCTCCCCTCTCCACCCAACATCCCCACTCCACCCAACCTCCCCACTCCACCCAACCTCCCCACTCCACCCAACCTCCCCACGTCACCCAACCTTCCCACTTCACCCAACCTCCCCACTTCACCGAACCTCCCCACTCCCCCCAACCTCCGCACTCCACCCAACGTTCGCACTCAACCCAACCTCCCCACTTCACCCAACCTCCCCACTCCACCCAACCTCCCCACTTCACCCAACGTCCCCACTCCACCCAACCTCCGCACTCCACCCAACTTCCGCACTCCACCCAACATCCGCACTCCACCCAACTTCCGCACTCCACCCAACCTCCGCATTCCACCCAAACTCCGCACTCCACCAAACTTCCGCACTCCACGCAACCTCCCCACTCCAACCAACCTCCCCA
Source organism: Oasisia sp. SBJ-2009 (assembly GCA_964017155.1). Lineage (NCBI taxonomy): Eukaryota > Metazoa > Annelida > Polychaeta > Sabellida > Siboglinidae > Oasisia > Oasisia sp. SBJ-2009. The sequence continues at coordinate 30,974,585 of OZ024859.1, forward strand.
CTCCACCCAGCCTCCCCACTCCACCCAACCTCCCCACTCCACCCAACCTCCCCATTCCACTATACCTCCCCACTTCACCCAACCTCCCCACTCCACCCAACCTCCCCACTTCACCCAAGCTCGGCACTCCATCCAACTTCCGCACTCCACCCAACCTCCGCACTCCACCCAACCTCCCCACTTCACCCAACCTCCCCACTTCACCAAACCTCCCCACTCCACCCAACCTCCCCAAATCACCCAACCTCCCCTCTCCACCCAACATCCCCACTCCACCCAACCTCCCCACTCCACCCAACCTTCGCTCTCAACCTAACCTCCCCACTTCACCCAACCTCCCAACTCCACCCAACCTCCCCACTTCACCCAACCTCCGCACTCCATCCAACCTCCGCACTCCACCCAACCTCCGCACTCCAACCAACTTCCACACACCTCCCAACCTCCGCACTCCACCCAACTTCCGCACTCTACCCAACTTCCGCACTCCACCCAACCTCCGCACTCCACCCAAACTCCGCACTCCACCAAACTTCCGCACTCCACGCAACCTCCCCACTCCAACCAACCTCCCCACTCCAACCAACCTCCCCACTCCACCCAACCTCTCCACTCCACCCAACCTCCCCACGCCACCCAACCTCCCCACTTCACCCAACCTCCCCACTCCACCCAACCTCCCCACTTCACCCAAACTCGGCACTCCATCCAACCTCCGCACTCCACCCAACCTCCGCACTCCACCCAACTTCCGCACTCCACCCAACTTCCGCACTCCACCCAACTTCCGCACTCCACCCAACCTCCGCATTCCACCCAAACTCCGCACTCCACCAAACTTCCGCACACCACGCAACCTCCCCACTCCAACCAACCTCCCCACTCCACCCAGCCTCCCCACTTCACCCAACCTCCCCAAATCACCCAACCTCCCCTCTCCACCCAACATCCCCACTCCACCCAACCTCCCCACTCCACCCAACCTCCCCACTCCACCCAACCTCCCCACTTCACCCAACCTTCCCACTTCACCCAACCTCCCCACTTCACCGAACCTCCCCACTCCACCCAACCTCCGCACTCCACCCAACGTTCGCACTCAACCCAACCTCCCCACTTCACCCAACCTCCCCACTCCACCCAACCTCCCCACTTCACCCAACGTCCCCACTCCACCCAACCTCCTCACTCCACCCAACCTCCCCACTTCACCCTACCTCCCCACTTCACCCAACCTCCCCACTCCACCCAACCTCCGCACTCCACCCAACCTTCGCACTCAACCCAACCTCCCCACTTCACCCAACCTCCCAACTCCACCCAACCTCCCCACTTCACCCAACCTCCGCACTCCATCCAACCTCCGCACTCCACCCAATCTCCGCACTCCACCCAACCTCCCCACTTCACCCAACCTCCGCACTCCATCCAACCTCCGCACTCCACCCAGCCTCCGCACTCCACCCAACTTCCGCACTCCACCCAACTTCCGCACTCCACCCAACTTCCGCACTCCACCCAACCTCCGCATTCCACCCAAACTCCGCACTCCACCAAACTTCCGCACTCCACCCAGCCTTCCCACTCCACCCAACCTCCCCACTCCACCCAACCTCCCCACTTCACCCAACCTCCCCATTGCACTATACCTCCCCACTTAACCCAACCTCCCCACTCCTCCCAACCTCCCCACTTCACCCAAATTCGGCACTCCATCCAACTTCCGCACTCCACCCAACCTCCGCACTCCACCCAACCTCCCCACTTCACCCAACCTCCCCACTTCACCAAACCTCCCCACTCCACCCAACCTCCCCAAATCACCCAACCTCCCCTCTCCACCCAACATCCCCACTCCACCCAACCTCCCCACTCCACCCAACCTCCCCACTCCACCCAACCTCCCCACGTCACCCAACCTTCCCACTTCACCCAACCTCCCCACTTCACCGAACCTCCCCACTCCCCCCAACCTCCGCACTCCACCCAACGTTCGCACTCAACCCAACCTCCCCACTTCACCCAACCTCCCCACTCCACCCAACCTCCCCACTTCACCCAACGTCCCCACTCCACCCAACCTCCGCACTCCACCCAACTTCCGCACTCCACCCAACATCCGCACTCCACCCAACTTCCGCACTCCACCCAACCTCCGCATTCCACCCAAACTCCGCACTCCACCAAACTTCCGCACTCCACGCAACCTCCCCACTCCAACCAACCTCCCCACTCCACCCAGCCTCCCCACTCCACCCAACCTCCCCACTCCACCCAACCTCCCCATTCCACTATACCTCCCCACTTCACCCAACCTCCCCACTCCACCCAACCTCCCCACTTCACCCAAGCTCGGCACTCCATCCAACTTCCGCACTCCACCCAACCTCCGCACTCCACCCAACCTCCCCACTTCACCCAACCTCCCCACTTCACCAAACCTCCCCACTCCACCCAACCTCCCCAAATCACCCAACCTCCCCTCTCCACCCAACATCCCCACTCCACCCAACCTCCCCACTCCACCCAACCTTCGCTCTCAACCTAACCTCCCCACTTCACCCAACCTCCCAACTCCACCCAACCTCCCCACTTCACCCAACCTCCGCACTCCATCCAACCTCCGCACTCCACCCAACCTCCGCACTCCAACCAACTTCCACACACCTCCCAACCTCCGCACTCCACCCAACTTCCGCACTCTACCCAACTTCCGCACTCCACCCAACCTCCGCACTCCACCCAAACTCCGCACTCCACCAAACTTCCGCACTCCACGCAACCTCCCCACTCCAACCAACCTCCCCACTCCAACCAACCTCCCCACTCCACCCAACCTCCCCACTCCACCCAACCTCCCCACGCCACCCAACCTCCCCACTTCACCCAACCTCCCCACTCCACCCAACCTCCCCACTTCACCCAAACTCGGCACTCCATCCAACCTCCGCACTCCACCCAACCTCCGCACTCCACCCAACTTCCGCACTCCACCCAACTTCCGCACTCCACCCAACTTCCGCACTCCACCCAACCTCCGCATTCCACCCAAACTCCGCACTCCACCAAACTTCCGCACACCACGCAACCTCCCCACTCCAACCAACCTCCCCACTCCACCCAGCCTCCCCACTCCACCGAACCTCCCCACTCCACCCAACCTCCCCACTCCACCGAACCTCCCCACTCCACCCAACCTCCCCATTCCACTATACCTCCCCACTTCACCCAACCTCCCCACTCCACCCAACCTCCCCACTTCACCCAAACTCGGCACTCCATCCAACTTCCGCACTCCACCCAACCTCCCCACTCCACCCAACCTCCCCACTCCACCCAACCTCCCCACTTCACCCAACCTCCCCATTGCACTATACCTCCCCACTTAACCCAACCTCCCCACTCCACCCAACCTCCCCACTTCACCCAAACTCGGCACTCCATCCAACTTCCGCACTCCACCCAACCTCCGCACTCCACCCAACCTCCCCACTTCACCCAACCTCCCCATTTCACCAAACCTCCCCACTCCACCCAACCTTCCCAAATCACCCAACCTCCCCTCTCCACCCAACATCCCCACACCACCCAACCTCCCCACTCCACCCAACCTTCCCACTTCACCCAACCTCCCCACTTCACCGAACCTCCCCACTCCACCCAACCTCCGCACTCCACCCAACGTTCGCACTCAACCCAACCTCCCCACTTCACCCAACCTCCCCACTCCACCCAACCTCCCCACTTCACCCAACGTCCCCACTCCACCCAACCTCCTCACTCCACCCAACCTCCCCACTTCACCCTACCTCCCCACTTCACCCAACCTCCCCACTCCACCCAACCTCCGCACTCCACCCAACCTTCGCACTCAACCCAACCTCCCCACTTCACCCAACCTCCCAACTCCACCCAACCTCCCCACTTCACCCAACCTCCGCACTCCATCCAACCTCCGCACTCCACCCAAACTCCGCACTCCACCCAACCTCCCCACTTCACCCAACCTCCGCACCCCATCCAACCTCCGCACTCCACCCAGCCTCCGCACTCCACCCAACTTCCGCACTCCACCCAACTTCCGCACTCCACCCAACTTCCGCACTCCACCCAACCTCCGCATTCCACCCAAACTCCGCACTCCACCAAACTTCCGCACTCCACCCAGCCTTCCCACTCCACCCAACCTCCCCACTCCACCCAACCTCCCCACTTCACCCAACCTCCCCATTGCACTATACCTCCCCACTTAACCCAACCTCCCCACTCCTCCCAACCTCCCCACTTCACCCAAACTCGGCACTCCACCGAACCTCCCCACTCCACCCAACCTCCCCACTTCACCCAACCTCCCCATTCCACTATACCTCCCCACTTCACCCAACCTCCCCACTCCACCCAACCTCCCCACTTCACCCAAACTCGGCACTCCATCCAACTTCCGCACTCCACCCAACCTCCCCACTCCACCCAACCTCCCCACTCCACCCAACCTCCCCACTTCACCCAACCTCCCCATTGCACTATACCTCCCCACTTAACCCAACCTCCCCACTCCACCCAACCTCCCCACTTCACCCAAACTCGGCACTCCATCCAACTTCCGCACTCCACCCAACCTCCGCACTCCACCCAACCTCCCCACTTCACCCAACCTCCCCATTTCACCAAACCTCCCCACTCCACCCAACCTTCCCAAATCACCCAACCTCCCCTCTCCACCCAACATCCCCACACCACCCAACCTCCCCACTCCACCCAACCTTCCCACTTCACCCAACCTCCCCACTTCACCGAACCTCCCCACTCCACCCAACCTCCGCACTCCACCCAACGTTCGCACTCAACCCAACCTCCCCACTTCACCCAACCTCCCAACTCCACCCAACCTCCCCACTTCACCCAACCTCCGCACTCCATCCAACCTCCGCACTCCACCCAAACTCCGCACTCCACCCAACCTCCCCACTTCACCCAACCTCCGCACCCCATCCAACCTCCGCACTCCACCCAGCCTCCGCACTCCACCCAACTTCCGCACTCCACCCAACTTCCGCACTCCACCCAACTTCCGCACTCCACCCAACCTCCGCATTCCACCCAAACTCCGCACTCCACCAAACTTCCGCACTCCACCCAGCCTTCCCACTCCACCCAACCTCCCCACTCCACCCAACCTCCCCACTTCACCCAACCTCCCCATTGCACTATACCTCCCCACTTAACCCAACCTCCCCACTCCTCCCAACCTCCCCACTTCACCCAAACTCGGCACTCCACCGAACCTCCCCACTCCACCCAACCTCCCCACTTCACCCAACCTCCCCATTGCACTATACCTCCCCACTTAACCCAACCTCCCCACTCCTCCCAACCTCCCCACTTCACCCAAACTCGGCACTCCATCCAACTTCCGCACTCCACCCAACCTCCGAACTCCACCCAACCTCCCCACTTCACCCAACCTCCCCACTTCACCAAACCTCCCCACTCCACCCAACCTCCCCAAATCACCCAACCTCCCCTCTCCACCCAACATCCCCACTCCACCCAACCTCCCCACTCCACCCAACCTCCCCACTCCACCCAACCTCCCCACTTCACCCAACCTTCCCACTTCACCCAAACTCCCCACTTCACCGAACCTCCCCACTCCACCCAACCTCCGCACTCCACCCAACGTTCGCACTCAACCCAACCTCCCCACTTCCCCCAACCTCCCCACTCCACCCAACCTCCCCACTTCACCCAACGTCCCCACTCCACCCAACCTCCTCACTCCACCCAACCTCCCCACTTCACCCTACCTCCCCACTTCACCCAACCTCCCCACTCCACCCAACCTCCGCACTGCACCCAACCTTCGCTCTCAACCTAACCTCCCCACTTCACCCAACCTCCCAACTCCACCCAGCCTCCCCACTCCACCCAACCTCCCCACTCCACCCAACCTCCCCACTTCACCCAACCTCCCCATTCCACTATACCTCCCCACTTCACCCAACCTCCCCACTCCACCCAACCTCCCCACTTCACCCAAACTCGGCACTCCATCCAACCTCCGCACTCCACCCAACCTCCGCACTCCACCCAACTTCTGCACTCCACCCAACTTCCGCACTCCACCCAACTTCCGCACTCCACCCAACCTCCGCATTCCACCCAAACTCCGCACTCCACCAAACTTCCGCACACCACGCAACCTCCCCACTCCAACCAACCTCCCCACTCCACCCAGCCTCCCCACTCCACCCAACCTCCCCACTCCACCCAACCTCCCCACTTCACCCAACCTCCCCATTCCACTATACCTCCCCACTTCACCAAACCTCCCCACTCCACCCAACCTCCCCACTTCACCCAAACTCGGTACTCCATCCAACTTCCGCACTCCACCCAACCTCCCCACTCCACCCAACCTCCCCACTCCACCCAACCTCCCCACTTCACCCAACCTCCCCATTGCACTAAACCTCCCCACTTAACCCAACCTCCCCACTCCACCCAACCTCCCCACTTCACCCAAACTCGGCACTCCATCCAACTTCCGCACTCCACCCAACCTCCGCACTCCACCCAACCTCCCCACTTCACCCAACCTCCCCATTTCACCAAACCTCCCCACTCCACCCAACCTTCCCAAATCACCCAACCTCCCCTCTCCACCCAACATCCCCACACCACCCAACCTCCCCACTCCACCCAACCTTCCCACTTCACCCAACCTCCCCACTTCACCGAACCTCCCCACTCCACCCAACCTCCGCACTCCACCCAACGTTCGCACTCAACCCAACCTCCCCACTTCACCCAACCTCCCCACTCCACCCAACCTCCCCACTTCACCCAACGTCCCCACTCCACCCAACCTCCTCACTCCACCCAACCTCCCCACTTCACCCTACCTCCCCACTTCACCCAACCTCCCCACTCCACCCAACCTCCGCACTCCACCCAACCTTCGCACTCAACCCAACCTCCCCACTTCACCCAACCTCCGCACTCCACCCAACTTCCGCACTCCACCCAACTTCCGCACTCCACCCAACTTCCGCACTCCACCCAACCTCCGCATTCCACCCAAACTCCGCACTCCACCAAACTTCCGCACTCCACCCAGCCTTCCCACTCCACCCAACCTCCCCACTTCACCCAACCTCCCCATTGCACTATACCTCCCCACTTAACCCAACCTCCCCACTCCTCCCAACCTCCCCACTTCATCCAAACTCGGCACTCCATCCAACTTCCGCACTCCACCCAACCTCCGCACTCCACCCAACCTCCCCACTTCACCCAACCTCCCCACTTCACCAAACCTCCCCACTCCACCCAACCTCCCCAAATCACCCAACCTCCCCTCTCCACCCAACATCCCCACTCCACCCAACCTCCCCACTCCACCCAACCTCCCCACTCCATCCAACCTCCCCACTTCACCCAACCTTCCCACTTCACCCAACCTCCCCACTTCACCGAACCTCCCCACTCCACCCAACCTCCGCACTCCACCCAACGTTCGCACTCAACCCAACCTCCCCACTTCACCCAACCTCCCCACTCCACCCAACCTCCCCACTTCACCCAACGTCCCCACTCCACCCAACCTCCTCACTCCACCCAACCTCCCCACTTCACCCTACCTCCCCACTTCACCCAACCTCCCCACTCCACCCAACCTCCGCACTGCACCCAACCTTCGCTCTCAACCTAACCTCCCCACTTCACCCAACCTCCCAACTCCACCCAGCCTCCCCACTCCACCCAACCTCCCCACTCCACCCAACCTCCCCACTTCACCCAACCTCCCCATTCCACTATACCTCCCCACTTCACCCAACCTCCCCACTCCACCCAACCTCCCCACTTCACCCAAACTCGGCACTCCATCCAACTTCCGCACTCCACCCAACCTCCCCACTCCACCCAACCTTCCCACTCCACCCAACCTCCCCACTTCACCCAACCTCCCCATTGCACTATACCTCCCCACTTAACCCAACCTCCCCACTCCACCCAACCTCCCCACTTCACCCAAACTCGGCACTCCATCCAACTTCCTCACTCCACCCAACCTCCGCACTCCACCCAACCTCCCCACTTCACCCAACCTCCCCACTTCACCAAACCTCCCCACTCCACCCAACCTCCCCAAATCACCCAACCTCCCCACTTCACCCAACCTCCCCACTTCACCAAACCTCCCCACTCCACCCAACCTCCCCAAATCACCCAACCTCCCCTCTCCACCCAACATCCCCACTCCACCCAACCTCCCCACTCCACCCAACCTCCCCACTCCACCCAACCTCCCCACTTCACCCAACCTTACCACTTCACCCAACCTCCCCACTTCACCGAACCTCCCCACTCCACCCAACCTCCGCACTCCACCCAACGTTCGCACTCAACCCAACCTCCCCACTTCACCCAACCTCCCCACTCCACCCAACCTCCCCACTTCACCCAACCTCCCAACTCCACCCAACCTCCCCACTTCACCCAACCTCCCCACTTCACCAAACCTCCCCACTCCACCCAACCTCCCCAAATCACCCAACCTCCCCTCTCCACCCAACATCCCCACTCCACCCAACCTCCCCACTCCACCCAACCTCCCCACTCCACCCAACCTCCCCACTTCACCCAACCTTCCCACTTCACCCAACCTCCCCACTTCACCGAACCTCCCCACTCCACCCAACCTCCGCACTCCACCCAACGTTCGCACTCAACCCAACCTCCCCACTCCACCCAACCTCCCCACTTCACCCAACCTCCCAACTCCACCCAACCTCCCCACTTCACCCAACCTCCCCACTTCACCAAACCTCCCCACTCCACCCAACCTCCCCAAATCACCCAACCTCCCCTCTCCACCCAACATCCCCACTCCACCCAACCTCCCCACTCCACCCAACCTCCCCACTCCACCCAACCTCCCCACTTCACCCAACCTTCCCACTTCACCCAACCTCCCCACTTCACCGAACCTCCCCACTCCACCCAACCTCCGCACTCCACCCGACGTTCGCACTCAACCCAACCTCCCCACTTCACCCAACCTCCCAACTCCACCCAACCTCCCCACTTCACCCAACGTCCCCACTCCACCCAACCTCCTCACTCCACCCAACCTCCCCACTCCACCCAACCTCCGCACTCCACCCAACCTTCGCACTCAACCCAACCTCCCCACTTCACCCAACCTCCCAACTCCACCCAACCTCCCCACTTCACCCAACCTCCGCACTCCATCCAACCTCCGCACTCCACCCAATCTCCGCACTCCACCCAACCTCCCCACTTCACCCAACCTCCGCACTCCATCCAACCTCCGCACTCCACCCAGCCTCCGCACTCCACCCAACTTCCGCACTCCACCCAACTTCCGCACTCCACCCAACTTCCGCACTCCACCCAACCTCCGCATTCCACCCAAACTCCGCACTCCACCAAACTTCCGCACTCCACCCAGCCTTCCCACTCCACCCAACCTCCCCACTCCACCCAACCTCCCCACTTCACCCAACCTCCCCATTGCACTATACCTCCCCACTTAACCCAACCTCCCCACTCCTCCCAACCTCCCCACTTCACCCAAATTCGGCACTCCATCCAACTTCCGCACTCCACCCAACCTCCGCACTCCACCCAACCTCCCCACTTCACCCAACCTCCCCACTTCACCAAACCTCCCCACTCCACCCAACCTCCCCAAATCACCCAACCTCCCCTCTCCACCCAACATCCCCACTCCACCCAACCTCCCCACTCCACCCAACCTCCCCACTCCACCCAACCTCCCCACGTCACCCAACCTTCCCACTTCACCCAACCTCCCCACTTCACCGAACCTCCCCACTCCCCCCAACCTCCGCACTCCACCCAACGTTCGCACTCAACCCAACCTCCCCACTTCACCCAACCTCCCCACTCCACCCAACCTCCCCACTTCACCCAACGTCCCCACTCCACCCAACCTCCGCACTCCACCCAACTTCCGCACTCCACCCAACATCCGCACTCCACCCAACTTCCGCACTCCACCCAACCTCCGCATTCCACCCAAACTCCGCACTCCACCAAACTTCCGCACTCCACGCAACCTCCCCACTCCAACCAACCTCCCCACTCCACCCAGCCTCCCCACTCCACCCAACCTCCCCACTCCACCCAACCTCCCCATTCCACTATACCTCCCCACTTCACCCAACCTCCCCACTCCACCCAACCTCCCCACTTCACCCAAGCTCGGCACTCCATCCAACTTCCGCACTCCACCCAACCTCCGCACTCCACCCAACCTCCCCACTTCACCCAACCTCCCCACTTCACCAAACCTCCCCACTCCACCCAACCTCCCCAAATCACCCAACCTCCCCTCTCCACCCAACATCCCCACTCCACCCAACCTCCCCACTCCACCCAACCTTCGCTCTCAACCTAACCTCCCCACTTCACCCAACCTCCCAACTCCACCCAACCTCCCCACTTCACCCAACCTCCGCACTCCATCCAACCTCCGCACTCCACCCAACCTCCGCACTCCAACCAACTTCCACACACCTCCCAACCTCCGCACTCCACCCAACTTCCGCACTCTACCCAACTTCCGCACTCCACCCAACCTCCGCACTCCACCCAAACTCCGCACTCCACCAAACTTCCGCACTCCACGCAACCTCCCCACTCCAACCAACCTCCCCACTCCAACCAACCTCCCCACTCCACCCAACCTCTCCACTCCACCCAACCTCCCCACGCCACCCAACCTCCCCACTTCACCCAACCTCCCCACTCCACCCAACCTCCCCACTTCACCCAAACTCGGCACTCCATCCAACCTCCGCACTCCACCCAACCTCCGCACTCCACCCAACTTCCGCACTCCACCCAACTTCCGCACTCCACCCAACTTCCGCACTCCACCCAACCTCCGCATTCCACCCAAACTCCGCACTCCACCAAACTTCCGCACACCACGCAACCTCCCCACTCCAACCAACCTCCCCACTCCACCCAGCCTCCCCACTTCACCCAACCTCCCCAAATCACCCAACCTCCCCTCTCCACCCAACATCCCCACTCCACCCAACCTCCCCACTCCACCCAACCTCCCCACTCCACCCAACCTCCCCACTTCACCCAACCTTCCCACTTCACCCAACCTCCCCACTTCACCGAACCTCCCCACTCCACCCAACCTCCGCACTCCACCCAACGTTCGCACTCAACCCAACCTCCCCACTTCACCCAACCTCCCCACTCCACCCAACCTCCCCACTTCACCCAACGTCCCCACTCCACCCAACCTCCTCACTCCACCCAACCTCCCCACTTCACCCTACCTCCCCACTTCACCCAACCTCCCCACTCCACCCAACCTCCGCACTCCACCCAACCTTCGCACTCAACCCAACCTCCCCACTTCACCCAACCTCCCAACTCCACCCAACCTCCCCACTTCACCCAACCTCCGCACTCCATCCAACCTCCGCACTCCACCCAATCTCCGCACTCCACCCAACCTCCCCACTTCACCCAACCTCCGCACTCCATCCAACCTCCGCACTCCACCCAGCCTCCGCACTCCACCCAACTTCCGCACTCCACCCAACTTCCGCACTCCACCCAACTTCCGCACTCCACCCAACCTCCGCATTCCACCCAAACTCCGCACTCCACCAAACTTCCGCACTCCACCCAGCCTTCCCACTCCACCCAACCTCCCCACTCCACCCAACCTCCCCACTTCACCCAACCTCCCCATTGCACTATACCTCCCCACTTAACCCAACCTCCCCACTCCTCCCAACCTCCCCACTTCACCCAAATTCGGCACTCCATCCAACTTCCGCACTCCACCCAACCTCCGCACTCCACCCAACCTCCCCACTTCACCCAACCTCCCCACTTCACCAAACCTCCCCACTCCACCCAACCTCCCCAAATCACCCAACCTCCCCTCTCCACCCAACATCCCCACTCCACCCAACCTCCCCACTCCACCCAACCTCCCCACTCCACCCAACCTCCCCACGTCACCCAACCTTCCCACTTCACCCAACCTCCCCACTTCACCGAACCTCCCCACTCCCCCCAACCTCCGCACTCCACCCAACGTTCGCACTCAACCCAACCTCCCCACTTCACCCAACCTCCCCACTCCACCCAACCTCCCCACTTCACCCAACGTCCCCACTCCACCCAACCTCCGCACTCCACCCAACTTCCGCACTCCACCCAACATCCGCACTCCACCCAACTTCCGCACTCCACCCAACCTCCGCATTCCACCCAAACTCCGCACTCCACCAAACTTCCGCACTCCACGCAACCTCCCCACTCCAACCAACCTCCCCACTCCACCCAGCCTCCCCACTCCACCCAACCTCCCCACTCCACCCAACCTCCCCATTCCACTATACCTCCCCACTTCACCCAACCTCCCCACTCCACCCAACCTCCCCACTTCACCCAAGCTCGGCACTCCATCCAACTTCCGCACTCCACCCAACCTCCGCACTCCACCCAACCTCCCCACTTCACCCAACCTCCCCACTTCACCAAACCTCCCCACTCCACCCAACCTCCCCAAATCACCCAACCTCCCCTCTCCACCCAACATCCCCACTCCACCCAACCTCCCCACTCCACCCAACCTTCGCTCTCAACCTAACCTCCCCACTTCACCCAACCTCCCAACTCCACCCAACCTCCCCACTTCACCCAACCTCCGCACTCCATCCAACCTCCGCACTCCACCCAACCTCCGCACTCCAACCAACTTCCACACACCTCCCAACCTCCGCACTCCACCCAACTTCCGCACTCTACCCAACTTCCGCACTCCACCCAACCTCCGCACTCCACCCAAACTCCGCACTCCACCAAACTTCCGCACTCCACGCAACCTCCCCACTCCAACCAACCTCCCCACTCCAACCAACCTCCCCACTCCACCCAACCTCCCCACTCCACCCAACCTCCCCACGCCACCCAACCTCCCCACTTCACCCAACCTCCCCACTCCACCCAACCTCCCCACTTCACCCAAACTCGGCACTCCATCCAACCTCCGCACTCCACCCAACCTCCGCACTCCACCCAACTTCCGCACTCCACCCAACTTCCGCACTCCACCCAACTTCCGCACTCCACCCAACCTCCGCATTCCACCCAAACTCCGCACTCCACCAAACTTCCGCACACCACGCAACCTCCCCACTCCAACCAACCTCCCCACTCCACCCAGCCTCCCCACTCCACCGAACCTCCCCACTCCACCCAACCTCCCCACTCCACCGAACCTCCCCACTCCACCCAACCTCCCCATTCCACTATACCTCCCCACTTCACCCAACCTCCCCACTCCACCCAACCTCCCCACTTCACCCAAACTCGGCACTCCATCCAACTTCCGCACTCCACCCAACCTCCCCACTCCACCCAACCTCCCCACTCCACCCAACCTCCCCACTTCACCCAACCTCCCCATTGCACTATACCTCCCCACTTAACCCAACCTCCCCACTCCACCCAACCTCCCCACTTCACCCAAACTCGGCACTCCATCCAACTTCCGCACTCCACCCAACCTCCGCACTCCACCCAACCTCCCCACTTCACCCAACCTCCCCATTTCACCAAACCTCCCCACTCCACCCAACCTTCCCAAATCACCCAACCTCCCCTCTCCACCCAACATCCCCACACCACCCAACCTCCCCACTCCACCCAACCTTCCCACTTCACCCAACCTCCCCACTTCACCGAACCTCCCCACTCCACCCAACCTCCGCACTCCACCCAACGTTCGCACTCAACCCAACCTCCCCACTTCACCCAACCTCCCCACTCCACCCAACCTCCCCACTTCACCCAACGTCCCCACTCCACCCAACCTCCTCACTCCACCCAACCTCCCCACTTCACCCTACCTCCCCACTTCACCCAACCTCCCCACTCCACCCAACCTCCGCACTCCACCCAACCTTCGCACTCAACCCAACCTCCCCACTTCACCCAACCTCCCAACTCCACCCAACCTCCCCACTTCACCCAACCTCCGCACTCCATCCAACCTCCGCACTCCACCCAAACTCCGCACTCCACCCAACCTCCCCACTTCACCCAACCTCCGCACCCCATCCAACCTCCGCACTCCACCCAGCCTCCGCACTCCACCCAACTTCCGCACTCCACCCAACTTCCGCACTCCACCCAACTTCCGCACTCCACCCAACCTCCGCATTCCACCCAAACTCCGCACTCCACCAAACTTCCGCACTCCACCCAGCCTTCCCACTCCACCCAACCTCCCCACTCCACCCAACCTCCCCACTTCACCCAACCTCCCCATTGCACTATACCTCCCCACTTAACCCAACCTCCCCACTCCTCCCAACCTCCCCACTTCACCCAAACTCGGCACTCCACCGAACCTCCCCACTCCACCCAACCTCCCCACTTCACCCAACCTCCCCATTCCACTATACCTCCCCACTTCACCCAACCTCCCCACTCCACCCAACCTCCCCACTTCACCCAAACTCGGCACTCCATCCAACTTCCGCACTCCACCCAACCTCCCCACTCCACCCAACCTCCCCACTCCACCCAACCTCCCCACTTCACCCAACCTCCCCATTGCACTATACCTCCCCACTTAACCCAACCTCCCCACTCCACCCAACCTCCCCACTTCACCCAAACTCGGCACTCCATCCAACTTCCGCACTCCACCCAACCTCCGCACTCCACCCAACCTCCCCACTTCACCCAACCTCCCCATTTCACCAAACCTCCCCACTCCACCCAACCTTCCCAAATCACCCAACCTCCCCTCTCCACCCAACATCCCCACACCACCCAACCTCCCCACTCCACCCAACCTTCCCACTTCACCCAACCTCCCCACTTCACCGAACCTCCCCACTCCACCCAACCTCCGCACTCCACCCAACGTTCGCACTCAACCCAACCTCCCCACTTCACCCAACCTCCCCACTCCACCCAACCTCCCCACTTCACCCAACGTCCCCACTCCACCCAACCTCCTCACTCCACCCAACCTCCCCACTTCACCCTACCTCCCCACTTCACCCAACCTCCCCACTCCACCCAACCTCCGCACTCCACCCAACCTTCGCACTCAACCCAACCTCCCCACTTCACCCAACCTCCCAACTCCACCCAACCTCCCCACTTCACCCAACCTCCGCACTCCATCCAACCTCCGCACTCCACCCAATCTCCGCACTCCACCCAACCTCCCCACTTCACCCAACCTCCGCACCCCATCCAACCTCCGCACTCCACCCAGCCTCCGCACTCCACCCAACTTCCGCACTCCACCCAACTTCCGCACTCCACCCAACTTCCGCACTCCACCCAACCTCCGCATTCCACCCAAACTCCGCACTCCACCAAACTTCCGCACTCCACCCAGCCTTCCCACTCCACCCAACCTCCCCACTCCACCCAACCTCCCCACTTCACCCAACCTCCCCATTGCACTATACCTCCCCACTTAACCCAACCTCCCCACTCCTCCCAACCTCCCCACTTCACCCAAACTCGGCACTCCATCCAACTTCCGCACTCCACCCAACCTCCGAACTCCACCCAACCTCCCCACTTCACCCAACCTCCCCACTTCACCAAACCTCCCCACTCCACCCAACCTCCCCAAATCACCCAACCTCCCCTCTCCACCCAACATCCCCACTCCACCCAACCTCCCCACTCCACCCAACCTCCCCACTCCACCCAACCTCCCCACTTCACCCAACCTTCCCACTTCACCCAAACTCCCCACTTCACCGAACCTCCCCACTCCACCCAACCTCCGCACTCCACCCAACGTTCGCACTCAACCCAACCTCCCCACTTCCCCCAACCTCCCCACTCCACCCAACCTCCCCACTTCACCCAACGTCCCCACTCCACCCAACCTCCTCACTCCACCCAACCTCCCCACTTCACCCTACCTCCCCACTTCACCCAACCTCCCCACTCCACCCAACCTCCGCACTGCACCCAACCTTCGCTCTCAACCTAACCTCCCCACTTCACCCAACCTCCCAACTCCACCCAGCCTCCCCACTCCACCCAACCTCCCCACTCCACCCAACCTCCCCACTTCACCCAACCTCCCCATTCCACTATACCTCCCCACTTCACCCAACCTCCCCACTCCACCCAACCTCCCCACTTCACCCAAACTCGGCACTCCATCCAACCTCCGCACTCCACCCAACCTCCGCACTCCACCCAACTTCTGCACTCCACCCAACTTCCGCACTCCACCCAACTTCCGCACTCCACCCAACCTCCGCATTCCACCCAAACTCCGCACTCCACCAAACTTCCGCACACCACGCAACCTCCCCACTCCAACCAACCTCCCCACTCCACCCAGCCTCCCCACTCCACCCAACCTCCCCACTCCACCCAACCTCCCCACTTCACCCAACCTCCCCATTCCACTATACCTCCCCACTTCACCAAACCTCCCCACTCCACCCAACCTCCCCACTTCACCCAAACTCGGTACTCCATCCAACTTCCGCACTCCACCCAACCTCCCCACTCCACCCAACCTCCCCACTCCACCCAACCTCCCCACTTCACCCAACCTCCCCATTGCACTAAACCTCCCCACTTAACCCAACCTCCCCACTCCACCCAACCTCCCCACTTCACCCAAACTCGGCACTCCATCCAACTTCCGCACTCCACCCAACCTCCGCACTCCACCCAACCTCCCCACTTCACCCAACCTCCCCATTTCACCAAACCTCCCCACTCCACCCAACCTTCCCAAATCACCCAACCTCCCCTCTCCACCCAACATCCCCACACCACCCAACCTCCCCACTCCACCCAACCTTCCCACTTCACCCAACCTCCCCACTTCACCGAACCTCCCCACTCCACCCAACCTCCGCACTCCACCCAACGTTCGCACTCAACCCAACCTCCCCACTTCACCCAACCTCCCCACTCCACCCAACCTCCCCACTTCACCCAACGTCCCCACTCCACCCAACCTCCTCACTCCACCCAACCTCCCCACTT
The DNA here is from genome assembly GCA_964017155.1 of Oasisia sp. SBJ-2009. Lineage (NCBI taxonomy): Eukaryota > Metazoa > Annelida > Polychaeta > Sabellida > Siboglinidae > Oasisia > Oasisia sp. SBJ-2009. The sequence goes on from OZ024859.1 coordinate 30,991,670, forward strand.
CACCCTACCTCCCCACTTCACCCAACCTCCCCACTCCACCCAACCTCCGCACTCCACCCAACCTTCGCACTCAACCCAACCTCCCCACTTCACCCAACCTCCGCACTCCACCCAACTTCCGCACTCCACCCAACTTCCGCACTCCACCCAACTTCCGCACTCCACCCAACCTCCGCATTCCACCCAAACTCCGCACTCCACCAAACTTCCGCACTCCACCCAGCCTTCCCACTCCACCCAACCTCCCCACTTCACCCAACCTCCCCATTGCACTATACCTCCCCACTTAACCCAACCTCCCCACTCCTCCCAACCTCCCCACTTCATCCAAACTCGGCACTCCATCCAACTTCCGCACTCCACCCAACCTCCGCACTCCACCCAACCTCCCCACTTCACCCAACCTCCCCACTTCACCAAACCTCCCCACTCCACCCAACCTCCCCAAATCACCCAACCTCCCCTCTCCACCCAACATCCCCACTCCACCCAACCTCCCCACTCCACCCAACCTCCCCACTCCATCCAACCTCCCCACTTCACCCAACCTTCCCACTTCACCCAACCTCCCCACTTCACCGAACCTCCCCACTCCACCCAACCTCCGCACTCCACCCAACGTTCGCACTCAACCCAACCTCCCCACTTCACCCAACCTCCCCACTCCACCCAAACTCCCCACTTCACCCAACGTCCCCACTCCACCCAACCTCCTCACTCCACCCAACCTCCCCACTTCACCCTACCTCCCCACTTCACCCAACCTCCCCACTCCACCCAACCTCCGCACTGCACCCAACCTTCGCTCTCAACCTAACCTCCCCACTTCACCCAACCTCCCAACTCCACCCAGCCTCCCCACTCCACCCAACCTCCCCACTCCACCCAACCTCCCCACTTCACCCAACCTCCCCATTCCACTATACCTCCCCACTTCACCCAACCTCCCCACTCCACCCAACCTCCCCACTTCACCCAAACTCGGCACTCCATCCAACTTCCGCACTCCACCCAACCTCCCCACTCCACCCAACCTTCCCACTCCACCCAACCTCCCCACTTCACCCAACCTCCCCATTGCACTATACCTCCCCACTTAACCCAACCTCCCCACTCCACCCAACCTCCCCACTTCACCCAAACTCGGCACTCCATCCAACTTCCGCACTCCACCCAACCTCCGCACTCCACCCAACCTCCCCACTTCACCCAACCTCCCCACTTCACCAAACCTCCCCACTCCACCCAACCTCCCCAAATCACCCAACCTCCCCACTTCACCCAACCTCCCCACTTCACCAAACCTCCCCACTCCACCCAACCTCCCCAAATCACCCAACCTCCCCTCTCCACCCAACATCCCCACTCCACCCAACCTCCCCACTCCACCCAACCTCCCCACTCCACCCAACCTCCCCACTTCACCCAACCTCCCCATTCCACTATACCTCCCCACTTCACCCAACCTCCCCACTCCACCCAACCTCCCCACTTCACCCAAACTCGGCACTCCATCCAACCTCCGCACTCCACCCAACCTCCGCACTCCACCCAACTTCCGCACTCCACCCAACTTCCGCACTCCACCCAACTTCCGCACTCCACCCAACCTCCGCATTCCACCCAAACTCCGCACTCCACCAAACTTCCGCACACCACGCAACCTCCCCACTCCAACCAACCTCCCCACTCCACCCAGCCTCCCCACTCCACCCAACCTCCCCACTCCACCCAACCTCCCCACTTCACCCAACCTCCGCACTCCATCCAACCTCCGCACTCCACCCAATCTCCGCACTCCACCCAACCTCCCCACTTCACCCAAACTCGGCACTCCATCCAACCTCCGCACTCCACCCAGCCTCCGCACTCCACCCAACTTCCGCACTCCACCCAACTTCCGCACTCCACCCAACTTCCGCACTCCACCCAACCTCCGCATTCCACCCAAACTCCGCACTCCACCAAACTTCCGCACTCCACCCAGCCTTCCCACTCCACCCAACCTCCCCACTCCACCCAACCTCCCCACTTCACCCAACCTCCCCATTGCACTATACCTCCCCACTTAACCCAACCTCCCCACTCCTCCCAACCTCCCCACTTCACCCAAATTCGGCACTCCATCCAACTTCCGCACTCCACCCAACCTCCGCACTCCACCCAACCTCCCCACTTCACCCAAGCTCCCCACTTCACCAAACCTCCCCACTCCACCCAACCTCCCCAAATCACCCAACCTCCCCTCTCCACCCAACATCCCCACTCCACCCAACCTCCCCACTCCACCCAACCTCCCCACTCCACCCAACCTCCCCACGTCACCCAACCTTCCCACTTCACCCAACCTCCCCACTTCACCGAACCTCCCCACTCCACCCAACCTCCGCACTCCACCCAACGTTCGCACTCAACCCAACCTCCCCACTTCACCCAACCTCCCCACTCCACCCAACCTCCCCACTTCACCCAACGTCCCCACTCCACCCAACCTCCGCACTCCACCCAACTTCCGCACTCCACCCAACATCCGCACTCCACCCAACTTCCGCACTCCACCCAACCTCCGCATTCCACCCAAACTCCGCACTCCACCAAACTTCCGCACTCCACGCAACCTCCCCACTCCAACCAACCTCCCCACTCCACCCAGCCTCCCCACTCCACCCAACCTCCCCACTCCACCCAACCTCCCCACTTCACCCAACCTCCCCATTCCACTATACCTCCCCACTTCACCCAACCTCCCCACTCCACCCAACCTCCCCACTTCACCCAAGCTCGGCACTCCATCCAACTTCCGCACTCCACCCAACCTCCGCACTCCACCCAACCTCCCCACTTCACCCAACCTCCCCACTTCACCAAACCTCCCCACTCCACCCAACCTCCCCAAATCACCCAACCTCCCCTCTCCACCCAACATCCCCACTCCACCCAACCTCCCCACTCCACCCAACCTTCGCTCTCAACCTAACCTCCCCACTTCACCCAACCTCCCAACTCCACCCAACCTCCCCACTTCACCCAACCTCCGCACTCCATCCAACCTCCGCACTCCACCCAACCTCCGCACTCCAACCAACTTCCACACACCTCCCAACCTCCGCACTCCACCCAACTTCCGCACTCTACCCAACTTCCGCACTCCACCCAACCTCCGCACTCCACCCAAACTCCGCACTCCACCAAACTTCCGCACTCCACGCAACCTCCCCACTCCAACCAACCTCCCCACTCCACCCAACCTCCCCACGCCACCCAACCTCCCCACTTCACCCAACCTCCCCATTCCACTATACCTCCCCACTTCACCCAACCTCCCCACTCCACCCAACCTCCCCACTTCACCCAAACTCGGCACTCCATCCAACCTCCGCACTCCACCCAACCTCCGCACTCCACCCAACTTCCGCACTCCACCCAACTTCCGCACTCCACCCAACTTCCGCACTCCACCCAACCTCCGCATTCCACCCAAACTCCGCACTCCACCAAACTTCCGCACACCACGCAACCTCCCCACTCCAACCAACCTCCCCACTCCACCCAGCCTCCCCACTCCACCCAACCTCCCCACTCCACCCAACCTCCCCACTTCACCCAACCTCCGCACTCCATCCAACCTCCGCACTCCACCCAATCTCCGCACTCCACCCAACCTCCCCACTTCACCCAACCTCCGCACTCCATCCAACCTCCGCACTCCACCCAGCCTCCGCACTCCACCCAACTTCCGCACTCCACCCAACTTCCGCACTCCACCCAACTTCCGCACTCCACCCAACCTCCGCATTCCACCCAAACTCCGCACTCCACCAAACTTCCGCACTCCACCCAGCCTTCCCACTCCACCCAACCTCCCCACTCCACCCAACCTCCCCACTTCACCCAACCTCCCCATTGCACTATACCTCCCCACTTAACCCAACCTCCCCACTCCTCCCAACCTCCCCACTTCACCCAAATTCGGCACTCCATCCAACTTCCGCACTCCACCCAACCTCCGCACTCCACCCAACCTCCCCACTTCACCCAACCTCCCCACTTCACCAAACCTCCCCACTCCACCCAACCTCCCCAAATCACCCAACCTCCCCTCTCCACCCAACATCCCCACTCCACCCAACCTCCCCACTCCACCCAACCTCCCCACTCCACCCAACCTCCCCACGTCACCCAACCTTCCCACTTCACCCAACCTCCCCACTTCACCGAACCTCCCCACTCCACCCAACCTCCGCACTCCACCCAACGTTCGCACTCAACCCAACCTCCCCACTTCACCCAACCTCCCCACTCCACCCAACCTCCCCACTTCACCCAACGTCCCCACTCCACCCAACCTCCGCACTCCACCCAACTTCCGCACTCCACCCAACATCCGCACTCCACCCAACTTCCGCACTCCACCCAACCTCCGCATTCCACCCAAACTCCGCACTCCACCAAACTTCCGCACTCCACGCAACCTCCCCACTCCAACCAACCTCCCCACTCCACCCAGCCTCCCCACTCCACCCAACCTCCCCACTCCACCCAACCTCCCCACTTCACCCAACCTCCCCATTCCACTATACCTCCCCACTTCACCCAACCTCCCCACTCCACCCAACCTCCCCACTTCACCCAAGCTCGGCACTCCATCCAACTTCCGCACTCCACCCAACCTCCGCACTCCACCCAACCTCCCCACTTCACCCAACCTCCCCACTTCACCAAACCTCCCCACTCCACCCAACCTCCCCAAATCACCCAACCTCCCCTCTCCACCCAACATCCCCACTCCACCCAACCTCCCCACTCCACCCAACCTTCGCTCTCAACCTAACCTCCCCACTTCACCCAACCTCCCAACTCCACCCAACCTCCCCACTTCACCCAACCTCCGCACTCCATCCAACCTCCGCACTCCACCCAACCTCCGCACTCCAACCAACTTCCACACACCTCCCAACCTCCGCACTCCACCCAACTTCCGCACTCTACCCAACTTCCGCACTCCACCCAACCTCCGCACTCCACCCAAACTCCGCACTCCACCAAACTTCCGCACTCCACGCAACCTCCCCACTCCAACCAACCTCCCCACTCCACCCAACCTCCCCACGCCACCCAACCTCCCCACTTCACCCAACCTCCCCATTCCACTATACCTCCCCACTTCACCCAACCTCCCCACTCCACCCAACCTCCCCACTTCACCCAAACTCGGCACTCCATCCAACCTCCGCACTCCACCCAACCTCCGCACTCCACCCAACTTCCGCACTCCACCCAACTTCCGCACTCCACCCAACTTCCGCACTCCACCCAACCTCCGCATTCCACCCAAACTCCGCACTCCACCAAACTTCCGCACACCACGCAACCTCCCCACTCCAACCAACCTCCCCACTCCACCCAGCCTCCCCACTCCACCCAACCTCCCCACTCCACCCAACCTCCCCACTTCACCCAACCTCCCCATTCCACTATACCTCCCCACTTCACCCAACCTCCCCACTCCACCCAACCTCCCCACTTCACCCAAACTCGGCACTCCATCCAACTTCCGCACTCCACCCAACCTCCCCACTCCACCCAACCTCCCCACTCCACCCAACCTCCCCACTTCACCCAACCTCCCCATTGCACTATACCTCCCCACTTAACCCAACCTCCCCACTCCACCCAACCTCCCCACTTCACCCAAACTCGGCACTCCATCCAACTTCCGCACTCCACCCAACCTCCGCACTCCACCCAACCTCCCCACTTCACCCAACCTCCCCACTTCACCAAACCTCCCCACTCCACCCAACCTCCCCAAATCACCCAACCTCCCCTCTCCACCCAACATCCCCACTCCACCCAACCTCCCCACTCCACCCAACCTCCCCACTCCACCCAACCTCCCCACTTCACCCAACCTTCCCACTTCACCCAACCTCCCCACTTCACCGAACCTCCCCACTCCACCCAACCTCCGCACTCCACCCATCGTTCGCACTCAACCCAACCTCCCCACTTCACCCAACCTCCCCACTCCACCCAACCTCCCCACTTCACCCAACGTCCCCACTCCACCCAACCTCCTCACTCCACCCAACCTCCCCACTTCACCCTACCTCCCCACTTCACCCAACCTCCCCACTCCACCCAACCTCCGCACTCCACCCAACCTTCGCACTCAACCCAACCTCCCCACTTCACCCAACCTCCCAACTCCACCCAACCTCCCCACTTCACCCAACCTCCGCACTCCACCCAGCCTCCGCACTCCACCCAACTTCCGCACTCCACCCAACTTCCGCACTCCACCCAACTTCCGCACTCCACCCAACCTCCGCATTCCACCCAAACTCCGCACTCCACCAAACTTCCGCACTCCACCCAGCCTTCCCACTCCACCCAACCTCCCCACTCCACCCAACCTCCCCACTTCACCCAACCTCCCCATTGCACTATACCTCCCCACTTAACCCAACCTCCCCACTCCTCCCAACCTCCCCACTTCACCCAAATTCGGCACTCCATCCAACTTCCGCACTCCACCCAACCTCCGCACTCCACCCAACCTCCCCACTTCACCCAACCTCCCCACTTCACCAAACCTTCCCACTCCACCCAACCTCCCCAAATCACCCAACCTCCCCTCTCCACCCAACATCCCCACTCCACCCAACCTCCCCACTCCACCCAACCTCCCCACTCCACCCAACCTCCCCACGTCACCCAACCTTCCCACTTCACCCAACCTCCCCACTTCACCGAACCTCCCCACTCCACCCAACCTCCGCACTCCACCCAACGTTCGCACTCAAGCCAACCTCCCCACTTCACCCAACCTCCCCACTCCACCCAACCTCCCCACTTCACCCAACGTCCCCACTCCACCCAACCTCCTCACTCCACCCAACCTCCCCACTTCACCCTACCTTCCCACTTCACCCAACCTCCCCACTCCACCCAACCTCCGCACTGCACCCAACCTTCGCTCTCAACCTAACCTCCCCACTTCACCCAACCTCCCAACTCCACCCAACCTCCCCACTTCACCCAACCTCCGCACTCCATCCAACCTCCGCACTCCACCCAACCTCCGCACTCCAACCAACTTCCGCACACCACCCAACCTCCGCACTCCACCCAACTTCCGCACTCCACCCAACCTCCGCACTCCACCCAACCTCCGCACTCCACCCAAACTCCGCACTCCACCAAACTTCCGCACTCCACGCAACCTCCCCACTCCAACCAACCTCCCCACTCCACACAACCTCCCCATTCCACTATGCCTCCCCACTTCACCCAACCTCCACACTCCACCCAACCTTCCCACTCCACCCAACCTCCCCACTTCACCCAACCTCCCCATTGCACTATACCTCCCCACTTAACCCAACCTCCCCACTCCACCCAACCTCCCCACTTCACCCAAACTCGGCACTCCATCCAACTTCCGCACTCCACCCAACCTCCGCACTCCACCCAACCTCCCCACTTCACCCAACCTCCCCACTTCACCAAACCTCCCCACTCCACCCAACCTCCCCAAATCACCCAACCTCCCCACTTCACCCAACCTCCCCACTTCACCAAACCTCCCCACTCCACCCAACCTCCCCAAATCACCCAACCTCCCCTCTCCACCCAACATCCCCACTCCACCCAACCTCCCCACTCCACCCAACCTCCCCACTCCACCCAACCTCCCCACTTCACCCAACCTCCCCATTGCACTATACCTCCCCACTTATCCCAACCTCCCCACTCCTCCCAACCTCCCCACTTCACCCAAACTCGGCACTCCATCCAACTTCCGCACTCCACCCAACCTCCGCACTCCACCCAACCTCCCCACTTCACCCAACCTCCCCACTTCACCAAACCTCCCCACTCCACCCAACCTCCGCACTCCACCCAACGTTCGCACTCAACCCAACCTCCCCACTTCACCCAACCTCCCCACTCCACCCAACCTCCCCACTTCACCCAACGTCCCCACTCCACCCAACCTCCGCACTCCACCCAACTTCCGCACTCCACCCAACATCCGCACTCCACCCAACTTCCGCACTCCACCCAACCTCCGCATTCCACCCAAACTCCGCACTCCACCAAACTTCCGCACTCCACGCAACCTCCCCACTCCAACCAACCTCCCCACTCCACCCAGCCTCCCCACTCCACCCAACCTCCCCACTCCACCCAACCTCCCCACTTCACCCAACCTCCCCATTCCACTATACCTCCCCACTTCACCCAACCTCCCCACTCCACCCAACCTCCCCACTTCACCCAAGCTCGGCACTCCATCCAACTTCCGCACTCCACCCAACCTCCGCACTCCACCCAACCTCCCCACTTCACCCAACCTCCCCACTTCACCAAACCTCCCCACTCCACCCAACCTCCCCAAATCACCCAACCTCCCCTCTCCACCCAACATCCCCACTCCACCCAACCTCCCCACTCCACCCAACCTTCGCTCTCAACCTAACCTCCCCACTTCACCCAACCTCCCAACTCCACCCAACCTCCCCACTTCACCCAACCTCCGCACTCCATCCAACCTCCGCACTCCACCCAACCTCCGCACTCCAACCAACTTCCACACACCTCCCAACCTCCGCACTCCACCCAACTTCCGCACTCTACCCAACTTCCGCACTCCACCCAACCTCCGCACTCCACCCAAACTCCGCACTCCACCAAACTTCCGCACTCCACGCAACCTCCCCACTCCAACCAACCTCCCCACTCCAACCAACCTCCCCACTCCACCCAACCTCCCCACTCCACCCAACCTCCCCACGCCACCCAACCTCCCCACTTCACCCAACCTCCCCATTCCACTATACCTCCCCACTTCACCCAACCTCCCCACTCCACCCAACCTCCCCACTTCACCCAAACTCGGCACTCCATCCTACCTCCGCACTCCACCCAACCTCCGCACTCCACCCAACTTCCGCACTCCACCCAACTTCCGCACTCCACCCAACTTCCGCACTCCACCCAACCTCCTCATTCCACCCAAACTCCGCACTCCACCAAACTTCCGCACACCACGCAACCTCCCCACTCCAACCAACCTCCCCACTCCACCCAGCCTCCCCACTCCACCCAACCTCCCCACTCCACCCAACCTCCCCACTTCACCCAACCTCCCCATTCCACTATACCTCCCCACTTCACCCAACCTCCCCACTCCACCCAACCTCCCCACTTCACCCAAACTCGGCACTCCATCCAACTTCCGCACTCCACCCAACCTCCCCACTCCACCCAACCTCCCCACTCCACCCAACCTCCCCACTTCACCCAACCTCCCCATTGCACTATACCTCCCCACTTAACCCAACCTCCCCACTCCACCCAACCTCCCCACTTCACCCAAACTCGGCACTCCATCCAACTTCCGCACTCCACCCAACCTCCGCACTCCACCCAACCTCCCCACTTCACCCAACCTCCCCATTTCACCAAACCTCCCCACTCCACCCAACCTTCCCAAATCACCCAACCTCCCCTCTCCACCCAACATCCCCACACCACCCAACCTCCCCACTCCACCCAACCTTCCCACTTCACCCAACCTCCCCACTTCACCGAACCTCCCCACTCCACCCAACCTCCGCACTCCACCCAACGTTCGCACTCAACCCAACCTCCCCACTTCACCCAACCTCCCCACTCCACCCAACCTCCCCACTTCACCCAACGTCCCCACTCCACCCAACCTCCTCACTCCACCCAACCTCCCCACTTCACCCTACCTCCCCACTTCACCCAACCTCCCCACTCCACCCAACCTCCGCACTCCACCCAACCTTCGCACTCAACCCAACCTCCCCACTTCACCCAACCTCCCAACTCCACCCAACCTCCCCACTTCACCCAACCTCCGCACTCCATCCAACCTCCGCACTCCACCCAATCTCCGCACTCCACCCAACCTCCCCACTTCACCCAACCTCCGCACTCCATCCAACCTCCGCACTCCACCCAGCCTCCGCACTCCACCCAACTTCCGCACTCCACCCAACTTCCGCACTCCACCCAACTTCCGCACTCCACCCAACCTCCGCATTCCACCCAAACTCCGCACTCCACCAAACTTCCGCACTCCACCCAGCCTTCCCACTCCACCCAACCTCCCCACTCCACCCAACCTCCCCACTTCACCCAACCTCCCCATTGCACTATACCTCCCCACTTAACCCAACCTCCCCACTCCTCCCAACCTCCCCACTTCACCCAAACTCGGCACTCCATCCAACTTCCGCACTCCACCCAACCTCCGCACTCCACCCAACCTCCCCACTTCACCCAACCTCCCCACTTCACCAAACCTCCCCACTCCACCCAACCTCCCCAAATCACCCAACCTCCCCTCTCCACCCAACATCCCCACTCCACCCAACCTCCCCACTCCACCCAACCTCCCCACTCCACCCAACCTCCCCACTTCACCCAACCTTCCCACTTCACCCAACCTCCCCACTTCACCGAACCTCCCCACTCCACCCAACCTCCGCACTCCACCCAACGTTCGCACTCAACCCAACCTCCCCACTTCCCCCAACCTCCCCACTCCACCCAACCTCCCCACTTCACCCAACGTCCCCACTCCACCCAACCTCCTCACTCCACCCAACCTCCCCACTTCACCCTACCTCCCCACTTCACCCAACCTCCCCACTCCACCCAACCTCCGCACTGCACCCAACCTTCGCTCTCAACCTAACCTCCCCACTTCACCCAACCTCCCAACTCCACCCAGCCTCCCCACTCCACCCAACCTCCCCACTCCACCCAACCTCCCCACTTCACCCAACCTCCCCATTCCACTATACCTCCCCACTTCACCCAACCTCCCCACTCCACCCAACCTCCCCACTTCACCCAAACTCGGCACTCCATCCAACCTCCGCACTCCACCCAACCTCCCCACTCCAACCAACCTCCCCACTCCACCCAGCCTCCCCACTCCACCCAACCTCCCCACTCCACCCAACCTCCCCACTTCACCCAACCTCCCCATTCCACTATACCTCCCCACTTCACCAAACCTCCCCACTCCACCCAACCTCCCCACTTCACCCAAACTCGGCACTCCATCCAACTTCCGCACTCCACCCAACCTCCCCACTCCACCCAACCTCCCCACTCCACCCAACCTCCCCACTTCACCCAACCTCCCCATTGCACTAAACCTCCCCACTTAACCCAACCTCCCCACTCCACCCAACCTCCCCACTTCACCCAAACTCGGCACTCCATCCAACTTCCGCACTCCACCCAACCTCCGCACTCCACCCAACCTCCCCACTTCACCCAACCTCCCCATTTCACCAAACCTCCCCACTCCACCCAACATTCCCAAATCACCCAACCTCCCCTCTCCACCCAACATCCCCACACCACCCAACCTCCCCACTCCACCCAACCTTCCCACTTCACCCAACCTCCCCACTTCACCGAACCTCCCCACTCCACCCAACCTCCGCACTCCACCCAACGTTCGCACTCAACCCAACCTCCCCACTTCACCCAACCTCCCCACTCCACCCAACCTCCCCACTTCACCCAACGTCCCCACTCCACCCAACCTCCTCACTCCACCCAACCTCCCCACTTCACCCTACCTCCCCACTTCACCCAACCTCCCCACTCCACCCAACCTCCGCACTCCACCCAACCTTCGCACTCAACCCAACCTCCCCACTTCACCCAACCTCCGCACTCCACCCAACTTCCGCACTCCACCCAACTTCCGCACTCCACCCAACTTCCGCACTCCACCCAACCTCCGCATTCCACCCAAACTCCGCACTCCACCAAACTTCCGCACTCCACCCAGCCTTCCCACTCCACCCAACCTCCCCACTTCACCCAACCTCCCCATTGCACTATACCTCCCCACTTAACCCAACCTCCCCACTCCTCCCAACCTCCCCACTTCATCCAAACTCGGCACTCCATCCAACTTCCGCACTCCACCCAACCTCCGCACTCCACCCAACCTCCCCACTTCACCCAACCTCCCCACTTCACCAAACCTCCCCACTCCACCCAACCTCCCCAAATCACCCAACCTCCCCTCTCCACCCAACATCCCCACTCCACCCAACCTCCCCACTCCACCCAACCTCCCCACTCCACCCAACCTCCCCACTTCACCCAACCTTCCCACTTCACCCAACCTCCCCACTTCACCGAACCTCCCCACTCCACCCAACCTCCGCACTCCACCCAACGTTCGCACTCAACCCAACCTCCCCACTTCACCCAACCTCCCCACTCCACCCAACCTCCCCACTTCACCCAACGTCCCCACTCCACCCAACCTCCTCACTCCACCCAACCTCCCCACTTCACCCTACCTCCCCACTTCACCCAACCTCCCCACTCCACCCAACCTCCGCACTGCACCCAACCTTCGCTCTCAACCTAACCTCCCCACTTCACCCAACCTCCCAACTCCACCCAGCCTCCCCACTCCACCCAACCTCCCCACTCCACCCAACCTCCCCACTTCACCCAACCTCCCCATTCCACTATACCTCCCCACTTCACCCAACCTCCCCACTCCACCCAACCTCCCCACTTCACCCAAACTCGGCACTCCATCCAACTTCCGCACTCCACCCAACCTCCCCACTCCACCCAACCTTCCCACTCCACCCAACCTCCCCACTTCACCCAACCTCCCCATTGCACTATACCTCCCCACTTATCCCAACCTCCCCACTCCACCCAACCTCCCCACTTCACCCAAACTCGGCACTCCATCCAACTTCCGCACTCCACCCAACCTCCGCACTCCACCCAACCTCCCCACTTCACCCAACCTCCCCACTTCACCAAACCTCCCCACTCCACCCAACCTCCCCAAATCACCCAACCTCCCCACTTCACCCAACCTCCCCACTTCACCAAACCTCCCCACTCCACCCAACCTCCCCAAATCACCCAACCTCCCCTCTCCACCCAACATCCCCACTCCACCCAACCTCCCCACTCCACCCAACCTCCCCACTCCACCCAACCTCCCCACTTCACCCAACCTCCCCATTGCACTATACCTCCCCACTTAACCCAACCTCCCCACTCCTCCCAACCTCCCCACTTCACCCAAACTCGGCACTCCATCCAACTTCCGCACTCCACCCAACCTCCGCACTCCACCCAACCTCCCCACTTCACCCAACCTCCCCACTTCACCAAACCTCCCCACTCCACCCAACCTCCCCAAATCACCCAACCTCCCCTCTCCACCCAACATCCCCACTCCACCCAACCTCCCCACTCCACCCAACCTCCCCACTCCACCCAACCTCCCCACTTCACCCAACCTTCCCACTTCACCCAACCTCCCCACTTCACCGAACCTCCCCACTCCACCCAACCTCCGCACTCCACCCAACGTTCGCACTCAACCCAACCTCCCCACTTCACCCAACCTCCCCACTCCACCCAACCTCCCCACTTCACCCAACGTCCCCACTCCACCCAACCTCCTCACTCCACCCAACCTCCCCACTTCACCCTACCTCCCCACTTTACCCAACCTCCCCACTCCACCCAACCTCCGCACTGCACACAACCTTCGCTCTCAACCTAACCTCCCCACTTCACCCAACCTCCCAACTCCACCCAGCCTCCCCACTCCACCCAACCTCCCCACTCCACCCAACCTCCCCACTTCACCCAACCTCCCCATTCCACTATACCTCCCCACTTCACCCAACCTCCCCACTCCACCCAACCTCCCCACTTCACCCAAACTCGGCACTCCATCCAACTTCCGCACTCCACCCAACCTCCCCACTCCACCCAACCTTCCCACTCCACCCAACCTCCCCACTTCACCCAACCTCCCCATTGCACTATACCTCCCCACTTAACCCAACCTCCCCACTCCACCCAACCTCCCCACTTCACCCAAACTCGGCACTCCATCCAACTTCCGCACTCCACCCAACCTCCGCACTCCACCCAACCTCCCCACTTCACCCAACCTCCCCACTTCACCAAACCTCCCCACTCCACCCAACCTCCCCAAATCACCCAACCTCCCCACTTCACCCAACCTCCCCACTTCACCAAACCTCCCCACTCCACCCAACCTCCCCAAATCACCCAACCTCCCCTCTCCACCCAACATCCCCACTCCACCCAACCTCCCCACTCCACCCAACCTCCCCACTCCACCCAACCTCCCCACTTCACCCAACCTTACCACTTCACCCAACCTCCCCACTTCACCGAACCTCCCCACTCCACCCAACCTCCGCACTCCACCCAACGTTCGCACTCAACCCAACCTCCCCACTTCACCCAACCTCCCCACTCCACCCAACCTCCCCACTTCACCCAACCTCCCAACTCCACCCAACCTCCCCACTTCACCCAACCTCCCCACTTCACCAAACCTCCCCACTCCACCCAACCTCCCCAAATCACACAACCTCCCCTCTCCACCCAACATCCCCACTCCACCCAACCTCCCCACTCCACCCAACCTCCCCACTCCACCCAACCTCCCCACTTCACCCAACCTTCCCACTTCACCCAACCTCCCCACTTCACCGAACCTCCCCACTCCACCCAACCTCCGCACTCCACCCATCGTTCGCACTCAACCCAACCTCCCCACTTCACCCAACCTCCCCACTCCACCCAACCTCCCCACTTCACCCAACGTCCCCACTCCACCCAACCTCCTCACTCCACCCAACCTCCCCACTTCACCCTACCTCCCCACTTCACCCAACCTCCCCACTCCACCCAACCTCCGCACTCCACCCAACCTTCGCACTCAACCCAACCTCCCCACTTCACCCAACCTCCCAACTCCACCCAACCTCCCCACTTCACCCAACCTCCGCACTCCATCCAACCTCCGCACTCCACCCAATCTCCGCACTCCACCCAACCTCCCCACTTCACCCAACCTCCGCACTCCATCCAACCTCCGCACTCCACCCAGCCTCCGCACTCCACCCAACTTCCGCACTCCACCCAACTTCCGCACTCCACCCAACTTCCGCACTCCACCCAACCTCCGCATTCCACCCAAACTCCGCACTCCACCAAACTTCCGCACTCCACCCAGCCTTCCCACTCCACCCAACCTCCCCACTCCACCCAACCTCCCCACTTCACCCAACCTCCCCATTGCACTATACCTCCCCACTTAACCCAACCTCCCCACTCCTCCCAACCTCCCCACTTCACCCAAATTCGGCACTCCATCCAACTTCCGCACTCCACCCAACCTCCGCACTCCACCCAACCTCCCCACTTCACCCAACCTCCCCACTTCACCAAACCTCCCCACTCCACCCAACCTCCCCAAATCACCCAACCTCCCCTCTCCACCCAACATCCCCACTCCACCCAACCTCCCCACTCCACCCAACCTCCCCACTCCACCCAACCTCCCCACGTCACCCAACCTTCCCACTTCACCCAACCTCCCCACTTCACCGAACCTCCCCACTCCACCCAACCTCCGCACTCCACCCAACGTTCGCACTCAACCCAACCTCCCCACTTCACCCAACCTCCCCACTCCACCCAACCTCCCCACTTCACCCAACGTCCCCACTCCACCCAACCTCCTCACTCCACCCAACCTCCCCACTTCACCCTACCTCCCCACTTTACCCAACCTCCCCACTCCACCCAACCTCCGCACTGCACACAACCTTCGCTCTCAACCTAACCTCCCCACTTCACCCAACCTCCCAACTCCACCCAGCCTCCCCACTCCACCCAACCTCCCCACTCCACCCAACCTCCCCACTTCACCCAACCTCCCCATTCCACTATACCTCCCCACTTCACCCAACCTCCCCACTCCACCCAACCTCCCCACTTCACCCAAACTCGGCACTCCATCCAACTTCCGCACTCCACCCAACCTCCCCACTCCACCCAACCTTCCCACTCCACCCAACCTCCCCACTTCACCCAACCTCCCCATTGCACTATACCTCCCCACTTAACCCAACCTCCCCACTCCACCCAACCTCCCCACTTCACCCAAACTCGGCACTCCATCCAACTTCCGCACTCCACCCAACCTCCGCACTCCACCCAACCTCCCCACTTCACCCAACCTCCCCACTTCACCAAACCTCCCCACTCCACCCAACCTCCCCAAATCACCCAACCTCCCCACTTCACCCAACCTCCCCACTTCACCAAACCTCCCCACTCCACCCAACCTCCCCAAATCACCCAACCTCCCCTCTCCACCCAACATCCCCACTCCACCCAACCTCCCCACTCCACCCAACCTCCCCACTCCACCCAACCTCCCCACTTCACCCAACCTTACCACTTCACCCAACCTCCCCACTTCACCGAACCTCCCCACTCCACCCAACCTCCGCACTCCACCCAACGTTCGCACTCAACCCAACCTCCCCACTTCACCCAACCTCCCCACTCCACCCAACCTCCCCACTTCACCCAACCTCCCAACTCCACCCAACCTCCCCACTTCACCCAACCTCCCCACTTCACCAAACCTCCCCACTCCACCCAACCTCCCCAAATCACACAACCTCCCCTCTCCACCCAACATCCCCACTCCACCCAACCTCCCCACTCCACCCAACCTCCCCACTCCACCCAACCTCCCCACTTCACCCAACCTTCCCACTTCACCCAACCTCCCCACTTCACCGAACCTCCCCACTCCACCCAACCTCCGCACTCCACCCATCGTTCGCACTCAACCCAACCTCCCCACTTCACCCAACCTCCCCACTCCACCCAACCTCCCCACTTCACCCAACGTCCCCACTCCACCCAACCTCCTCACTCCACCCAACCTCCCCACTTCACCCTACCTCCCCACTTCACCCAACCTCCCCACTCCACCCAACCTCCGCACTCCACCCAACCTTCGCACTCAACCCAACCTCCCCACTTCACCCAACCTCCCAACTCCACCCAACCTCCCCACTTCACCCAACCTCCGCACTCCATCCAACCTCCGCACTCCACCCAATCTCCGCACTCCACCCAACCTCCCCACTTCACCCAACCTCCGCACTCCATCCAACCTCCGCACTCCACCCAGCCTCCGCACTCCACCCAACTTCCGCACTCCACCCAACTTCCGCACTCCACCCAACTTCCGCACTCCACCCAACCTCCGCATTCCACCCAAACTCCGCACTCCACCAAACTTCCGCACTCCACCCAGCCTTCCCACTCCACCCAACCTCCCCACTCCACCCAACCTCCCCACTTCACCCAACCTCCCCATTGCACTATACCTCCCCACTTAACCCAACCTCCCCACTCCTCCCAACCTCCCCACTTCACCCAAATTCGGCACTCCATCCAACTTCCGCACTCCACCCAACCTCCGCACTCCACCCAACCTCCCCACTTCACCCAACCTCCCCACTTCACCAAACCTCCCCACTCCACCCAACCTCCCCAAATCACCCAACCTCCCCTCTCCACCCAACATCCCCACTCCACCCAACCTCCCCACTCCACCCAACCTCCCCACTCCACCCAACCTCCCCACGTCACCCAACCTTCCCACTTCACCCAACCTCCCCACTTCACCGAACCTCCCCACTCCACCCAACCTCCGCACTCCACCCAACGTTCGCACTCAACCCAACCTCCCCACTTCACCCAACCTCCCCACTCCACCCAACCTCCCCACTTCACCCAACGTCCCCACTCCACCCAACCTCCTCACTCCACCCAACCTCCCCACTTCACCCTACCTCCCCACTTCACCCAACCTCCCCACTCCACCCAACCTCCGCACTGCACCCAACCTTCGCTCTCAACCTAACCTCCCCACTTCACCCAACCTCCCAACTCCACCCAACCTCCCCACTTCACCCAACCTCCGCACTCCATCCAACCTCCGCACTCCACCCAACCTCCGCACTCCAACCAACTTCCGCACACCACCCAACCTCCGCACTCCACCCAACTTCCGCACTCCACCCAACCTCCGCACTCCACCCAACCTCCGCACTCCACCCAAACTCCGCACTCCACCAAACTTCCGCACTCCACGCAACCTCCCCACTCCAACCAACCTCCCCACTCCACACAACCTCCCCATTCCACTATGCCTCCCCACTTCACCCAACCTCCACACTCCACCCAACCTCCCCACTCCACCCAACCTCCCCACTCCTCCCAACCTCCCCACTTCACCCAAACTCGGCACTCCATCCAACTTCCGCACTCCACCCAACCTCCGCACTCCACCCAACCTCCCCACTTCACCCAACCTCCCCACTTCACCAAACCTCCCCACTCCACCCAACCTCCCCAAATCACCCAACCTCCCCTCTCCACCCAACATCCCCACTCCACCCAACCTCCCCACTCCACCCAACCTCCCCACTCCACCCAACCTCCCCACTTCACCCAACCTTCCCACTTCACCCAACCTCCCCACTTCACCGAACCTCCCCACTCCACCCAACCTCCGCACTCCACCCAACGTTCGCACTCAACCCAACCTCCCCACTTCACCCAACCTCCCCACTCCACCCAACCTCCCCACTTCACCCAACGTCCCCACTCCACCCAACCTCCTCACTCCACCCAACCTCCCCACTTCACCCTACCTCCCCACTTCACCCAACCTCCCCACTCCACCCAACCTCCGCACTGCACCCAACCTTCGCTCTCAACCTAACCTCCCCACTTCACCCAACCTCCCAACTCCACCCAGCCTCCCCACTCCACCCAACCTCCCCACTCCACCCAACCTCCCCACTTCACCCAACCTCCCCATTCCACTATACCTCCCCACTTCACCCAACCTCCCCACTCCACCCAACCTCCCCACTTCACCCAAACTCGGCACTCCATCCAACTTCCGCACTCCACCCAACCTCCCCACTCCACCCAAACTCCGCACTCCACCAAACTTCCGCACTCCACGCAACCTCCCCACTCCAACCAACCTCCCCACTCCACACAACCTCCCCATTCCACTATGCCTCCCCACTTCACCCAACCTCCACACTCCACCCAACCTCCCCACTTCACCCAAACTCGGCACTCCATCCAACCTCCGCACTCCACCCAACCTCCGCACTCCACCCAACTTCCGCACTCCACCCAACATCCGCACTCCACCCAACTTCCGCACTCCACCCAACCTCCGCATTCCACCCAAACTCCGCACTCCACCAAACTTCCGCACTCCACGCAACCTCCCCACTCCAACCAAACTCCCCACTCCACCCAGCCTCCCCACTCCACCCAACCTCCCCACTCCACCCAACCTCCCCACTTCACCCAACCTCCCCATTCCACTATACCTCCCCACTTCACCCAACCTCCCCACTCCACCCAACCTCCCCACTTCACCCAAGCTCGGCACTCCATCCAACTTCCGCACTCCACCCAACCTCCGCACTCCACCCAACCTCCCCACTTCACCCAACCTCCCCACTTCACCAAACCTCCCACTCCTCCCAACCTCCCCAAATCACCCAACCTCCCCTCTCCACCCAACATCCCCACTCCACCCAACCTCCCCACTCCACCCAACCTTCGCTCTCAACCTAACCTCCCCACTTCACCCAACCTCCCAACTCCACCCAACCTCCCCACTTCACCCAACCTCCGCACTCCATCCAACCTCCGCACTCCACCCAACCTCCGCACTCCAACCAACTTCCACACACCTCCCAACCTCCGCACTCCACCCAACTTCCGCACTCTACCCAACTTCCGCACTCCACCCAACCTCCGCACTCCACCCAAACTCCGCACTCCACCAAACTTCCGCACTCCACGCAACCTCCCCACTCCAACCAACCTCCCCACTCCACCCAACCTCCCCACTCCACCCAACCTCCCCACGCCACCCAACCTCGCCACTTCACCCAACCTCCCCATTCCACTATACCTCCCCACTTCACCCAACCTCCCCACTCCACCCAACCTCCCCACTTCACCCAAACTCGGCACTCCATCCAACCTCCGCACTCCACCCAACCTCCGCACTCCACCCAACTTCCGCACTCCACCCAACTTCCCCACTCCACCCAACTTCCGCACTCCACCCAACCTCCGCATTCCACCCAAACTCCGCACTCCACCAAACTTCCGCACACCACGCAACCTCCCCACTCCAACCAACCTCCCCACTCCACCCAGCCTCCCCACTCCACCCAACCTCCCCACTCCACCCAACCTCCCCACTTCACCCAACCTCCCCATTCCACTATACCTCCCCACTTCACCCAACCTCCCCACTCCACCCAACCTCCCCACTTCACCCAAACTCGGCACTCCATCCAACTTCCGCACTCCACCCAACCTCCCCACTCCACCCAACCTCCCCACTCCACCCAACCTCCCCACTTCACCCAACCTCCCCATTGCACTATACCTCCCCACTTAACCCAACCTCCCCACTCCACCCAACCTCCCCACTTCACCCAAACTCGGCACTCCATCCAACTTCCGCACTCCACCCAACCTCCGCACTCCACCCAACCTCCCCACTTCACCCAACCTCCCCATTTCACCAAACCTCCCCACTCCACCCAACCTTCCCAAATCACCCAACCTCCCCTCTCCACCCAACATCCCCACACCACCCAACCTCCCCACTCCACCCAACGTTCGCACTCAACCCAACCTCCCCACTTCACCCAACCTCCCCACTCCACCCAACCTCCCCACTTCACCCAACGTCCCCACTCCACCCAACCTCCTCACTCCACCCAACCTCCCCACTTCACCCAACCTCCCCACTCCACCCAACCTCCGCACTGCACCCAACCTTCGCTCTCAACCTAACCTCCCCACTTCACCCAACCTCCCAACTCCACCCAGCCTCCCCACTCCACCCAACCTCCCCACTCCACCCAACCTCCCCACTTCACCCAACCTCCCCATTCCACTATACCTCCCCACTTCACCCAACCTCCCCACTCCACCCAACCTCCCCACTTCACCCAAACTCGGCACTCCATCCAACTTCCGCACTCCACCCAACCTCCCCACTCCACCCAAACTCCGCACTCCACCAAACTTCCGCACTCCACGCAACCTCCCCACTCCAACCAACCTCCCCACTCCACACAACCTCCCCATTCCACTATGCCTCCCCACTTCACCCAACCTCCACACTCCACCCAACCTCCCCACTTCACCCAAACTCGGCACTCCATCCAACCTCCGCACTCCACCCAACCTCCGCACTCCACCCAACTTCCGCACTCCACCCAACATCCGCACTCCACCCAACTTCCGCACTCCACCCAACCTCCGCATTCCACCCAAACTCCGCACTCCACCAAACTTCCGCACTCCACGCAACCTCCCCACTCCAACCAAACTCCCCACTCCACCCAGCCTCCCCACTCCACCCAACCTCCCCACTCCACCCAACCTCCCCACTTCACCCAACCTCCCCATTCCACTATACCTCCCCACTTCACCCAACCTCCCCACTCCACCCAACCTCCCCACTTCACCCAAGCTCGGCACTCCATCCAACTTCCGCACTCCACCCAACCTCCGCACTCCACCCAACCTCCCCACTTCACCCAACCTCCCCACTTCACCAAACCTCCCACTCCACCCAACCTCCCCAAATCACCCAACCTCCCCTCTCCACCCAACATCCCCACTCCACCCAACCTCCCCACTCCACCCAACCTTCGCTCTCAACCTAACCTCCCCACTTCACCCAACCTCCCAACTCCACCCAACCTCCCCACTTCACCCAACCTCCGCACTCCATCCAACCTCCGCACTCCACCCAACCTCCGCACTCCAACCAACTTCCACACACCTCCCAACCTCCGCACTCCACCCAACTTCCGCACTCTACCCAACTTCCGCACTCCACCCAACCTCCGCACTCCACCCAAACTCCGCACTCCACCAAACTTCCGCACTCCACGCAACCTCCCCACTCCAACCAACCTCCCCACTCCACCCAACCTCCCCACTCCACCCAACCTCCCCACGCCACCCAACCTCGCCACTTCACCCAACCTCCCCATTCCACTATACCTCCCCACTTCACCCAACCTCCCCACTCCACCCAACCTCCCCACTTCACCCAAACTCGGCACTCCATCCAACCTCCGCACTCCACCCAACCTCCGCACTCCACCCAACTTCCGCACTCCACCCAACTTCCCCACTCCACCCAACTTCCGCACTCCACCCAACCTCCGCATTCCACCCAAACTCCGCACTCCACCAAACTTCCGCACACCACGCAACCTCCCCACTCCAACCAACCTCCCCACTCCACCCAGCCTCCCCACTCCACCCAACCTCCCCACTCCACCCAACCTCCCCACTTCACCCAACCTCCCCATTCCACTATACCTCCCCACTTCACCCAACCTCCCCACTCCACCCAACCTCCCCACTTCACCCAAACTCGGCACTCCATCCAACTTCCGCACTCCACCCAACCTCCCCACTCCATCCAACCTCCCCACTCCACCCAACCTCCCCACTTCACCCAACCTCCCCATTGCACTATACCTCCCCACTTAACCCAACCTCCCCACTCCACCCAACCTCCCCACTTCACCCAAACTCGGCACTCCATCCAACTTCCGCACTCCACCCAACCTCCGCACTCCACCCAACCTCCCCACTTCACCCAACCTCCCCATTTCACCAAACCTCCCCACTCCACCCAACCTTCCCAAATCACCCAACCTCCCCTCTCCACCCAACATCCCCACACCACCCAACCTCCCCACTCCACCCAACCTTCCCACTTCACCCAACCTCCCCACTTCACCCAACCTCCCCACTCCACCCAACCTCCGCACTCCACCCAACGTTCGCACTCAACCCAACCTCCCCACTCCACCCAACCTCCGCACTCCACCCAACGTTCGCACTCAACCCAACCTCCCCACTTCACCCAACCTCCCCACTCCACCCAACCTCCCCACTTCACCCAACCTCCCAACTCCACCCAACCTCCCCACTTCACCCAACCTCCCCACTTCACCAAACCTCCCCACTCCACCCAACCTCCCCAAATCACACAACCTCCCCTCTCCACCCAACATCCCCACTCCACCCAACCTCCCCACTCCACCCAACCTCCCCACTCCACCCAACCTCCCCACTTCACCCAACCTTCCCACTTCACCCAACCTCCCCACTTCACCGAACCTCCCCACTCCACCCAACCTCCGCACTCCACCCATCGTTCGCACTCAACCCAACCTCCCCACTTCACCCAACCTCCCCACTCCACCCAACCTCCCCACTTCACCCAACGTCCCCACTCCACCCAACCTCCTCACTCCACCCAACCTCCCCACTTCACCCTACCTCCCCACTTCACCCAACCTCCCCACTCCACCCAACCTCCGCACTCCACCCAACCTTCGCACTCAACCCAACCTCCCCACTTCACCCAACCTCCCAACTCCACCCAACCTCCCCACTTCACCCAACCTCCGCACTCCATCCAACCTCCGCACTCCACCCAATCTCCGCACTCCACCCAACCTCCCCACTTCACCCAACCTCCGCACTCCATCCAACCTCCGCACTCCACCCAGCCTCCGCACTCCACCCAACTTCCGCACTCCACCCAACTTCCGCACTCCACCCAACTTCCGCACTCCACCCAACCTCCGCATTCCACCCAAACTCCGCACTCCACCAAACTTCCGCACTCCACCCAGCCTTCCCACTCCACCCAACCTCCCCACTCCACCCAACCTCCCCACTTCACCCAACCTCCCCATTGCACTATACCTCCCCACTTAACCCAACCTCCCCACTCCTCCCAACCTCCCCACTTCACCCAAATTCGGCACTCCATCCAACTTCCGCACTCCACCCAACCTCCGCACTCCACCCAACCTCCCCACTTCACCCAACCTCCCCACTTCACCAAACCTCCCCACTCCACCCAACCTCCCCAAATCACCCAACCTCCCCTCTCCACCCAACATCCCCACTCCACCCAACCTCCCCACTCCACCCAACCTCCCCACTCCACCCAACCTCCCCACGTCACCCAACCTTCCCACTTCACCCAACCTCCCCACTTCACCGAACCTCCCCACTCCACCCAACCTCCGCACTCCACCCAACGTTCGCACTCAACCCAACCTCCCCACTTCACCCAACCTCCCCACTCCACCCAACCTCCCCACTTCACCCAACGTCCCCACTCCACCCAACCTCCTCACTCCACCCAACCTCCCCACTTCACCCTACCTCCCCACTTCACCCAACCTCCCCACTCCACCCAACCTCCGCACTGCACCCAACCTTCGCTCTCAACCTAACCTCCCCACTTCACCCAACCTCCCAACTCCACCCAACCTCCCCACTTCACCCAACCTCCGCACTCCATCCAACCTCCGCACTCCACCCAACCTCCGCACTCCAACCAACTTCCGCACACCACCCAACCTCCGCACTCCACCCAACTTCCGCACTCCACCCAACCTCCGCACTCCACCCAACCTCCGCACTCCACCCAAACTCCGCACTCCACCAAACTTCCGCACTCCACGCAACCTCCCCACTCCAACCAACCTCCCCACTCCACACAACCTCCCCATTCCACTATGCCTCCCCACTTCACCCAACCTCCACACTCCACCCAACCTCCCCACTCCACCCAACCTCCCCACTCCTCCCAACCTCCCCACTTCACCCAAACTCGGCACTCCATCCAACTTCCGCACTCCACCCAACCTCCGCACTCCACCCAACCTCCCCACTTCACCCAACCTCCCCACTTCACCAAACCTCCCCACTCCACCCAACCTCCCCAAATCACCCAACCTCCCCTCTCCACCCAACATCCCCACTCCACCCAACCTCCCCACTCCACCCAACCTCCCCACTCCACCCAACCTCCCCACTTCACCCAACCTTCCCACTTCACCCAACCTCCCCACTTCACCGAACCTCCCCACTCCACCCAACCTCCGCACTCCACCCAACGTTCGCACTCAACCCAACCTCCCCACTTCACCCAACCTCCCCACTCCACCCAACCTCCCCACTTCACCCAACGTCCCCACTCCACCCAACCTCCTCACTCCACCCAACCTCCCCACTTCACCCTACCTCCCCACTTCACCCAACCTCCCCACTCCACCCAACCTCCGCACTGCACCCAACCTTCGCTCTCAACCTAACCTCCCCACTTCACCCAACCTCCCAACTCCACCCAGCCTCCCCACTCCACCCAACCTCCCCACTCCACCCAACCTCCCCACTTCACCCAACCTCCCCATTCCACTATACCTCCCCACTTCACCCAACCTCCCCACTCCACCCAACCTCCCCACTTCACCCAAACTCGGCACTCCATCCAACTTCCGCACTCCACCCAACCTCCCCACTCCACCCAAACTCCGCACTCCACCAAACTTCCGCACTCCACGCAACCTCCCCACTCCAACCAACCTCCCCACTCCACACAACCTCCCCATTCCACTATGCCTCCCCACTTCACCCAACCTCCACACTCCACCCAACCTCCCCACTTCACCCAAACTCGGCACTCCATCCAACCTCCGCACTCCACCCAACCTCCGCACTCCACCCAACTTCCGCACTCCACCCAACATCCGCACTCCACCCAACTTCCGCACTCCACCCAACCTCCGCATTCCACCCAAACTCCGCACTCCACCAAACTTCCGCACTCCACGCAACCTCCCCACTCCAACCAAACTCCCCACTCCACCCAGCCTCCCCACTCCACCCAACCTCCCCACTCCACCCAACCTCCCCACTTCACCCAACCTCCCCATTCCACTATACCTCCCCACTTCACCCAACCTCCCCACTCCACCCAACCTCCCCACTTCACCCAAGCTCGGCACTCCATCCAACTTCCGCACTCCACCCAACCTCCGCACTCCACCCAACCTCCCCACTTCACCCAACCTCCCCACTTCACCAAACCTCCCACTCCTCCCAACCTCCCCAAATCACCCAACCTCCCCTCTCCACCCAACATCCCCACTCCACCCAACCTCCCCACTCCACCCAACCTTCGCTCTCAACCTAACCTCCCCACTTCACCCAACCTCCCAACTCCACCCAACCTCCCCACTTCACCCAACCTCCGCACTCCATCCAACCTCCGCACTCCACCCAACCTCCGCACTCCAACCAACTTCCACACACCTCCCAACCTCCGCACTCCACCCAACTTCCGCACTCTACCCAACTTCCGCACTCCACCCAACCTCCGCACTCCACCCAAACTCCGCACTCCACCAAACTTCCGCACTCCACGCAACCTCCCCACTCCAACCAACCTCCCCACTCCACCCAACCTCCCCACTCCACCCAACCTCCCCACGCCACCCAACCTCGCCACTTCACCCAACCTCCCCATTCCACTATACCTCCCCACTTCACCCAACCTCCCCACTCCACCCAACCTCCCCACTTCACCCAAACTCGGCACTCCATCCAACCTCCGCACTCCACCCAACCTCCGCACTCCACCCAACTTCCGCACTCCACCCAACTTCCCCACTCCACCCAACTTCCGCACTCCACCCAACCTCCGCATTCCACCCAAACTCCGCACTCCACCAAACTTCCGCACACCACGCAACCTCCCCACTCCAACCAACCTCCCCACTCCACCCAGCCTCCCCACTCCACCCAACCTCCCCACTCCACCCAACCTCCCCACTTCACCCAACCTCCCCATTCCACTATACCTCCCCACTTCACCCAACCTCCCCACTCCACCCAACCTCCCCACTTCACCCAAACTCGGCACTCCATCCAACTTCCGCACTCCACCCAACCTCCCCACTCCACCCAACCTCCCCACTCCACCCAACCTCCCCACTTCACCCAACCTCCCCATTGCACTATACCTCCCCACTTAACCCAACCTCCCCACTCCACCCAACCTCCCCACTTCACCCAAACTCGGCACTCCATCCAACTTCCGCACTCCACCCAACCTCCGCACTCCACCCAACCTCCCCACTTCACCCAACCTCCCCATTTCACCAAACCTCCCCACTCCACCCAACCTTCCCAAATCACCCAACCTCCCCTCTCCACCCAACATCCCCACACCACCCAACCTCCCCACTCCACCCAACGTTCGCACTCAACCCAACCTCCCCACTTCACCCAACCTCCCCACTCCACCCAACCTCCCCACTTCACCCAACGTCCCCACTCCACCCAACCTCCTCACTCCACCCAACCTCCCCACTTCACCCAACCTCCCCACTCCACCCAACCTCCGCACTGCACCCAACCTTCGCTCTCAACCTAACCTCCCCACTTCACCCAACCTCCCAACTCCACCCAGCCTCCCCACTCCACCCAACCTCCCCACTCCACCCAACCTCCCCACTTCACCCAACCTCCCCATTCCACTATACCTCCCCACTTCACCCAACCTCCCCACTCCACCCAACCTCCCCACTTCACCCAAACTCGGCACTCCATCCAACTTCCGCACTCCACCCAACCTCCCCACTCCACCCAAACTCCGCACTCCACCAAACTTCCGCACTCCACGCAACCTCCCCACTCCAACCAACCTCCCCACTCCACACAACCTCCCCATTCCACTATGCCTCCCCACTTCACCCAACCTCCACACTCCACCCAACCTCCCCACTTCACCCAAACTCGGCACTCCATCCAACCTCCGCACTCCACCCAACCTCCGCACTCCACCCAACTTCCGCACTCCACCCAACATCCGCACTCCACCCAACTTCCGCACTCCACCCAACCTCCGCATTCCACCCAAACTCCGCACTCCACCAAACTTCCGCACTCCACGCAACCTCCCCACTCCAACCAAACTCCCCACTCCACCCAGCCTCCCCACTCCACCCAACCTCCCCACTCCACCCAACCTCCCCACTTCACCCAACCTCCCCATTCCACTATACCTCCCCACTTCACCCAACCTCCCCACTCCACCCAACCTCCCCACTTCACCCAAGCTCGGCACTCCATCCAACTTCCGCACTCCACCCAACCTCCGCACTCCACCCAACCTCCCCACTTCACCCAACCTCCCCACTTCACCAAACCTCCCACTCCACCCAACCTCCCCAAATCACCCAACCTCCCCTCTCCACCCAACATCCCCACTCCACCCAACCTCCCCACTCCACCCAACCTTCGCTCTCAACCTAACCTCCCCACTTCACCCAACCTCCCAACTCCACCCAACCTCCCCACTTCACCCAACCTCCGCACTCCATCCAACCTCCGCACTCCACCCAACCTCCGCACTCCAACCAACTTCCACACACCTCCCAACCTCCGCACTCCACCCAACTTCCGCACTCTACCCAACTTCCGCACTCCACCCAACCTCCGCACTCCACCCAAACTCCGCACTCCACCAAACTTCCGCACTCCACGCAACCTCCCCACTCCAACCAACCTCCCCACTCCACCCAACCTCCCCACTCCACCCAACCTCCCCACGCCACCCAACCTCGCCACTTCACCCAACCTCCCCATTCCACTATACCTCCCCACTTCACCCAACCTCCCCACTCCACCCAACCTCCCCACTTCACCCAAACTCGGCACTCCATCCAACCTCCGCACTCCACCCAACCTCCGCACTCCACCCAACTTCCGCACTCCACCCAACTTCCCCACTCCACCCAACTTCCGCACTCCACCCAACCTCCGCATTCCACCCAAACTCCGCACTCCACCAAACTTCCGCACACCACGCAACCTCCCCACTCCAACCAACCTCCCCACTCCACCCAGCCTCCCCACTCCACCCAACCTCCCCACTCCACCCAACCTCCCCACTTCACCCAACCTCCCCATTCCACTATACCTCCCCACTTCACCCAACCTCCCCACTCCACCCAACCTCCCCACTTCACCCAAACTCGGCACTCCATCCAACTTCCGCACTCCACCCAACCTCCCCACTCCATCCAACCTCCCCACTCCACCCAACCTCCCCACTTCACCCAACCTCCCCATTGCACTATACCTCCCCACTTAACCCAACCTCCCCACTCCACCCAACCTCCCCACTTCACCCAAACTCGGCACTCCATCCAACTTCCGCACTCCACCCAACCTCCGCACTCCACCCAACCTCCCCACTTCACCCAACCTCCCCATTTCACCAAACCTCCCCACTCCACCCAACCTTCCCAAATCACCCAACCTCCCCTCTCCACCCAACATCCCCACACCACCCAACCTCCCCACTCCACCCAACCTTCCCACTTCACCCAACCTCCCCACTTCACCCAACCTCCCCACTCCACCCAACCTCCGCACTCCACCCAACGTTCGCACTCAACCCAACCTCCCCACTCCACCCAACCTCCGCACTCCACCCAACGTTCGCACTCAACCCAACCTCCCCACTTCACCCAACCTCCCCACTCCACCCAACCTCCCCACTTCACCCAACGTCCCCACTCCACCCAACCTCCTCACTCCACCCAACCTCCCCACTTCACCCTACCTCCCCACTTCACCCAACCTCCCCACTCCACCCAACCTCCGCACTGCACCCAACCTTCGCTCTCAACCTAACCTCCCCACTTCACCCAACCTCCCAACTCCACCCAGCCTCCCCACTCCACCCAACCTCCCCATTCCACCCAACCTCCCCACTTCACCCAACGTCCCCACTCCACCCAACCTCCTCACTCCACCCAACCTCCCCACTTCACCCTACCTCCCCACTTCACCCAACCTCCCCACTCCACCCAACCTCCGCACTCCACCCAACCTTCGCACTCAACCCAACCTCCCCACTTCACCCAACCTCCCAACTCCACCCAACCTCCCCACTTCACCCAACCTCCGCACTCCATCCAACCTCCGCACTCCACCCAATCTCCGCACTCCACCCAACCTCCCCACTTCACCCAACCTCCGCATTCCATCCAACCTCCGCACTCCACCCAGCCTCCGCACTCCACCCAACTTCCGCACTCCACCCAACTTCCGCACTCCACCCAACTTCCGCACTCCACCCAACCTCCGCATTCCACCCAAACTCCGCACTCCACCAAACTTCCGCACTCCACCCAGCCTTCCCACTCCACCCAACCTCCCCACTCCACCCAACCTCCCCACTTCACCCAACCTCCCCATTGCACTATACCTCCCCACTTAACCCAACCTCCCCACTCCTCCCAACCTCCCCACTTCACCCAAACTCGGCACTCCATGCAACTTCCGCACTCCACCCAACCTCCGCACTCCACCCAACCTCCCCACTTCACCCAACCTCCCCACTTCACCAAACCTCCCCACTCCACCCAACCTCCCCAAATCACCCAACCTCCCCTCTCCACCCAACATCCCCACTCCACCCAACCTCCCCACTCCACCCAACCTCCCCACTCCACCCAACCTCCCCACTTCACCCAACCTTCCCACTTCACCCAACCTCCCCACTTCACCGAACCTCCCCACTCCACCCAACCTCCGCACTCCACCCAACGTTCGCACTCAACCCAA
The DNA here is from genome assembly GCA_964017155.1 of Oasisia sp. SBJ-2009. Taxonomy (NCBI): domain Eukaryota; kingdom Metazoa; phylum Annelida; class Polychaeta; order Sabellida; family Siboglinidae; genus Oasisia; species Oasisia sp. SBJ-2009. The sequence continues at coordinate 31,022,165 of OZ024859.1, forward strand.
CCTCCCCACTTCACCCAACCTCCCCACTCCACCCAACCTCCCCACTTCACCCAACGTCCCCACTCCACCCAACCTCCTCACTCCACCCAACCTCCCCACTTCATCCTACCTCCCCACTTCACCCAACCTCCCCACTCCACCCAACCTCCGCACTGCACCCAACCTTCGCTCTCAACCTAACCTCCCCACTTCACCCAACCTCCCAACTCCACCCAGCCTCCCCACTCCACCCAACCTCCCCATTCCACCCAACCTCCCCACTTCACCCAACCTCCCCATTCCACTATACCTCCCCACTTCACCCAACCTCCCCACTCCACCCAACCTCCCCACTTCACCCAAACTCGGCACTCCATCCAACTTCCGCACTCCTCCCAACCTCCCCACTCCACCCAACCTTCCCACTCCACCCAACCTCCCCACTTCACCCAACCTCCCCATTGCACTATACCTCCCCACTTAACCCAACCTCCCCACTCCACCCAACCTCCCCACTTCACCCAAACTCGGCACTCCATCCAACTTCCGCACTCCACCCAACCTCCGCACTCCACCCAACCTCCCCACTTCACCCAACCGCCCCACTTCACCAAACCTCCCCACTCCACCCAACCTCCCCAAATCACCCAACCTCCCCACTTCACCCAACCTCCCCACTTCACCAAACCTCCCCACTCCACCCAACCTCCCCAAATCACCCAACCTCCCCTCTCCACCCAACATCCCCACTCCACCCAACCTCCCCACTCCACCCAACCTCCCCACTCCACCCAACCTCACCACTTCACCCAACTTTCCCACTTCACCCAACCTCCCCACTTCACCGAACCTCCCCACTCCACCCAACCTCCGCACTCCACCCAACGTTCGCACTCAACCCAACCTCCCCACTTCCCCCAACCTCCCCACTCCACCCAACCTCCCCACTTCACCCAACGTCCAAGTGGGGAGGTTGGGTGAAGTGGGGAGGTAGGGTGAAGTGGGGAGGTTGGGTGGAGTGAGGAGGTTGGGTGGAGTGGGGACGTTGGGTGAAGTGGGGAGGTTGGGTGGAGTGGGGAGGTTGGGTGAAGTGGCGAGGTTGGGTTGCGTGTGAACGTTGGGTGGAGTGCGGAGGTTGGGTGGAGTGGGGAGGTTCGGTGAAGTGGGGAGGTTGGGTGAAGTGGGAAGGTTGGGTGAAGTGGGGAGGTTGGGTGGAGTGGGGAGGTTGGGTGGAGTGGGGAGGTTGGGTGGAGTGGGGATGTTGGGTGGAGAGGGAAGGTTGGGTGATTTGGGGAGGTTGGGTGGAGTGGGGAGGTTTGGTGAAGTGGGGAGGTTGGGTGAAGTGGGGAGGTTGGGTGGAGTGCGGAGGTTGGGTGGAGTGCGGAAGTTGGATGGAGTGCCGAGTTTGGGTGAAGTGGGGAGGTTGGGAGGAGTGGGGAGGTAGGGTTAAGTGGGGAGGTATAGTGCAATGGGGAGGTTGGGTGAAGTGGGAAGGCTGGGTGGAGTGCGGAAGTTTGGTGGAGTGCGGAGTTTGGGTGGAATGCGGAGGTTGGGTGGAGTGCGGAAGTTGGGTGGAGTGCGGAAGTTGGGTGGAGTGCGGAAGTTGGGTGGAGTGCGGAGGCTGGGTGGAGTTCGGAGGTTGGATGGAGTGCGGAGGTTGGGTGAAGTGGGGAGGTTGGGTGGAGTGCGGAGATTGGGTGGAGTGCGGAGGTTGGATGGAGTGCGGAGGTTGGGTGAAGTGGGGAGGTTGGGTGGAGTTGGGAGGTTGGGTGAAGTGGGGAGGTTGGGTTGAGTGCGAAGGTTGGGTGGAGTGCGGAGGTTGGGTGGAGTGGAGAGGTTGGGTGAAGTGGGGAGGTAGGGTGAAGTGGGGAGGTTGGGTGGAGTGAGGAGGTTGGGTGGAGTGGGGACGTTGGGTGAAGTGGGGAGGTTGGGTGGAGTGGGGAGGTTGGGTGAAGTGGGGAGGTTGGGTTGAGTGCGAACGTTGGGTGGAGTGCGGAGGTTGGGTGGAGTGGGGAGGTTCGGTGAAGTGGGGAGGTTGGGTGAAGTGGGAAGGTTGGGTGGATTGGGGAGGTTGGGTGGTGTGGGGATGTTGGGTGGAGAGGGGAGGTTGGGTGATTTGGGGAGGTTGGGTGGAGTGGGGAGGTTTGGTGAAATGGGGAGGTTGGGTGAAGTGGGGAGGTTGGGTGGAGTGCGGAGGTTGGGTGGAGTGCGGAAGTTGGATGGAGTGCCGAATTTGGGTGAAGTGGGGAGGTTGGGTGGAGTGGGGAGGTTGGGTTAAGTGGGGAGGTATAGTGCAATGGGGAGGTTGGGTGAAGTGGGGAGGTTGGGTGGAGTGGGGAGGTTGGGTGGAGTGGGGAGGTTGGGTGGAGTGCGGAAGTTGGATGGAGTGCCGAGTTTGGGTGAAGTGGGTAGGTTGGGTGGAGTGGGGAGGTTGGGTGAAGTGGGGAGGTATAGTGGAATGGGGAGGTTGGGTGAAGTGGGGAGGTTGGGTGGAGTGGGGAGGTTGGGTGGAGTGGGGAGGCTGGGTGGAGTGGGGAGGTTGGTTGGAGTGGGGAGGTTGGGTGGAGTGCGGAAGTTGGGTGGAGTGCGGAGGTTGGGTGGTGGGCGGAAGTTGGTTGGAGTGCGGAGGTTGGGTGGAGTGCGGAGGTTGGATGGAGTGCGGAGGTTGGGTGAAGTGGGGAGGTTGGGTGGAGTTGGGAGGTTGGGTGAAGTGGGGAGGTTAGGTTGAGAGCGAAGGTTGGGTGGAGTGCGGAGGTTGGGTGGAGTGGGGAGGTTGGGTGAAGTGGGGAGGTAGGGTGAAGTGGGGAGGTTGGGTGGAGTGAGGAGGTTGGGTGGAGTGGGGACGTTGGTGAAGTGGGGAGGTTGGGTGGAGTGGGGAGGTTGGGTAAAGTGGGGAGGTTGGGTTGATTGCGAACGTTGGGTGGAGTGCGGAGGTTGGGTGGAGTGGGGAGTTTCGGTGAAGTGGGGAGGTTGGGTGAAGTGGGAAGGTTGGGTGAAGTGGGGAGGTTGGGTGGAGTGGGGAGGATGGGTGGAGTGGGGAGGTTGGGTGGAGTGGGGATGTTGGGTGGAGAGGGGAGGTTGGGTGATTTGGGGAGGTTGGGTGGAGTGGGGAGGTTTGGTGAAGTGGGGAGGTTGGGTGAAGTGGGGAGGTTGGGTGGAGTGCGGAGGTTGGGTGGAGTGCGGAAGTTGGATGGAGTGCCGAGTTTGGGTGAAGTGGGGAGGTTGGGTGGAGTGGGGAGGTTGGGTTAAGTGGGGAGGTATAGTGCAATGGGGAGGTTGGGTGAAGTGGGGAGGTTGGGTGGAGTGGGGAGGTTGGGTGGAGTGGGGAGGTTGGGTGGAGTGCGGAAGTTGGATGGAGTGCCGAGTTTGGGTGAAGTGGGGAGGTTGGGTGGAGTGGGGAGGTTGGGTGAAGTGGGGAGGTTGGGTGGAGTGGGGAGGTTGGGTGGAGTGGGGAGGCTGGGTGGAGTGGGGAGGTTGGTTGGAGTGGGGAGGTTGCGTGGAGTGCGGAAGTTTGGTGGAGTGCGGAGTTTGGGTGGAATGCGGAGGTTGGGTGGAGTGCGGAAGTTGGGTGGAGTGCGGATGTTGGGTGGAGTGCGGAAGTTGGGTGGAGTGCGGAGGTTGGGTGGAGTGCGGAGGTTGGATGGAGTGCCGAGTTTGGGTGAATTGGGGAGGTTGGGTGGAGTGTGGAGGTTGGTTGAAGTGGGGAGGTATAGTGGAATGGGGAGGTTGTTTGGAGTGGGGAGGTTGGTTGGAGTGGGGAGGTTGCGTGGAGTGCGGAAGTTTGGTGGAGTGCGGAGTTTGGGTGGAGTGCGGAGTTTGGGTGGAGTGCGGAGGTTGGGTGGAGTGCGGAGATTGGGTGGAGTGCGGAGGTTGGATGGAGTGCGGAGGTTGGGTGAAGTGGGGAGGTTGGGTGGAGTTGGGAGGTTGGGTGAAGTGGGGAGGTTGGGTTGAGTGCGAAGGTTGGGTGGAGTGCGGAGGTTGGGTGGAGTGGGGAGGTTGGGTGAAGTGGGGAGGTAGGGTGAAGTGGGGAGGTTGGGTGGAGTGAGGAGGTTGGGTGGAGTGGGGACGTTGGGTGAAGTGGGGAGGTTGGGTGGAGTGGGGAGGTTGGGGGAAGTGGGGAGGTTGGGTTGAGTGCGAACGTTGGGTGGAGTGCGGAGGTTGGGTGGAGTGGGGAGGTTCGGTGAAGTGGGGAGGTTGGGTGAAGTGGGAAAGTTGGGTGAAGTGGGGAGGTTGGGTGGAGTGGGGAGGTTGGGTGGAGTGGGGAGGTTGGGTGGAGTGGGGATGTTGGGTGGAGAGGGGTGGTTGGGTGATTTGGGGAGGTTGGGTGGAGTGGGGAGGTTTGGTGAAGTGGGGAGGTTGGGTGAAGTGGGGAGGTTGGGTGATTTGGGGAGGTTGGGTGGAGTGGGGAGGTTTGGTGAAGTGGGGAGGTTGGGTGAAGTGGGGAGGTTGGGTGGAGTGCAGAGGTTGGGTGGAGTGCGGAAGTTGGATGGAGTGCCGAGTTTGGGTGAAGTGGGGAGGTTGGGTGGAGTGGGGAGGTTGGGTTAAGTGGGGAGGTATAGTGCAATGGGGAGGTTGGGTGAAGTGGGGAGGTTGGGTGGAATGGGAAGGTTGGGTGGAGTGGGGAGGTTGGGTGGAGTGCGGAAGTTGGATGGAGTGCCGAGTTTGGGTGAAGTGGGGAGGTTGGGTGGAGTGGGGAGGTTGGGTGAAGTGGGGAGGTATAGTGGAATGGGGAGGTTGGGTGAAGTGGGGAGGTTGGGTGGAGTGGGGAGGTTGGGTGGAGTGGGGAGGCTGGGTGGAGTTAGGAGGTTGGGTGAAGTGGGGAGGTTAGGTTGAGAGCGAAGGTTGGGTGCAGTGCGGAGGTTGGGTGGAGTGGGGAGGTTGGGTGAAGTGGGGAGGTAGGGTGAAGTGGGGAGGTTGGGTGGAGTGAGGAGGTTGGGTGGAGTGGGGACGTTGGGTGAAGTGGGGAGGTTGGGTGGAGTGGGGAGGTTGGGTGAAGTGGGGAGGTTGGGTTGAGTGCGAACGTTGGGTGGAGTGCGGAGGTTGGGTGGAGTGGGGAGGTTCGGTGAAGTGGGGAGGTTGGGTGAAGTGGGAAGGTTGGGTGAAGTGGGGAGGTTGGGTGGAGTGGGGAGGTTGGGTGGAGTGGGGAGGTTGGGTGGAGTGGGGATGTTGGGTGGAGAGGGGAGGTTGGGTGATTTGGGGAGGTTGGGTGGAGTGGGGAGGTTTGGTGAAGTGGGGAGGTTGGGTGAAGTGGGGAGGTTGGGTGGAGTGCGGAGGTTGGGTGGAGTGCGGAAGTTGGATGGAGTGCCGAGTTTGGGTGAAGTGGGGAGGTTGGGAGGAGTGGGGAGGTTGGGTTAAGTGGGGAGGTATAGTGCAATGGGGAGGTTGGGTGAAGTGGGGAGGTTGGGTGGAGTGGGGAGGTTGGGTGGAGTGGGAAGGCTGGGTGGAGTGCGGAAGTTTGGTGGAGTGCGGAGTTTGGGTGGAATGCGGAGGTTGGGTGGAGTGCGGAAGTTGGGTGGAGTGCGGAAGTTGGGTGGAGTGCGGAAGTTGGGTGGAGTGCGGAGGCTGGGTGGAGTGCGGAGGTTGGATGGAGTGCGGAGGTTGGGTGAAGTGGGGAGGTTGGGTGGAGTGCGGAGATTGGGTGGAGTGCGGAGGTTGGATGGAGTGCGGAGGTTGGGTGAAGTGGGGAGGTTGGGTGGAGTTGGGAGGTTGGGTGATGTGGGGAGGTTGGGTTGAGTGCGAAGGTTGGGTGGAGTGCGGAGGTTGGGTGGAGTGGGGAGGTTGGGTGAAGTGGGGAGGTAGGGTGAAGTGGGGAGGTTGGGTGGAGTGAGGAGGTTGGGTGGAGTGGGGACGTTGGGTGAAGTGGGGAGGTTGGGTGGAGTGGGGAGGTTGGGTGAAGTGGGGAGGTTGGGTTGAGTGCGAACGTTGGGTGGAGTGCGGAGGTTGGGTGGAGTGGGGAGGTTCGGTGAAGTGGGGAGGTTGGGTGAAGTGGGAAGGTTGGGTGGAGTGGGGAGGTTGGGTGGTGTGGGGATGTTGGGTGGAGAGGGGAGGTTGGGTGATTTGGGAAGGTTTGGTGGAGTGGGGAGGTTTGGTGAAATGGGGAGGTTGGGTGAAGTGGGGAGGTTGGGTGGAGTGCTGAGGTTGGGTGGAGTGCGGAAGTTGGATGGAGTGCCGAGTTTGGGTGAAGTGGGGAGGTTGGGTGGAGTGGGGAGGTTGGGTTAAGTGGGGAGGTATAGTGCAATGGGGAGGTTGGGTGAAGTGGGGAGGTTGGGTGGAGTAGAGAGGTTGGGTGGAGTGGGGAGGTTGGGTGGAGTTCGGAAGTTGGATGGAGTGCCGAGTTTGGGTGAAGTGGGGAGGTTGGGTGGAGTGGGGAGGTTGGGTTAAGTGGGGAGGTATAGTGCAATGGGGAGGTTGGGTGAAGTGGGGAGGTTGGGTGGAGTTGGGAGGTTGGGTGAAGTGGGGAGGTTGGGTTGAGTGCGAAGGTTGGGTGGAGTGCGGAGGTTGGGTGGAGTGGGGAGGTTGGGTGAAGTGGGGAGGTAGGGTGAAGTGGGGAGGTTGGGTGGAGTGAGGAGGTTGGGTGGAGTGGGGACGTTGGGTGAAGTGGGGAGGTTGGGTGGAGTGGGGAGGTTGGGGGAAGTGGGGAGGTTGGGTTGAGTGCGAACGTTGGGTGGAGTGCGGAGGTTGGGTGGAGTGGGGAGGTTCGGTGAAGTGGGGAGGTTGGGTGAAGTGGGAAAGTTGGGTGAAGTGGGGAGGTTGGGTGGAGTGGGGAGGTTGGGTGGAGTGGGGAGGTTGGGTGGAGTGGGGATGTTGGGTGGAGAGGGGAGGTTGGGTGATTTGGGGAGGTTGGGTGGAGTGGGGAGGTTTGGTGAAGTGGGGAGGTTGGGTGAAGTGGGGAGGTTGGGTGATTTGGGGAGGTTGGGTGGAGTGGGGAGGTTTGGTGAAGTGGGGAGGTTGGGTGAAGTGGGGAGGCTGGGTGGAGTGCGGAGGTTGGGTGGAGTGCGGAAGTTGGATGGAGTGCCGAGTTTGGGTGAAGTGGGGAGGTTGGGTGGAGTGGGGAGGTTGGGTTAAGTGGGGAGGTATAGTGCAATGGGGAGGTTGGGTGAAGTGGGGAGGTTGGGTGGAGTGGGAAGGTTGGGTGGAGTGGGGAGGTTGGGTGGAGTGCGGAAGTTGGATGGAGTGCCGAGTTTGGGTGAAGTGGGGAGGTTGGGTGGAGTGGGGAGGTTGGGTGAAGTGGGGAGGTATAGTGGAATGGGGAGGTTGGGTGAAGTGGGGAGGTTGGGTGGAGTGGGGAGGTTGGGTGGAGTGGGGAGGCTGGGTGGAGTTGGGAGGTTGGGTGAAGTGGGGAGGTTAGGTTGAGAGCGAAGGTTGGGTGCAGTGCGGAGGTTGGGTGGAGTGGGGAGGTTGGGTGAAGTGGGGAGGTAGGGTGAAGTGGGGAGGTTGGGTGGAGTGAGGAGGTTGGGTGGAGTGGGGACGTTGGGTGAAGTGGGGAGGTTGGGTGGAGTGGGGAGGTTGGGTGAAGTGGGGAGGTTGGGTTGAGTGCGAACGTTGGGTGGAGTGCGGAGGTTGGGTGGAGTGGGGAGGTTCGGTGAAGTGGGGAGGTTGGGTGAAGTGGGAAGGTTGGGTGAAGTGGGGAGGTTGGGTGGAGTGGGGAGGTTGGGTGGAGTGGGGAGGTTGGGTGGAGTGGGGATGTTGGGTGGAGAGGGGAGGTTGGGTGATTTGGGGAGGTTGGGTGGAGTGGGGAGGTTTGGTGAAGTGGGGAGGTTGGGTGAAGTGGGGAGGTTGGGTGGAGTGCGGAGGTTGGGTGGAGTGCGGAAGTTGGATGGAGTGCCGAGTTTGGGTGAAGTGGGGAGGTTGGGAGGAGTGGGGAGGTTGGGTTAAGTGGGGAGGTATAGTGCAATGGGGAGGTTGGGTGAAGTGGGGAGGTTGGGTGGAGTGGGGAGGTTGGGTGGAGTGGGAAGGCTGGGTGGAGTGCGGAAGTTTGGTGGAGTGCGGAGTTTGGGTGGAATGCGGAGGTTGGGTGGAGTGCGGAAGTTGGGTGGAGTGCGGAAGTTGGGTGGAGTGCGGAAGTTGGGTGGAGTGCCGAGTTTGGGTGAAGTGGGGAGGTTGGGTGGAGTGGGGAGGTTGGGTGAAGTGGGGAGGTTGGGTGGAGTGGGGAGGTTGGGTGGAGTGGGGAGGCTGGGTGGAGTGGGGAGGTTGGTTGGAGTGGGGAGGTTGCGTGGAGTGCGGAAGTTTGGTGGAGTGCGGAGTTTGGGTGGAATGCGGAGGTTGGGTGGAGTGCGGAAGTTGGGTGGAGTGCGGATGTTGGGTGGAGTGCGGAAGTTGGGTGGAGTGCGGAGGTTGGGTGGAGTGCGGAGGTTGGATGGAGTGCCGAGTTTGGGTGAAGTGGGGAGGTTGGGTGGAGTGTGGAGGTTGGTTGAAGTGGGGAGGTATAGTGGAATGGGGAGGTTGTGTGGAGTGGGGAGGTTGGTTGGAGTGGGGAGGTTGCGTGGAGTGCGGAAGTTTGGTGGAGTGCGGAGTTTGGGTGGAGTGCGGAGGTTGGGTGGAGTGCGGAGGTTGGGTGGAGTGCGGAGATTGGGTGGAGTGCGGAGGTTGGATGGAGTGCGGAGGTTGGGTGAAGTGGGGAGGTTGGGTGGAGTTGGGAGGTTGGGTGAAGTGGGGAGGTTGGGTTGAGTGCGAAGGTTGGGTGGAGTGGGGAGGTTGGGTGAAGTGGGGAGGTAGGGTGAAGTGGGGAGGTTGGGTGGAGTGAGGAGGTTGGGTGGAGTGGGGACGTTGGGTGAAGTGGGGAGGTTGGGTGGAGTGGGGAGGTTGGGGGAAGTGGGGAGGTTGGGTTGAGTGCGAACGTTGGGTGGAGTGCGGAGGTTAGGTGGAGTGGGGAGGTTCGGTGAAGTGGGGAGGTTGGGTGAAGTGGGAAAGTTGGGTGAAGTGGGGAGGTTGGATGGAGTGGGGAGGTTGGGTGGAGTGGGGAGGTTGGGTGGAGTGGGGATGTTGGGTGGAGAGGGGAGGTTGGGTGATTTGGGGAGGTTGGGTGGAGTGGGGAGGTTGGGTGAAGTGGGGAGGTTGGGTTGAGTGCGAACGTTGGGTGGAGTGCGGAGGTTGGGTGGAGTGGGGAGGTTCGGTGAAGTGGGGAGGTTGGGTGAAGTGGGAAGGTTGGGTGGAGTGGGGAGGTTGGGTGGTGTGGGGATGTTGGGTGGAGAGGGGAGGTTGGGTGATTTGGGGAGGTTGGGTGGAGTGGGGAGGTTTGGTGAAATGGGGAGGTTGGGTGAAGTGGGGAGGTTGGGTGGAGTGCGGAGGTTGGGTGGAGTGCGGAAGTTGGATGGAGTGCCGAATTTGGGTGAAGTGGGGAGGTTGGGTGGAGTGGGGAGGTTGGGTTAAGTGGGGAGGTATAGTGCAATGGGGAGGTTGGGTGAAGTGGGGAGGTTGGGTGGAGTGGGGAGGTTTGGTGGAGTGGGGAGGTTGGGTGGAGTGCGGAAGTTGGATGGAGTTCCGAGTTTGGGTGAAGTGGGGAGGTTGGGTGGAGTGGGGAGGTTGGGTGAAGTGGGGAGGTATAGTGGAATGGGGAGGTTGGGTGAAGTGGGGAGGTTGGGTGGAGTGGGGAGGTTGGGTGGAGTGGGGAGGCTGGGTGGAGTGGGGAGGTTGGTTGGAGTGGGGAGGTCGCGTGGTGTGCGGAAGTTTGGTGGAGTGCGGAGTTTGGGTGGAATGCGGAGGTTGGGTGGAGTGCGGAAGTTGGGTGGAGTGCGGAAGTTGGGTGGAGTGCGGAAGTTGGGTGGAGTGCGGAGGTTGGGTGGAGTGCGGAGGTTGGATGGAGTGCCGAGTTTGGGTGAAGTGGGGAGGTTGGGTGGAGTGGGGAGGTTGGGTGAAGTGGGGAGGTATAGTGGAATGGGGAGGTTGGGTGAAGTGGGGAGGTTGGGTGGCGTGGGGAGGTTGGGTGGAGTGGGGAGGTTGGGTGGAGTGGGGAGGTTGGTTGGAGTGGGGAGGTTTGTTGGAGTGGGGAGGTTGCGTGGAGTGCGGAAGTTTGGTGGAGTGCGGAGTTTGGGTGGAGTGCGGTGGTTGGGTGGAGTGCGGAAGTTGGGTGGAGTGCGGAGGTTGGGTGGTGGGCGGAAGTTGGTTGGAGTGCGGAGGTTGGGTGGAGTGCGGAGGTTGGATGGAGTGCGGAGGTTGGGTGAAGTGGGGAGGTTGGGTGGAGTTGGGAGGTTGGGTGAAGTGGGGAGGTTGGGTGGAGTGGGGAGGTTGGGTTAAGTGGGGAGGTATAGTGCAATGGGGAGGTTGGGTGAAGTGGGGAGGTTGGGTGGAGTGGGGAGGTTGGTTGGAGTGGGGAGGTTGGGTGGAGTGCGGAAGTTGGATGGAGTGCCGAGTTTGGGTGAAGTGGGGAGGTTGGGTGGAGTGGGGAGGTTGGGTGAAGTGGGGAGGTTGGGTGGAGTGGGGAGGTTGGGTGGAGTGGGGAGGCTGGGTGGAGTGGGGAGGTTGGTTGGAGTGGGGAGGTTGCGTGGAGTGCGGAAGTTTGGTGGAGTGCGGAGTTTGGGTGGAATGCGGAGGTTGGGTGGAGTGCGGAAGTTGGGTGGAGTGCGGATGTTGGGTGGAGTGCGGAAGTTGGGTGGAGTGCGGAGGTTGGGTGGAGTGCGGAGGTTGGATGGAGTGCCGAGTTTGGGTGAAGTGGGGAGGTTGGGTGGAGTGTGGAGGTTGGTTGAAGTGGGGAGGTATAGTGGAATGGGGAGGTTGTGTGGAGTGGGGAGGTTGGTTGGAGTGGGGAGGTTGCGTGGAGTGCGGAAGTTTGGTGGAGTGCGGAGTTTGGGTGGAGTGCGGAGGTTGGGTGGAGTGCGGAGGTTGGGTGGAGTGCGGAGATTGGGTGGAGTGCGGAGGTTGGATGTAGTGCGGAGGTTGGGTGAAGTGGGGAGGTTGGGTGGAGTTGGGAGGTTGGGTGAAGTGGGGAGGTTGGGTTGGGTGCGAAGGTTGGGTGGAGTGCGGAGGTTGGGTGGAGTGGGGAGGTTGGGTGAAGTGGGGAGGTAGGGTGAAGTGGGGAGGTTGGGTGGAGTGAGGAGGTTGGGTGGAGTGGGGACGTTGGGTGAAGTGGGGAGGTTGGGTGGAGTGGGGAGGTTGGGGGAAGTGGGGAGGTTGGGTTGAGTGCGAACGTTGGGTGGAGTGCGGAGGTTAGGTGGAGTGGGGAGGTTGGGTGGAGTGGGGAGGTTGGGTGGAGTGGGGATGTTGGGTGGAGAGGGGAGGTTGGGTGATTTGGGGAGGTTGGGTGGAGTGGGGAGGTTGGGTGAAGTGGGGAGGTTGGGTTGAGTGCGAACGTTGGGTGGAGTGGGGAGGTTGGGTGGAGTGGGGAGGTTGGGTGGTGTGGGGATGTTGGGTGGAGAGGGGAGGTTGGGTGATTTGGGGAGGTTGGGTGGAGTGGGGAGGTTTGGTGAAATGGGGAGGTTGGGTGAAGTGGGGAGGTTGGGTGGAGTGCGGAGGTTGGGTGGAGTGCGGAAGTTGGATGGAGTGCCGAATTTGGGTGAAGTGGGGAGGTTGGGTGGAGTGGGGAGGTTGGGTTAAGTGGGGAGGTATAGTGCAATGGGGAGGTTGGGTGAAGTGGGGAGGTTGGGTGGAGTGGGGAGGTTGGGTGGAGTGGGGAGGTTGGGTGGAGTGCGGAAGTTGGATGGAGTTCCGAGTTTGGGTGAAGTGGGGAGGTTGGGTGGAGTGGGGAGGTTGGGTGAAGTGGGGAGGTATAGTGGAATGGGGAGGTTGGGTGAAGTGGGGAGGTTGGGTGGAGTGGGGAGGTTGGGTGGAGTGGGGAGGCTGGGTGGAGTGGGGAGGTTGGTTGGAGTGGGGAGGTCGCGTGGTGTGCGGAAGTTTGGTGGAGTGCGGAGTTTGGGTGGAATGCGGAGGTTGGGTGGAGTGCGGAAGTTGGGTGGAGTGCGGAAGTTGGGTGGAGTGCGGAAGTTGGGTGGAGTGCGGAGGTTGGGTGGAGTGCGGAGGTTGGATGGAGTGCCGAGTTTGGGTGAAGTGGGGAGGTTGGGTGGAGTGGGGAGGTTGGGTGAAGTGGGGAGGTATAGTGGAATGGGGAGGTTGGGTGAAGTGGGGAGGTTGGGTGGCGTGGGGAGGTTGGGTGGAGTGGGGAGGTTGGGTGGAGTGGGGAGGTTGGTTGGAGTGGGGAGGTTGGTTGGAGTGGGGAGGTTGCGTGGAGTGCGGAAGTTTGGTGGAGTGCGGAGTTTGGGTGGAGTGCGGAGGTTGGGTGGAGTGCGGAAGTTGGGTAGAGTGCGGAAGTTGGGTGGAGTGCGGAGGTTGGGTGGTGGGCGGAAGTTGGTTGGAGTGCGGAGGTTGGGTGGAGTGCGGAGGTTGGATGGAGTGCGGAGGTTGGGTGAAGTGGGGAGGTTGGGTGGAGTTGGGAGATTGGGTGAAGTGGGGAGGTTAGGTTGAGAGCGAAGGTTGGGTGGAGTGCGGAGGTTGGGTGGAGTGGGGAGGTTGGGTGAAGTGGGGAGGTAGGGTGAAGTGGGGAGGTTGGGTGGAGTGAGGAGGTTGGGTGGAGTGGGGACGTTGGTGAAGTGGGGAGGTTGGGTGGAGTGGGGAGGTTGGGTGAAGTGGGGAGGTTGGGTTGAGTGCGAACGTTGGGTGGAGTGCGGAGGTTGGGTGGAGTGGGGAGTTTCGGTGAAGTGGGGAGGTTAGGTGAAGTGGGAAGGTTGGGTGAAGTGGGGAGGTTGGGTGGAGTGGGGAGGTTGGGTGGAGTGGGGAGGTTGGGTGGAGTGGGGATGTTGGGTGGAGAGGGGAGGTTGGGTGATTTGGGGAGGTTGGGTGGAGTGGGGAGGCTTGGTGAAGTGGGGAGGTTGGGTGAAGTGGGGAGGTTGGGTGGAGTGCGGAGGTTGGGTGGAGTGCGGAAGTTGGATGGAGTGCCGAGTTTGGGTGAAGTGGGGAGGTTGGGTGGAGTGGGGAGTTTGGGTTAAGTGGGGAGGTATAGTGCAATGGGGAGGTTGGGTGAAGTGGGGAGGTTGGGTGGAGTGGGGAGGTTGGTTGGAGTGGGGAGGTTGGGTGGAGTGGGGAGGTTGGTTGGAGTGGGGAGGTTGGTTGGAGTGGGGAGGTTGGGTGGAGTTGGGAGGTTGGGTGAAGTGGGGAGGTTGGGTTGGGTGCGAAGGTTGGGTGGAGTGCGGAGGTTGGGTGGAGTGGGGAGGTTGGGTGAAGTGGGGAGGTAGGGTGAAGTGGGGAGGTTGGGTGGAGTGAGGAGGTTGGGTGGAGTGGGGACGTTGGGTGAAGTGGGGAGGTTGGGTGGAGTGGGGAGGTTGGGGGAAGTGGGGAGGTTGGGTTGAGTGCGAACGTTGGGTGGAGTGCGGAGGTTAGGTGGAGTGGGGAGGTTCGGTGAAGTGGGGAGGTTGGGTGAAGTGGGAAAGTTGGGTGAAGTGGGGAGGTTGGATGGAGTGGGGAGGTTGGGTGGAGTGGGGAGGTTGGGTGGAGTGGGGATGTTGGGTGGAGAGGGGAGGTTGGGTGATTTGGGGAGGTTGGGTGGAGTGGGGAGGTTGGGTGAAGTGGGGAGGTTGGGTTGAGTGCGAACGTTGGGTGGAGTGCGGAGGTTGGGTGGAGTGGGGAGGTTCGGTGAAGTGGGGAGGTTGGGTGAAGTGGGAAGGTTGGGTGGAGTGGGGAGGTTGGGTGGTGTGGGGATGTTGGGTGGAGAGGGGAGGTTGGGTGATTTGGGGAGGTTGGGTGGAGTGGGGAGGTTTGGTGAAATGGGGAGGTTGGGTGAAGTGGGGAGGTTGGGTGGAGTGCGGAGGTTGGGTGGAGTGCGGAAGTTGGATGGAGTGCCGAATTTGGGTGAAGTGGGGAGGTTGGGTGGAGTGGGGAGGTTGGGTTAAGTGGGGAGGTATAGTGCAATGGGGAGGTTGGGTGAAGTGGGGAGGTTGGGTGGAGTGGGGAGGTTGGGTGGAGTGGGGAGGTTGGGTGGAGTGCGGAAGTTGGATGGAGTTCCGAGTTTGGGTGAAGTGGGGAGGTTGGGTGGAGTGGGGAGGTTGGGTGAAGTGGGGAGGTATAGTGGAATGGGGAGGTTGGGTGAAGTGGGGAGGTTGGGTGGAGTGGGGAGGTTGGGTGGAGTGGGGAGGCTGGGTGGAGTGGGGAGGTTGGTTGGAGTGGGGAGGTCGCGTGGTGTGCGGAAGTTTGGTGGAGTGCGGAGTTTGGGTGGAATGCGGAGGTTGGGTGGAGTGCGGAAGTTGGGTGGAGTGCGGAAGTTGGGTGGAGTGCGGAAGTTGGGTGGAGTGCGGAGGTTGGGTGGAGTGCGGAGGTTGGATGGAGTGCCGAGTTTGGGTGAAGTGGGGAGGTTGGGTGGAGTGGGGAGGTTGGGTGAAGTGGGGAGGTATAGTGGAATGGGGAGGTTGGGTGAAGTGGGGAGGTTGGGTGGCGTGGGGAGGTTGGGTGGAGTGGGGAGGTTGGGTGGAGTGGGGAGGTTGGTTGGAGTGGGGAGGTTGGTTGGAGTGGGGAGGTTGCGTGGAGTGCGGAAGTTTGGTGGAGTGCGGAGTTTGGGTGGAGTGCGGAGGTTGGGTGGAGTGCGGAAGTTGGGTAGAGTGCGGAAGTTGGGTGGAGTGCGGAGGTTGGGTGGTGGGCGGAAGTTGGTTGGAGTGCGGAGGTTGGGTGGAGTGCGGAGGTTGGATGGAGTGCGGAGGTTGGGTGAAGTGGGGAGGTTGGGTGGAGTTGGGAGATTGGGTGAAGTGGGGAGGTTAGGTTGAGAGCGAAGGTTGGGTGGAGTGCGGAGGTTGGGTGGAGTGGGGAGGTTGGGTGAAGTGGGGAGGTAGGGTGAAGTGGGGAGGTTGGGTGGAGTGAGGAGGTTGGGTGGAGTGGGGACGTTGGTGAAGTGGGGAGGTTGGGTGGAGTGGGGAGGTTGGGTGAAGTGGGGAGGTTGGGTTGAGTGCGAACGTTGGGTGGAGTGCGGAGGTTGGGTGGAGTGGGGAGTTTCGGTGAAGTGGGGAGGTTAGGTGAAGTGGGAAGGTTGGGTGAAGTGGGGAGGTTGGGTGGAGTGGGGAGGTTGGGTGGAGTGGGGAGGTTGGGTGGAGTGGGGATGTTGGGTGGAGAGGGGAGGTTGGGTGATTTGGGGAGGTTGGGTGGAGTGGGGAGGCTTGGTGAAGTGGGGAGGTTGGGTGAAGTGGGGAGGTTGGGTGGAGTGCGGAGGTTGGGTGGAGTGCGGAAGTTGGATGGAGTGCCGAGTTTGGGTGAAGTGGGGAGGTTGGGTGGAGTGGGGAGTTTGGGTTAAGTGGGGAGGTATAGTGCAATGGGGAGGTTGGGTGAAGTGGGGAGGTTGGGTGGAGTGGGGAGGTTGGTTGGAGTGGGGAGGTTGGGTGGAGTGGGGAGGTTGGTTGGAGTGGGGAGGTTGGTTGGAGTGGGGAGGTTGCGTTGAGTGCGGAAGTTTGGTGGAGTGCGGAGTTTGGGTGGAGTGCGGAGGTTGGGTGGAGTGCGGAAGTTGGGTAGAGTGCGGAAGTTGGGTGGAGTGCGGAGGTTGGGTGGTGGGCGGAAGTTGGTTGGAGTGCGGAGGTTGGGTGGAGTGCGGAGGTTGGATGGAGTGCGGAGGTTGGGTGAAGTGGGGAGGTTGGGTGGAGTTGGGAGATTGGGTGAAGTGGGGAGGTTAGGTTGAGAGCGAAGGTTGGGTGGAGTGCGGAGGTTGGGTGGAGTGGGGAGGTTGGGTGAAGTGGGGAGGTAGGGTGAAGTGGGGAGGTTGGGTGGAGTGAGGAGGTTGGGTGGAGTGGGGACGTTGGTGAAGTGGGGAGGTTGGGTGGAGTGGGGAGGTTGGGTGAAGTGGGGAGGTTGGGTTGAGTGCGAACGTTGGGTGGAGTGCGGAGGTTGGGTGGAGTGGGGAGTTTCGGTGAAGTGGGGAGGTTGGGTGAAGTGGGAAGGTTGGGTGAAGTGGGGAGGTTGGGTGGAGTGGGGAGGTTGGGTGGAGTGGGGAGGTTGGGTGGAGTGGGGATGTTGGGTGGAGAGGGGAGGTTGGGTGATTTGGGGAGGTTGGGTGGAGTGGGGAGGCTTGGTGAAGTGGGGAGGTTGGGTGAAGTGGGGAGGTTGGGTGGAGTGCGGAGGTTGGGTGGAGTGCGGAAGTTGGATGGAGTGCCGAGTTTGGGTGAAGTGGGGAGGTTGGGTGGAGTGGGGAGGTTGGGTTAAGTGGGGAGGTATAGTGCAATGGGGAGGTTGGGTGAAGTGGGGAGGTTGGGTGGAGTGGGGAGGTTGGTTGGAGTGGGGAGGTTGGGTGGAGTGCGGAAGTTGGATGGAGTGCCGAGTTTGGGTGAAGTGGGGAGGTTGGGTGGAGTGGGAAGTTGGGTGAAGTAGGGAGGTTGGGTGGAGTGGGGAGGTTGGGTGGAGTGGGGAGGCTGGGTGGAGTGGGGAGGTTGGTTGGAGTGGGGAGGTTGCGTGGAGTGCGGAAGTTTGGTGGAGTGCGGAGTTTGGGTGGAATGCGGAGGTTGGGTGGAGTGCGGAAG
Source organism: Oasisia sp. SBJ-2009 (assembly GCA_964017155.1). NCBI lineage: Eukaryota > Metazoa > Annelida > Polychaeta > Sabellida > Siboglinidae > Oasisia > Oasisia sp. SBJ-2009. The sequence goes on from OZ024859.1 coordinate 31,038,556, forward strand.
TTGGGTGGAGTGCGGATGTTGGGTGGAGTGCGGAAGTTGGGTGGAGTGCGGAGGTTGGGTGGAGTGCGGAGGTTGGATGGAGTGCCGAGTTTGGGTGAAGTGGGGAGGTTGGGTGGAGTGTGGAGGTTGGTTGAAGTGGGGAGGTATAGTGGAATGGGGAGGTTGTGTGGAGTGGGGAGGTTGGTTGGAGTGGGGAGGTTGCGTGGAGTGCGGAAGTTTGGTGGAGTGCCGAGTTTGGGTGGAGTGCGGAGGTTGGGTAGAGTGCGGAGGTTGGGTGGAGTGCGGAGATTGGGTGGAGTGCGGAGGTTGGATGGAGTGCGGAGGTTGGGTGAAGTGGGGAGGTTGGGTGGAGTTGGGAGGTTGGGTGAAGTGGGGAGGTTGGGTTGAGTGCGAAGGTTGGGTGGAGTGCGGAGGTTGGGTGGAGTGGGGAGGTTGGGTGAAGTGGGGAGGTAGGGTGAAGTGGGGAGGTTGGGTGGAGTGAGGAGGTTGGGTGGAGTGGGGACGTTGGGTGAAGTGGGGAGGTTGGGTGGAGTGGGGAGGTTGGGGGAAGTGGGGAGGTTGGGTTGAGTGCGAACGTTGGGTGGAGTGCGGAGGTTGGGTGGAGTGGGGAGGTTCGGTGAAGTGGGGAGGTTGGGTGAAGTGGGAAAGTTGGGTGAAGTGGGGAGGTTGGATGGAGTGGGGAGATTGGGTGGAGTGGGGAGGTTGGGTGGAGTGGGGATGTTGGGTGGAGAGGGGAGGTTGGGTGATTTGGGGAGGTTGGGTGGAGTGGGGAGGTTTGGTGAAGTGGGGAGGTTGGGTGAAGTGGGGAGGTTGGGTGATTTGGGGAGGTTGGGTGGAGTGGGGAGGTTTGGTGAAGTGGGGAGGTTGGGTGAAGTGGGGAGGTTGGGTGGAGTGCGGAGGTTGGGTGGAGTGCGGAAGTTGGATGGAGTTCCGAGTTTGGGTGAAGTGGGGAGGTTGGGTGGAGTGGGGAGGTTGGGTGAAGTGGGGAGGTATAGTGGAATGGGGAGGTTGGGTGAAGTGGGGAGGTTGGGTGGAGTGGGGAGGTTGGGTGGAGTGGGGAGGCTGGGTGGAGTGGGGAAGTTGGTTGGAGTGGGGAGGTTGGGTGGAGTGGGGAGGCTGGGTGGAGTGGGGAGGTTGGTTGGAGTGGGGAGGTTGCGTGGAGTGCGGAAGTTTGGTGGAGTGCGGAGTTTGGGTGGAATGCGGAGGTTGGGTGGAGTGCGGAAGTTGGGTGGAGTGCGGATGTTGGGTGGAGTGCGGAAGTTGGGTGGAGTGCGGAGGTTGGGTGGAGTGCGGAGGTTGGATGGAGTGCCGAGTTTGGGTGAAGTGGGGAGGTTGGGTGGAGTGTGGAGGTTGGTTGAAGTGGGGAGGTATAGTGGAATGGGGAGGTTGTGTGGAGTGGGGAGGTTGGTTGGAGTGGGGAGGTTGCGTGGAGTGCGGAAGTTTGGTGGAGTGCCGAGTTTGGGTGGAGTGCGGAGGTTGGGTAGAGTGCGGAGGTTGGGTGGAGTGCGGAGATTGGGTGGAGTGCGGAGGTTGGATGGAGTGCGGAGGTTGGGTGAAGTGGGGAGGTTGGGTGGAGTTGGGAGGTTGGGTGAAGTGGGGAGGTTGGGTTGAGTGCGAAGGTTGGGTGGAGTGCGGAGGTTGGGTGGAGTGGGGAGGTTGGGTGAAGTGGGGAGGTAGGGTGAAGTGGGGAGGTTGGGTGGAGTGAGGAGGTTGGGTGGAGTGGGGACGTTGGGTGAAGTGGGGAGGTTGGGTGGAGTGGGGAGGTTGGGGGAAGTGGGGAGGTTGGGTTGAGTGCGAACGTTGGGTGGAGTGCGGAGGTTGGGTGGAGTGGGGAGGTTCGGTGAAGTGGGGAGGTTGGGTGAAGTGGGAAAGTTGGGTGAAGTGGGGAGGTTGGATGGAGTGGGGAGATTGGGTGGAGTGGGGAGGTTGGGTGGAGTGGGGATGTTGGGTGGCGAGGGGAGGTTGGGTGATTTGGGGAGGTTGGGTGGAGTGGGGAGGTTTGGTGAAGTGGGGAGGTTGGGTGAAGTGGGGAGGTTGGGTGATTTGGGGAGGTTGGGTGGAGTGGGGAGGTTTGGTGAAGTGGGGAGGTTGGGTGAAGTGGGGAGGTTGGGTGGAGTGCGGAGGTTGGGTGGAGTGCGGAAGTTGGATGGAGTTCCGAGTTTGGGTGAAGTGGGGAGGTTGGGTGGAGTGGGGAGGTTGGGTGAAGTGGGGAGGTATAGTGGAATGGGGAGGTTGGGTGAAGTGGGGAGGTTGGGTGGAGTGGGGAGGTTGGGTGGAGTGGGGAGGCTGGGTGGAGTGGGGAGGTTGGTTGGAGTGGGGAGGTTGCGTGGTGTGCGGAAGTTTGGTGGAGTGCGGAGTTTGGGTGGAATGCGGAGGTTGGGGGAGTGCGGAAGTTGGGTGGAGTGCGGAAGTTGGGTGGAGTGCGGAAGTTGGGTGGAGTGCGGAGGTTGGGTGGAGTGCGGAGGTTGGATGGAGTGCCGAGTTTGGGTGAAGTGGGGAGGTTGGGTGGAGTGGGGAGGTTGGGTGAAGTGGGGAGGTATAGTGGAATGGGGAGGTTGGGTGAAGTGGGGAGGTTGGGTGGCGTGGGGAGGTTGGGTGGAGTGGGGAGGTTGGGTGGAGTGGGGAGGTTGGTTGGAGTGGGGAGGTTGGTTGGAGTGGGGAGGTTGCGTGGAGTGCGGAAGTTTGGTGGAGTGCGGAGTTTGGGTGGAGTGCGGAAGTTGGGTAGAGTGCGGAAGTTGGGTGGAGTGCGGAGGTTGGGTGGTGGGCGGAAGTTGGTTGGAGTGCGGAGGTTGGGTGGAGTGCGGAGGTTGGATGGAGTGCGGAGGTTGGGTGAAGTGGGGAGGTTGGGTGGAGTTGGGAGGTTGGGTGAAGTGGGGAGGTTAGGTTGAGAGCGAAGGTTGGGTGGAGTGCGGAGGTTGGGTGGAGTGGGGAGGTTGGGTGAAGTGGGGAGGTAGGGTGAAGTGGGGAGGTTGGGTGGAGTGAGGAGGTTGGGTGGAGTGGGGACGTTGGTGAAGTGGGGAGGTTGGGTGGAGTGGGGAGGTTGGGTGAAGTGGGGAGGTTGGGTTGAGTGCGAACGTTGGGTGGAGTGCGGAGGTTGGGTGGAGTGGGGAGTTTCGGTGAAGTGGGGAGGTTGGGTGAAGTGGGAAGGTTGGGTGAAGTGGGGAGGTTGGGTGGAGTGGGGAGGTTGGGTGGAGTGGGGAGGTTGGGTGGAGTGGGGATGTTGGGTGGAGAGGGGAGGTTGGGTGGAGTGCGGAAGTTGGATGGAGTGCCGAGTTTGGGTGAAGTGGGGAGGTTGGGTGGAGTGGGGAGGTTGGGTTAAGTGGGGAGGTATAGTGCAATGGGGAGGTTGGGTGAAGTGGGGAGGTTGGGTGGAGTGGGGAGGTTGGTTGGAGTGGGGAGGTTGGGTGGAGTGCGGAAGTTGGATGGAGTGCCGAGTTTGGGTGAAGTGGGGAGGTTGGGTGGAGTGGGGAGGTTGGGTGAAGTGGGGAGGTTGGGTGGAGTGGGGAGGTTGGGTGGAGTGGGGAGGCTGGGTGGAGTGGGGAGGTTGGTTGGAGTGGGGAGGTTGCGTGGAGTGCGGAAGTTTGGTGGAGTGCGGAGTTTGGGTGGAATGCGGAGGTTGGGTGGAGTGCGGAAGTTGGGTGGAGTGCGGATGTTGGGTGGAGTGCGGAAGTTGGGTTGAGTGCGGAGGTTGGGTGGAGTGCGGAGGTTGGATGGAGTGCCGAGTTTGGGTGAAGTGGGGAGGTTGGGTGGAGTGTGGAGGTTGGTTGAAGTGGGGAGGTATAGTGGAATGGGGAGGTTGTGTGGAGTGGGGAGGTTGGTTGGAGTGGGGAGGTTGCGTGGAGTGCGGAAGTTTGGTGGAGTGCCGAGTTTGGGTGGAGTGCGGAGGTTGGGTAGAGTGCGGAGGTTGGGTGGAGTGCGGAGATTGGGTGGAGTGCGGAGGTTGGATGGAGTGCGGAGGTTGGGTGAAGTGGGGAGGTTGGGTGGAGTTGGGAGGTTGGGTGAAGTGGGGAGGTTGGGTTGAGTGCGAAGGTTGGGTGGAGTGCGGAGGTTGGGTGGAGTGGGGAGGTTGGGTGAAGTGGGGAGGTAGGGTGAAGTGGGGAGGTTGGGTGGAGTGAGGAGGTTGGGTGGAGTGGGGACGTTGGGTGAAGTGGGGAGGTTGGGTGGAGTGGGGAGGTTGGGGGAAGTGGGGAGGTTGGGTTGAGTGCGAACGTTGGGTGGAGTGCGGAGGTTGGGTGGAGTGGGGAGGTTCGGTGAAGTGGGGAGGTTGGGTGAAGTGGGAAAGTTGGGTGAAGTGGGGAGGTTGGATGGAGTGGGGAGATTGGGTGGAGTGGGGAGGTTGGGTGGAGTGGGGATGTTGGGTGGAGAGGGGAGGTTGGGTGATTTGGGGAGGTTGGGTGGAGTGGGGAGGTTTGGTGAAGTGGGGAGGTTGGGTGAAGTGGGGAGGTTGGGTGATTTGGGGAGGTTGGGTGGAGTGGGGAGGTTTGGTGAAGTGGGGAGGTTGGGTGAAGTGGGGAGGTTGGGTGGAGTGCGGAGGTTGGGTGGAGTGCGGAAGTTGGATGGAGTGCCGAGTTTGGGTGAAGTGGGGAGGTTGGGTGGAGTGGGGAGGTTGGGTTAAGTGGGGAGGTATAGTGCAATGGGGAGGTTGGGTGAAGTGGGGAGGTTGGGTGGAGTGGGAAGGTTGGGTGGAGTGGGGAGGTTGGGTGGAGTGCGGAAGTTGGATGGAGTGCCGAGTTTGGGTGAAGTGGGGAGGTTGGGTGGAGTGGGGAGGTTGGGTGAAGTGGGGAGGTATAGTGGAATGGGGAGGTTGGGTGAAGTGGGGAGGTTGGGTGGAGTGGGGAGGTTGGGTGGAGTGGGGAGGCTGGGTGGAGTTGGGAGGTTGGGTGAAGTGGGGAGGTTGGGTGAAGTGGGGAGGTTGGGTTGAGTGCGAAGGTTGGGTGGAGTGCGGAGGTTGGGTGGAGTGGGGAGGTTTGGTGAAGTGGGGAGGTTGGGTGGAGTGCGGAGGTTGGGTGGAGTGCGGAAGTTGGATGGAGTGCCGAGTTTGGGTGAAGTGGGGAGGTTGGGAGGAGTGGGGAGGTTGGGTTAAGTGGGGAGGTATAGTGCAATGGGGAGGTTGGGTGAAGTGGGGAGGTTGGGTGGAGTGGGGAGGTTGGGTGGAGTGGGAAGGCTGGGTGCAGTGCGGAAGTTTGGTGGAGTGCGGAGTTTGGGTGGAATGCGGAGGTTGGGTGGAGTGCGGAAGTTGGGTGGAGTGCGGAAGTTGGGTGGAGTGCGGAAGTTGCGTGGAGTGCGGAGGCTGGGTGGAGTGCGGAGGTTGGATGGAGTGCGGAGGTTGGGTGAAGTGGGGAGGTTGGGTGGAGTGCGGAGATTGGGTGGAGTGCGGAGGTTGGATGGAGTGCGGAGGTTGGGTGAAGTGGGGAGGTTGGGTGGAGTTGGGAGGTTGGGTGAAGTGGGGAGGTTGGGTTGAGTGCGAAGGTTGGTGGAGTGCGGAGGTTGGGTGGAGTGGGGAGGTTGGGTGAAGTGGGGAGGTAGGGTGAAGTGGGGAGGTTGGGTGGAGTGAGGAGGTTGGGTGGAGTGGGGACGTTGGGTGAAGTGGGGAGGTTGGGTGGAGTGGGGAGGTTGGGTGAAGTGGGGAGGTTGGGTTGAGTGCGAACGTTGGGTGGAGTGCGGAGGTTGGGTGGAGTGGGGAGGTTCGGTGAAGTGGGGAGGTTGGGTGAAGTGGGAAGGTTGGGTGAAGTGGGGAGGTTGGGTGGAGTGGGGAGGTTGGGTGGAGTGGGGAGGTTGGGTGGAGTGGGGATGTTGGGTGGAGAGGGGAGGTTAGGTGATTTGGGGAGGTTGGGTGGAGTGGGGAGGTTTGGTGAAGTGGGGAGGTTGGGTGAAGTGGGGAGGTTGGGTGGAGTTGGGAGGTTGGGTGAAGTGGGGAGGTTGGGTGGAGTGGGGAGGTTGGGGGAAGTGGGGAGGTTGGGTGGAGTGGGGAGGTTGGGTTAAGTGGGGAGGTATAGTGCAATGGGGAGGTTGGGTGAAGTGGGGAGGTTGGGTGGAGTGGGGAGGTTGGTTGGAGTGGGGAGGTTGGGTGGAGTGCGGAAGTTGGATGGAGTGCCGAGTTTGGGTGAAGTGGGGAGGTTGGGTGGAGTGGGGAGGTTGGGTGAAGTGGGGAGGTTGGGTGGAGTGGGGAGGTTGGGTGGAGTGGGGAGGCTGGGTGGAGTGGGGAGGTTGGTTGGAGTGGGGAGGTTGCGTGGAGTGCGGAAGTTTGGTGGAGTGCGGAGTTTGGGTGGAATGCGGAGGTTGGGTGGAGTGCGGAAGTTGGGTGGAGTGCGGATGTTGGGTGGAGTGCGGAAGTTGGGTGGAGTGCGGAGGTTGGGTGGAGTGCGGAGATTGGGTGGAGTGCGGAGGTTGGATGGAGTGCGGAGGTTGGGTGAAGTGGGGAGGTTGGGTGGAGTTGGGAGGTTGGGTGAAGTGGGGAGGTTGGGTTGAGTGCGAAGGTTGGGTGGAGTGCGGAGGTTGGGTGGAGTGGGGAGGTTGGGTGAAGTGGGGAGGTAGGGTGAAGTGGGGAGGTTGGGTGGAGTGAGGAGGTTGGGTGGAGTGGGGACGTTGAGTGCGGAGGTTGGGTGGAGTGCGGAGGTTGGATGGTGTGCCGAGTTTGGGTGAAGTGGGGAGGTTGGGTGGAGTGTGGAGGTTGGTTGAAGTGGGGAGGTATAGTGGAATGGGGAGGTTGTGTGGAGTGGGGAGGTTGGTTGGAGTGGGGAGGTTGCGTGGAGTGCGGAAGTTTGGTGGAGTGCGGAGTTTGGGTGGAGTGCGGAGGTTGGGTGGAGTGCGGAGGTTGGGTGGAGTGCGGAGATTGGGTGGAGTGGGGAGGTTGGGTGGAGTTGGGAGGTTGGGTGAAGTGGGGAGGTTGGGTTGAGTGCGAAGGTTGGGTGGAGTGCGGAGGTTGGGTGGAGTGGGGAGGTTGGGTGAAGTGGGGAGGTAGGGTGAAGTGGGGAGGTTGGGTGGAGTGAGGAGGTTGGGTGGAGTGGGGACGTTGGGTGAAGTGGGGAGGTTGGGTGGAGTGGGGAGGTTGGGGGAAGTGGGGAGGTTGGGTTGAGTGCGAACGTTGGGTGGAGTGCGGAGGTTGGGTGGAGTGGGGAGGTTCGGTGAAGTGGGGAGGTTGGGTGAAGTGGGAAAGTTGGGTGAAGTGGGGAGGTTGGATGGAGTGGGGAGGTTGGGTGGAGTGGGGAGGTTGGGTGGAGTGGGGATGTTGGGTGGAGAGGGGAGGTTGGGTGATTTGGGGAGGTTGGGTGGAGTGGGGAGGTTTGGTGAAGTGGGGAGGTTGGGTGAAGTGGGGAGGTTGGGTGATTTGGGGAGGTTGGGTGGAGTGGGGAGGTTTGGTGAAGTGGGGAGGTTGGGTGAAGTGGGGAGGTTGGGTGGAGTGCGGAGGTTGGGTGGAGTGCGGAAGTTGGATGGAGTGCCGAGTTTGGGTGAAGTGGGGAGGTTGGGTGGAGTGGGGAGGTTGGGTGAAGTGGGGAGGTATAGTGGAATGGGGAGGTTGGGTGAAGTGGGGAGGTTGGGTGGAGTGGGGAGGTTGGGTGGAGTGGGGAGGCTGGGTGGAGTTGGGAGGTTGGGTGAAGTGGGGAGGTTGGGTGAAGTGGGGAGGTTGGGTGGAGTGGGAAGGTTGGGTGGAGTGGGGAGGTTGGGTGGAGTGCGGAAGTTGGATGGAGTGCCGAGTTTGGGTGAAGTGGGGAGGTTGGGTGGAGTGGGGAGGTTGGGTGAAGTGGGGAGGTATAGTGGAATGGGGAGGTTGGGTGAAGTGGGGAGGTTGGGTGGAGTGGGGAGGTTGGGTGGAGTGGGGAGGCTGGGTGGAGTTGGGAGGTTGGGTGAAGTGGGGAGGTTGGGTGAAGTGGGGAGGTTGGGTTGAGTGCGAAGGTTGGGTGGAGTGCGGAGGTTGGGTGGAGTGGGGAGTTTGGGTTAAGTGGGGAGGTTGGGTGGAGTGCGGAGGTTGGGTGGATTGCGGAAGTTAGATGGAGTGCCGAGTTTGGGTGAAGTGGGGAGGTTGGGAGGAGTGGGGAGGTTGGGTTAAGTGGGGAGGTATAGTGCAATGGGGAGGTTGGGTGAAGTGGGGAGGTTGGGTGGAGTGGGGAGGTTGGGTGGAGTGGGAAGGCTGGGTGGAGTGCGGAAGTTTGGTGGAGTGCGGAGTTTGGGTGGAATGCGGAGGTTGGGTGGAGTGCGGAAGTTGGGTGGAGTGCGGAAGTTGGGTGGAGTGCGGAAGTTGGGTGGAGTGCGGAGGCTGGGTGGAGTGCGGAGGTTGGATGGAGTGCGGAGGTTGGGTGAAGTGGGGAGGTTGGGTGGAGTTGGGAGGTTGGGTGAAGTGGGGAGGTTGGGTTGAGTGCGAAGGTTGGGTGGAGTGCGGAGGTTGGGTGGAGTGGGGAGGTTGGGTGAAGTGGGGAGGTAGGGTGAAGTGGGGAGGTTGGGTGGAGTGAGGAGGTTGGGTGGAGTGGGGACGTTGGGTGAAGTGGGGAGGTTGGGTGGAGTGGGGAGGTTGGGGGAAGTGGGGAGGTTGGGTTGAGTGCGAACGTTGGGTGGAGTGCGGAGGTTGGGTGGAGTGGGGAGGTTCGGTGAAGTGGGGAGGTTGGGTGAAGTGGGAAAGTTGGGTGAAGTGGGGAGGTTGGATGGAGTGGGGAGGTTGGGTGGAGTGGGGAGGTTGGGTGGAGTGGGGATGTTGGGTGGAGAGGGGAGGTTGGGTGATTTGGGGAGGTTGGGTGGAGTGGGGAGGTTTGGTGAAGTGGGGAGGTTGGGTGAAGTGGGGAGGTTGGGTGATTTGGGGAGGTTGGGTGGAGTGGGGAGGTTTGGTGAAGTGGGGAGGTTGGGTGAAGTGGGGAGGTTGGGTGGAGTGCGGAGGTTGGGTGGAGTGCGGAAGTTGGATGGAGTGCCGAGTTTGAGTGAAGTGGGGAGGTTGGGTGGAGTGGGGAGGTTGGGATAAGTGGGGAGGTATAGTGCAATGGGGAGGTTGGGTGAAGTGGGGAGGTTGGGTGGAGTGGGAAGGTTGGGTGGAGTGGGGAGGTTGGGTGGAGTGCGGAAGTTGGATGGAGTGCCGAGTTTGGGTGAAGTGGGGAGGTTGGGTGGAGTGGGGAGGTTGGGTGAAGTGGGGAGGTATAGTGGAATGGGGAGGTTGGGTGAAGTGGGGAGGTTGGGTGGAGTGGGGAGGTTGGGTGGAGTGGGGAGGCTGGGTGGAGTTGGGAGGTTGGGTGAAGTGGGGAGGTTGGGTGAAGTGGGGAGGTTGGGTTGAGTGCGAAGGTTGGGTGGAGTGCGGAGGTTGGGTGGAGTGGGGAGGTTTGGTGAAGTGGGGAGGTTGGGTGAAGTGGGGAGGTTGGGTGGAGTGCGGAGGTTGGGTGGAGTGCGGAAGTTGGATGGAGTGCCGAGTTTGGGTGAAGTGGGGAGGTTGGGAGGAGTGGGGAGGTTGGGTTAAGTGGGGAGGTATAGTGCAATGGGGAGGTTGGGTGAAGTGGGGAGGTTGGGTGGAGTGGGGAGGTTGGGTGGAGTGGGAAGGCTGGGTGGAGTGCGGAAGTTTGGTGGAGTGCGGAGTTTGGGTGGAATGCGGAGGTTGGGTGGAGTGCGGAAGTTGGGTGGAGTGCGGAAGTTGGGTGGAGTGCGGAAGTTGCGTGGAGTGCGGAGGCTGGGTGGAGTGCGGAGGTTGGATGGAGTGCGGAGGTTGGGTGAAGTGGGGAGGTTGGGTGGAGTGCGGAGATTGGGTGGAGTGCGGAGGTTGGATGGAGTGCGGAGGTTGGGTGAAGTGGGGAGGTTGGGTGGAGTTGGGAGGTTGGGTGAAGTGGGGAGGTTGGGTTGAGTGCGAAGGTTGGGTGGAGTGCGGAGGTTGGGTGGAGTGGGGAGGTTGGGTGAAGTGGGGAGGTAGGGTGAAGTGGGGAGGTTGGGTGGAGTGAGGAGGTTGGGTGGAGTGGGGACGTTGGGTGAAGTGGGGAGGTTGGGTGGAGTGGGGAGGTTGGGTGAAGTGGGGAGGTTGGGTTGAGTGCGAACGTTGGGTGGAGTGCGGAGGTTGGGTGGAGTGGGGAGGTTCGGTGAAGTGGGGAGGTTGGGTGAAGTGGGAAAGTTGGGTGAAGTGGGGAGGTTGGATGGAGTGGGGAGGTTGGGTGGAGTGGGGAGGTTGGGTGGAGTGGGGATGTTGGGTGGAGAGGGGAGGTTGGGTGATTTGGGGAGGTTGGGTGGAGTGGGGAGGTTTGGTGAAGTGGGGAGGTTGGGTGAAGTGGGGAGGTTGGGTGATTTGGGGAGGTTGGGTGGAGTGGGGAGGTTTGGTGAAGTGGGGAGGTTGGGTGAAGTGGGGAGGTTGGGTGGAGTGCGGAGGTTGGGTGGAGTGCGGAAGTTGGATGGAGTGCCGAGTTTGGGTGAAGTGGGGAGGTTGGGTGGAGTGGGGAGGTTGGGTTAAGTGGGGAGGTATAGTGCAATGGGGAGGTTGGGTGAAGTGGGGAGGTTGGGTGGAGTGGGAAGGTTGGGTGGAGTGGGGAGGTTGGGTGGAGTGCGGAAGTTGGATGGAGTGCCGAGTTTGGGTGAAGTGGGGAGGTTGGGTGGAGTGGGGAGGTTGGGTGAAGTGGGGAGGTATAGTGGAATGGGGAGGTTGGGTGAAGTGGGGAGGTTGGGTGGAGTGGGGAGGTTGGGTGGAGTGGGGAGGCTGGGTGGAGTTGGGAGGTTGGGTGAAGTGGGGAGGTTGGGTGAAGTGGGGAGGTTGGGTTGAGTGCGAAGGTTGGGTGGAGTGCGGAGGTTGGGTGGAGTGGGGAGTTTGGGTGAAGTGGGGAGGTTGGGTGGAGTGCGGAGGTTGGGTGGAGTGCGGAAGTTGGATGGAGTGCCGAGTTTGGGTGAAGTGGGGAGGTTGGGAGGAGTGGGGAGGTTGGGTTAAGTGGGGAGGTATAGTGCAATGGGGAGGTTGGGTGAAGTGGGGAGGTTGGGTGGAGTGGGGAGGTTGGGTGGAGTGGGAAGGCTGGGTGGAGTGCGGAAGTTTGGTGGAGTGCGGAGTTTGGGTGGAATGCGGAGGTTGGGTGGAGTGCGGAAGTTGGGTGGAGTGCGGAAGTTGGGTGGAGTGCGGAAGTTGGGTGGAGTGCGGAGGCTGGGTGGAGTGCGGAGGTTGGATGGAGTGCGGAGGTTGGGTGAAGTGGGGAGGTTGGGTGGAGTTGGGAGGTTGGGTGAAGTGGGGAGGTTGGGTTGAGTGCGAAGGTTGGGTGGAGTGCGGAGGTTGGGTGGAGTGGGGAGGTTGGGTGAAGTGGGGAGGTAGGGTGAAGTGGGGAGGTTGGGTGGAGTGAGGAGGTTGGGTGGAGTGGGGACGTTGGGTGAAGTGGGGAGGTTGGGTGGAGTGGGGAGGTTGGGGGAAGTGGGGAGGTTGGGTTGAGTGCGAACGTTGGGTGGAGTGCGGAGGTTGGGTGGAGTGGGGAGGTTCGGTGAAGTGGGGAGGTTGGGTGAAGTGGGAAAGTTGGGTGAAGTGGGGAGGTTGGATGGAGTGGGGAGGTTGGGTGGAGTGGGGAGGTTGGGTGGAGTGGGGATGTTGGGTGGAGAGGGGAGGTTGGGTGATTTGGGGAGGTTGGGTGGAGTGGGGAGGTTTGGTGAAGTGGGGAGGTTGGGTGAAGTGGGGAGGTTGGGTGATTTGGGGAGGTTGGGTGGAGTGGGGAGGTTTGGTGAAGTGGGGAGATTGGGTGAAGTGGGGAGGTTGGGTGGAGTGCGGAGGTTGGGTGGAGTGCGGAAGTTGGATGGAGTGCCGAGTTTGGGTGAAGTGGGGAGGTTGGGTGGAGTGGGGAGGTTGGGTTAAGTGGGGAGGTATAGTGCAATGGGGAGGTTGGGTGAAGTGGGGAGGTTGGGTGAAGTGGGGAGGTTGGGTGGAGTGCGGAGGTTGGGTGGAGTGCGGAAGTTGGATGGAGTGCCGAGTTTGGGTGAAGTGGGGAGGTTGGGTGGAGTGGGGAGGTTGGGTTAAGTGGGGAGGTATAGTGCAATGGGGAGGTTGGGTGAAGTGGGGAGGTTGGGTGAAGTGGGGAGGTTGGGTGGAGTGCGGAGGTTGGGTGGAGTGCGGAAGTTGGATGGAGTGCCGAGTTTGGGTGAAGTGGGGAGGTTGGGTGGAGTGGGGAGGTTGGGTGAAGTGGGGAGGTATAGTGGAATGGGGAGGTTGGGTGAAGTGGGGAGGTTGGGTGGAGTGGGGAGGTTGGGTGGAGTGGGGAGGCTGGGTGGAGTTGGGAGGTTGGGTGAAGTGGGGAGGTTGGGTGAAGTGGGGAGGTTGGGTTGAGTGCGAAGGTTGGGTGGAGTGCGGAGGTTGGGTGGAGTGGGGAGTTTGGGTGAAGTGGGGAGGTTGGGTGGAGTGCGGAGGTTGGGTGGATTGCGGAAGTTAGATGGAGTGCCGAGTTTGGGTGAAGTGGGGAGGTTGGGAGGAGTGGGGAGGTTGGGTTAAGTGGGGAGGTATAGTGCAATGGGGAGGTTGGGTGGAGTGCGGAGGTTGGGTGGAGTGGGGAGGTTGGGTGAAGTGGGGAGGTAGGGTGAAGTGGGGAGGTTGGGTGGAGTGAGGAGGTTGGGTGGAGTGGGGACGTTGGGTGAAGTGGGGAGGTTGGGTGGAGTGGGGAGGTTGGGGGAAGTGGGGAGGTTGGGTTGAGTGCGAACGTTGGGTGGAGTGCGGAGGTTGGGTGGAGTGGGGAGGTTCGGTGAAGTGGGGAGGTTGGGTGAAGTGGGAAAGTTGGGTGAAGTGGGGAGGTTGGATGGAGGGGGAGGTTGGGTGGAGTGGGGAGGTTGGGTGGAGTGGGGATGTTGGGTGGAGAGGGGAGGTTGGGTGATTTGGGGAGGTTGGGTGGAGTGGGGAGGTTTGGTGAAGTGGGGAGGTTGGGTGAAGTGGGGAGGTTGGGTGATTTGGGGAGGTTGGGTGGAGTGGGGAGGTTTGGTGAAGTGGGGAGGTTGGGTGAAGTGGGGAGGTTGGGTGGAGTGCGGAGGTTGGGTGGAGTGCGGAAGTTGGATGGAGTGCCGAGTTTGGGTGAAGTGGGGAGGTTGGGTGGAGTGGGGAGGTTGGGTTAAGTGGGGAGGTATAGTGCAATGGGGAGGTTGGGTGAAGTGGGGAGGTTGGGTGGAGTGGGAAGGTTGGGTGGAGTGGGGAGGTTGGGTGGAGTGCGGAAGTTGGATGGAGTGCCGAGTTTGGGTGAAGTGGGGAGGTTGGGTGGAGTGGGGAGGTTGGGTGAAGTGGGGAGGTATAGTGGAATGGGGAGGTTGGGTGAAGTGGGGAGGTTGGGTGGAGTGGGGAGGTTGGGTGGAGTGGGGAGGCTGGGTGGAGTTGGGAGGTTGGGTGGAGTGCGGAAGTTGGATGGAGTGCCGAGTTTGGGTGAAGTGGGGAGGTTGGGAGGAGTGGGGAGGTTGGGTTAAGTGGGGAGGTACAGTGCAATGGGGAGGTTGGGTGAAGTGGGGAGGTTGGGTGGAGTGGGGAGGTTGGGTGGAGTGGGAAGGCTGGGTGGAGTGCGGAAGTTTGGTGGAGTGCGGAGTTTGGGTGGAATGCGGAGGTTGGGTGGAGTGCGGAAGTTGGGTGGAGTGCGGAAGTTGGGTGGAGTGCGGAAGTTGCGTGGAGTGCGGAGGCTGGGTGGAGTGCGGAGGTTGGATGGAGTGCGGAGGTTGGGTGAAGTGGGGAGGTTGGGTGGAGTGCGGAGATTGGGTGGAGTGCGGAGGTTGGATGGAGTGCGGAGGTTGGGTGAAGTGGGGAGGTTGGGTGGAGTTGGGAGGTTGGGTGAAGTGGGGAGGTTGGGTTGAGTGCGAAGGTTGGGTGGAGTGCGGAGGTTGGGTGGAGTGGGGAGGTTGGGTGAAGTGGGGAGGTAGGGTGAAGTGGGGAGGTTGGGTGGAGTGAGGAGGTTGGGTGGAGTGGGGACGTTGGGTGAAGTGGGGAGGTTGGGTGGAGTGGGGAGGTTGGGTGAAGTGGGGAGGTTGGGTTGAGTGCGAACGTTGGGTGGAGTGCGGAGGTTGGGTGGAGTGGGGAGGTTCGGTGAAGTGGGGAGGTTGGGTGAAGTGGGAAAGTTGGGTGAAGTGGGGAGGTTGGATGGAGTGGGGAGGTTGGGTGGAGTGGGGAGGTTGGGTGGAGTGGGGATGTTGGGTGGAGAGGGGAGGTTGGGTGATTTGGGGAGGTTGGGTGGAGTGGGGAGGTTTGGTGAAGTGGGGAGGTTGGGTGAAGTGGGGAGGTTGGGTGATTTGGGGAGGTTGGGTGGAGTGGGGAGGTTTGGTGAAGTGGGGAGGTTGGGTGAAGTGGGGAGGTTGGGTGGAGTGCGGAGGTTGGGTGGAGTGCGGAAGTTGGATGGAGTGCCGAGTTTGGGTGAAGTGGGGAGGTTGGGTGGAGTGGGGAGGTTGGGTTAAGTGGGGAGGTATAGTGCAATGGGGAGGTTGGGTGAAGTGGGGAGGTTGGGTGGAGTGGGAAGGTTGGGTGGAGTGGGGAGGTTGGGTGGAGTGCGGAAGTTGGATGGAGTGCCGAGTTTGGGTGAAGTGGGGAGGTTGGGTGGAGTGGGGAGGTTGGGTGAAGTGGGGAGGTATAGTGGAATGGGGAGGTTGGGTGAAGTGGGGAGGTTGGGTGGAGTGGGGAGGCTGGGTGGAGTTGGGAGGTTGGGTGAAGTGGGGAGGTTGGGTGAAGTGGGGAGGTTGGGTGGAGTGGGAAGGTTGGGTGGAGTGGGGAGGTTGGGTGGAGTGCGGAAGTTGGATGGAGTGCCGAGTTTGGGTGAAGTGGGGAGGTTGGGTGGAGTGGGGAGGTTGGGTGAAGTGGGGAGGTATAGTGGAATGGGGAGGTTGGGTGAAGTGGGGAGGTTGGGTGGAGTGGGGAGGTTGGGTGGAGTGGGGAGGCTGGGTGGAGTTGGGAGGTTGGGTGAAGTGGGGAGGTTGGGTGAAGTGGGGAGGTTGGGTTGAGTGCGAAGGTTGGGTGGAGTGGGAAGGTTGGGTGGAGTGGGGAGGTTGGGTGGAGTGCGGAAGTTGGATGGAGTGCCGAGTTTGGGTGAAGTGGGGAGGTTGGGTGGAGTGGGGAGGTTGGGTGAAGTGGGGAGGTATAGTGGAATGGGGAGGTTGGGTGAAGTGGGGAGGTTGGGTGGAGTGGGGAGGTTGGGTGGAGTGGGGAGGCTGGGTGGAGTTGGGAGGTTGGGTGAAGTGGGGAGGTTGGGTGAAGTGGGGAGGTTGGGTTGAGTGCGAAGGTTGGGTGGAGTGCGGAGGTTGGGTGGAGTGGGGAGGTTTGGTGAAGTGGGGAGGTTGGGTGAAGTGGGGAGGTTGGGTGGAGTGCGGAGGTTGGGTGGAGTGCGGAAGTTGGATGGAGTGCCGAGTTTGGGTGAAGTGGGGAGGTTGGGAGGAGTGGGGAGGTTGGGTTAAGTGGGGAGGTATAGTGCAATGGGGAGGTTGGGTGAAGTGGGGAGGTTGGGTGGAGTGGGGAGGTTGGGTGGAGTGGGAAGGCTGGGTGGAGTGCGGAAGTTTGGTGGAGTGCGGAGTTTGGGTGGAATGCGGAGGTTGGGTGGAGTGCGGAAGTTGGGTGGAGTGCGGAAGTTGGGTGGAGTGCGGAAGTTGCGTGGAGTGCGGAGGCTGGGTGGAGTGCGGAGGTTGGATGGAGTGCGGAGGTTGGGTGAAGTGGGGAGGTTGGGTGGAGTGCGGAGATTGGGTGGAGTGCGGAGGTTGGATGGAGTGCGGAGGTTGGGTGAAGTGGGGAGGTTGGGTGGAGTTGGGAGGTTGGGTGAAGTGGGGAGGTTGGGTTGAGTGCGAAGGTTGGGTGGAGTGCGGAGGTTGGGTGGAGTGGGGAGGTTGGGTGAAGTGGGGAGGTAGGGTGAAGTGGGGAGGTTGGGTGGAGTGAGGAGGTTGGGTGGAGTGGGGACGTTGGGTGAAGTGGGGAGGTTGGGTGGAGTGGGGAGGTTGGGTGAAGTGGGGAGGTTGGGTTGAGTGCGAACGTTGGGTGGAGTGCGGAGGTTGGGTGGAGTGGGGAGGTTCGGTGAAGTGGGGAGGTTGGGTGAAGTGGGAAAGTTGGGTGAAGTGGGGAGGTTGGATGGAGTGGGGAGGTTGGGTGGAGTGGGGAGGTTGGGTGGAGTGGGGATGTTGGGTGGAGAGGGGAGGTTGGGTGATTTGGGGAGGTTGGGTGGAGTGGGGAGGTTTGGTGAAGTGGGGAGGTTGGGTGAAGTGGGGAGGTTGGGTGATTTGGGGAGGTTGGGTGGAGTGGGGAGGTTTGGTGAAGTGGGGAGGTTGGGTGAAGTGGGGAGGTTGGGTGGAGTGCGGAGGTTGGGTGGAGTGCGGAAGTTGGATGGAGTGCCGAGTTTGGGTGAAGTGGGGAGGTTGGGTGGAGTGGGGAGGTTGGGTTAAGTGGGGAGGTATAGTGCAATGGGGAGGTTGGGTGAAGTGGGGAGGTTGGGTGGAGTGGGAAGGTTGGGTGGAGTGGGGAGGTTGGGTGGAGTGCGGAAGTTGGATGGAGTGCCGAGTTTGGGTGAAGTGGGGAGGTTGGGTGGAGTGGGGAGGTTGGGTGAAGTGGGGAGGTATAGTGGAATGGGGAGGTTGGGTGAAGTGGGGAGGTTGGGTGGAGTGGGGAGGCTGGGTGGAGTTGGGAGGTTGGGTGAAGTGGGGAGGTTGGGTGAAGTGGGGAGGTTGGGTGGAGTGGGAAGGTTGGGTGGAGTGGGGAGGTTGGGTGGAGTGCGGAAGTTGGATGGAGTGCCGAGTTTGGGTGAAGTGGGGAGGTTGGGTGGAGTGGGGAGGTTGGGTGAAGTGGGGAGGTATAGTGGAATGGGGAGGTTGGGTGAAGTGGGGAGGTTGGGTGGAGTGGGGAGGTTGGGTGGAGTGGGGAGGCTGGGTGGAGTTGGGAGGTTGGGTGAAGTGGGGAGGTTGGGTGAAGTGGGGAGGTTGGGTTGAGTGCGAAGGTTGGGTGGAGTGCGGAGGTTGGGTGGAGTGGGGAGTTTGGGTGAAATGGGGAGGTTGGGTGGAGTGCGGAGGTTGGGTGGATTGCGGAAGTTAGATGGAGTGCCGAGTTTGGGTGAAGTGGGGAGGTTGGGAGGAGTGGGGAGGTTGGGTTAAGTGGGGAGGTATAGTGCAATGGGGAGGTTGGGTGAAGTGGGGAGGTTGGGTGGAGTGGGGAGGTTGGGTGGAGTGGGAAGGCTGGGTGGAGTGCGGAAGTTTGGTGGAGTGCGGAGTTTGGGTGGAATGCGGAGGTTGGGTGGAGTGCGGAAGTTGGGTGGAGTGCGGAAGTTGGGTGGAGTGCGGAAGTTGGGTGGAGTGCGGAGGCTGGGTGGAGTGCGGAGGTTGGATGGAGTGCGGAGGTTGGGTGAAGTGGGGAGGTTGGGTGGAGTTGGGAGGTTGGGTGAAGTGGGGAGGTTGGGTTGAGTGCGAAGGTTGGGTGGAGTGCGGAGGTTGGGTGGAGTGGGGAGGTTGGGTGAAGTGGGGAGGTAGGGTGAAGTGGGGAGGTTGGGTGGAGTGAGGAGGTTGGGTGGAGTGGGGACGTTGGGTGAAGTGGGGAGGTTGGGTGGAGTGGGGAGGTTGGGGGAAGTGGGGAGGTTGGGTTGAGTGCGAACGTTGGGTGGAGTGCGGAGGTTGGGTGGAGTGGGGAGGTTCGGTGAAGTGGGGAGGTTGGGTGAAGTGGGAAAGTTGGGTGAAGTGGGGAGGTTGGATGGAGGGGGAGGTTGGGTGGAGTGGGGAGGTTGGGTGGAGTGGGGATGTTGGGTGGAGAGGGGAGGTTGGGTGATTTGGGGAGGTTGGGTGGAGTGGGGAGGTTTGGTGAAGTGGGGAGGTTGGGTGAAGTGGGGAGGTTGGGTGATTTGGGGAGGTTGGGTGGAGTGGGGAGGTTTGGTGAAGTGGGGAGGTTGGGTGAAGTGGGGAGGTTGGGTGGAGTGCAGAGGTTGGGTGGAGTGCGGAAGTTGGATGGAGTGCCGAGTTTGGGTGAAGTGGGGAGGTTGGGTGGAGTGGGGAGGTTGGGTTAAGTGGGGAGGTATAGTGCAATGGGGAGGTTGGGTGAAGTGGGGAGGTTGGGTGGAGTGGGAAGGTTGGGTGGAGTGGGGAGGTTGGGTGGAGTGCGGAAGTTGGATGGAGTGCCGAATTTGGGTGAAGCGGGGAGGTTGGGTGGAGTGGGGAGGTTGGGTGAAGTGGGGAGGTATAGTGGAATGGGGAGGTTGGGTGAAGTGGGGAGGTTGGGTGGAGTGGGGAGGTTGGGTGGAGTGGGGAGGCTGGGTGGAGTTGGGAGGTTGGGTGAAGTGGGGAGGTTGGGTGAAGTGGGGAGGTTGGGTTGAGTGCGAAGGTTGGGTGGAGTGCGGAGGTTGGGTGGAGTGGGGAGGTTTGGTGAAGTGGGGAGGTTGGGTGAAGTGGGGAGGTTGGGTGGAGTGCGGAGGTTGGGTGGAGTGCGGAAGTTGGATGGAGTGCCGAGTTTGGGTGAAGTGGGGAGGTTGGGAGGAGTGGGGAGGTTGGGTTAAGTGGGGAGGTATAGTGCAATGGGGAGGTTGGGTGAAGTGGGGAGGTCGGGTGGAGTGGGGAGGTTGGGTGGAGTGGGAAGGCTGGGTGGAGTGCGGAAGTTTGGTGGAGTGCGGAGTTTGGGTGGAATGCGGAGGTTGGGTGGAGTGCGGAAGTTGGGTGGAGTGCGGAAGTTGGGTGGAGTGCGGAGGTTGGGTGGAGTGGGGAGGTTTGGTGAAGTGGGGAGGTTGGGTGAAGTGGGGAGGTTGGGTGGAGTGCGGAGGTTGGGTGGAGTGCGGAAGTTGGATGGAGTGCCGAGTTTGGGTGAAGTGGGGAGGTTGGGAGGAGTGGGGAGGTTGGGTTAAGTGGGGAGGTATAGTGCAATGGGGAGGTTGGGTGAAGTGGGGAGGTTGGGTGGAGTGGGGAGGTTGGGTGGAGTGGGAAGGCTGGGTGGAGTGCGGAAGTTTGGTGGAGTGCGGAGTTTGGGTGGAATGCGGAGGTTGGGTGGAGTGCGGAAGTTGGGTGGAGTGCGGAAGTTGGGTGGAGTGCGGAAGTTGCGTGGAGTGCGGAGGCTGGGTGGAGTGCGGAGGTTGGATGGAGTGCGGAGGTTGGGTGAAGTGGGGAGGTTGGGTGGAGTGCGGAGATTGGGTGGAGTGCGGAGGTTGGATGGAGTGCGGAGGTTGGGTGAAGTGGGGAGGTTGGGTGGAGTTGGGAGGTTGGGTGAAGTGGGGAGGTTGGGTTGAGTGCGAAGGTTGGGTGGAGTGCGGAGGTTGGGTGGAGTGGGGAGGTTGGGTGAAGTGGGGAGGTAGGGTGAAGTGGGGAGGTTGGGTGGAGTGAGGAGGTTGGGTGGAGTGGGGACGTTGGGTGAAGTGGGGAGGTTGGGTGGAGTGGGGAGGTTGGGTGAAGTGGGGAGGTTGGGTTGAGTGCGAACGTTGGGTGGAGTGCGGAGGTTGGGTGGAGTGGGGAGGTTCGGTGAAGTGGGGAGGTTGGGTGAAGTGGGAAAGTTGGGTGAAGTGGGGAGGTTGGATGGAGTGGGGAGGTTGGGTGGAGTGGGGAGGTTGGGTGGAGTGGGGATGTTGGGTGGAGAGGGGAGGTTGGGTGATTTGGGGAGGTTGGGTGGAGTGGGGAGGTTTGGTGAAGTGGGGAGGTTGGGTGAAGTGGGGAGGTTGGGTGATTTGGGGAGGTTGGGTGGAGTGGGGAGGTTTGGTGAAGTGGGGAGGTTGGGTGAAGTGGGGAGGTTGGGTGGAGTGCGGAGGTTGGGTGGAGTGCGGAAGTTGGATGGAGTGCCGAGTTTGGGTGAAGTGGGGAGGTTGGGTGGAGTGGGGAGGTTGGGTTAAGTGGGGAGGTATAGTGCAATGGGGAGGTTGGGTGAAGTGGGGAGGTTGGGTGGAGTGGGAAGGTTGGGTGGAGTGGGGAGGTTGGGTGGAGTGCGGAAGTTGGATGGAGTGCCGAGTTTGGGTGAAGTGGGGAGGTTGGGTGGAGTGGGGAGGTTGGGTGAAGTGGGGAGGTATAGTGGAATGGGGAGGTTGGGTGAAGTGGGGAGGTTGGGTGGAGTGGGGAGGCTGGGTGGAGTTGGGAGGTTGGGTGAAGTGGGGAGGTTGGGTGAAGTGGGGAGGTTGGGTGGAGTGGGAAGGTTGGGTGGAGTGGGGAGGTTGGGTGGAGTGCGGAAGTTGGATGGAGTGCCGAGTTTGGGTGAAGTGGGGAGGTTGGGTGGAGTGGGGAGGTTGGGTGAAGTGGGGAGGTATAGTGGAATGGGGAGGTTGGGTGAAGTGGGGAGGTTGGGTGGAGTGGGGAGGTTGGGTGGAGTGGGGAGGCTGGGTGGAGTTGGGAGGTTGGGTGAAGTGGGGAGGTTGGGTGAAGTGGGGAGGTTGGGTTGAGTGCGAAGGTTGGGTGGAGTGCGGAGGTTGGGTGGAGTGGGGAGTTTGGGTGAAATGGGGAGGTTGGGTGGAGTGCGGAGGTTGGGTGGATTGCGGAAGTTAGATGGAGTGCCGAGTTTGGGTGAAGTGGGGAGGTTGGGAGGAGTGGGGAGGTTGGGTTAAGTGGGGAGGTATAGTGCAATGGGGAGGTTGGGTGAAGTGGGGAGGTTGGGTGGAGTGGGGAGGTTGGGTGGAGTGGGAAGGCTGGGTGGAGTGCGGAAGTTTGGTGGAGTGCGGAGTTTGGGTGGAATGCGGAGGTTGGGTGGAGTGCGGAAGTTGGGTGGAGTGCGGAAGTTGGGTGGAGTGCGGAAGTTGGGTGGAGTGCGGAGGCTGGGTGGAGTGCGGAGGTTGGATGGAGTGCGGAGGTTGGGTGAAGTGGGGAGGTTGGGTGGAGTTGGGAGGTTGGGTGAAGTGGGGAGGTTGGGTTGAGTGCGAAGGTTGGGTGGAGTGCGGAGGTTGGGTGGAGTGGGGAGGTTGGGTGAAGTGGGGAGGTAGGGTGAAGTGGGGAGGTTGGGTGGAGTGAGGAGGTTGGGTGGAGTGGGGACGTTGGGTGAAGTGGGGAGGTTGGGTGGAGTGGGGAGGTTGGGGGAAGTGGGGAGGTTGGGTTGAGTGCGAACGTTGGGTGGAGTGCGGAGGTTGGGTGGAGTGGGGAGGTTCGGTGAAGTGGGGAGGTTGGGTGAAGTGGGAAAGTTGGGTGAAGTGGGGAGGTTGGATGGAGGGGGAGGTTGGGTGGAGTGGGGAGGTTGGGTGGAGTGGGGATGTTGGGTGGAGAGGGGAGGTTGGGTGATTTGGGGAGGTTGGGTGGAGTGGGGAGGTTTGGTGAAGTGGGGAGGTTGGGTGAAGTGGGGAGGTTGGGTGATTTGGGGAGGTTGGGTGGAGTGGGGAGGTTTGGTGAAGTGGGGAGGTTGGGTGAAGTGGGGAGGTTGGGTGGAGTGCAGAGGTTGGGTGGAGTGCGGAAGTTGGATGGAGTGCCGAGTTTGGGTGAAGTGGGGAGGTTGGGTGGAGTGGGGAGGTTGGGTTAAGTGGGGAGGTATAGTGCAATGGGGAGGTTGGGTGAAGTGGGGAGGTTGGGTGGAGTGGGAAGGTTGGGTGGAGTGGGTAGGTTGGGTGGAGTGCGGAAGTTGGATGGAGTGCCGAATTTGGGTGAAGCGGGGAGGTTGGGTGGAGTGGGGAGGTTGGGTGAAGTGGGGAGGTATAGTGGAATGGGGAGGTTTGGTGAAGTGGGGAGGTTGGGTGAAGTGGGGAGGTTGGGTGATTTGGGGAGGTTGGGTGGAGTGGGGAGGTTTGGTGAAGTGGGGAGGTTGGGTGAAGTGGGGAGGTTGGGTGGAGTGCGGAGGTTGGGTGGAGTGCGGAAGTTGGATGGAGTGCCGAGTTTGGGTGAAGTGGGGAGGTTGGGTGGAGTGGGGAGGTTGGGTTAAGTGGGGAGGTATAGTGCAATGGGGAGGTTGGGTGAAGTGGGGAGGTTGGGTGGAGTGGGAAGGTTGGGTGGAGTGGGGAGGTTGGGTGGAGTGCGGAAGTTGGATGGAGTGCCGATTTTGGTTAAGTGGGGAGGTTGGGTGGAGTGGGGAGGTTGGGTGAAGTGGGGAGGTATAGTGGAATGGGGAGGTTGGGTGAAGTGGGGAGGTTGGGTGGAGTGGGGAGGTTGGGTGGAGTGGGGAGGCTGGGTGGAGTTGGGAGGTTGGGTGAAGTGGGGAGGTTGGGTGAAGTGGGGACGTTGGGTTGAGTGCGAAGGTTGGGTGGAGTGCGGAGGTTGGGTGGAGTGGGGAGGTTTGGTGAAGTGGGGAGGTTGGGTGAAGTGGGGAGGTTGGGTGGAGTGCGGAGGTTGGGTGGAGTGCGGAAGTTGGATGGAGTGCCGAGTTTGGGTGAAGTGGGGAGGTTGGGAGGAGTGGGGAGGTTGGGTTAAGTGGGGAGGTATAGTGCAATGGGGAGGTTGGGTGAAGTGGGGAGGTTGGGTGGAGTGGGGAGGTTGGGTGGAGTGGGAAGGCTGGGTGGAGTGCGGAAGTTTGGTGGAGTGCGGAGTTTGGGTGGAATGCGGAGGTTGGGTGGAGTGCGGAAGTTGGGTGGAGTGCGGAAGTTGGGTGGAGTGCGGAAGTTGCGTGGAGTGCGGAGGCTGGGTGGAGTGCGGAGGTAGGATGGAGTGCGGAGGTTGGGTGAAGTGGGGAGGTTGGGTGGAGTGCGGAGATTGGGTGGAGTGCGGAGGTTGGATGGAGTGCGGAGGTTGGGTGAAGTGGGGAGGTTGGGTGGAGTTGGGAGGTTGGGTGAAGTGGGGAGGTTGGGTTGAGTGCGAAGGTTGGGTGGAGTGCGGAGGTTGGGTGGAGTGGGGAGGTTGGGTGAAGTGGGGAGGTAGGGTGAAGTGGGGAGGTTGGGTGGAGTGAGGAGGTTGGGTGGAGTGGGGACGTTGGGTGAAGTGGGGAGGTTGGGTGGAGTGGGGAGGTTGGGTGAAGTGGGGAGGTTGGGTTGAGTGCGAACGTTGGGTGGAGTGCGGAGGTTGGGTGGAGTGGGGAGGTTCGGTGAAGTGGGGAGGTTGGGTGAAGTGGGAAAGTTGGGTGAAGTGGGGAGGTTGGATGGAGTGGGGAGGTTGGGTGGAGTGGGGAGG
Organism: Oasisia sp. SBJ-2009; assembly: GCA_964017155.1. NCBI lineage: Eukaryota > Metazoa > Annelida > Polychaeta > Sabellida > Siboglinidae > Oasisia > Oasisia sp. SBJ-2009. The sequence continues at coordinate 31,061,422 of OZ024859.1, forward strand.
TTGGGTGGAGTGGGGATGTTGGGTGGAGAGGGGAGGTTGGGTGATTTGGGGAGGTTGGGTGGAGTGGGGAGGTTTGGTGAAGTGGGGAGGTTGGGTGAAGTGGGGAGGTTGGGTGATTTGGGGAGGTTGGGTGGAGTGGGGAGGTTTGGTGAAGTGGGGAGGTTGGGTGAAGTGGGGAGGTTGGGTGGAGTGCGGAGGTTGGGTGGAGTGCGGAAGTTGGATGGAGTGCCGAGTTTGGGTGAAGTGGGGAGGTTGGGTGGAGTGGGGAGGTTGGGTTAAGTGGGGAGGTATAGTGCAATGGGGAGGTTGGGTGAAGTGGGGAGGTTGGGTGGAGTGGGAAGGTTGGGTGGAGTGGGGAGGTTGGGTGGAGTGCGGAAGTTGGATGGAGTGCCGAGTTTGGGTGAAGTGGGGAGGTTGGGTGGAGTGGGGAGGTTGGGTGAAGTGGGGAGGTATAGTGGAATGGGGAGGTTGGGTGAAGTGGGGAGGTTGGGTGGAGTGGGGAGGCTGGGTGGAGTTGGGAGGTTGGGTGAAGTGGGGAGGTTGGGTGAAGTGGGGAGGTTGGGTGGAGTGGGAAGGTTGGGTGGAGTGGGGAGGTTGGGTGGAGTGCGGAAGTTGGATGGAGTGCCGAGTTTGGGTGAAGTGGGGAGGTTGGGTGGAGTGGGGAGGTTGGGTGAAGTGGGGAGGTATAGTGGAATGGGGAGGTTGGGTGAAGTGGGGAGGTTGGGTGGAGTGGGGAGGTTGGGTGGAGTGGGGAGGCTGGGTGGAGTTGGGAGGTTGGATGAAGTGGGGAGGTTGGGTGAAGTGGGGAGGTTGGGTTGAGTGCGAAGGTTGGGTGGAGTGCGGAGGTTGGGTGGAGTGGGGAGTTTGGGTGAAATGGGGAGGTTGGGTGGAGTGCGGAGGTTGGGTGGATTGCGGAAGTTAGATGGAGTGCCGAGTTTGGGTGAAGTGGGGAGGTTGGGAGGAGTGGGGAGGTTGGGTTAAGTGGGGAGGTATAGTGCAATGGGGAGGTTGGGTGAAGTGGGGAGGTTGGGTGGAGTGGGGAGGTTGGGTGGAGTGGGAAGGCTGGGTGGAGTGCGGAAGTTTGGTGGAGTGCGGAGTTTGGGTGGAATGCGGAGGTTGGGTGGAGTGCGGAAGTTGGGTGGAGTGCGGAAGTTGGGTGGAGTGCGGAAGTTGGGTGGAGTGCGGAGGCTGGGTGGAGTGCGGAGGTTGGATGGAGTGCGGAGGTTGGGTGAAGTGGGGAGGTTGGGTGGAGTTGGGAGGTTGGGTGAAGTGGGGAGGTTGGGTTGAGTGCGAAGGTTGGGTGGAGTGCGGAGGTTGGGTGGAGTGGGGAGGTTGGGTGAAGTGGGGAGGTAGGGTGAAGTGGGGAGGTTGGGTGGAGTGAGGAGGTTGGGTGGAGTGGGGACGTTGGGTGAAGTGGGGAGGTTGGGTGGAGTGGGGAGGTTGGGGGAAGTGGGGAGGTTGGGTTGAGTGCGAACGTTGGGTGGAGTGCGGAGGTTGGGTGGAGTGGGGAGGTTCGGTGAAGTGGGGAGGTTGGGTGAAGTGGGAAAGTTGGGTGAAGTGGGGAGGTTGGATGGAGGGGGAGGTTGGGTGGAGTGGGGAGGTTGGGTGGAGTGGGGATGTTGGGTGGAGAGGGGAGGTTGGGTGATTTGGGGAGGTTGGGTGGAGTGGGGAGGTTTGGTGAAGTGGGGAGGTTGGGTGAAGTGGGGAGGTTGGGTGATTTGGGGAGGTTGGGTGGAGTGGGGAGGTTTGGTGAAGTGGGGAGGTTGGGTGAAGTGGGGAGGTTGGGTGGAGTGCAGAGGTTGGGTGGAGTGCGGAAGTTGGATGGAGTGCCGAGTTTGGGTGAAGTGGGGAGGTTGGGTGGAGTGGGGAGGTTGGGTTAAGTGGGGAGGTATAGTGCAATGGGGAGGTTGGGTGAAGTGGGGAGGTTGGGTGGAGTGGGAAGGTTGGGTGGAGTGGGGAGGTTGGGTGGAGTGCGGAAGTTGGATGGAGTGCCGAATTTGGGTGAAGCGGGGAGGTTGGGTGGAGTGGGGAGGTTGGGTGAAGTGGGGAGGTATAGTGGAATGGGGAGGTTTGGTGAAGTGGGGAGGTTGGGTGAAGTGGGGAGGTTGGGTGATTTGGGGAGGTTGGGTGGAGTGGGGAGGTTTGGTGAAGTGGGGAGGTTGGGTGAAGTGGGGAGGTTGGGTGGAGTGCGGAGGTTGGGTGGAGTGCGGAAGTTGGATGGAGTGCCGAGTTTGGGTGAAGTGGGGAGGTTGGGTGGAGTGGGGAGGTTGGGTTAAGTGGGGAGGTATAGTGCAATGGGGAGGTTGGGTGAAGTGGGGAGGTTGGGTGGAGTGGGAAGGTTGGGTGGAGTGGGGAGGTTGGGTGGAGTGCGGAAGTTGGATGGAGTGCCGAGTTTGGGTGAAGTGGGGAGGTTGGGTGGAGTGGGGAGGTTGGGTGAAGTGGGGAGGTATAGTGGAATGGGGAGGTTGGGTGAAGTGGGGAGGTTGGGTGGAGTGGGGAGGCTGGGTGGAGTTGGGAGGTTGGGTGAAGTGGGGAGGTTGGGTGAAGTGGGGAGGTTGGGTGGAGTGGGAAGGTTGGGTGGAGTGGGGAGGTTGGGTGGAGTGCGGAAGTTGGATGGAGTGCCGAGTTTGGGTGAAGTGGGGAGGTTGGGTGGAGTGGGGAGGTTGGGTGAAGTGGGGAGGTATAGTGGAATGGGGAGGTTGGGTGAAGTGGGGAGGTTGGGTGGAGTGGGGAGGTTGGGTGGAGTGGGGAGGCTGGGTGGAGTTGGGAGGTTGGGTGAAGTGGGGAGGTTGGGTGAAGTGGGGAGGTTGGGTTGAGTGCGAAGGTTGGGTGGAGTGCGGAGGTTGGGTGGAGTGGGGAGTTTGGGTGAAATGGGGAGGTTGGGTGGAGTGCGGAGGTTGGGTGGATTGCGGAAGTTAGATGGAGTGCCGAGTTTGGGTGAAGTGGGGAGGTTGGGAGGAGTGGGGAGGTTGGGTTAAGTGGGGAGGTATAGTGCAATGGGGAGGTTGGGTGAAGTGGGGAGGTTGGGTGGAGTGGGGAGGTTGGGTGGAGTGGGAAGGCTGGGTGGAGTGCGGAAGTTTGGTGGAGTGCGGAGTTTGGGTGGAATGCGGAGGTTGGGTGGAGTGCGGAAGTTGGGTGGAGTGCGGAAGTTGGGTGGAGTGCGGAAGTTGGGTGGAGTGCGGAGGCTGGGTGGAGTGCGGAGGTTGGATGGAGTGCGGAGGTTGGGTGAAGTGGGGAGGTTGGGTGGAGTTGGGAGGTTGGGTGAAGTGGGGAGGTTGGGTTGAGTGCGAAGGTTGGGTGGAGTGCGGAGGTTGGGTGGAGTGGGGAGGTTGGGTGAAGTGGGGAGGTAGGGTGAAGTGGGGAGGTTGGGTGGAGTGAGGAGGTTGGGTGGAGTGGGGACGTTGGGTGAAGTGGGGAGGTTGGGTGGAGTGGGGAGGTTGGGGGAAGTGGGGAGGTTGGGTTGAGTGCGAACGTTGGGTGGAGTGCGGAGGTTGGGTGGAGTGGGGAGGTTCGGTGAAGTGGGGAGGTTGGGTGAAGTGGGAAAGTTGGGTGAAGTGGGGAGGTTGGATGGAGGGGGAGGTTGGGTGGAGTGGGGAGGTTGGGTGGAGTGGGGATGTTGGGTGGAGAGGGGAGGTTGGGTGATTTGGGGAGGTTGGGTGGAGTGGGGAGGTTTGGTGAAGTGGGGAGGTTGGGTGAAGTGGGGAGGTTGGGTGATTTGGGGAGGTTGGGTGGAGTGGGGAGGTTTGGTGAAGTGGGGAGGTTGGGTGAAGTGGGGAGGTTGGGTGGAGTGCAGAGGTTGGGTGGAGTGCGGAAGTTGGATGGAGTGCCGAGTTTGGGTGAAGTGGGGAGGTTGGGTGGAGTGGGGAGGTTGGGTTAAGTGGGGAGGTATAGTGCAATGGGGAGGTTGGGTGAAGTGGGGAGGTTGGGTGGAGTGGGAAGGTTGGGTGGAGTGGGGAGGTTGGGTGGAGTGCGGAAGTTGGATGGAGTGCCGAATTTGGGTGAAGCGGGGAGGTTGGGTGGAGTGGGGAGGTTGGGTGAAGTGGGGAGGTATAGTGGAATGGGGAGGTTTGGTGAAGTGGGGAGGTTGGGTGAAGTGGGGAGGTTGGGTGATTTGGGGAGGTTGGGTGGAGTGGGGAGGTTTGGTGAAGTGGGGAGGTTGGGTGAAGTGGGGAGGTTGGGTGGAGTGCGGAGGTTGGGTGGAGTGCGGAAGTTGGATGGAGTGCCGAGTTTGGGTGAAGTGGGGAGGTTGGGTGGAGTGGGGAGGTTGGGTTAAGTGGGGAGGTATAGTGCAATGGGGAGGTTGGGTGAAGTGGGGAGGTTGGGTGGAGTGGGAAGGTTGGGTGGAGTGGGGAGGTTGGGTGGAGTGCGGAAGTTGGATGGAGTGCCGAGTTTGGGTGAAGTGGGGAGGTTGGGTGGAGTGGGGAGGTTGGGTGAAGTGGGGAGGTATAGTGGAATGGGGAGGTTGGGTGAAGTGGGGAGGTTGGGTGGAGTGGGGAGGTTGGGTGGAGTGGGGAGGCTGGGTGGAGTTGGGAGGTTGGGTGAAGTGGGGAGGTTGGGTGAAGTGGGGAGGTTGGGTTGAGTGCGAAGGTTGGGTGGAGTGCGGAGGTTGGGTGGAGTGGGGAGGTTTGGTGAAGTGGGGAGGTTGGGTGAAGTGGGGAGGTTGGGTGGAGTGCGGAGGTTGGGTGGAGTGCGGAAGTTGGATGGAGTGCCGAGTTTGGGTGAAGTGGGGAGGTTGGGAGGAGTGGGGAGGTTGGGTTAAGTGGGGAGGTATAGTGCAATGGGGAGGTTGGGTGAAGTGGGGAGGTTGGGTGGAGTGGGGAGGTTGGGTGGAGTGGGAAGGCTGGGTGGAGTGCGGAAGTTTGGTGGAGTGCGGAGTTTGGGTGGAATGCGGAGGTTGGGTGGAGTGCGGAAGTTGGGTGGAGTGCGGAAGTTGGGTGGAGTGCGGAAGTTGCGTGGAGTGCGGAGGCTGGGTGGAGTGCGGAGGTTGGATGGAGTGCGGAGGTTGGGTGAAGTGGGGAGGTTGGGTGGAGTGCGGAGATTGGGTGGAGTGCGGAGGTTGGATGGAGTGCGGAGGTTGGGTGAAGTGGGGAGGTTGGGTGGAGTTGGGAGGTTGGGTGAAGTGGGGAGGTTGGGTTGAGTGCGAAGGTTGGGTGGAGTGCGGAGGTTGGGTGGAGTGGGGAGGTTGGGTGAAGTGGGGAGGTAGGGTGAAGTGGGGAGGTTGGGTGGAGTGAGGAGGTTGGGTGGAGTGGGGACGTTGGGTGAAGTGGGGAGGTTGGGTGGAGTGGGGAGGTTGGGTGAAGTGGGGAGGTTGGGTTGAGTGCGAACGTTGGGTGGAGTGCGGAGGTTGGGTGGAGTGGGGAGGTTCGGTGAAGTGGGGAGGTTGGGTGAAGTGGGAAAGTTGGGTGAAGTGGGGAGGTTGGATGGAGTGGGGAGGTTGGGTGGAGTGGGGAGGTTGGGTGGAGTGGGGATGTTGGGTGGAGAGGGGAGGTTGGGTGATTTGGGGAGGTTGGGTGGAGTGGGGAGGTTTGGTGAAGTGGGGAGGTTGGGTGAAGTGGGGAAGTTGGGTGATTTGGGGAGGTTGGGTGGAGTGGGGAGGTTTGGTGAAGTGGGGAGGTTGGGTGAAGTGGGGAGGTTGGGTGGAGTGCGGAGGTTGGGTGGAGTGCGGAAGTTGGATGGAGTGCCGAGTTTGGGTGAAGTGGGGAGGTTGGGTGGAGTGGGGAGGTTGGGTTAAGTGGGGAGGTATAGTGCAATGGGGAGGTTGGGTGAAGTGGGGAGGTTGGGTGGAGTGGGAAGGTTGGGTGGAGTGGGGAGGTTGGGTGGAGTGCGGAAGTTGGATGGAGTGCCGAGTTTGGGTGAAGTGGGGAGGTTGGGTGGAGTGGGGAGGTTGGGTGAAGTGGGGAGGTATAGTGGAATGGGGAGGTTGGGTGAAGTGGGGAGGTTGGGTGGAGTGGGGAGGCTGGGTGGAGTTGGGAGGTTGGGTGAAGTGGGGAGGTTGGGTGAAGTGGGGAGGTTGGGTGGAGTCGGAAGGTTGGGTGGAGTGGGGAGGTTGGGTGGAGTGCGGAAGTTGGATGGAGTGCCGAGTTTGGGTGAAGTGGGGAGGTTGGGTGGAGTGGGGAGGTTGGGTGAAGTGGGGAGGTATAGTGGAATGGGGAGGTTGGGTGAAGTGGGGAGGTTGGGTGGAGTGGGGAGGTTGGGTGGAGTGGGGAGGCTGGGTGGAGTTGGGAGGTTGGGTGAAGTGGGGAGGTTGGGTGAAGTGGGGAGGTTGGGTTGAGTGCGAAGGTTGGGTGGAGTGCGGAGGTTGGGTGGAGTGGGGAGTTTGGGTGAAATGGGGAGGTTGGGTGGAGTGCGGAGGTTGGGTGGATTGCGGAAGTTAGATGGAGTGCCGAGTTTGGGTGAAGTGGGGAGGTTGGGAGGAGTGGGGAGGTTGGGTTAAGTGGGGAGGTATAGTGCAATGGGGAGGTTGGGTGAAGTGGGGAGGTTGGGTGGAGTGGGGAGGTTGGGTGGAGTGGGAAGGCTGGGTGGAGTGCGGAAGTTTGGTGGAGTGCGGAGTTTGGGTGGAATGCGGAGGTTGGGTGGAGTGCGGAAGTTGGGTGGAGTGCGGAAGTTGGGTGGAGTGCGGAAGTTGGGTGGAGTGCGGAGGCTGGGTGGAGTGCGGAGGTTGGATGGAGTGCGGAGGTTGGGTGAAGTGGGGAGGTTGGGTGGAGTTGGGAGGTTGGGTGAAGTGGGGAGGTTGGGTTGAGTGCGAAGGTTGGGTGGAGTGCGGAGGTTGGGTGGAGTGGGGAGGTTGGGTGAAGTGGGGAGGTAGGGTGAAGTGGGGAGGTTGGGTGGAGTGAGGAGGTTGGGTGGAGTGGGGACGTTGGGTGAAGTGGGGAGGTTGGGTGGAGTGCAGAGGTTGGGTGGAGTGCGGAAGTTGGATGGAGTGCCGAGTTTGGGTGAAGTGGGGAGGTTGGGTGGAGTGGGGAGGTTGGGTTAAGTGGGGAGGTATAGTGCAATGGGGAGGTTGGGTGAAGTGGGGAGGTTGGGTGGAGTGGGAAGGTTGGGTGGAGTGGGGAGGTTGGGTGGAGTGCGGAAGTTGGATGGAGTGCCGAATTTGGGTGAAGCGGGGAGGTTGGGTGGAGTGGGGAGGTTGGGTGAAGTGGGGAGGTATAGTGGAATGGGGAGGTTTGGTGAAGTGGGGAGGTTGGGTGAAGTGGGGAGGTTGGGTGATTTGGGGAGGTTGGGTGGAGTGGGGAGGTTTGGTGAAGTGGGGAGGTTGGGTGAAGTGGGGAGGTTGGGTGGAGTGCGGAGGTTGGGTGGAGTGCGGAAGTTGGATGGAGTGCCGAGTTTGGGTGAAGTGGGGAGGTTGGGTGGAGTGGGGAGGTTGGGTTAAGTGGGGAGGTATAGTGCAATGGGGAGGTTGGGTGAAGTGGGGAGGTTGGGTGGAGTGGGAAGGTTGGGTGGAGTGGGGAGGTTGGGTGGAGTGCGGAAGTTGGATGGAGTGCCGAGTTTGGGTGAAGTGGGGAGGTTGGGTGGAGTGGGGAGGTTGGGTGAAGTGGTGAGGTATAGTGGAATGGGGAGGTTGGGTGAAGTGGGGAGGTTGGGTGGAGTGGGGAGGTTGGGTGGAGTGGGGAGGCTGGGTGGAGTTGGGAGGTTGGGTGAAGTGGGGAGGTTGGGTGAAGTGGGGAGGTTGGGTTGAGTGCGAAGGTTGGGTGGAGTGCGGAGGTTGGGTGGAGTGGGGAGGTTTGGTGAAGTGGGGAGGTTGGGTGAAGTGGGGAGGTTGGGTGGAGTGCAGAGGTTGGGTGGAGTGCGGAAGTTGGATGGAGTGCCGAGTTTGGGTGAAGTGGGGAGGTTGGGTGGAGTGGGGAGGTTGGGTTAAGTGGGGAGGTATAGTGCAATGGGGAGGTTGGGTGAAGTGGGGAGGTTGGGTGGAGTGGGAAGGTTGGGTGGAGTGGGGAGGTTGGGTGGAGTGCGGAAGTTGGATGGAGTGCCGAATTTGGGTGAAGCGGGGAGGTTGGGTGGAGTGGGGAGGTTGGGTGAAGTGGGGAGGTATAGTGGAATGGGGAGGTTTGGTGAAGTGGGGAGGTTGGGTGAAGTGGGGAGGTTGGGTGATTTGGGGAGGTTGGGTGGAGTGGGGAGGTTTGGTGAAGTGGGGAGGTTGGGTGAAGTGGGGAGGTTGGGTGGAGTGCGGAGGTTGGGTGGAGTGCGGAAGTTGGATGGAGTGCCGAGTTTGGGTGAAGTGGGGAGGTTGGGTGGAGTGGGGAGGTTGGGTTAAGTGGGGAGGTATAGTGCAATGGGGAGGTTGGGTGAAGTGGGGAGGTTGGGTGGAGTGGGAAGGTTGGGTGGAGTGGGGAGGTTGGGTGGAGTGCGGAAGTTGGATGGAGTGCCGAGTTTGGGTGAAGTGGGGAGGTTGGGTGGAGTGGGGAGGTTGGGTGAAGTGGGGAGGTATAGTGGAATGGGGAGGTTGGGTGAAGTGGGGAGGTTGGGTGGAGTGGGGAGGTTGGGTGGAGTGGGGAGGCTGGGTGGAGTTGGGAGGTTGGGTGAAGTGGGGAGGTTGGGTGAAGTGGGGAGGTTGGGTTGAGTGCGAAGGTTGGGTGGAGTGCGGAGGTTGGGTGGAGTGGGGAGGTTTGGTGAAGTGGGGAGGTTGGGTGAAGTGGGGAGGTTGGGTGGAGTGCGGAGGTTGGGTGGAGTGCGGAAGTTGGATGGAGTGCCGAGTTTGGGTGAAGTGGGGAGGTTGGGTGGAGTGGGGAGGTTGGGTTAAGTGGGGAGGTATAGTGCAATGGGGAGGTTGGGTGAAGTGGGGAGGTTGGGTGGAGTGGGAAGGTTGGGTGATTTGGGGAGGTTGGGTGGAGTGGGGAGGTTTGGTGAAGTGGGGAGGTTGGGTGAAGTGGGGAGGTTGGGTGGAGTGCGGAGGTTGGGTGGAGTGCGGAAGTTGGATGGAGTGCCGAGTTTGGGTGAAGTGGGGAGGTTGGGTGGAGTGGGGAGGTTGGGTTAAGTGGGGAGGTATAGTGCAATGGGGAGGTTGGGTGAAGTGGGGAGGTTGGGTGGAGTGGGAAGGTTGGGTGGAGTGGGGAGGTTGGGTGGAGTGCGGAAGTTGGATGGAGTGCCGAGTTTGGGTGAAGTGGGGAGGTTGGGTGGAGTGGGGAGGTTGGGTGAAGTGGGGAGGTATAGTGGAATGGGGAGGTTGGGTGAAGTGGGGAGGTTGGGTGGAGTGGGGAGGTTGGGTGGAGTGGGGAGGCTGGGTGGAGTTGGGAGGTTGGGTGAAGTGGGGAGGTTGGGTGAAGTGGGGAGGTTGGGTTGAGTGCGAAGGTTGGGTGGAGTGCGGAGGTTGGGTGGAGTGGGGAGGTTTGGTGAAGTGGGGAGGTTGGGTGAAGTGGGGAGGTTGGGTGGAGTGCGGAGGTTGGGTGGAGTGCGGAAGTTGGATGGAGTGCCGAGTTTGGGTGAAGTGGGGAGGTTGGGTGGAGTGGGGAGGTTGGGTTAAGTGGGGAGGTATAGTGCAATGGGGAGGTTGGGTGAAGTGGGGAGGTTGGGTGGAGTGGGAAGGTTGGGTGGAGTGGGGAGGTTGGGTGGAGTGCGGAAGTTGGATGGAGTGCCGAGTTTGGGTGAAGTGGGGAGGTTGGGTGGAGTGGGGAGGTTGGGTGAAGTGGGGAGGTATAGTGGAATGGGGAGGTTGGGTGAAGTGGGGAGGTTGGGTGGAGTGGGGAGGCTGGGTGGAGTTGGGAGGTTGGGTGAAGTGGGGAGGTTGGGTGAAGTGGGGAGGTTGGGTGGAGTGGGAAGGTTGGGTGGAGTGGGGAGGTTGGGTGGAGTGCGGAAGTTGGATGGAGTGCCGAGTTTGGGTGAAGTGGGGAGGTTGGGTGGAGTGGGGAGGTTGGGTGAAGTGGGGAGGTATAGTGGAATGGGGAGGTTGGGTGAAGTGGGGAGGTTGGGTGGAGTGGGGAGGTTGGGTGGAGTGGGGAGGCTGGGTGGAGTTGGGAGGTTGGGTGAAGTGGGGAGGTTGGGTGAAGTGGGGAGGTTGGGTTGAGTGCGAAGGTTGGGTGGAGTGCGGAGGTTGGGTGGAGTGGGGAGTTTGGGTGAAATGGGGAGGTTGGGTGGAGTGCGGAGGTTGGGTGGATTGCGGAAGTTAGATGGAGTGCCGAGTTTGGGTGAAGTGGGGAGGTTGGGAGGAGTGGGGAGGTTGGGTTAAGTGGGGAGGTATAGTGCAATGGGGAGGTTGGGTGAAGTGGGGAGGTTGGGTGGAGTGGGGAGGTTGGGTGGAGTGGGAAGGCTGGGTGGAGTGCGGAAGTTTGGTGGAGTGCGGAGTTTGGGTGGAATGCGGAGGTTGGGTGGAGTGCGGAAGTTGGGTGGAGTGCGGAAGTTGGGTGGAGTGCGGAAGTTGGGTGGAGTGCGGAGGCTGGGTGGAGTGCGGAGGTTGGATGGAGTGCGGAGGTTGGGTGAAGTGGGGAGGTTGGGTGGAGTTGGGAGGTTGGGTGAAGTGGGGAGGTTGGGTTGAGTGCGAAGGTTGGGTGGAGTGCGGAGGTTGGGTGGAGTGGGGAGGTTGGGTGAAGTGGGGAGGTAGGGTGAAGTGGGGAGGTTGGGTGGAGTGAGGAGGTTGGGTGGAGTGGGGACGTTGGGTGAAGTGGGGAGGTTGGGTGGAGTGGGGAGGTTGGGGGAAGTGGGGAGGTTGGGTTGAGTGCGAACGTTGGGTGGAGTGCGGAGGTTGGGTGGAGTGGGGAGGTTCGGTGAAGTGGGGAGGTTGGGTGAAGTGGGAAAGTTGGGTGAAGTGGGGAGGTTGGATGGAGGGGGAGGTTGGGTGGAGTGGGGAGGTTGGGTGGAGTGGGGATGTTGGGTGGAGAGGGGAGGTTGGGTGATTTGGGGAGGTTGGGTGGAGTGGGGAGGTTTGGTGAAGTGGGGAGGTTGGGTGAAGTGGGGAGGTTGGGTGATTTGGGGAGGTTGGGTGGAGTGGGGAGGTTTGGTGAAGTGGGGAGGTTGGGTGAAGTGGGGAGGTTGGGTGGAGTGCAGAGGTTGGGTGGAGTGCGGAAGTTGGATGGAGTGCCGAGTTTGGGTGAAGTGGGGAGGTTGGGTGGAGTGGGGAGGTTGGGTTAAGTGGGGAGGTATAGTGGAATGGGGAGGTTGGGTGAAGTGGGGAGGTTGGGTGGAGTGGGGAGGCTGGGTGGAGTGCGGAAGTTGGGTGGAGTGCGGAAGTTGGGTGGAGTGCGGAGGTTGGGTGGAGTGGGGAGGTTTGGTGAAGTGGGGAGGTTGGGTGAAGTGGGGAGGTTGGGTGGAGTGCGGAGGTTGGGTGGAGTGCGGAAGTTGGATGGAGTGCCGAGTTTGGGTGAAGTGGGGAGGTTGGGAGGAGTGGGGAGGTTGGGTTAAGTGGGGAGGTATAGTGCAATGGGGAGGTTGGGTGAAGTGGGGAGGTTGGGTGGAGTGGGAAGGTTGGGTGGAGTGGGGAGGTTGGGTGGAGTGCGGAAGTTGGATGGAGTGCCGAATTTGGGTGAAGCGGGGAGGTTGGGTGGAGTGGGGAGGTTGGGTGAAGTGGGGAGGTATAGTGGAATGGGGAGGTTGGGTGAAGTGGGGAGGTTGGGTGGAGTGGGGAGGTTGGGTGGAGTGGGGAGGCTGGGTGGAGTTGGGAGGTTGGGTGAAGTGGGGAGGTTGGGTGAAGTGGGGAGGTTGGGTTGAGTGCGAAGGTTGGGTGGAGTGCGGAGGTTGGGTGGAGTGGGGAGGTTTGGTGAAGTGGGGAGGTTGGGTGAAGTGGGGAGGTTGGGTGGAGTGCGGAGGTTGGGTGGAGTGCGGAAGTTGGATGGAGTGCCGAGTTTGGGTGAAGTGGGGAGGTTGGGAGGAGTGGGGAGGTTGGGTTAAGTGGGGAGGTATAGTGCAATGGGGAGGTTGGGTGAAGTGGGGAGGTTGGGTGGAGTGGGGAGGTTGGGTGGAGTGGGAAGGCTGGGTGGAGTGCGGAAGTTTGGTGGAGTGCGGAGTTTGGGTGGAATGCGGAGGTTGGGTGGAGTGCGGAAGTTGGGTGGAGTGCGGAAGTTGGGTGGAGTGCGGAAGTTGCGTGGAGTGCGGAGGCTGGGTGGAGTGCGGAGGTTGGATGGAGTGCGGAGGTTGGGTGAAGTGGGGAGGTTGGGTGGAGTGCGGAGATTGGGTGGAGTGCGGAGGTTGGATGGAGTGCGGAGGTTGGGTGAAGTGGGGAGGTTGGGTGGAGTTGGGAGGTTGGGTGAAGTGGGGAGGTTGGGTTGAGTGCGAAGGTTGGGTGGAGTGCGGAGGTTGGGTGGAGTGGGGAGGTTGGGTGAAGTGGGGAGGTAGGGTGAAGTGGGGAGGTTGGGTGGAGTGAGGAGGTTGGGTGGAGTGGGGACGTTGGGTGAAGTGGGGAGGTTGGGTGGAGTGGGGAGGTTGGGTGAAGTGGGGAGGTTGGGTTGAGTGCGAACGTTGGGTGGAGTGCGGAGGTTGGGTGGAGTGGGGAGGTTCGGTGAAGTGGGGAGGTTGGGTGAAGTGGGAAAGTTGGGTGAAGTGGGGAGGTTGGATGGAGTGGGGAGGTTGGGTGGAGTGGGGAGGTTGGGTGGAGTGGGGATGTTGGGTGGAGAGGGGAGGTTGGGTGATTTGGGGAGGTTGGGTGGAGTGGGGAGGTTTGGTGAAGTGGGGAGGTTGGGTGAAGTGGGGAGGTTGGGTGATTTGGGGAGGTTGGGTGGAGTGGGGAGGTTTGGTGAAGTGGGGAGGTTGGGTGAAGTGGGGAGGTTGGGTGGAGTGCGGAGGTTGGGTGGAGTGCGGAAGTTGGATGGAGTGCCGAGTTTGGGTGAAGTGGGGAGGTTGGGTGGAGTGGGGAGGTTGGGTTAAGTGGGGAGGTATAGTGCAATGGGGAGGTTGGGTGAAGTGGGGAGGTTGGGTGGAGTGGGAAGGTTGGGTGGAGTGGGGAGGTTGGGTGGAGTGCGGAAGTTGGATGGAGTGCCGAGTTTGGGTGAAGTGGGGAGGTTGGGTGGAGTGGGGAGGTTGGGTGAAGTGGGGAGGTATAGTGGAATGGGGAGGTTGGGTGAAGTGGGGAGGTTGGGTGGAGTGGGGAGGCTGGGTGGAGTTGGGAGGTTGGGTGAAGTGGGGAGGTTGGGTGAAGTGGGGAGGTTGGGTGGAGTGGGAAGGTTGGGTGGAGTGGGGAGGTTGGGTGGAGTGCGGAAGTTGGATGGAGTGCCGAGTTTGGGTGAAGTGGGGAGGTTGGGTGGAGTGGGGAGGTTGGGTGAAGTGGGGAGGTATAGTGGAATGGGGAGGTTGGGTGAAGTGGGGAGGTTGGGTGGAGTGGGGAGGTTGGGTGGAGTGGGGAGGCTGGGTGGAGTTGGGAGGTTGGGTGAAGTGGGGAGGTTGGGTGAAGTGGGGAGGTTGGGTTGAGTGCGAAGGTTGGGTGGAGTGCGGAGGTTGGGTGGAGTGGGGAGGTTTGGTGAAGTGGGGAGGTTGGGTGAAGTGGGGAGGTTGGGTGGAGTGCGGAGGTTGGGTGGAGTGCGGAAGTTGGATGGAGTGCCGAGTTTGGGTGAAGTGGGGAGGTTGGGAGGAGTGGGGAGGTTGGGTTAAGTGGGGAGGTATAGTGCAATGGGGAGGTTGGGTGAAGTGGGGAGGTTGGGTGGAGTGGGGAGGTTGGGTGGAGTGGGAAGGCTGGGTGGAGTGCGGAAGTTTGGTGGAGTGCGGAGTTTGGGTGGAATGCGGAGGTTGGGTGGAGTGCGGAAGTTGGGTGGAGTGCGGAAGTTGGGTGGAGTGCGGAAGTTGCGTGGAGTGCGGAGGCTGGGTGGAGTGCGGAGGTTGGATGGAGTGCGGAGGTTGGGTGAAGTGGGGAGGTTGGGTGGAGTGCGGAGATTGGGTGGAGTGCGGAGGTTGGATGGAGTGCGGAGGTTGGGTGAAGTGGGGAGGTTGGGTGGAGTTGGGAGGTTGGGTGAAGTGGGGAGGTTGGGTTGAGTGCGAAGGTTGGGTGGAGTGCGGAGGTTGGGTGGAGTGGGGAGGTTGGGTGAAGTGGGGAGGTAGGGTGAAGTGGGGAGGTTGGGTGGAGTGAGGAGGTTGGGTGGAGTGGGGACGTTGGGTGAAGTGGGGAGGTTGGGTGGAGTGGGGAGGTTGGGTGAAGTGGGGAGGTTGGGTTGAGTGCGAACGTTGGGTGGAGTGCGGAGGTTGGGTGGAGTGGGGAGGTTCGGTGAAGTGGGGAGGTTGGGTGAAGTGGGAAAGTTGGGTGAAGTGGGGAGGTTGGATGGAGTGGGGAGGTTGGGTGGAGTGGGGAGGTTGGGTGGAGTGGGGATGTTGGGTGGAGAGGGGAGGTTGGGTGATTTGGGGAGGTTGGGTGGAGTGGGGAGGTTTGGTGAAGTGGGGAGGTTGGGTGAAGTGGGGAGGTTGGGTGATTTGGGGAGGTTGGGTGGAGTGGGGAGGTTTGGTGAAGTGGGGAGGTTGGGTGAAGTGGGGAGGTTGGGTGGAGTGCGGAGGTTGGGTGGAGTGCGGAAGTTGGATGGAGTGCCGAGTTTGGGTGAAGTGGGGAGGTTGGGTGGAGTGGGGAGGTTGGGTTAAGTGGGGAGGTATAGTGCAATGGGGAGGTTGGGTGAAGTGGGGAGGTTGGGTGGAGTGGGAAGGTTGGGTGGAGTGGGGAGGTTGGGTGGAGTGCGGAAGTTGGATGGAGTGCCGAGTTTGGGTGAAGTGGGGAGGTTGGGTGGAGTGCGGAGGCTGGGTGGAGTGCGGAGGTTGGATGGAGTGCGGAGGTTGGGTGAAGTGGGGAGGTTGGGTGGAGTTGGGAGGTTGGGTGAAGTGGGGAGGTTGGGTTGAGTGCGAAGGTTGGGTGGAGTGCGGAGGTTGGGTGGAGTGGGGAGGTTGGGTGAAGTGGGGAGGTAGGGTGAAGTGGGGAGGTTGGGTGGAGTGAGGAGGTTGGGTGGAGTGCGGAAGTTGGGTGGAGTGCGGAAGTTGGGTGGAGTGCGGAAGTTGGGTGGAGTGCGGAGGCTGGGTGGAGTGCGGAGGTTGGATGGAGTGCGGAGGTTGGGTGAAGTGGGGAGGTTGGGTGGAGTTGGGAGGTTGGGTGAAGTGGGGAGGTTGGGTTGAGTGCGAAGGTTGGGTGGAGTGCGGAGGTTGGGTGGAGTGGGGAGGTTGGGTGAAGTGGGGAGGTAGGGTGAAGTGGGGAGGTTGGGTGGAGTGAGGAGGTTGGGTGGAGTGGGGACGTTGGGTGAAGTGGGGAGGTTGGGTGGAGTGGGGAGGTTGGGGGAAGTGGGGAGGTTGGGTTGAGTGCGAACGTTGGGTGGAGTGCGGAGGTTGGGTGGAGTGGGGAGGTTCGGTGAAGTGGGGAGGTTGGGTGAAGTGGGAAAGTTGGGTGAAGTGGGGAGATTGGATGGAGGGGGAGGTTGGGTGGAGTGGGGAGGTTGGGTGGAGTGGGGATGTTGGGTGGAGAGGGGAGGTTGGGTGATTTGTTGAAGGTTGGGTGGAGTGGGGAGGTTTGGTGAAGTGGGGAGGTTGGGTGAAGTGGGGAGGTTGGGTGATTTTGGTAGGTTGGGTGGAGTGGGGAGGTTTGGTGAAGTGGGGAGGTTGGGTGAAGTGGGGAGGTTGGGTGGAGTGCAGAGGTTGGGTGGAGTGCGGAAGTTGGATGGAGTGCCGAGTTTGGGTGAAGTGGGGAGGTTGGGTGGAGTGGGGAGGTTGGGTTAAGTGGGGAGGTATAGTGCAATGGGGAGGTTGGGTGAAGTGGGGAGGTTGGGTGGAGTGGGAAGGTTGGGTGGAGTGGGGAGGTTGGGTGGAGTGCGGAAGTTGGATGGAGTGCCGAATTTGGGTGAAGCGGGGAGGTTGGGTGGAGTGGGGAGGTTGGGTGAAGTGGGGAGGTATAGTGGAATGGGGAGGTTGGGTGAAGTGGGGAGGTTGGGTGGAGTGGGGAGGTTGGGTGGAGTGGGGAGGCTGGGTGGAGTTGGGAGGTTGGGTGAAGTGGGGAGGTTGGGTGAAGTGGGGAGGTTGGGTTGAGTGCGAAGGTTGGGTGGAGTGCGGAGGTTGGGTGGAGTGGGGAGGTTTGGTGAAGTGGGGAGGTTGGGTGAAGTGGGGAGGTTGGGTGGAGTGCGGAGGTTGGGTGGAGTGCGGAAGTTGGATGGAGTGCCGAGTTTGGGTGAAGTGGGGAGGTTGGGAGGAGTGGGGAGGTTGGGTTAAGTGGGGAGGTATAGTGCAATGGGGAGGTTGGGTGAAGTGGGGAGGTTGGGTGGAGTGGGGAGGTTGGGTGGAGTGGGAAGGCTGGGTGGAGTGCGGAAGTTTGGTGGAGTGCGGAGTTTGGGTGGAATGCGGAGGTTGGGTGGAGTGCGGAAGTTGGGTGGAGTGCGGAAGTTGGGTGGAGTGCGGAAGTTGCGTGGAGTGCGGAGGCTGGGTGGAGTGCGGAGGTTGGATGGAGTGCGGAGGTTGGGTGAAGTGGGGAGGTTGGGTGGAGTGCGGAGATTGGGTGGAGTGCGGAGGTTGGATGGAGTGCGGAGGGTGGGTGAAGTGGGGAGGTTGGGTGGAGTTGGGAGGTTGGGTGAAGTGGGGAGGTTGGGTTGAGTGCGAAGGTTGGGTGGAGTGCGGAGGTTGGGTGGAGTGGGGAGGTTGGGTGAAGTGGGGAGGTAGGGTGAAGTGGGGAGGTTGGGTGGAGTGAGGAGGTTGGGTGGAGTGGGGACGTTGGGTGAAGTGGGGAGGTTGGGTGGAGTGGGGAGGTTGGGTGAAGTGGGGAGGTTGGGTTGAGTGCGAACGTTGGGTGGAGTGCGGAGGTTGGGTGGAGTGGGGAGGTTCGGTGAAGTGGGGAGGTTGGGTGAAGTGGGAAAGTTGGGTGAAGTGGGGAGGTTGGATGGAGTGGGGAGGTTGGGTGGAGTGGGGAGGTTGGGTGGAGTGGGGATGTTGGGTGGAGAGGGGAGGTTGGGTGATTTGGGGAGGTTGGGTGGAGTGGGGAGGTTTGGTGAAGTGGGGAGGTTGGGTGAAGTGGGGAGGTTGGGTGATTTGGGGAGGTTGGGTGGAGTGGGGAGGTTTGGTGAAGTGGGGAGGTTGGGTGAAGTGGGGAGGTTGGGTGGAGTGCGGAGGTTGGGTGGAGTGCGGAAGTTGGATGGAGTGCCGAGTTTGGGTGAAGTGGGGAGGTTGGGTGGAGTGGGGAGGTTGGGTTAAGTGGGGAGGTATAGTGCAATGGGGAGGTTGGGTGAAGTGGGGAGGTTGGGTGGAGTGGGAAGGTTGGGTGGAGTGGGGAGGTTGGGTGGAGTGCGGAAGTTGGATGGAGTGCCGAGTTTGGGTGAAGTGGGGAGGTTGGGTGGAGTGGGGAGGTTGGGTGAAGTGGGGAGGTATAGTGGAATGGGGAGGTTGGGTGAAGTGGGGAGGTTGGGTGGAGTGGGGAGGTTGGGTGGAGTGGGGAGGCTGGGTGGAGTTGGGAGGTTGGGTGAAGTGGGGAGGTTGGGTGAAGTGGGGAGGTTGGGTTGAGTGCGAAGTTTGGGTGGAGTGCGGAGGTTGGGTGGAGTGGGGAGTTTGGGTGAAGTGGGGAGGTTGGGTGGAGTGCGGAGGTTGGGTGGAGTGCGGAAGTTGGATGGAGTGCCGAGTTTGGGTGAAGTGGGGAGGTTGGGAGGAGTGGGGAGGTTGGGTTAAGTGGGGAGGTATAGTGCAATGGGGAGGTTGGGTGAAGTGGGGAGGTTGGGTGGAGTGGGGAGGTTGGGTGGAGTGGGAAGGCTGGGTGGAGTGCGGAAGTTTGGTGGAGTGCGGAGTTTGGGTGGAATGCGGAGGTTGGGTGGAGTGCGGAAGTTGGGTGGAGTGCGGAAGTTGGGTGGAGTGCGGAAGTTGGGTGGAGTGCGGAGGCTGGGTGGAGTGCGGAGGTTGGATGGAGTGCGGAGGTTGGGTGAAGTGGGGAGGTTGGGTGGAGTTGGGAGGTTGGGTGAAGTGGGGAGGTTGGGTTGAGTGCGAAGGTTGGGTGGAGTGCGGAGGTTGGGTGGAGTGGGGAGGTTGGGTGAAGTGGGGAGGTAGGGTGAAGTGGGGAGGTTGGGTGGAGTGAGGAGGTTGGGTGGAGTGGGGACGTTGGGTGAAGTGGGGAGGTTGGGTGGAGTGGGGAGGTTGGGGGAAGTGGGGAGGTTGGGTTGAGTGCGAACGTTGGGTGGAGTGCGGAGGTTGGGTGGAGTGGGGAGGTTCGGTGAAGTGGGGAGGTTGGGTGAAGTGGGAATGTTGGGTGAAGTGGGGAGGTTGGATGGAGTGGGGAGGTTGGGTGGAGTG
Organism: Oasisia sp. SBJ-2009; assembly: GCA_964017155.1. Taxonomy (NCBI): domain Eukaryota; kingdom Metazoa; phylum Annelida; class Polychaeta; order Sabellida; family Siboglinidae; genus Oasisia; species Oasisia sp. SBJ-2009. The sequence continues at coordinate 31,079,557 of OZ024859.1, forward strand.
GGGAGGTTGGGTGGAGTGGGGAGGTTGGGTGATTTTGGTAGGTTGGGTGGAGTGGGGAGGTTTGGTGAAGTGGGGAGGTTGGGTGAAGTGGGGAGGTTGGGTGGAGTGCAGAGGTTGGGTGGAGTGCGGAAGTTGGATGGAGTGCCGAGTTTGGGTGAAGTGGGGAGGTTGGGTGGAGTGGGGAGGTTGGGTTAAGTGGGGAGGTATAGTGCAATGGGGAGGTTGGGTGAAGTGGGGAGGTTGGGTGGAGTGGGAAGGTTGGGTGGAGTGGGGAGGTTGGGTGGAGTGCGGAAGTTGGATGGAGTGCCGAATTTGGGTGAAGCGGGGAGGTTGGGTGGAGTGGGGAGGTTGGGTGAAGTGGGGAGGTATAGTGGAATGGGGAGGTTGGGTGAAGTGGGGAGGTTGGGTGGAGTGGGGAGGTTGGGTGGAGTGGGGAGGCTGGGTGGAGTTGGGAGGTTGGGTGAAGTGGGGAGGTTGGGTGAAGTGGGGAGGTTGGGTTGAGTGCGAAGGTTGGGTGGAGTGCGGAGGTTGGGTGGAGTGGGGAGGTTTGGTGAAGTGGGGAGGTTGGGTGAAGTGGGGAGGTTGGGTGGAGTGCGGAGGTTGGGTGGAGTGCGGAAGTTGGATGGAGTGCCGAGTTTGGGTGAAGTGGGGAGGTTGGGAGGAGTGGGGAGGTTGGGTTAAGTGGGGAGGTATAGTGCAATGGGGAGGTTGGGTGAAGTGGGGAGGTTGGGTGGAGTGGGGAGGTTGGGTGGAGTGGGAAGGCTGGGTGGAGTGCGGAAGTTTGGTGGAGTGCGGAGTTTGGGTGGAATGCGGAGGTTGGGTGGAGTGCGGAAGTTGGGTGGAGTGCGGAAGTTGGGTGGAGTGCGGAAGTTGCGTGGAGTGCGGAGGCTGGGTGGAGTGCGGAGGTTGGATGGAGTGCGGAGGTTGGGTGAAGTGGGGAGGTTGGGTGGAGTGCGGAGATTGGGTGGAGTGCGGAGGTTGGATGGAGTGCGGAGGGTGGGTGAAGTGGGGAGGTTGGGTGGAGTTGGGAGGTTGGGTGAAGTGGGGAGGTTGGGTTGAGTGCGAAGGTTGGGTGGAGTGCGGAGGTTGGGTGGAGTGGGGAGGTTGGGTGAAGTGGGGAGGTAGGGTGAAGTGGGGAGGTTGGGTGGAGTGAGGAGGTTGGGTGGAGTGGGGACGTTGGGTGAAGTGGGGAGGTTGGGTGGAGTGGGGAGGTTGGGTGAAGTGGGGAGGTTGGGTTGAGTGCGAACGTTGGGTGGAGTGCGGAGGTTGGGTGGAGTGGGGAGGTTCGGTGAAGTGGGGAGGTTGGGTGAAGTGGGAAAGTTGGGTGAAGTGGGGAGGTTGGATGGAGTGGGGAGGTTGGGTGGAGTGGGGAGGTTGGGTGGAGTGGGGATGTTGGGTGGAGAGGGGAGGTTGGGTGATTTGGGGAGGTTGGGTGGAGTGGGGAGGTTTGGTGAAGTGGGGAGGTTGGGTGAAGTGGGGAGGTTGGGTGATTTGGGGAGGTTGGGTGGAGTGGGGAGGTTTGGTGAAGTGGGGAGGTTGGGTGAAGTGGGGAGGTTGGGTGGAGTGCGGAGGTTGGGTGGAGTGCGGAAGTTGGATGGAGTGCCGAGTTTGGGTGAAGTGGGGAGGTTGGGTGGAGTGGGGAGGTTGGGTTAAGTGGGGAGGTATAGTGCAATGGGGAGGTTGGGTGAAGTGGGGAGGTTGGGTGGAGTGGGAAGGTTGGGTGGAGTGGGGAGGTTGGGTGGAGTGCGGAAGTTGGATGGAGTGCCGAGTTTGGGTGAAGTGGGGAGGTTGGGTGGAGTGGGGAGGTTGGGTGAAGTGGGGAGGTATAGTGGAATGGGGAGGTTGGGTGAAGTGGGGAGGTTGGGTGGAGTGGGGAGGTTGGGTGGAGTGGGGAGGCTGGGTGGAGTTGGGAGGTTGGGTGAAGTGGGGAGGTTGGGTGAAGTGGGGAGGTTGGGTTGAGTGCGAAGTTTGGGTGGAGTGCGGAGGTTGGGTGGAGTGGGGAGTTTGGGTGAAGTGGGGAGGTTGGGTGGAGTGCGGAGGTTGGGTGGAGTGCGGAAGTTGGATGGAGTGCCGAGTTTGGGTGAAGTGGGGAGGTTGGGAGGAGTGGGGAGGTTGGGTTAAGTGGGGAGGTATAGTGCAATGGGGAGGTTGGGTGAAGTGGGGAGGTTGGGTGGAGTGGGGAGGTTGGGTGGAGTGGGAAGGCTGGGTGGAGTGCGGAAGTTTGGTGGAGTGCGGAGTTTGGGTGGAATGCGGAGGTTGGGTGGAGTGCGGAAGTTGGGTGGAGTGCGGAAGTTGGGTGGAGTGCGGAAGTTGGGTGGAGTGCGGAGGCTGGGTGGAGTGCGGAGGTTGGATGGAGTGCGGAGGTTGGGTGAAGTGGGGAGGTTGGGTGGAGTTGGGAGGTTGGGTGAAGTGGGGAGGTTGGGTTGAGTGCGAAGGTTGGGTGGAGTGCGGAGGTTGGGTGGAGTGGGGAGGTTGGGTGAAGTGGGGAGGTAGGGTGAAGTGGGGAGGTTGGGTGGAGTGAGGAGGTTGGGTGGAGTGGGGACGTTGGGTGAAGTGGGGAGGTTGGGTGGAGTGGGGAGGTTGGGGGAAGTGGGGAGGTTGGGTTGAGTGCGAACGTTGGGTGGAGTGTGGAGGTTGGGTGGAGTGGGGAGGTTCGGTGAAGTGGGGAGGTTGGGTGAAGTGGGAATGTTGGGTGAAGTGGGGAGGTTGGATGGAGTGGGGAGGTTGGGTGGAGTGGGGAGGTTGGGTGGAGTGGGGATGTTGGGTGGAGAGGGGAGGTTGGGTGATTTGGGGAGGTTGGGTGGAGTGGGGAAGTTTGGTGAAGTGGGGAGGTTGGGTGAAGTGGGGAGGTTGGGTGATTTGGGGAGGTTGGGTGGAGTGGGGAGGTTTGGTGAAGTGGGGAGGTTGGGTGAAGTGGGGAGGTTGGGTGGAGTGCGGAGGTTGGGTGGAGTGCGGAAGTTGGATGGAGTGCCGAGTTTGGGTGAAGTGGGGAGGTTGGGTGGAGTGGGGATGTTGGGTTAAGTGGGGAGGTATAGTGCAATGGGGAGGTTGGGTGAAGTGGGGAGGTTGGGTGGAGTGGGAAGGTTGGGTGGAGTGGGGAGGTTGGGTGGAGTGCGGAAGTTGGATGGAGTGCCGAGTTTGGGTGAAGTGGGGAGGTTGGGTGGAGTGGGGAGGTTGGGTGAAGTGGGGAGGTATAGTGGAATGGGGAGGTTGGGTGAAGTGGGGAGGTTGGGCGGAGTGGGGAGGTTGGGTGGAGTGGGGAGGCTGGGTGGAGTTGGGAGGTTGTGTGAAGTGGGGAGGTTGGGTGAAGTGGGGAGGTTGGGTTGAGTGCGAAGGTTGGGTGGAGTGCGGAGGTTGGGTGGAGTGGGGAGGTTTGGTGAAGTGGGGAGGTTGGGTGAAGTGGGGAGGTTGGGTGGAGTGCGGAGGTTGGGTGGAGTGCGGAAGTTGGATGGAGTGCCGAGTTTGGGTGAAGTGGGGAGGTTGGGAGGAGTGGGGAGGTTGGGTTAAGTGGGGAGGTATAGTGCAATGGGGAGGTTGGGTGAAGTGGGGAGGTTGGGTGGAGTGGGGAGGTTGGGTGGAGTGGGAAGGCTGGGTGGAGTGCGGAAGTTTGGTGGAGTGCGGAGTTTGGGTGGAATGCGGAGGTTGGGTGGAGTGCGGAAGTTGGGTGGAGTGCGGAAGTTGGGTGGAGTGCGGAAGTTGCGTGGAGTGCGGAGGCTGGGTGGAGTGCGGAGGTTGGATGGAGTGCGGAGGTTGGGTGAAGTGGGGAGGTTGGGTGGAGTGCGGAGATTGGGTGGAGTGCGGAGGTTGGATGGAGTGCGAAGGTTGGGTGAAGTGGGGAGGTTGGGTGGAGTTGGGAGGTTGGGTGAAGTGGGGAGGTTGGGTTGAGTGCGAAGGTTGGGTGGAGTGCGGAGGTTGGGTGGAGTGGGGAGGTTGGGTGAAGTGGGGAGGTAGGGTGAAGTGGGGAGGTTGGGTGGAGTGAGGAGGTTGGGTGGAGTGGGGACGTTGGGTGAAGTGGGGAGGTTGGGTTGAGTGCGAACGTTGGGTGGAGTGCGGAGGTTGGGTGGAGTGGGGAGGTTCGGTGAAGTGGGGAGGTTGGGTGAAGTGGGAAAGTTGGGTGAAGTGGGGAGGTTGGATGGAGTGGGGAGGTTGGGTGGAGTGGGGAGGTTGGGTGGAGTGGGAATGTTGGGTGGAGAGGGGAGGTTGGGTGATTTGGGGAGGTTGGGTGGAGTGGGGAGGTTGGGTGATTTGGGGAGGTTGGGTGGAGTGGGGAGGTTTGGTGAAGTGGGGAGGTTGGGTGAAGTGGGGAGGTTGGGTGGAGTGCGGAGGTTGGGTGGAGTGCGGAAGTTGGATGGAGTGCCGAGTTTGGGTGAAGTGGGGAGGTTGGGTGGAGTGGGGAGGTTGGGTTAAGTGGGGAGGTATAGTGCAATGGGGAGGTTGGGTGAAGTGGGGAGGTTGGGTGGAGTGGGAAGGTTGGGTGGAGTGGGGAGGTTGGGTGGAGTGCGGAAGTTGGATGGAGTGCCGAGTTTGGGTGAAGTGGGGAGGTTGGGTGGAGTGGGGAGGTTGGGTGAAGTGGGGAGGTATAGTGGAATGGGGAGGTTGGGTGAAGTGGGGAGGTTGGGTGGAGTGGGGAGGTTGGGTGGAGTGGGGAGGCTGGGTGGAGTTGGGAGGTTGGGTGAAGTGGGGAGGTTGGGTGAAGTGGGGAGGTTGGGTTGAGTGCGAAGGTTGGGTGGAGTGCGGAGGTTGGGTGGAGTGGGGAGTTTGGGTGAAGTGGGGAGGTTGGGTGGAGTGCGGAGGTTGGGTGGAGTGCGGAAGTTGGATGAAGTGCCGAGTTTGGGTGAAGTGGGGAGGTTGGGAGGAGTGGGGAGGTTGGGTTAAGTGGGGAGGTATAGTGCAATGGGGAGGTTGGGTGAAGTGGGGAGGTTGGGTGGAGTGGGGAGGTTGGGTGGAGTGGGAAGGCTGGGTGGAGTGCGGAAGTTTGGTGGAGTGCGGAGTTTGGGTGGAATGCGGAGGTTGGGTGGAGTGCGGAAGTTGGGTGGAGTGCGGAAGTTGGGTGGAGTGCGGAAGTTGGGTGGAGTGCGGAGGCTGGGTGGAGTGCGGAGGTTGGATGGAGTGCGGAGGTTGGGTGAAGTGGGGAGGTTGGGTGGAGTTGGGAGGTTGGGTGAAGTGGGGAGGTTGGGTTGAGTGCGAAGGTTGGGTGGAGTGCGGAGGTTGGGTGGAGTGGGGAGGTTGGGTGAAGTGGGGAGGTAGGGTGAAGTGGGGAGGTTGGGTGGAGTGAGGAGGTTGGGTGGAGTGGGGACGTTGGGTGAAGTGGGGAGGTTGGGTGGAGTGGGGAGGTTGGGGGAAGTGGGGAGGTTGGGTTGAGTGCGAACGTTGGGTGGAGTGCGGAGGTTGGGTGGAGTGGGGAGGTTCGGTGAAGTGGGGAGGTTGGGTGAAGTGGGAATGTTGGGTGAAGTGGGGAGGTTGGATGGAGTGGGGAGGTTGGGTGGAGTGCGGAAGTTGGGTGGAGTGCGGAAGTTGGGTGGAGTGCGGAAGTTGGGTGGAGTGCGGAGGCTGGGTGGAGTGCGGAGGTTGGATGGAGTGCGGAGGTTGGGTGAAGTGGGGAGGTTGGGTGGAGTTGGGAGGTTGGGTGAAGTGGGGAGGTTGGGTTGAGTGCGAAGGTTGGGTGGAGTGCGGAGGTTGGGTGGAGTGGGGAGGTTGGGTGAAGTGGGGAGGTAGGGTGAAGTGGGGAGGTTGGGTGGAGTGAGGAGGTTGGGTGGAGTGGGGACGTTGGGTGAAGTGGGGAGGTTGGGTGGAGTGGGGAGGTTGGGGGAAGTGGGGAGGTTGGGTTGAGTGCGAACGTTGGGTGGAGTGCGGAGGTTGGGTGGAGTGGGGAGGTTCGGTGAAGTGGGGAGGTTGGGTGAAGTGGGAATGTTGGGTGAAGTGGGGAGGTTGGATGGAGTGGGGAGGTTGGGTGGAGTGGGGAGGTTGGGTGGAGTGGGGATGTTGGGTGGAGAGGGGAGGTTGGGTGATTTGGGGAGGTTGGGTGGAGTGGGGAGGTTTGGTGAAGTGGGGAGGTTGGGTGAAGTGGGGAGGTTGGGTGATTTGGGGAGGTTGGGTGGAGTGGGGAGGTTTGGTGAAGTGGGGAGGTTGGGTGAAGTGGGGAGGTTGGGTGGAGTGCGGAGGTTGGGTGGAGTGCGGAAGTTGGATGGAGTGCCGAGTTTGGGTGAAGTGGGGAGGTTGGGTGGAGTGGGGATGTTGGGTTAAGTGGGGAGGTATAGTGCAATGGGGAGGTTGGGTGAAGTGGGGAGGTTGGGTGGAGTGGGAAGGTTGGGTGGAGTGGGGAGGTTGGGTGGAGTGCGGAAGTTGGATGGAGTGCCGAGTTTGGGTGAAGTGGGGAGGTTGGGTGGAGTGGGGAGGTTGGGTGAAGTGGGGAGGTATAGTGGAATGGGGAGGTTGGGTGAAGTGGGGAGGTTGGGTGGAGTGGGGAGGTTGGGTGGAGTGGGGAGGCTGGGTGGAGTTGGGAGGTTGTGTGAAGTGGGGAGGTTGGGTGAAGTGGGGAGGTTGGGTTGAGTGCGAAGGTTGGGTGGAGTGCGGAGGTTGGGTGGAGTGGGGAGGTTTGGTGAAGTGGGGAGGTTGGGTGAAGTGGGGAGGTTGGGTGGAGTGCGGAGGTTGGGTGGAGTGCGGAAGTTGGATGGAGTGCCGAGTTTGGGTGAAGTGGGGAGGTTGGGAGGAGTGGGGAGGTTGGGTTAAGTGGGGAGGTATAGTGCAATGGGGAGGTTGGGTGAAGTGGGGAGGTTGGGTGGAGTGGGGAGGTTGGGTGGAGTGGGAAGGCTGGGTGGAGTGCGGAAGTTTGGTGGAGTGCGGAGTTTGGGTGGAATGCGGAGGTTGGGTGGAGTGCGGAAGTTGGGTGGAGTGCGGAAGTTGGGTGGAGTGCGGAAGTTGCGTGGAGTGCGGAGGCTGGGTGGAGTGCGGAGGTTGGATGGAGTGCGGAGGTTGGGTGAAGTGGGGAGGTTGGGTGGAGTGCGGAGATTGGGTGGAGTGCGGAGGTTGGATGGAGTGCGAAGGTTGGGTGAAGTGGGGAGGTTGGGTGGAGTTGGGAGGTTGGGTGAAGTGGGGAGGTTGGGTTGAGTGCGAAGGTTGGGTGGAGTGCGGAGGTTGGGTGGAGTGGGGAGGTTGGGTGAAGTGGGGAGGTAGGGTGAAGTGGGGAGGTTGGGTGGAGTGAGGAGGTTGGGTGGAGTGGGGACGTTGGGTGAAGTGGGGAGGTTGGGTGGAGTGGGGAGGTTGGGTGAAGTGGGGAGGTTGGGTTGAGTGCGAACGTTGGGTGGAGTGCGGAGGTTGGGTGGAGTGGGGAGGTTCGGTGAAGTGGGGAGGTTGGGTGAAGTGGGAAAGTTGGGTGAAGTGGGGAGGTTGGATGGAGTGGGGAGGTTGGGTGGAGTGGGGAGGTTGGGTGGAGTGGGAATGTTGGGTGGAGAGGGGAGGTTGGGTGATTTGGGGAGGTTGGGTGGAGTGGGGAGGTTTGGTGAAGTGGGGAGGTTGGGTGAAGTGGGGAGGTTGGGTGATTTGGGGAGGTTGGGTGGAGTGGGGAGGTTTGGTGAAGTGGGGAGGTTGGGTGAAGTGGGGAGGTTGGGTGGAGTGCGGAGGTTGGGTGGAGTGCGGAAGTTGGATGGAGTGCCGAGTTTGGGTGAAGTGGGGAGGTTGGGTGGAGTGGGGAGGTTGGGTTAAGTGGGGAGGTATAGTGCAATGGGGAGGTTGGGTGAAGTGGGGAGGTTGGGTGGAGTGGGAAGGTTGGGTGGAGTGGGGAGGTTGGGTGGAGTGCGGAAGTTGGATGGAGTGCCGAGTTTGGGTGAAGTGGGGAGGTTGGGTGGAGTGGGGAGGTTGGGTGAAGTGGGGAGGTATAGTGGAATGGGGAGGTTGGGTGAAGTGGGGAGGTTGGGTGGAGTGGGGAGGTTGGGTGGAGTGGGGAGGTTGGGTGGAGTGGGAATGTTGGGTGGAGAGGGGAGGTTGGGTGATTTGGGGAGGTTGGGTGGAGTGGGGAGGTTGGGTGATTTGGGGAGGTTGGGTGGAGTGGGGAGGTTTGGTGAAGTGGGGAGGTTGGGTGAAGTGGGGAGGTTGGGTGGAGTGCGGAGGTTGGGTGGAGTGCGGAAGTTGGATGGAGTGCCGAGTTTGGGTGAAGTGGGGAGGTTGGGTGGAGTGGGGAGGTTGGGTTAAGTGGGGAGGTATAGTGCAATGGGGAGGTTGGGTGAAGTGGGGAGGTTGGGTGGAGTGGGAAGGTTGGGTGGAGTGGGGAGGTTGGGTGGAGTGCGGAAGTTGGATGGAGTGCCGAGTTTGGGTGAAGTGGGGAGGTTGGGTGGAGTGGGGAGGTTGGGTGAAGTGGGGAGGTATAGTGGAATGGGGAGGTTGGGTGAAGTGGGGAGGTTGGGTGGAGTGGGGAGGTTGGGTGGAGTGGGGAGGCTGGGTGGAGTTGGGAGGTTGGGTGAAGTGGGGAGGTTGGGTGAAGTGGGGAGGTTGGGTTGAGTGCGAAGGTTGGGTGGAGTGCGGAGGTTGGGTGGAGTGGGGAGTTTGGGTGAAGTGGGGAGGTTGGGTGGAGTGCGGAGGTTGGGTGGAGTGCGGAAGTTGGATGAAGTGCCGAGTTTGGGTGAAGTGGGGAGGTTGGGAGGAGTGGGGAGGTTGGGTTAAGTGGGGAGGTATAGTGCAATGGGGAGGTTGGGTGAAGTGGGGAGGTTGGGTGGAGTGGGGAGGTTGGGTGGAGTGGGAAGGCTGGGTGGAGTGCGGAAGTTTGGTGGAGTGCGGAGTTTGGGTGGAATGCGGAGGTTGGGTGGAGTGCGGAAGTTGGGTGGAGTGCGGAAGTTGGGTGGAGTGCGGAAGTTGGGTGGAGTGCGGAGGCTGGGTGGAGTGCGGAGGTTGGATGGAGTGCGGAGGTTGGGTGAAGTGGGGAGGTTGGGTGGAGTTGGGAGGTTGGGTGAAGTGGGGAGGTTGGGTTGAGTGCGAAGGTTGGGTGGAGTGCGGAGGTTGGGTGGAGTGGGGAGGTTGGGTGAAGTGGGGAGGTAGGGTGAAGTGGGGAGGTTGGGTGGAGTGAGGAGGTTGGGTGGAGTGGGGACGTTGGGTGAAGTGGGGAGGTTGGGTGGAGTGGGGAGGTTGGGGGAAGTGGGGAGGTTGGGTTGAGTGCGAACGTTGGGTGGAGTGCGGAGGTTGGGTGGAGTGGGGAGGTTCGGTGAAGTGGGGAGGTTGGGTGAAGTGGGAATGTTGGGTGAAGTGGGGAGGTTGGATGGAGTGGGGAGGTTGGGTGGAGTGCGGAAGTTGGGTGGAGTGCGGAAGTTGGGTGGAGTGCGGAAGTTGGGTGGAGTGCGGAGGCTGGGTGGAGTGCGGAGGTTGGATGGAGTGCGGAGGTTGGGTGAAGTGGGGAGGTTGGGTGGAGTTGGGAGGTTGGGTGAAGTGGGGAGGTTGGGTTGAGTGCGAAGGTTGGGTGGAGTGCGGAGGTTGGGTGGAGTGGGGAGGTTGGGTGAAGTGGGGAGGTAGGGTGAAGTGGGGAGGTTGGGTGGAGTGAGGAGGTTGGGTGGAGTGGGGACGTTGGGTGAAGTGGGGAGGTTGGGTGGAGTGGGGAGGTTGGGGGAAGTGGGGAGGTTGGGTTGAGTGCGAACGTTGGGTGGAGTGCGGAGGTTGGGTGGAGTGGGGAGGTTCGGTGAAGTGGGGAGGTTGGGTGAAGTGGGAATGTTGGGTGAAGTGGGGAGGTTGGATGGAGTGGGGAGGTTGGGTGGAGTGGGGAGGTTGGGTGGAGTGGGGATGTTGGGTGGAGAGGGGAGGTTGGGTGATTTGGGGAGGTTGGGTGGAGTGGGGAGGTTTGGTGAAGTGGGGAGGTTGGGTGAAGTGGGGAGGTTGGGTGATTTGGGGAGGTTGGGTGGAGTGGGGAGGTTTGGTGAAGTGGGGAGGTTGGGTGAAGTGGGGAGGTTGGGTGGAGTGCGGAGGTTGGGTGGAGTGCGGAAGTTGGATGGAGTGCCGAGTTTGGGTGAAGTGGGGAGGTTGGGTGGAGTGGGGATGTTGGGTTAAGTGGGGAGGTATAGTGCAATGGGGAGGTTGGGTGAAGTGGGGAGGTTGGGTGGAGTGGGAAGGTTGGGTGGAGTGGGGAGGTTGGGTGGAGTGCGGAAGTTGGATGGAGTGCCGAGTTTGGGTGAAGTGGGGAGGTTGGGTGGAGTGGGGAGGTTGGGTGAAGTGGGGAGGTATAGTGGAATGGGGAGGTTGGGTGAAGTGGGGAGGTTGGGTGGAGTGGGGAGGTTGGGTGGAGTGGGGAGGCTGGGTGGAGTTGGGAGGTTGTGTGAAGTGGGGAGGTTGGGTGAAGTGGGGAGGTTGGGTTGAGTGCGAAGGTTGGGTGGAGTGCGGAGGTTGGGTGGAGTGGGGAGGTTTGGTGAAGTGGGGAGGTTGGGTGAAGTGGGGAGGTTGGGTGGAGTGCGGAGGTTGGGTGGAGTGCGGAAGTTGGATGGAGTGCCGAGTTTGGGTGAAGTGGGGAGGTTGGGAGGAGTGGGGAGGTTGGGTTAAGTGGGGAGGTATAGTGCAATGGGGAGGTTGGGTGAAGTGGGGAGGTTGGGTGGAGTGGGGAGGTTGGGTGGAGTGGGAAGGCTGGGTGGAGTGCGGAAGTTTGGTGGAGTGCGGAGTTTGGGTGGAATGCGGAGGTTGGGTGGAGTGCGGAAGTTGGGTGGAGTGCGGAAGTTGGGTGGAGTGCGGAAGTTGCGTGGAGTGCGGAGGCTGGGTGGAGTGCGGAGGTTGGATGGAGTGCGGAGGTTGGGTGAAGTGGGGAGGTTGGGTGGAGTGCGGAGATTGGGTGGAGTGCGGAGGTTGGATGGAGTGCGAAGGTTGGGTGAAGTGGGGAGGTTGGGTGGAGTTGGGAGGTTGGGTGAAGTGGGGAGGTTGGGTTGAGTGCGAAGGTTGGGTGGAGTGCGGAGGTTGGGTGGAGTGGGGAGGTTGGGTGAAGTGGGGAGGTAGGGTGAAGTGGGGAGGTTGGGTGGAGTGAGGAGGTTGGGTGGAGTGGGGACGTTGGGTGAAGTGGGGAGGTTGGGTGGAGTGGGGAGGTTGGGTGAAGTGGGGAGGTTGGGTTGAGTGCGAACGTTGGGTGGAGTGCGGAGGTTGGGTGGAGTGGGGAGGTTCGGTGAAGTGGGGAGGTTGGGTGAAGTGGGAAAGTTGGGTGAAGTGGGGAGGTTGGATGGAGTGGGGAGGTTGGGTGGAGTGGGGAGGTTGGGTGGAGTGGGAATGTTGGGTGGAGAGGGGAGGTTGGGTGATTTGGGGAGGTTGGGTGGAGTGGGGAGGTTTGGTGAAGTGGGGAGGTTGGGTGAAGTGGGGAGGTTGGGTGATTTGGGGAGGTTGGGTGGAGTGGGGAGGTTTGGTGAAGTGGGGAGGTTGGGTGAAGTGGGGAGGTTGGGTGGAGTGCGGAGGTTGGGTGGAGTGCGGAAGTTGGATGGAGTGCCGAGTTTGGGTGAAGTGGGGAGGTTGGGTGGAGTGGGGAGGTTGGGTTAAGTGGGGAGGTATAGTGCAATGGGGAGGTTGGGTGAAGTGGGGAGGTTGGGTGGAGTGGGAAGGTTGGGTGGAGTGGGGAGGTTGGGTGGAGTGCGGAAGTTGGATGGAGTGCCGAGTTTGGGTGAAGTGGGGAGGTTGGGTGGAGTGGGGAGGTTGGGTGAAGTGGGGAGGTATAGTGGAATGGGGAGGTTGGGTGAAGTGGGGAGGTTGGGTGGAGTGGGGAGGTTGGGTGGAGTGGGGAGGCTGGGTGGAGTTGGGAGGTTGGGTGAAGTGGGGAGGTTGGGTGAAGTGGGGAGGTTGGGTTGAGTGCGAAGGTTGGGTGGAGTGCGGAGGTTGGGTGGAGTGGGGAGTTTGGGTGAAGTGGGGAGGTTGGGTGGAGTGCGGAGGTTGGGTGGAGTGCGGAAGTTGGATGGAGTGCCGAGTTTGGGTGAAGTGGGGAGGTTGGGAGGAGTGGGGAGGTTGGGTTAAGTGGGGAGGTATAGTGCAATGGGGAGGTTGGGTGAAGTGGGGAGGTTGGGTGGAGTGGGGAGGTTGGGTGGAGTGGGAAGGCTGGGTGGAGTGCGGAAGTTTGGTGGAGTGCGGAGTTTGGGTGGAATGCGGAGGTTGGGTGGAGTGCGGAAGTTGGGTGGAGTGCGGAAGTTGGGTGGAGTGCGGAAGTTGGGTGGAGTGCGGAGGCTGGGTGGAGTGCGGAGGTTGGATGGAGTGCGGAGGTTGGGTGAAGTGGGGAGGTTGGGTGGAGTTGGGAGGTTGGGTGAAGTGGGGAGGTTGGGTTGAGTGCGAAGGTTGGGTGGAGTGCGGAGGTTGGGTGGAGTGGGGAGGTTGGGTGAAGTGGGGAGGTAGGGTGAAGTGGGGAGGTTGGGTGGAGTGAGGAGGTTGGGTGGAGTGGGGACGTTGGGTGAAGTGGGGAGGTTGGGTGGAGTGGGGAGGTTGGGGGAAGTGGGGAGGTTGGGTTGAGTGCGAACGTTGGGTGGAGTGCGGAGGTTGGGTGGAGTGGGGAGGTTCGGTGAAGTGGGGAGGTTGGGTGAAGTGGGAATGTTGGGTGAAGTGGGGAGGTTGGATGGAGTGGGGAGGTTGGGTGGAGTGGGGAGGTTGGGTGGAGTGGGGATGTTGGGTGGAGAGGGGAGGTTGGGTGATTTGGGGAGGTTGGGTGGAGTGGGGAGGTTTGGTGAAGTGGGGAGGTTGGGTGAAGTGGGGAGGTTGGGTGATTTGGGGAGGTTGGGTGGAGTGGGGAGGTTTGGTGAAGTGGGGAGGTTGGGTGAAGTGGGGAGGTTGGGTGGAGTGCGGAGGTTGGGTGGAGTGCGGAAGTTGGATGGAGTGCCGAGTTTGGGTGAAGTGGGGAGGTTGGGTGGAGTGGGGAGGTTGGGTTAAGTGGGGAGGTATAGTGCAATGGGGAGGTTGGGTGAAGTGGGGAGGTTGGGTGGAGTGGGAAGGTTGGGTGGAGTGGGGAGGTTGGGTGGAGTGCGGAAGTTGGATGGAGTGCCGAGTTTGGGTGAAGTGGGGAGGTTGGGTGGAGTGGGGAGGTTGGGTGAAGTGGGGAGGTATAGTGGAATGGGGAGGTTGGGTGAAGTGGGGAGGTTGGGTGGAGTGGGGAGGTTGGGTGGAGTGGGGAGGCTGGGTGGAGTTGGGAGGTTGGGTGAAGTGGGGAGGTTGGGTGAAGTGGGGAGGTTGGGTTGAGTGCGAAGGTTGGGTGGAGTGCGGAGGTTGGGTGGAGTGGGGAGGTTTGGTGAAGTGGGGAGGTTGGGTGAAGTGGGGAGGTTGGGTGGAGTGCGGAGGTTGGGTGGAGTGCGGAAGTTGGATGGAGTGCCGAGTTTGGGTGAAGTGGGGAGGTTGGGAGGAGTGGGGAGGTTGGGTTAAGTGGGGAGGTATAGTGCAATGGGGAGGTTGGGTGAAGTGGGGAGGTTGGGTGGAGTGGGGAGGTTGGGTGGAGTGGGAAGGCTGGGTGGAGTGCGGAAGTTTGGTGGAGTGCGGAGTTTGGGTGGAATGCGGAGGTTGGGTGGAGTGCGGAAGTTGGGTGGAGTGCGGAAGTTGGGTGGAGTGCGGAAGTTGCGTGGAGTGCGGAGGCTGGGTGGAGTGCGGAGGTTGGATGGAGTGCGGAGGTTGGGTGAAGTGGGGAGGTTGGGTGGAGTGCGGAGATTGGGTGGAGTGCGGAGGTTGGATGGAGTGCGGAGGTTGGGTGAAGTGGGGAGGTTGGGTGGAGTTGGGAGGTTGGGTGGAGTGCGGAGGTTGGGTGGAGTGGGGAGGTTGGGTGAAGTGGGGAGGTAGGGTGAAGTGGGGAGGTTGGGTGGAGTGAGGAGGTTGGGTGGAGTGGGGACGTTGGGTGAAGTGGGGAGGTTGGGTGGAGTGGGGAGGTTGGGTGAAGTGGGGAGGTTGGGTTGAGTGCGAACGTTGGGTGGAGTGCGGAGGTTGGGTGGAGTGGGGAGGTTCGGTGAAGTGGGGAGGTTGGGTGAAGTGGGAAAGTTGGGTGAAGTGGGGAGGTTGGATGGAGTGGGGAGGTTGGGTGGAGTGGGGAGGTTGGGTGGAGTGGGGATGTTGGGTGGAGAGGGGAGGTTGGGTGATTTGGGGAGGTTGGGTGGAGTGGGGAGGTTTGGTGAAGTGGGGGGTTGGGTGAAGTGGGGAGGTTGGGTGATTTGGGGAGGTTGGGTGGAGTGGGGAGGTTTGGTGAAGTGGGGAGGTTGGGTGAAGTGGGGAGGTTGGGTGGAGTGCGGAGGTTGGGTGGAGTGCGGAAGTTGGATGGAGTGCCGAGTTTGGGTGAAGTGGGGAGGTTGGGTGGAGTGGGGAGGTTGGGTTAAGTGGGGAGGTATAGTGCAATGGGGAGGTTGGGTGAAGTGGGGAGGTTGGGTGGAGTGGGAAGGTTGGGTGGAGTGGGGAGGTTGGGTGGAGTGCGGAAGTTGGATGGAGTGCCGAGTTTGGGTGAAGTGGGGAGGTTGGGTGGAGTGGGGAGGTTGGGTGAAGTGGGGAGGTATAGTGGAATGGGGAGGTTGGGTGAAGTGGGGAGGTTGGGTGGAGTGGGGAGGTTGGGTGGAGTGGGGAGGCTGGGTGGAGTTGGGAGGTTGGGTGAAGTGGGGAGGTTGGGTGAAGTGGGGAGGTTGGGTTGAGTGCGAAGGTTGGGTGGAGTGCGGAGGTTGGGTGGAGTGGGGAGTTTGGGTGAAGTGGGGAGGTTGGGTGGAGTGCGGAGGTTGGGTGGAGTGCGGAAGTTGGATGGAGTGCCGAGTTTGGGTGAAGTGGGGAGGTTGGGAGGAGTGGGGAGGTTGGGTTAAGTGGGGAGGTATAGTGCAATGGGGAGGTTGGGTGAAGTGGGGAGGTTGGGTGGAGTGGGGAGGTTGGGTGGAGTGGGAAGGCTGGGTGGAGTGCGGAAGTTTGGTGGAGTGCGGAGTTTGGGTGGAATGCGGAGGTTGGGTGGAGTGCGGAAGTTGGGTGGAGTGCGGAGGCTGGGTGGAGTGCGGAGGGTGGATGGAGTGCGGAGGTTGGGTGAAGTGGGGAGGTTGGGTGGAGTTGGGAGGTTGGGTGAAGTGGGGAGGTTGGGTTGAGTGCGAAGGTTGGGTGGAGTGCGGAGGTTGGGTGGAGTGGGGAGGTTGGGTGAAGTGGGGAGGTAGGGTGAAGTGGGGAGGTTGGGTGGAGTGAGGAGGTTGGGTGGAGTGGGGACGTTGGGTGGAGTGCGGAGGCTGGGTGGAGTGCGGAGGTTGGATGGAGTGCGGAGGTTGGGTGAAGTGGGGAGGTTGGGTGGAGTTGGGAGGTTGGGTGAAGTGGGGAGGTTGGGTTGAGTGCGAAGGTTGGGTGGAGTGCGGAGGTTGGGTGGAGTGGGGAGGTTGGGTGAAGTGGGGAGGTAGGGTGAAGTGGGGAGGTTGGGTGGAGTGAGGAGGTTGGGTGGAGTGGGGACGTTGGGTGAAGTGGGGAGGTTGGGTGGAGTGGGGAGGTTGGGGGAAGTGGGGAGGTTGGGTTGAGTGCGAACGTTGGGTGGAGTGCGGAGGTTGGGTGGAGCGGGGAGGTTCGGTGAAGTGGGGAGGTTGGGTGAAGTGGGAATGTTGGGTGAAGTGGGGAGGTTGGATGGAGTGGGGAGGTTGGGTGGAGTGGGGAGGTTGGGTGGAGTGGGGATGTTGGGTGGAGAGGGGAGGTTGGGTGATTTGGGGAGGTTGGGTGGAGTGGGGAGGTTTGGTGAAGTGGGGAGGTTGGGTGAAGTGGGGAGGTTGGGTGATTTGGGGAGGTTGGGTGGAGTGGGGAGGTTTGGTGAAGTGGGGAGGTTGGGTGAAGTGGGGAGGTTGGGTGGAGTGCGGAGGTTGGGTGGAGTGCGGAAGTTGGATGGAGTGCCGAGTTTGGGTGAAGTGGGGAGGTTGGGTGGAGTGGGGAGGTTGGGTTAAGTGGGGAGGTATAGTGCAATGGGGAGGTTGGGTGAAGTGGGGAGGTTGGGTGGAGTGGGAAGGTTGGGTGGAGTGGGGAGGTTGGGTGGAGTGCGGAAGTTGGATGGAGTGCCGAGTTTGGGTGAAGTGGGGAGGTTGGGTGGAGTGGGGAGGTTGGGTGAAGTGGGGAGGTATAGTGGAATGGGGAGGTTGGGTGAAGTGGGGAGGTTGGGTGGAGTGGGGAGGTTGGGTGGAGTGGGGAGGCTGGGTGGAGTTGGGAGGTTGGGTGAAGTGGGGAGGTTGGGTGAAGTGGGGAGGTTGGGTTGAGTGCGAAGGTTGGGTGGAGTGCGGAGGTTGGGTGGAGTGGGGAGGTTTGGTGAAGTGGGGAGGTTGGGTGAAGTGGGGAGGTTGGGTGGAGTGCGGAGGTTGGGTGGAGTGCGGAAGTTGGATGGAGTGCCGAGTTTGGGTGAAGTGGGGAGGTTGGGAGGAGTGGGGAGGTTGGGTTAAGTGGGGAGGTATAGTGCAATGGGGAGGTTGGGTGAAGTGGGGAGGTTGGGTGGAGTGGGGAGGTTGGGTGGAGTGGGAAGGCTGGGTGGAGTGCGGAAGTTTGGTGGAGTGCGGAGTTTGGGTGGAATGCGGAGGTTGGGTGGAGTGCGGAAGTTGGGTGGAGTGCGGAAGTTGGGTGGAGTGCGGAAGTTGCGTGGAGTGCGGAGGCTGGGTGGAGTGCGGAGGTTGGATGGAGTGCGGAGGTTGGGTGAAGTGGGGAGGTTGGGTGGAGTGCGGAGATTGGGTGGAGTGCGGAGGTTGGATGGAGTGCGGAGGTTGGGTGAAGTGGGGAGGTTGGGTGGAGTTGGGAGGTTGGGTGGAGTGCGGAGGTTGGGTGGAGTGGGGAGGTTGGGTGAAGTGGGGAGGTAGGGTGAAGTGGGGAGGTTGGGTGGAGTGAGGAGGTTGGGTGGAGTGGGGACGTTGGGTGAAGTGGGGAGGTTGGGTGGAGTGGGGAGGTTGGGTGAAGTGGGGAGGTTGGGTTGAGTGCGAACGTTGGGTGGAGTGCGGAGGTTGGGTGGAGTGGGGAGGTTCGGTGAAGTGGGGAGGTTGGGTGAAGTGGGAAAGTTGGGTGAAGTGGGGAGGTTGGATGGAGTGGGGAGGTTGGGTGGAGTGGGGAGGTTGGGTGGAGTGGGGATGTTGGGTGGAGAGGGGAGGTTGGGTGATTTGGGGAGGTTGGGTGGAGTGGGGAGGTTTGGTGAAGTGGGGAGGTTGGGTGAAGTGGGGAGGTTGGGTGATTTGGGGAGGTTGGGTGGAGTGGGGAGGTTTGGTGAAGTGGGGAGGTTGGGTGAAGTGGGGAGGTTGGGTGGAGTGCGGAGGTTGGGTGGAGTGCGGAAGTTGGACGGAGTGCCGAGTTTGGGTGAAGTGGGGAGGTTGGGTGGAGTGGGGAGGTTGGGTTAAGTGGGGAGGTATAGTGCAATGGGGAGGTTGGGTGAAGTGGGGAGGTTGGGTGGAGTGGGAAGGTTGGGTGGAGTGGGGAGGTTGGGTGGAGTGCGGAAGTTGGATGGAGTGCCGAGTTTGGGTGAAGTGGGGAGGTTGGGTGGAGTGGGGAGGTTGGGTGAAGTGGGGAGGTATAGTGGAATGGGGAGGTTGGGTGAAGTGGGGAGGTTGGGTGGAGTGGGGAGGTTGGGTGGAGTGGGGAGGCTGGGTGGAGTTGGGAGGTTGGGTGAAGTGGGGAGGTTGGGTGAAGTGGGGAGGTTGGGTTGAGTGCGAAGGTTGGGTGGAGTGCGGAGGTTGGGTGGAGTGGGGAGTTTGGGTGAAGTGGGGAGGTTGGGTGGAGTGCGGAGGTTGGGTGGAGTGCGGAAGTTGGATGGAGTGCCGAGTTTGGGTGAAGTGGGGAGGTTGGGAGGAGTGGGGAGGTTGGGTTAAGTGGGGAGGTATAGTGCAATGGGGAGGTTGGGTGAAGTGGGGAGGTTGGGTGGAGTGGGGAGGTTGGGTGGAGTGGGAAGGCTGGGTGGAGTGCGGAAGTTTGGTGGAGTGCGGAGTTTGGGTGGAATGCGGAGGTTGGGTGGAGTGCGGAAGTTGGGTGGAGTGCGGAGGCTGGGTGGAGTGCGGAGGTTGGATGGAGTGCGGAGGTTGGGTGAAGTGGGGAGGTTGGGTGGAGTTGGGAGGTTGGGTGAAGTGGGGAGGTTGGGTTGAGTGCGAAGGTTGGGTGGAGTGCGGAGGTTGGGTGGAGTGGGGAGGTTGGGTGAAGTGGGGAGGTAGGGTGAAGTGGGGAGGTTGGGTGGAGTGAGGAGGTTGGGTGGAGTGGGGACGTTGGGTGAAGTGGGGAGGTTGGGTGGAGTGGGGAGGCTGGGTGGAGTTGGGAGGTTGGGTGAAGTGGGGAGGTTGGGTGAAGTGGGGAGGTTGGGTTGAGTGCGAAGGTTGGGTGGAGTGCGGAGGTTGGGTGGAGTGGGGAGTTTGGGTGAAGTGGGGAGGTTGGGTGGAGTGCGGAGGTTGGGTGGAGTGCGGAAGTTGGATGGAGTGCCGAGTTTGGGTGAAGTGGGGAGGTTGGGAGGAGTGGGGAGGTTGGGTTAAGTGGGGAGGTATAGTGCAATGGGGAGGTTGGGTGAAGTGGGGAGGTTGGGTGGAGTGGGGAGGTTGGGTGGAGTGGGAAGGCTGGGTGGAGTGCGGAAGTTTGGTGGAGTGCGGAGTTTGGGTGGAGTGCGGAGTTTGGGTGGAATGCGGAGGTTGGGTGGAGTGCGGAAGTTGGGTGGAGTGCGGAAGTTGGGTGGAGTGCGGAAGTTGGGTGGAGTGCGGAGGCTGGGTGGAGTGCGGAGGTTGGATGGAGTGCGGAGGTTGGGTGAAGTGGGGAGGTTGGGTGGAGTTGGGAGGTTGGGTGAAGTGGGGAGGTTGGGTT
Organism: Oasisia sp. SBJ-2009; assembly: GCA_964017155.1. Lineage (NCBI taxonomy): Eukaryota > Metazoa > Annelida > Polychaeta > Sabellida > Siboglinidae > Oasisia > Oasisia sp. SBJ-2009. The sequence continues at coordinate 31,098,253 of OZ024859.1, forward strand.
GAGTGCGAAGGTTGGGTGGAGTGCGGAGGTTGGGTGGAGTGGGGAGGTTGGGTGAAGTGGGGAGGTAGGGTGAAGTGGGGAGGTTGGGTGGAGTGAGGAGGTTGGGTGGAGTGGGGACGTTGGGTGAAGTGGGGAGGTTGGGTGGAGTGGGGAGGTTGGGGGAAGTGGGGAGGTTGGGTTGAGTGCGAACGTTGGGTGGAGTGCGGAGGTTGGGTGGAGTGGGGAGGTTCGGTGAAGTGAGGAGGTTGGGTGAAGTGGGAAAGTTGGGTGAAGTGGGGAGGTTGGATGGAGTGGGGAGGTTGGGTGGAGTGGGGAGGTTGGGTGGAGTGGGGATGTTGGGTGGAGAGGGGAGGTTGGGTGATTTGGGGAGGTTGGGTGGAGTGGGGAGGTTTGGTGAAGTGGGGAGGTTGGGTGAAGTGGGGAGGTTGGGTGATTTGGGGAGGTTGGGTGGAGTGGGGAGGTTTGGTGAAGTGGGGAGGTTGGGTGAAGTGGGGAGGTTGGGTGGAGTGCGGAGGTTGGGTGGAGTGCGGAAGTTGGATGGAGTGCCGAGTTTGGGTGAAGTGGGGAGGATGGGTGGAGTGGGGAGGTTGGGTTAAGTGGGGAGGGATAGTGCAATGGGGAGGTTGGGTGAAGTGGGGAGGTTGGGTGGAGTGGGAAGGTTGGGTGGAGTGGGGAGGTTGGGTGGAGTGCGGAAGTTGGATGGAGTGCCGAGTTTGGGTGAAGTGGGGAGGTTGGGTGGAGTGGGGAGGTTGGGTGAAGTGGGGAGGTATAGTGGAATGGGGAGGTTGGGTGAAGTGGGGAGGTTGGGTGGAGTGGGGAGGTTGGGTGGAGTGGGGAGGCTGGGTGGTGTTGGGAGGTTGGGTGAAGTGGGGAGGTTGGGTGAAGTGGGGAGGTTCGGTTGAGTGCGAAGGTTGGGTGGAGTGCGGAGGTTGGGTGGAGTGGGGAGGTTTGGTGAAGTGGGGAGGTTGGGTGAAGTGGGGAGTTTGGGTGGAGTGCGGAGGTTGGGTGGAGTGCGGAAGTTGGATGGAGTGCCGAGTTTGGGTGAAGTGGGGAGGTTGGGAGGAGTGGGGAGGTTGGGTTAAGTGGGGAGGTATAGTGCAATGGGGAGGTTGGGTGAAGTGGGGAGGTTGGGTGGAGTGGGGAGGTTGGGTGGAGTGGGAAGGCTGGGTGGAGTGCGGAAGTTTGGTGGAGTGCGGAGTTTGGGTGGAATGCGGAGGTTGGGTGGAGTGCGGAAGTTGGGTGGAGTGCGGAAGTTGGGTGGAGTGCGGAAGTTGCGTGGAGTGCGGAGGCTGGGTGGAGTGCGGAGGTTGGATGGAGTGCGGAGGTTGGGTGAAGTGGGGAGGTTGGGTGGAGTGCGGAGATTGGGTGGAGTGCGGAGGTTGGATGGAGTGCGGAGGTTGGGTGAAGTGGGGAGGTTGGGTGGAGTTGGGAGGTTGGGTGAAGTGGGGAGGTTGGGTTGAGTGCGAAGGTTGCGTGGAGTGCGGAGGTTGGGTGGAGTGGGGAGGTTGGGTGAAGTGGGGAGGTAGGGTGAAGTGGGGAGGTTGGGTGGAGTGAGGAGGTTGGGTGGAGTGGGGAGGTTGGGTTGAGTGCGAACGTTGGGTGGAGTGCGGAGGTTGGGTGGAGTGGGGAGGTTCGGTGAAGTGGGGAGGTTGGGTGAAGTGGGAAAGTTGGGTGAAGTGGGGAGGTTGGATGGAGTGGGGAGGTTGGGTGGAGTGGGGAGGTTGGGTGGAGTGGGGATGTTGGGTGGAGAGGGGAGGTTGGGTGATTTGGGGAGGTTGGGTGGAGTGGGGAGGTTTGGTGAAGTGGGGAGGTTGGGTGAAGTGGGGAGGTTGGGTGATTTGGGGAGGTTGGGTGGAGTGGGGAGGTTTGGTGAAGTGGGGAGGTTGGGTGAAGTGGGGAGGTTGGGTGGAGTGCGGAGGTTGGGTGGAGTGCGGAAGTTGGATGGAGTGCCGAGTTTGGGTGAAGTGGGGAGGTTGGGTGGAGTGGGGAGGTTGGGTTAAGTGGGGAGGTATAGTGCAATGGGGAGGTTGGGTGAAGTGGGGAGGTTGGGTGGAGTGGGAAGGTTGGGTGGAGTGGGGAGGTTGGGTGGAGTGCGGAAGTTGGATGGAGTGGGGAGGTTGGATGGAGTGGGGAGGTTGGGTGGAGTGGGGAGGTTGGGTGGAGTGGGGATGTTGGGTGGAGAGGGGAGGTTGGGTGATTTGGGGAGGTTGGGTGGAGTGGGGAGGTTTGGTGAAGTGGGGAGGTTGGGTGAAGTGGGGAGGTTGGGTGATTTGGGGAGGTTGGGTGGAGTGGGGAGGTTTGGTGAAGTGGGGAGGTTGGGTGAAGTGGGGAGGTTGGGTGGAGTGCGGAGGTTGGGTGGAGTGCGGAAGTTGGATGGAGTGCCGAGTTTGGGTGAAGTGGGGAGGTTGGGTGGAGTGGGGAGGTTGGGTTAAGTGGGGAGGTATAGTGCAATGGGGAGGTTGGGTGAAGTGGGGAGGTTGGGTGGAGTGGGAAGGTTGGGTGGAGTGGGGAGGTTGGGTGGAGTGCGGAAGTTGGATGGAGTGCCGAGTTTGGGTGAAGTGGGGAGGTTGGGTGGAGTGGGGAGGTTGGGTGAAGTGGGGAGGTATAGTGGAATGGGGAGGTTGGGTGAAGTGGGGAGGTTGGGTGGAGTGGGGAGGTTGGGTGGAGTGGGGAGGCTGGGTGGAGTTGGGAGGTTGGGTGAAGTGGGGAGGTTGGGTGAAGTGGGGAGGTTGGGTTGAGTGCGAAGGTTGGGTGGAGTGCGGAGGTTGGGTGGAGTGGGGAGTTTGGGTGAAGTGGGGAGGTTGGGTGGAGTGCGGAGGTTGGGTGGAGTGCGGAAGTTGGATGGAGTGCCGAGTTTGAGTGAAGTGGGGAGGTTGGGAGGAGTGGGGAGGTTGGGTTAAGTGGGGAGGTATAGTGCAATGGGGAGGTTGGGTGAAGTGGGGAGGTTGGGTGGAGTGGGGAGGTTGGGTGGAGTGGGAAGGCTGGGTGGAGTGCGGAAGTTTGGTGGAGTGCGGAGTTTGGGTGGAATGCGGAGGTTGGGTGGAGTGCGGAATTTGGGTGGAGTGCGGAAGTTGGGTGGAGTGCGGAAGTTGGGTGGAGTGCGGAGGCTGGGTGGAGTGCGGAGGTTGGATGGAGTGCGGAGGTTGGGTGAAGTGGGGAGGTTGGGTGGAGTTGGGAGGTTGGGTGAAGTGGGGAGGTTGGGTTGAGTGCGAAGGTTGGGTGGAGTGCGGAGGTTGGGTGGAGTGGGGAGGTTGGGTGAAGTGGGGAGGTAGGGTGAAGTGGGGAGGTTGGGTGGAGTGAGGAGGTTGGGTGGAGTGGGGACGTTGGGTGAAGTGGGGAGGTTGGGTGGAGTGGGGAGGTTGGGGGAAGTGGGGAGGTTGGGTTGAGTGCGAACGTTGGGTGGAGTGCGGAGGTTGGGTGGAGTGGGGAGGTTCGGTGAAGTGGGGAGGTTGGGTGAAGTGGGAAAGTTGGGTGAAGTGGGGAGGTCGGATGGAGTGGGGAGGTTGGGTGGAGTGGGGAGGTTGGGTGGAGTGGGGATGTTGGGTGGAGAGGGGAGGTTGGGTGATTTGGGGAGGTTGGGTGGAGTGGGGAGGTTTGGTGAAGTGGGGAGGTTGGGTGAAGTGGGGAGGTTGGGTGATTTGGGGAGGTTGGGTGGAGTGGGGAGGTTTGGTGAAGTGGGGAGGTTGGGTGAAGTGGGGAGGTTGGGTGGAGTGCGGAGGTTGGGTGGAGTGCGGAAGTTGGATGGAGTGCCGAGTTTGGGTGAAGTGGGGAGGTTGGGTGGAGTGGGGAGGTTGGGTTAAGTGGGGAGGTATAGTGCAATGGGGAGGTTGGGTGAAGTGGGGAGGTTGGGTGGAGTGGGAAGGTTGGGTGGAGTGGGGAGGTTGGGTGGAGTGCGGAAGTTGGATGGAGTGCCGAGTTTGGGTGAAGTGGGGAGGTTGGGTGGAGTGGGGAGGTTGGGTGAAGTGGGGAGGTATAGTGGAATGGGGAGGTTGGGTGAAGTGGGGAGGTTGGGTGGAGTGGGGAGGTTGGGTGGAGTGGGGAGGCTGGGTGGAGTTGGGAGGTTGGGTGAAGTGGGGAGGTTGGGTGAAGTGGGGAGGTTGGGTTGAGTGCGAAGGTTGGGTGGAGTGCGGAGGTTGGGTGGAGTGGGGAGGTTTGGTGAAGTGGGGAGGTTGGGTGAAGTGGGGAGGTTGGGTGGAGTGCGGAGGTTGGGTGGAGTGCGGAAGTTGGATGGAGTGCCGAGTTTGGGTGAAGTGGGGAGGTTGGGAGGAGTGGGGAGGTTGGGTTAAGTGGGGAGGTATAGTGCAATGGGGAGGTTGGGTGAAGTGGGGAGGTTGGGTGGAGTGGGGAGGTTGGGTGGAGTGGGAAGGCTGGGTGGAGTGCGGAAGTTTGGTGGAGTGCGGAGTTTGGGTGGAATGCGGAGGTTGGGTGAAGTGCGGAAGTTGGGTGGAGTGCGGAAGTTGGGTGGAGTGCGGAAGTTGCGTGGAGTGCGGAGGCTGGGTGGAGTGCGGAGGTTGGATGGAGTGCGGAGGTTGGGTGAAGTGGGGAGGTTGGGTGGAGTGCGGAGATTGGGTGGAGTGCGGAGGTTGGATGGAGTGCGGAGGTTGGGTGAAGTGGGGAGGTTGGGTGGAGTTGGGAGGTTGGGTGAAGTGGGGAGGTTGGGTTGAGTGCGAAGGTTGGGTGGAGTGCGGAGGTTGGGTGGAGTGGGGAGGTTGGGTGAAGTGGGGAGGTAGGGTGAAGTGGGGAGGTTGGGTGGAGTGAGGAGGTTGGGTGGAGTGGGGACGTTGGGTGAAGTGGGGAGGTTGGGTGGAGTGGGGAGGTTGGGTGAAGTGGGGAGGTTGGGTTGAGTGCGAACGTTGGGTGGAGTGCGGAGGTTGGGTGGAGTGGGGAGGTTCGGTGAAGTGGGGAGGTTGGGTGAAGTGGGAAAGTTGGGTGAAGTGGGGAGGTTGGATGGAGTGGGGAGGTTGGGTGGAGTGGGGAGGTTGGGTGGAGTGGGGATGTTGGGTGGAGAGGGGAGGTTGGGTGATTTGGGGAGGTTGGGTGGAGTGGGGAGGTTTGGTGAAGTGGGGAGGTTGGGTGAAGTGGGGAGGTTGGGTGATTAGGGGAGGTTGGGTGGAGTGGGGAGGTTTGGTGAAGTGGGGAGGTTGGGTGAAGTGGGGAGGTTGGGTGGAGTGCGGAGGTTGGGTGGAGTGCGGAAGTTGGATGGAGTGCCGAGTTTGGGTGAAGTGGGGAGGTTGGGTGGAGTGGGGAGGTTGGGTTAAGTGGGGAGGTATAGTGCAATGGGGAGGTTGGGTGAAGTGGGGAGGTTGGGTGGAGTGGGAAGGTTGGGTGGAGTGGGGAGGTTGGGTGGAGTGCGGAAGTTGGATGGAGTGCCGAGTTTGGGTGAAGTGGGGAGGTTGGGTGGAGTGGGGAGGTTGGGTGAAGTGGGGAGGTATAGTGGAATGGGGAGGTTGGGTGAAGTGGGGAGGTTGGGTGGAGTGGGGAGGTTGGGTGGAGTGGGGAGGCTGGGTGGAGTTGGGAGGTTGGGTGAAGTGGGGAGGTTGGGTGAAGTGGGGAGGTTGGGTTGAGTGCGAAGGTTGGGTGGAGTGCGGAGGTTGGGTGGAGTGGGGAGTTTGGGTGAAGTGGGGAGGTTGGGTGGAGTGCGGAGGTTGGGTGGAGTGCGGAAGTTGGATGGAGTGCCGAGTTTGGGTGAAGTGGGGAGGTTGGGAGGAGTGGGGAGGTTGGGTTAAGTGGGGAGGTATAGTGCAATGGGGAGGTTGGGTGAAGTGGGGAGGTTGGGTGGAGTGGGGAGGTTGGGTGGAGTGGGAAGGCTGGGTGGAGTGCGGAAGTTTGGTGGAGTGCGGAGTTTGGGTGGAATGCGGAGGTTGGGTGGAGTGCGGAAGTTGGGTGGAGTGCGGAAGTTGGGTGGAGTGCGGAAGTTGGGTGGAGTGCGGAGGCTGGGTGGAGTGCGGAGGTTGGATGGAGTGCGGAGGTTGGGTGAAGTGGGGAGGTTGGGTGGAGTTGGGAGGTTGGGTGAAGTGGGGAGGTTGGGTTGAGTGCGAAGGTTGGGTGGAGTGCGGAGGTTGGGTGGAGTGGGGAGGTTGGGTGAAGTGGGGAGGTAGGGTGAAGTGGGGAGGTTGGGTGGAGTGAGGAGGTTGGGTGGAGTGGGGACGTTGGGTGAAGTGGGGAGGTTGGGTGGAGTGGGGAGGTTGGGGGAAGTGGGGAGGTTGGGTTGAGTGCGAACGTTGGGTGGAGTGCGGAGGTTGGGTGGAGTGGGGAGGTTCGGTGAAGTGGGGAGGTTGGGTGAAGTGGGAATGTTGGGTGAAGTGGGGAGGTTGGATGGAGTGGGGAGGTTGGGTGGAGTGGGGAGGTTGGGTGGAGTGGGGATGTTGGGTGGAGAGGGGAGGTTGGGTGATTTGGGGAGGTTGGGTGGAGTGGGGAGGTTTGGTGAAGTGGGGAGGTTGGGTGAAGTGGGGAGGTTGGGTGATTTGGGGAGGTTGGGTGGAGTGGGGAGGTTTGGTGAAGTGGGGAGGTTGGGTGAAGTGGGGAGGTTGGGTGGAGTGCGGAGGTTGGGTGGAGTGCGGAAGTTGGATGGAGTGCCGAGTTTGGGTGAAGTGGGGAGGTTGGGTGGAGTGGGGAGGTTGGGTTAAGTGGGGAGGTATAGTGCAATGGGGAGGTTGGGTGAAGTGGGGAGGTTGGGTGGAGTGGGAAGGTTGGGTGGAGTGGGGAGGTTGGGTGGAGTGCGGAAGTTGGATGGAGTGCCGAGTTTGGGTGAAGTGGGGAGGTTGGGTGGAGTGGGGAGGTTGGGTGAAGTGGGGAGGTATAGTGGAATGGGGAGGTTGGGTGAAGTGGGGAGGTTGGGTGGAGTGGGGAGGTTGGGTGGAGTGGGGAGGCTGGGTGGAGTTGGGAGGTTGGGTGAAGTGGGGAGGTTGGGTGAAGTGGGGAGGTTGGGTTGAGTGCGAAGGTTGGGTGGAGTGCGGAGGTTGGGTGGAGTGGGGAGGTTTGGTGAAGTGGGGAGGTTGGGTGAAGTGGGGAGGTTGGGTGGAGTGCGGAGGTTGGGTGGAGTGCGGAAGTTGGATGGAGTGCCGAGTTTGGGTGAAGTGGGGAGGTTGGGAGGAGTGGGGAGGTTGGGTTAAGTGGGGAGGTATAGTGCAATGGGGAGGTTGGGTGAAGTGGGGAGGTTGGGTGGAGTGGGGAGGTTGGGTGGAGTGGGAAGGCTGGGTGGAGTGCGGAAGTTTGGTGGAGTGCGGAGTTTGGGTGGAATGCGGAGGTTGGGTGGAGTGCGGAAGTTGGGTGGAGTGCGGAAGTTGGGTGGAGTGCGGAAGTTGCGTGGAGTGCGGAGGCTGGGTGGAGTGCGGAGGTTGGATGGAGTGCGGAGGTTGGGTGAAGTGGGGAGGTTGGGTGGAGTGCGGAGATTGGGTGGAGTGCGGAGGTTGGATGGAGTGCGGAGGTTGGGTGAAGTGGGGAGGTTGGGTGGAGTTGGGAGGTTGGGTGGAGTGCGGAGGTTGGGTGGAGTGGGGAGGTTGGGTGAAGTGGGGAGGTAGGGTGAAGTGGGGAGGTTGGGTGGAGTGAGGAGGTTGGGTGGAGTGGGGACGTTGGGTGAAGTGGGGAGGTTGGGTGGAGTGGGGAGGTTGGGTGAAGTGGGGAGGTTGGGTTGAGTGCGAACGTTGGGTGGAGTGCGGAGGTTGGGTGGAGTGGGGAGGTTCGGTGAAGTGGGGAGGTTGGGTGAAGTGGGAAAGTTGGGTGAAGTGGGGAGGTTGGATGGAGTGGGGAGGTTGGGTGGAGTGGGGAGGTTGGGTGGAGTGGGGATGTTGGGTGGAGAGGGGAGGTTGGGTGATTTGGGGAGGTTGGGTGGAGTGGGGAGGTTTGGTGAAGTGGGGAGGTTGGGTGAAGTGGGGAGGTTGGGTGATTTGGGGAGGTTGGGTGGAGTGGGGAGGTTTGGTGAAGTGGGGAGGTTGGGTGAAGTGGGGAGGTTGGGTGGAGTGCGGAGGTTGGGTGGAGTGCGGAAGTTGGATGGAGTGCCGAGTTTGGGTGAAGTGGGGAGGTTGGGTGGAGTGGGGAGGTTGGGTTAAGTGGGGAGGTATAGTGCAATGGGGAGGTTGGGTGAAGTGGGGAGGTTGGGTGGAGTGGGAAGGTTGGGTGGAGTGGGGAGGTTGGGTGGAGTGCGGAAGTTGGATGGAGTGCCGAGTTTGGGTGAAGTGGGGAGGTTGGGTGGAGTGGGGAGGTTGGGTGAAGTGGGGAGGTATAGTGGAATGGGGAGGTTGGGTGAAGTGGGGAGGTTGGGTGGAGTGGGGAGGTTGGGTGGAGTGGGGAGGCTGGGTGGAGTTGGGAGGTTGGGTGAAGTGGGGAGGTTGGGTGAAGTGGGGAGGTTGGGTTGAGTGCGAAGGTTGGGTGGAGTGCGGAGGTTGGGTGGAGTGGGGAGTTTGGGTGAAGTGGGGAGGTTGGGTGGAGTGCGGAGGTTGGGTGGAGTGCGGAAGTTGGATGGAGTGCCGAGTTTGGGTGAAGTGGGGAGGTTGGGAGGAGTGGGGAGGTTGGGTTAAGTGGGGAGGTATAGTGCAATGGGGAGGTTGGGTGAAGTGGGGAGGTTGGGTGGAGTGGGGAGGTTGGGTGGAGTGGGAAGGCTGGGTGGAGTGCGGAAGTTTGGTGGAGTGCGGAGTTTGGGTGGAATGCGGAGGTTGGGTGGAGTGCGGAAGTTGGGTGGAGTGCGGAGGCTGGGTGGAGTGCGGAGGTTGGATGGAGTGCGGAGGTTGGGTGAAGTGGGGAGGTTGGGTGGAGTTGGGAGGTTGGGTGAAGTGGGGAGGTTGGGTTGAGTGCGAAGGTTGGGTGGAGTGCGGAGGTTGGGTGGAGTGGGGAGGTTGGGTGAAGTGGGGAGGTAGGGTGAAGTGGGGAGGTTGGGTGGAGTGAGGAGGTTGGGTGGAGTGGGGACGTTGGGTGGAGTGCGGAGGCTGGGTGGAGTGCGGAGGTTGGATGGAGTGCGGAGGTTGGGTGAAGTGGGGAGGTTGGGTGGAGTTGGGAGGTTGGGTGAAGTGGGGAGGTTGGGTTGAGTGCGAAGGTTGGGTGGAGTGCGGAGGTTGGGTGGAGTGGGGAGGTTGGGTGAAGTGGGGAGGTAGGGTGAAGTGGGGAGGTTGGGTGGAGTGAGGAGGTTGGGTGGAGTGGGGACGTTGGGTGAAGTGGGGAGGTTGGGTGGAGTGGGGAGGTTGGGGGAAGTGGGGAGGTTGGGTTGAGTGCGAACGTTGGGTGGAGTGCGGAGGTTGGGTGGAGTGGGGAGGTTCGGTGAAGTGGGGAGGTTGGGTGAAGTGGGAATGTTGGGTGAAGTGGGGAGGTTGGATGGAGTGGGGAGGTTGGGTGGAGTGGGGAGGTTGGGTGGAGTGGGGATGTTGGGTGGAGAGGGGAGGTTGGGTGATTTGGGGAGGTTGGGTGGAGTGGGGAGGTTTGGTGAAGTGGGGAGGTTGGGTGAAGTGGGGAGGTTGGGTGATTTGGGGAGGTTGGGTGGAGTGGGGAGGTTTGGTGAAGTGGGGAGGTTGGGTGAAGTGGGGAGGTTGGGTGGAGTGCGGAGGTTGGGTGGAGTGGGGAGGTTGGGTGAAGTGGGGAGGTTGGGTGGAGTGCGGAGGTTGGGTGGAGTGCGGAAGTTGGATGGAGTGCCGAGTTTGGGTGAAGTGGGGAGGATGGGTGGAGTGGGGAGGTTGGGTTAAGTGGGGAGGGATAGTGCAATGGGGAGGTTGGGTGAAGTGGGGAGGTTGGGTGGAGTGGGAAGGTTGGGTGGAGTGGGGAGGTTGGGTGGAGTGCGGAAGTTGGATGGAGTGCCGAGTTTGGGTGAAGTGGGGAGGTTGGGTGGAGTGGGGAGGTTGGGTGAAGTGGGGAGGTATAGTGGAATGGGGAGGTTGGGTGAAGTGGGGAGGTTGGGTGGAGTGGGGAGGTTGGGTGGAGTGGGGAGGCTGGGTGGTGTTGGGAGGTTGGGTGAAGTGGGGAGGTTGGGTGAAGTGGGGAGGTTCGGTTGAGTGCGAAGGTTGGGTGGAGTGCGGAGGTTGGGTGGAGTGGGGAGGTTTGGTGAAGTGGGGAGGTTGGGTGAAGTGGGGAGTTTGGGTGGAGTGCGGAGGTTGGGTGGAGTGCGGAAGTTGGATGGAGTGCCGAGTTTGGGTGAAGTGGGGAGGTTGGGAGGAGTGGGGAGGTTGGGTTAAGTGGGGAGGTATAGTGCAATGGGGAGGTTGGGTGAAGTGGGGAGGTTGGGTGGAGTGGGGAGGTTGGGTGGAGTGGGAAGGCTGGGTGGAGTGCGGAAGTTTGGTGGAGTGCGGAGTTTGGGTGGAATGCGGAGGTTGGGTGGAGTGCGGAAGTTGGGTGGAGTGCGGAAGTTGGGTGGAGTGCGGAAGTTGCGTGGAGTGCGGAGGCTGGGTGGAGTGCGGAGGTTGGATGGAGTGCGGAGGTTGGGTGAAGTGGGGAGGTTGGGTGGAGTGCGGAGATTGGGTGGAGTGCGGAGGTTGGATGGAGTGCGGAGGTTGGGTGAAGTGGGGAGGTTGGGTGGAGTTGGGAGGTTGGGTGAAGTGGGGAGGTTGGGTTGAGTGCGAAGGTTGGGTGGAGTGCGGAGGTTGGGTGGAGTGGGGAGGTTGGGTGAAGTGGGGAGGTAGGGTGAAGTGGGGAGGTTGGGTGGAGTGAGGAGGTTGGGTGGAGTGGGGAGGTTGGGTTGAGTGCGAACGTTGGGTGGAGTGCGGAGGTTGGGTGGAGTGGGGAGGTTCGGTGAAGTGGGGAGGTTGGGTGAAGTGGGAAAGTTGGGTGAAGTGGGGAGGTTGGATGGAGTGGGGAGGTTGGGTGGAGTGGGGAGGTTGGGTGGAGTGGGGATGTTGGGTGGAGAGGGGAGGTTGGGTGATTTGGGGAGGTTGGGTGGAGTGGGGAGGTTTGGTGAAGTGGGGAGGTTGGGTGAAGTGGGGAGGTTGGGTGATTTGGGGAGGTTGGGTGGAGTGGGGAGGTTTGGTGAAGTGGGGAGGTTGGGTGAAGTGGGGAGGTTGGGTGGAGTGCGGAGGTTGGGTGGAGTGCGGAAGTTGGATGGAGTGCCGAGTTTGGGTGAAGTGGGGAGGTTGGGTGGAGTGGGGAGGTTGGGTTAAGTGGGGAGGTATAGTGCAATGGGGAGGTTGGGTGAAGTGGGGAGGTTGGGTGGAGTGGGAAGGTTGGGTGGAGTGGGGAGGTTGGGTGGAGTGCGGAAGTTGGATGGAGTGGGGAGGTTGGATGGAGTGGGGAGGTTGGGTGGAGTGGGGAGGTTGGGTGGAGTGGGGATGTTGGGTGGAGAGGGGAGGTTGGGTGATTTGGGGAGGTTGGGTGGAGTGGGGAGGTTTGGTGAAGTGGGGAGGTTGGGTGAAGTGGGGAGGTTGGGTGATTTGGGGAGGTTGGGTGGAGTGGGGAGGTTTGGTGAAGTGGGGAGGTTGGGTGAAGTGGGGAGGTTGGGTGGAGTGCGGAGGTTGGGTGGAGTGCGGAAGTTGGATGGAGTGCCGAGTTTGGGTGAAGTGGGGAGGTTGGGTGGAGTGGGGAGGTTGGGTTAAGTGGGGAGGTATAGTGCAATGGGGAGGTTGGGTGAAGTGGGGAGGTTGGGTGGAGTGGGAAGGTTGGGTGGAGTGGGGAGGTTGGGTGGAGTGCGGAAGTTGGATGGAGTGCCGAGTTTGGGTGAAGTGGGGAGGTTGGGTGGAGTGGGGAGGTTGGGTGAAGTGGGGAGGTATAGTGGAATGGGGAGGTTGGGTGAAGTGGGGAGGTTGGGTGGAGTGGGGAGGTTGGGTGGAGTGGGGAGGCTGGGTGGAGTTGGGAGGTTGGGTGAAGTGGGGAGGTTGGGTGAAGTGGGGAGGTTGGGTTGAGTGCGAAGGTTGGGTGGAGTGCGGAGGTTGGGTGGAGTGGGGAGTTTGGGTGAAGTGGGGAGGTTGGGTGGAGTGCGGAGGTTGGGTGGAGTGCGGAAGTTGGATGGAGTGCCGAGTTTGAGTGAAGTGGGGAGGTTGGGAGGAGTGGGGAGGTTGGGTTAAGTGGGGAGGTATAGTGCAATGGGGAGGTTGGGTGAAGTGGGGAGGTTGGGTGGAGTGGGGAGGTTGGGTGGAGTGGGAAGGCTGGGTGGAGTGCGGAAGTTTGGTGGAGTGCGGAGTTTGGGTGGAATGCGGAGGTTGGGTGGAGTGCGGAATTTGGGTGGAGTGCGGAAGTTGGGTGGAGTGCGGAAGTTGGGTGGAGTGCGGAGGCTGGGTGGAGTGCGGAGGTTGGATGGAGTGCGGAGGTTGGGTGAAGTGGGGAGGTTGGGTGGAGTTGGGAGGTTGGGTGAAGTGGGGAGGTTGGGTTGAGTGCGAAGGTTGGGTGGAGTGCGGAGGTTGGGTGGAGTGGGGAGGTTGGGTGAAGTGGGGAGGTAGGGTGAAGTGGGGAGGTTGGGTGGAGTGAGGAGGTTGGGTGGAGTGGGGACGTTGGGTGAAGTGGGGAGGTTGGGTGGAGTGGGGAGGTTGGGGGAAGTGGGGAGGTTGGGTTGAGTGCGAACGTTGGGTGGAGTGCGGAGGTTGGGTGGAGTGGGGAGGTTCGGTGAAGTGGGGAGGTTGGGTGAAGTGGGAAAGTTGGGTGAAGTGGGGAGGTCGGATGGAGTGGGGAGGTTGGGTGGAGTGGGGAGGTTGGGTGGAGTGGGGATGTTGGGTGGAGAGGGGAGGTTGGGTGATTTGGGGAGGTTGGGTGGAGTGGGGAGGTTTGGTGAAGTGGGGAGGTTGGGTGAAGTGGGGAGGTTGGGTGATTTGGGGAGGTTGGGTGGAGTGGGGAGGTTTGGTGAAGTGGGGAGGTTGGGTGAAGTGGGGAGGTTGGGTGGAGTGCGGAGGTTGGGTGGAGTGCGGAAGTTGGATGGAGTGCCGAGTTTGGGTGAAGTGGGGAGGTTGGGTGGAGTGGGGAGGTTGGGTTAAGTGGGGAGGTATAGTGCAATGGGGAGGTTGGGTGAAGTGGGGAGGTTGGGTGGAGTGGGAAGGTTGGGTGGAGTGGGGAGGTTGGGTGGAGTGCGGAAGTTGGATGGAGTGCCGAGTTTGGGTGAAGTGGGGAGGTTGGGTGGAGTGGGGAGGTTGGGTGAAGTGGGGAGGTATAGTGGAATGGGGAGGTTGGGTGAAGTGGGGAGGTTGGGTGGAGTGGGGAGGTTGGGTGGAGTGGGGAGGCTGGGTGGAGTTGGGAGGTTGGGTGAAGTGGGGAGGTTGGGTGAAGTGGGGAGGTTGGGTTGAGTGCGAAGGTTGGGTGGAGTGCGGAGGTTGGGTGGAGTGGGGAGGTTTGGTGAAGTGGGGAGGTTGGGTGAAGTGGGGAGGTTGGGTGGAGTGCGGAGGTTGGGTGGAGTGCGGAAGTTGGATGGAGTGCCGAGTTTGGGTGAAGTGGGGAGGTTGGGAGGAGTGGGGAGGTTGGGTTAAGTGGGGAGGTATAGTGCAATGGGGAGGTTGGGTGAAGTGGGGAGGTTGGGTGGAGTGGGGAGGTTGGGTGGAGTGGGAAGGCTGGGTGGAGTGCGGAAGTTTGGTGGAGTGCGGAGTTTGGGTGGAATGCGGAGGTTGGGTGGAGTGCGGAAGTTGGGTGGAGTGCGGAAGTTGGGTGGAGTGCGGAAGTTGCGTGGAGTGCGGAGGCTGGGTGGAGTGCGGAGGTTGGATGGAGTGCGGAGGTTGGGTGAAGTGGGGAGGTTGGGTGGAGTGCGGAGATTGGGTGGAGTGCGGAGGTTGGATGGAGTGCGGAGGTTGGGTGAAGTGGGGAGGTTGGGTGGAGTTGGGAGGTTGGGTGAAGTGGGGAGGTTGGGTTGAGTGCGAAGGTTGGGTGGAGTGCGGAGGTTGGGTGGAGTGGGGAGGTTGGGTGAAGTGGGGAGGTAGGGTGAAGTGGGGAGGTTGGGTGGAGTGAGGAGGTTGGGTGGAGTGGGGACGTTGGGTGAAGTGGGGAGGTTGGGTGGAGTGGGGAGGTTGGGTGAAGTGGGGAGGTTGGGTTGAGTGCGAACGTTGGGTGGAGTGCGGAGGTTGGGTGGAGTGGGGAGGTTCGGTGAAGTGGGGAGGTTGGGTGAAGTGGGAAAGTTGGGTGAAGTGGGGAGGTTGGATGGAGTGGGGAGGTTGGGTGGAGTGGGGAGGTTGGGTGGAGTGGGGATGTTGGGTGGAGAGGGGAGGTTGGGTGATTTGGGGAGGTTGGGTGGAGTGGGGAGGTTTGGTGAAGTGGGGAGGTTGGGTGAAGTGGGGAGGTTGGGTGATTAGGGGAGGTTGGGTGGAGTGGGGAGGTTTGGTGAAGTGGGGAGGTTGGGTGAAGTGGGGAGGTTGGGTGGAGTGCGGAGGTTGGGTGGAGTGCGGAAGTTGGATGGAGTGCCGAGTTTGGGTGAAGTGGGGAGGTTGGGTGGAGTGGGGAGGTTGGGTTAAGTGGGGAGGTATAGTGCAATGGGGAGGTTGGGTGAAGTGGGGAGGTTGGGTGGAGTGGGAAGGTTGGGTGGAGTGGGGAGGTTGGGTGGAGTGCGGAAGTTGGATGGAGTGCCGAGTTTGGGTGAAGTGGGGAGGTTGGGTGGAGTGGGGAGGTTGGGTGAAGTGGGGAGGTATAGTGGAATGGGGAGGTTGGGTGAAGTGGGGAGGTTGGGTGGAGTGGGGAGGTTGGGTGGAGTGGGGAGGCTGGGTGGAGTTGGGAGGTTGGGTGAAGTGGGGAGGTTGGGTGAAGTGGGGAGGTTGGGTTGAGTGCGAAGGTTGGGTGGAGTGCGGAGGTTGGGTGGAGTGGGGAGTTTGGGTGAAGTGGGGAGGTTGGGTGGAGTGCGGAGGTTGGGTGGAGTGCGGAAGTTGGATGGAGTGCCGAGTTTGGGTGAAGTGGGGAGGTTGGGAGGAGTGGGGAGGTTGGGTTAAGTGGGGAGGTATAGTGCAATGGGGAGGTTGGGTGAAGTGGGGAGGTTGGGTGGAGTGGGGAGGTTGGGTGGAGTGCGGAAGTTGGGTGGAGTGCGGAAGTTGGGTGGAGTGCGGAAGTTGGGTGGAGTGCGGAGGCTGGGTGGAGTGCGGAGGTTGGATGGAGTGCGGAGGTTGGGTGAAGTGGGGAGGTTGGGTGGAGTTGGGAGGTTGGGTGAAGTGGGGAGGTTGGGTTGAGTGCGAAGGTTGGGTGGAGTGCGGAGGTTGGGTGGAGTGGGGAGGTTGGGTGAAGTGGGGAGGTAGGGTGAAGTGGGGAGGTTGGGTGGAGTGAGGAGGTTGGGTGGAGTGGGGACGTTGGGTGAAGTGGGGAGGTTGGGTGGAGTGGGGAGGTTGGGGGAAGTGGGGAGGTTGGGTTGAGTGCGAACGTTGGGTGGAGTGCGGAGGTTGGGTGGAGTGGGGAGGTTCGGTGAAGTGGGGAGGTTGGGTGAAGTGGGAAAGTTGGGTGAAGTGGGGAGGTTGGATGGAGTGGGGAGGTTGGGTGGAGTGGGGAGGTTGGGTGGAGTGGGGATGTTGGGTGGAGAGGGGAGGTTGGGTGATTTGGGGAGGTTGGGTGGAGTGGGGAGGTTTGGTGAAGTGGGGAGGTTGGGTGAAGTGGGGAGGTTGGGTGATTTGGGGAGGTTGGGTGGAGTGGGGAGGTTTGGTGAAGTGGGGAGGTTGGGTGAAGTGGGGAGGTTGGGTGGAGTGCGGAGGTTGGGTGGAGTGCGGAAGTTGGATGGAGTGCCGAGTTTGGGTGAAGTGGGGAGGTTGGGTGGAGTGGGGAGGTTGGGTTAAGTGGGGAGGTATAGTGCAATGGGGAGGTTGGGTGAAGTGGGGAGGTTGGGTGGAGTGGGAAGGTTGGGTGGAGTGGGGAGGTTGGGTGGAGTGCGGAAGTTGGATGGAGTGCCGAGTTTGGGTGAAGTGGGGAGGTTGGGTGGAGTGGGGAGGTTGGGTGAAGTGGGGAGGTATAGTGGAATGGGGAGGTTGGGTGAAGTGGGGAGGTTGGGTGGAGTGGGGAGGTTGGGTGGAGTGGGGAGGCTGGGTGGAGTTGGGAGGTTGGGTGAAGTGGGGAGGTTGGGTGAAGTGGGGAGGTTGGGTTGAGTGCGAAGGTTGGGTGGAGTGCGGAGGTTGGGTGGAGTGGGGAGGTTTGGTGAAGTGGGGAGGTTGGGTGAAGTGGGGAGGTTGGGTGGAGTGCGGAGGTTGGGTGGAGTGCGGAAGTTGGATGGAGTGCCGAGTTTGGGTGAAGTGGGGAGGTTGGGAGGAGTGGGGAGGTTGGGTTAAGTGGGGAGGTATAGTGCAATGGGGAGGTTGGGTGAAGTGGGGAGGTTGGGTGGAGTGGGGAGGTTGGGTGGAGTGGGAAGGCTGGGTGGAGTGCGGAAGTTTGGTGGAGTGCGGAGTTTGGGTGGAATGCGGAGGTTGGGTGGAGTGCGGAAGTTGGGTGGAGTGCGGAAGTTGGGTGGAGTGCGGAAGTTGCGTGGAGTGGGGAGGTTGGGTGGAGTGGGGATGTTGGGTGGAGAGGGGAGGTTGGGTGATTTGGGGAGGTTGGGTGGAGTGGGGAGGTTTGGTGAAGTGGGGAGGTTGGGTGAAGTGGGGAGGTTGGGTGATTTGGGGAGGTTGGGTGGAGTGGGGAGGTTTGGTGAAGTGGGGAGGTTGGGTGAAGTGGGGAGGTTGGGTGGAGTGCGGAGGTTGGGTGGAGTGCGGAAGTTGGATGGAGTGCCGAGTTTGGGTGAAGTGGGGAGGTTGGGTGGAGTGGGGAGGTTGGGTTAAGTGGGGAGGTATAGTGCAATGGGGAGGTTGGGTGAAGTGGGGAGGTTGGGTGGAGTGGGGAGGTTGGGTGGAGTGGGAAGGCTGGGTGGAGTGCGGAAGTTTGGTGGAGTGCGGAGTTTGGGTGGAATGCGGAGGTTGGGTGGAGTGCGGAAGTTGGGTGGAGTGCGGAAGTTGGGTGGAGTGCGGAAGTTGCGTGGAGTGGGGAGGTTGGGTGGAGTGGGGATGTTGGGTGGAGAGGGGAGGTTGGGTGATTTGGGGAGGTTGGGTGGAGTGGGGAGGTTTGGTGAAGTGGGGAGGTTGGGTGAAGTGGGGAGGTTGGGTGATTTGGGGAGGTTGGGTGGAGTGGGGAGGTTTGGTGAAGTGGGGAGGTTGGGTGAAGTGGGGAGGTTGGGTGGAGTGCGGAGGTTGGGTGGAGTGCGGAAGTTGGATGGAGTGCCGAGTTTGGGTGAAGTGGGGAGGTTGGGTGGAGTGGGGAGGTTGGGTTAAGTGGGGAGGTATAGTGCAATGGGGAGGTTGGGTGAAGTGGGGAGGTTGGGTGGAGTGGGAAGGTTGGGTGGAGTGGGGAGGTTGGGTGGAGTGCGGAAGTTGGATGGAGTGCCGAGTTTGGGTGAAGTGGGGAGGTTGGGTGGAGTGGGGAGGTTGGGTGAAGTGGGGAGGTATAGTGGAATGGGGAGGTTGGGTGAAGTGGGGAGGTTGGGTGGAGTGGGGAGGTTGGGTGGAGTGGGGAGGCTGGGTGGAGTTGGGAGGTTGGGTGAAGTGGGGAGGTTGGGTGAAGTGGGGAGGTTGGGTTGAGTGCGAAGGTTGGGTGGAGTGCGGAGGTTGGGTGGAGTGGGGAGTTTGGGTGAAGTGGGGAGGTTGGGTGGAGTGCGGAGGTTGGGTGGAGTGCGGAAGTTGGATGGAGTGCCGAGTTTGGGTGAAGTGGGGAGGTTGGGAGGAGTGGGGAGGTTGGGTTAAGTGGGGAGGTATAGTGCAATGGGGAGGTTCGGTGAAGTGGGGAGGTTGGGTGAAGTGGGAAGTTTGGGTGACGTGGGGAGGTTGGGTGGAGTGGGGAGGTTGGGTGGAGTGGGGAGGTTGGGTGGAGTGGGGATGTTGGGTGGAGAGGGGAGGTTGGGTGATTTGGGGAGGTTGGGTGGAGTGGGGAGGTTTGGTGAAGTGGGGAGGTTGGGTGAAGTGGGGAGGTTGGGTGGAGTGCGGAGGTTGGGTGGAGTGCGGAAGTTGGATGGAGTGCCGAGTTTGGGTGAAGTGGGGAGGTTGGGAGGAGTGGGGAGGTTGGGTTAAGTGGGGAGGTATAGTGCAATGGGGAGGTTGGGTGAAGTGGGGAGGTTGGGTGGAGTGGGGAGGTTGGGTGGAGTGGGAAGGCTGGGTGGAGTGCGGAAGTTTGGTGGAGTGCGGAGTTTGGGTGGAATGCGGAGGTTGGGTGGAGTGCGGAAGTTGGGTGGAGTGCGGAAGTTGGGTGGAGTGCGGAAGTTGGGTGGAGTGCGGAGGCTGGGTGGAGTGCGGAGGTTGGATGGAGTGCGGAGGTTGGGTGAAGTGGGGAGGTTGGGTGGAGTGCGGAGATTGGGTGGAGTGCGGAGGTTGGATGGAGTGCGGAGGTTGGGTGAAGTGGGGAGGTTGGGTGGAGTTGGGAGGTTGGGTGAAGTGGGGAGGTTGGGTTGAGTGCGAAGGTTGGGTGGAGTGCGGAGGTTGGTTGGAGTGGGGAGGTTGGGTGAAGTGGGGAGGTAGGGTGAAGTGGGGAGGTTGGGTGGAGTGAGGAGGTTGGGTGGAGTGGGGACGTTGGGTGAAGTGGGGAGGTTGGGTGGAGTGGGGAGGTTGGGTGAAGTGGGGAGGTTGGGTTGAGTGCGAACGTTGGGTGGAGTGCGGAGGTTGGGTGGAGTGGGGAGGTTCGGTGAAGTGGGGAGGTTGGGTGAAGTGGGAAGGTTGGGTGGAGTGGGGAGGTTGGGTGGTGTGGGGATGTTGGGTGGAGAGGGGAGGTTGGGTGATTTGGGAAGGTTGGGTGGAGTGGGGAGGTTTGGTGAAATGGGGAGGTTGGGTGAAGTATAGAGGTTGGGTGGAGTGCGGAGGTTGGGTGGAGTGCGGAAGTTGGATGGAGTGCCGAGTTTGGGTGAAGTGGGGAGGTTGGGTGGAGTGGGGAGGTTGGGTTAAGTGGGGAGGTATAGTGCAATGGGGAGGTTGGGTGAAGTGGGGAAGTTGGGTGGAGTAGAGAGGTTGGGTGGAGTGGGGAGGTTGGGTGGAGTGCGGAAGTTGGATGGAGTGCCGAGTTTGGGTGAAGTGGGGAGGTTGGGTGGAGTGGGGAGGTTGGGTGAAGTGGGAAGGTATAGTGGAATGGGGAGGTTGGGTGAAGTGGGGAGGTTGGGTGGAGTGGGGAGGTTGGGTGGAGTGGGGAGGCTGGGTGGAGTGGGGAGGTTGGTTGGAGTGGGGAGGTTGCGTGGTGTGCGGAAGTTTGGTGGAGTGCGGAGTTTGGGTGGAATGCGGAGGTTGGGTGGAGTGCGGAAGTTGGGTGGAGTGCGGAAGTTGGGTGGAGTGCGGAAGTTGGGTGGAGTGCGGAGGTTGGGTGGAGTGCGGAGGTTGGATGGAGTGCCGAGTTTGGGTGAAGTGGGGAGGTTGGGTGGAGTGGGGAGGTTGGGTGAAGTGGGGAGGTATAGTGGAATGGGGAGGTTGGGTGAAGTGGGGAGGTTGGGTGGCGTGGGGAGGTTGGGTGGGGTGGGGAGGTTGGGTGGAGTGGGGAGGTTGGTTGGAGTGGGGAGGTTGGTTGGAGTGGGGAGGTTGCGTGGAGTGCGGAAGTTTGGTGGAGTGCGGAGTTTGGGTGGAGTGCGGAGGTTGGGTGGAGTGCGGAAGTTGGGTAGAGTGCGGAAGTTGGGTGGAGTGCGGAGGTTGGGAGGTGTGTGGAAGTTGGTTGGAGTGCGGAGGTTGGGTGGAGTGCGGAGGTTGGATGGAGTGCGGAGGTTGGGTGAAGTGGGGAGGTTCGGTGGAGTGGGGAGGTTGGTTGGAGTGGGGAGGTTGGTTGGAGTGGGGAGGTTGCGTGGAGTGCGGAAGTTTGGTGGAGTGCGGAGTTTGGGTGGAGTGCGGAGTTTGGGTGGAGTGCGGAAGTTGGGTAGAGTGCGGAAGTTGGGTGGAGTGCGGAGGTTGGGAGGTGTGTGGAAGTTGGTTGGAGTGCGGAGGTTGGGTGGAGTGCGGAGGTTGGATGGAGTGCGGAGGTTGGGTGAAGTGGGGAGGTTCGGTGGAGTTGGGAGGTTGGGTGAAGTGGGGAGGTAGGGTGAAGTGGGGAGGTTGGGTGGAGTGAGGAGGTTGGGTGGAGTGGGGACGTTGGGTGAAGTGGGGAGGTTGGGTGGAGTGGGGAGGTTGGGTGAAGTGGGGAGGTTGGGTTGAGTGCGAACGTTGGGTGGAGTGCGGAGGTTGGGTGGAGTGGGGAGGTTCGGTGAAGTGGGGAGGTTGGGTGAAGTGGGAAGGTTGGGTGGAGTGGGGAGGTTGGGTGGTGTGGGGATGTTGGGTGGAGAGGGGAGGTTGGGTGATTTGGGAAGGTTGGGTGGAGTGGGGAGGTTTGGTGAAATGGGGAGGTTGGGTGAAGTGGGGAGGTTGGGTGGAGTGCGGAGGTTGGGTGGAGTGCGGAAGTTGGATGGAGTGCCGAGTTTGGGTGAAGTGGGGAGGTTGGGTGGAGAGGGGAGGTTGGGTTAAGTGGGGAGGTATAGTGCAATGGGGAGGTTGGGTGAAGTGGGGAGGTTGGGTGGAGTAGAGAGGTTGGGTGGAGTGGGGAGGTTGGGTGGAGTGCGGAAGTTGGATGGAGTGCCGAGTTTGGGTGAAGTGGGGAGGTTGGGTGGAGTGGGGAGGTTGGGTGAAGTGGGAAGGTATAGTGGAATGGGGAGGTTGGGTGAAGTGGGTAGGTTGGGTGGAGTGGGGAGGTTGGGTGGAGTGGGGAGGCTGGGTGGAGTGGGGAGGTTGGTTGGAGTGGGGAGGTTGCGTGGTGTGCGGAAGTTTGGTGGAGTGCGGAGTTTGGGTGGAATGCGGAGGTTGGGTGGAGTGCGGAAGTTGGGTGGAGTGCGGAAGTTGGGTGGAGTGCGGAAGTTGGGTGGAGTGCGGAGGTTGGGTGGAGTGCGGAGGTTGGATGGAGTGCCGAGTTTGGGTGAAGTGGGGAGGTTGGGTGGAGTGGGGAGGTTGGGTGAAGTGGGGAGGTATAGTGGAATGGGGAGGTTGGGTGAAGTGGGGAGGTTGGGTGGCGTGGGGAGGTTGGGTGGAGTGGGGAGGTTGGGTGGAGTGGGGAGGTTGGTTGGAGTGGGGAGGTTGGTTGGAGTGGGGAGGTTGCGTGGAGTGCGGAAGTTTGGTGGAGTGCGGAGTTTGGGTGGAGTGCGGAGGTTGGGTGGAGTGCGGAAGTTGGGTAGAGTGCGGAAGTTGGGTGGAGTGCGGAGGTTGGGAGGTGTGTGGAAGTTGGTTGGAGTGCGGAGGTTGGGTGGAGTGCGGAGGTTGGATGGAGTGCGGAGGTTGGGTGAAGTGGGGAGGTTCGGTGGAGTTGGGAGGTTGGGTGAAGTGGGGAGGTTAGGTTGAGAGCGAAGGTTGGGTGGAGTGCGGAGGTTGGGTGGAGTGGGGAGGTTGGGTGAAGTGGGGAGGTAGGGTGAAGTGGGGAGGTTGGGGGGAGTGAGGAGGTTGGGTGGAGTGGGGACGTTGGTGAAGTGGGGAGGTTGGGTGGAGTGGGGAGGTTGGGTGAAGTGGGGAGGTTGGGTTGAGTGCGAACGTTGGGTGGAGTGCGGAGGTTGGGTGGAGTGGGGAGGTTCGGTGAAGTGGGGAGGTTGGGTGAAGTGGGAAGGTTGGGTGAAGTGGGGAGGTTGGGTGGAGTGGGGAGGTTGGGTGGAGTGGGGAGGTTGGGTGGAGTGGGGATGTTGGGTGGAGAGGGGAGGTTGGGTGATTTGGGGAGGTTGGGTGGAGTGGGGAGGTTTGGTGAAGTGGGGAGGTTGGGTGAAGTGGGGAGGTTGGGTGGAGTGCGGAGGTTGGGTGGAGTGCGGAAGTTGGATGGAGTGCCGAGCTTGGGTGAAGTGGGGAGGTTGGGTGGAGTGGGGAGGTTGGGTGAAGTGGGGAGGTATAGTGGAATGGGGAGGTTGGGTGAAGTGGGGAGGTTGGGTGGAGTGGGGAGGTTGGGTGGAGTGGGGAGGCTGGGTGGAGTGGGGAGGTTGGTTGGAGTGGGGAGGTTGCGTGGAGTGCGGAAGTTTGGTGGAGTGCGGAGTTTGGGTGGAATGCGGAGGTTGGGTGGAGTGCGGAAGTTGGGTGGAGTGCGGATGTTGGGTGGAGTGCGGAAGTTGGGTGGAGTGCGGAGGTTGGGTGGAGTGCGGAGGTTGCATGGATTGCCGAGTTTGGGTGAAGTGGGGAGGTTGGGTGGAGTGTGGAGGTTGGGTGAAGTGGGGAGGCATAGTGGAATGGGGAGGTTGTGTGGAGTGGGGAGGTTGGTTGGAGTGGGGAGGTTGCGTGGAGTGCGGAAATTTGGTGGAGTGCGGAGTTTGGGTGGAGTGCGGAGGTTGGGTGGAGTGCGGAGGTTGGGTGGAGTGCGGAAGTTGGGTGGAGTGCGGAGGTTGGGTGGTGTGCGGAAGTTGGTTGGAGTGCGGAGGTTGGGTGGAGTGCGGAGGTTGGATGGAGTGCCGAGTTTGGGTGGCGTGGGGAGGTTGGGTGGAGTGGGGAGGTTGGGTGAAGTGGGGAGGTATAGTGGAATGGGGAGGTTGGGTGAAGTGGGGAGGTTGGGTGGCGTGGGGAGGTTGGGTGGAGTGGGGAGGTTGGGTGGAGTGGGGAGGTTGGTTGGAGTGGGGAGGTTGGTTGGAGTGGGGAGGTTGCGTGGAGTGCGGAAGTTTGGTGGAGTGCGGAGTTTGGGTGGAGTGCGGAGGTTGGGTGGAGTGCGGAAGTTGGGTAGAGTGCGGAAGTTGGGTGGAGTGCGGAGGTTGGGAGGTGTGTGGAAGTTGGTTGGAGTGCGGAGGTTGGGTGGAGTGCGGAGGTTGGATGGAGTGCGGAGGTTGGGTGAAGTGGGGAGGTTGGGTGGAGTTGGGAGGTTGGGTGAAGTGGGGAGGTTAGGTTGAGAGCGAAGGTTGGGTGGAGTGCGGAGGTTGGGTGGAGTGGGGAGGTTGGGTGAAGTGGGGAGGTAGGGTGAAGTGGGGAGGTTGGGTGGAGTGAGGAGGTTGGGTGGAGTGGGGACGTTGGTGAAGTGGGGAGGTTGGGTGGAGTGGGGAGGTTGGGTGAAGTGGGGAGGTTGGGTTGAGTGCGAACGTTGGGTGGAGTGCGGAGGTTGGGTGGAGTGGGGAGGTTCGGTGAAGTGGGGAGGTTGGGTGAAGTGGGAAGGTTGGGTGAAGTGGGGAGGTTGGGTGGAGTGGGGAGGTTGGGTGGAGTGGGGAGGTTGGGTGGAGTGGGGATGTTGGGTGGAGAGGGGAGGTTGGGTGATTTGGGGAGGTTGGGTGGAGTGGGGAGGTTTGGTGAAGTGGGGAGGTTGGGTGAAGTGGGGAGGTTGGGTGGAGTGCGGAGGTTGGGTGGAGTGCGGAAGTTGGATGGAGTGCCGAGCTTGGGTGAAGTGGGGAGGTTGGGTGGAGTGGGGAGGTTGGGTGAAGTGGGGAGGTATAGTGGAATGGGGAGGTTGGTTGAAGTGGGGAGGTTGGGTGGAGTGGGGAGGTTGGGTGGAGTGGGGAGGCTGGGTGGAGTGGGGAGGTTGGTTGGAGTGGGGAGGTTGCGTGGAGTGCGGAAGTTTGGTGGAGTGCGGAGTTTGGGTGGAATGCGGAGGTTGGGTGGAGTGCGGAAGTTGGGTGGAGTGCGGATGTTGGGTGGAGTGCGGAAGTTGGGTGGAGTGCGGAGGTTGGGTGGAGTGCGGAGGTTGGGTGGAGTGCGGAAGTTGGGTGGAGTGCGGAGGTTGGGTGGTGTGCGGAAGTTGGTTGGAGTGCGGAGGTTGGGTGGAGTGCGGAGGTTGGATGGAGTGCGGAGGTTGGGTGAAGTGGGGAGGTTGGGTGGAGTTGGGAGGTTGGGTGAAGTGGGGAGGTTAGGTTGAGAGCGAAGGTTGGGTGCAGTGCGGAGGTTGGGTGGAGTGGGGAGGTTGGGTGAAGTGGGGAGGTAGGGTGAAGTGGGGAGGTTGGGTGGAGTGAGGAGGTTGGGTGGAGTGTGGACGTTGGGTGAAGTGGGGAGGTTGGGTGGAGTGGGGAGGTTGGGTGAAGTGGGGAGGTTGGGTTGAGTGCGAACGTTGGGTGGAGTGCGGAGGTTGGGTGGAGTGGGGAGGTTCGGTGAAGTGGGGAGGTTGGGTGAAGTGGGGAGGTTGGGTGGAGTGGGGAGGTTGGGTGGAGTGGGGATGTTGGGTGGAGAGGGGAGGTTGGGTGATTTGGGGAGGTTGGGTGGAGTGGGGAGGTTTGGTGAAGTGGGGAGGTTGGGTGAAGTGGGGAGGTTCGGTGAAGTGGGGAGGTTGGGTGAAGTGGGAAGTTTGGGTGACGTGGGGAGGTTGGGTGGAGTGCGGAAGTTGGATGGAGTGCCGAGTTTGGGTGAAGTGGGGAGGTTGGGAGGAGTGGGGAGGTTGGGTTAAGTGGGGAGGTATAGTGCAATGGGGAGGTTGGGTGAAGTGGGGAGGTTGGGTGGAGTGGGGAGGTTGGGTGGAGTGGGAATGCTGGGTGGAGTGCGGAAGTTTGGTGGAGTGCGGAGTTTGGGTGGAATGCGGAGGTTGGGTGGAGTGCGGAAGTTGGGTGGAGTGCGGAAGTTGGGTGGAGTGCGGAAGTTGGGTGGAGTGCGGAGGCTGGGTGGAGTGCGGAGGTTGGATGGAGTGCGGAGGTTGGGTGAAGTGGGGAGGTTGGGGGGAGTGCGGAGATTGGGTGGAGTGCGGAGGTTGGATGGAGTGCGGAGGTTGGGTGAAGTGGGGAGGTTGGGTGGAGTTGGGAGGTTGGGTGAAGTGGGGAGGTTGGGTTGAGTGCGAAGGTTGGGTGGAGTGCGGAGGTTGGGTGGAGTGGGGAGGTTGGGTGAAGTGGGGAGGTAGGGTGAAGTGGGGAGGTTGGGTGGAGTGAGGAGGTTGGGTGGAGTGGGGACGTTGGGTGAAGTGGGGAGGTTGGGTGGAGTGGGGAGGTTGGGTGAAGTGGGGAGGTTGGGTTGAGTGCGAACGTTGGGTGGAGTGCGGAGGTTGGGTGGAGTGGGGAGGTTCGGTGAAGTGGGGAGGTTGGGTGAAGTGGGAAGGTTGGGTGGAGTGGGGAGGTTGGGTGGTGTGGGGATGTTGGGTGGAGAGGGGAGGTTGGGTGATTTGGGAAGGTTGGGTGGAGTGGGGAGGTTTGGTGAAATGGGGAGGTTGGGTGAAGTGGGGAGGTTGGGTGGAGTGCGGAGGTTGGGTGGAGTGCGGAAGTTGGATGGAGTGCCGAGTTTGGGTGAAGTGGGGAGGTTGGGTGGAGTGGGGAGGTTGGGTTAAGTGGGGAGGTATAGTGCAATGGGGAGGTTGGGTGAAGTGGGGGGGGGTTGGGTGGAGTAGAGAGGTTGGGTGGAGTGGGGAGGTTGGGTGGAGTGGGGAGGTTGGGTGAAGTGGGGAGGTATAGTGGAATGGGGAGGTTGGGTGAAGTGGGGAGGTTGGGTGGAGTGGGGAGGTTGGGTGGAGTGGGGAGGCTGGGTGGAGTGGGGAGGTTGGTTGGAGTGGGGAGGTTGCGTGGTGTGCGGAAGTTTGGTGGAGTGCGGAGTTTGGGTGGAATGCGGAGGTTGGGTGGAGTGCGGAAGTTGGGTGGAGTGCGGAAGTTGGGTGGAGTGCGGAAGTTGGGTGGAGTGCGGAGGTTGGGTGGAGTGCGGAGGTTGGATGGAGTGCCGAGTTTGGGTGAAGTGGGGAGGTTGGGTGGAGTGGGGAGGTTGGGTGAAGTGGGGAGGTATAGTGGAATGGGGAGGTTGGGTGAAGTGGGGAGGTTGGGTGGCGTGGGGAGGTTGGGTGGAGTGGGGAGGTTGGGTGGAGTGGGGAGGTTGGTTGGAGTGGGGAGGTTGGTTGGAGTGGGGAGGTTGCGTGGAGTGCGGAAGTTTGGTGGAGTGCGGAGTTTGGGTGGAGTGCGGAGGTTGGGTGGAGTGCGGAAGTTGGGTAGAGTGCGGAAGTTGGGTGGAGTGCGGAGGTTGGGAGGTGTGTGGAAGTTGGTTGGAGTGCGGAGATTGGGTGGAGTGCGGAGGTTGGATGGAGTGCGGAGGTTGGGTGAAGTGGGGAGGTTCGGTGGAGTTGGGAGGTTGGGTGAAGTGGGGAGGTTAGGTTGAGAGCGAAGGTTGGGTGGAGTGCGGAGGTTGGGTGGAGTGGGGAGGTTGGGTGAAGTGGGGAGGTAGGGTGAAGTGGGGAGGTTGGGTGGAGTGAGGAGGTTGGGTGGAGTGGGGACGTTGGTGAAGTGGGGAGGTTGGGTGGAGTGGGGAGGTTGGGTGAAGTGGGGAGGTTGGGTTGAGTGCGAACGTTGGGTGGAGTGCGGAGGTTGGGTGGAGTGGGGAGGTTCGGTGAAGTGGGGAGGTTGGGTGAAGTGGGAAGGTTGGGTGAAGTGGGGAGGTTGGGTGGAGTGGGGAGGTTGGGTGGAGTGGGGAGGTTGGGTGGAGTGGGGATGTTGGGTGGAGAGGGGAGGTTGGGTGATTTGGGGAGGTTGGGTGGAGTGGGGAGGTTGGGTGAAGTGGGGAGGTAGGGTGAAGTGGGGAGGTTGGGTGGAGTGAGGAGGTTGGGTGGAGTGGGGACGTTGGGTGAAGTGGGGAGGTTGGGTGGAGTGGGGAGGTTGGGTGAAGTGGGGAGGTTGGGTTGAGTGCGAACGTTGGGTGGAGTGCGGAGGTTGGGTGGAGTGGGGAGGTTCGGTGAAGTGGGGAGGTTGGGTGAAGTGGGAAGGTTGGGTGGAGTGGGGAGGTTGGGTGGTGTGGGGATGTTGGGTGGAGAGGGGAGGTTGGGTGATTTGGGAAGGTTGGGTGGAGTGGGGAGGTTTGGTGAAATGGGGAGGTTGGGTGAAGTGGGGAGGTTGGGTGGAGTGCGGAGGTTGGGTGGAGTGCGGAAGTTGGATGGAGTGCCGAGTTTGGGTGAAGTGGGGAGGTTGGGTGGAGTGGGGAGGTTGGGTTAAGTGGGGAGGTATAGTGCAATGGGGAGGTTGGGTGAAGTGGGGAGGTTGGGTGGAGTAGAGAGGTTGGGTGGAGTGGGGAGGTTGGGTGGAGTGCGGAAGTTGGATGGAGTGCCGAGTTTGGGTGAAGTGGGGAGGTTGGGTGGAGTGGGGAGGTTGGGTGAAGTGGGGAGGTATAGTGGAATGGGGAGGTTGGGTGAAGTGGGGAGGTTGGGTGGCGTGGGGAGGTTGGGTGGAGTGGGGAGGTTGGGTGGAGTGGGGAGGTTGGTTGGAGTGGGGAGGTTGGTTGGAGTGGGGAGGTTGCGTGGAGTGCGGAAGTTTGGTGGAGTGCGGAGTTTGGGTGGAGTGCGGAGGTTGGGTGGAGTGCGGAAGTTGGGTAGAGTGCGGAAGTTGGGTGGAGTGCGGAGGTTGGGAGGTGTGTGGAAGTTGGTTGGAGTGCGGAGGTTGGGTGGAGTGCGGAGGTTGGATGGAGTGCGGAGGTTGGGTGAAGTGGGGAGGTTCGGTGGAGTTGGGAGGTTGGGTGAAGTGGGGAGGTTAGGTTGAGAGCGAAGGTTGGGTGGAGTGCGGAGGTTGGGTGGAGTGGGGAGGTTGGGTGAAGTGGGGAGGTAGGGTGAAGTGGGGAGGTTGGGTGGAGTGAGGAGGTTGGGTGGAGTGGGGACGTTGGTGAAGTGGGGAGGACGGGTGGAGTGGGGAGGTTGGGTGAAGTGGGGAGGTTGGGTTGAGTGCGAACGTTGGGTGGAGTGCGGAGGTTGGGTGGAGTGGGGAGGTTCGGTGAAGTGGGGAGGTTGGGTGAAGTGGGAAGGTTGGGTGAAGTGGGGAGGTTGGGTGGAGTGGGGAGGTTGGGTGGAGTGGGGAGGTTGGGTGGAGTGGGGATGTTGGGTGGAGAGGGGAGGTTGGGTGATTTGGGGAGGTTGGGTGGAGTGGGGAGGTTGGGTGAAGTGGGGAGGTAGGGTGAAGTGGGGAGGTTGGGTGGAGTGAGGAGGTTGGGTGGAGTGGGGACGTTGGGTGAAGTGGGGAGGTTGGGTGGAGTGGGGAGGTTGGGTGAAGTGGGGAGGTTGGGTTGAGTGCGAACGTTGGGTGGAGTGCGGAGGTTGGGTGGAGTGGGGAGGTTCGGTGAAGTGGGGAGGTTGGGTGAAGTGGGAAGGTTGGGTGGAGTGGGGAGGTTGGGTGGAGAGGGGAGGTTGGGTGATTTGGGAAGGTTGGGTGGAGTGGGGAGGTTTGGTGAAATGGGGAGGTTGGGTGAAGTGGGGAGGTTGGGTGGAGTGCGGAGGTTGGGTGGAGTGCGGAAGTTGGATGGAGTGCCGAGTTTGGGTGAAGTGGGGAGGTTGGGTGGAGTGGGGAGGTTGGGTTAAGTGGGGAGGTATAGTGCAATGGGGAGGTTGGGTGAAGTGGGGAGGTTGGGTGGAGTAGAGAGGTTGGGTGGAGTGGGGAGGTTGGGTGGAGTGCGGAAGTTGGATGGAGTGCCGAGTTTGGGTGAAGTGGGGAGGTTGGGTGGAGTGGGGAGGTTGAGTGAAGTGGGAAGGTATAGTGGAATGGGGAGGTTGGGTGAAGTGGGGAGGTTGGGTGGAGTGGGGAGGTTGGGTGGAGTGGGGAGGCTGGGTGGAGTGGGGAGGTTGGTTGGAGTGGGGAGGTTGCGTGGTGTGCGGAAGTTTGGTGGAGTGCGGAGTTTGGGTGGAATGCGGAGGTTGGGTGGAGTGCGGAAGTTGGGTGGAGTGCGGAAGTTGGGTGGAGTGCGGAAGTTGGGTGGAGTGCGGAGGTTGGGTGGAGTGCGGAGGTTGGATGGAGTGCCGAGTTTGGGTGAAGTGGGGAGGTTGGGTGGAGTGGGGAGGTTGGGTGAAGTGGGGAGGTATAGTGGAATGGGGAGGTTGGGTGAAGTGGGGAGGTTGGGTGGCGTGGGGAGGTTGGGTGGAGTGGGGAGGTTGGGTGGAGTGGGGATGTTGGGTGGAGAGGGGAGGTTGGGTGATTTGGGGAGGTTGGGTGGAGTGGGGAGGTTTGGTGAAGTGGGGAGGTTGGGTGAAGTGGGGAGGTTGGGTGGAGTGCGGAGGTTGGGTGGAGTGCGGAAGTTGGATGGAGTGCCGAGCTTGGGTGAAGTGGGGAGGTTGGGTGGAGTGGGGAGGTTGGGTGAAGTGGGGAGGTATAGTGGAATGGGGAGGTTGGGTGAAGTGGGGAGGTTGGGTGGAGTGGGGAGGTTGGGTGGAGTGGGGAGGCTGGGTGGAGTGGGGAGGTTGGTTGGAGTGGGGAGGTTGCGTGGAGTGCGGAAGTTTGGTGGAGTGCGGAGTTTGGGTGGAATGCGGAGGTTGGGTGGAGTGCGGAAGTTGGGTGGAGTGCGGATGTTGGGTGGAGTGCGGAAGTTGGGTGGAGTGCGGAGGTTGGGTGGAGTGCGGAGGTTGCATGGATTGCCGAGTTTGGGTGAAGTGGGGAGGTTGGGTGGAGTGTGGAGGTTGGGTGAAGTGGGGAGGCATAGTGGAATGGGGAGGTTGTGTGGAGTGGGGAGGTTGGTTGGAGTGGGGAGGTTGCGTGGAGTGCGGAAGTTTGGTGGAGTGCGGAGTTTGGGTGGAGTGCGGAGGTTGGGTGGAGTGCGGAGGTTGGGTGGAGTGCGGAAGTTGGGTGGAGTGCGGAGGTTGGGTGGTGTGCGGAAGTTGGTTGGAGTGCGGAGGTTGGGTGGAGTGCGGAGGTTGGATGGAGTGCCGAGTTTGGGTGGCGTGGGGAGGTTGGGTGGAGTGGGGAGGTTGGGTGAAGTGGGGAGGTATAGTGGAATGGGGAGGTTGGGTGAAGTGGGGAGGTTGGGTGGCGTGGGGAGGTTGGGTGGAGTGGGGAGGTTGGGTGGAGTGGGGAGGTTGGTTGGAGTGGGGAGGTTGGTTGGAGTGGGGAGGTTGCGTGGAGTGCGGAAGTTTGGTGGAGTGCGGAGTTTGGGTGGAGTGCGGAGGTTGGGTGGAGTGCGGAAGTTGGGTAGAGTGCGGAAGTTGGGTGGAGTGCGGAGGTTGGGAGGTGTGTGGAAGTTGGTTGGAGTGCGGAGGTTGGGTGGAGTGCGGAGGTTGGATGGAGTGCGGAGGTTGGGTGAAGTGGGGAGGTTGGGTGGAGTTGGGAGGTTGGGTGAAGTGGGGAGGTTAGGTTGAGAGCGAAGGTTGGGTGGAGTGCGGAGGTTGGGTGGAGTGGGGAGGTTGGGTGAAGTGGGGAGGTAGGGTGAAGTGGGGAGGTTGGGTGGAGTGAGGAGGTTGGGTGGAGTGGGGACGTTGGTGAAGTGGGGAGGTTGGGTGGAGTGGGGAGGTTGGGTGAAGTGGGGAGGTTGGGTTGAGTGCGAACGTTGGGTGGAGTGCGGAGGTTGGGTGGAGTGGGGAGGTTCGGTGAAGTGGGGAGGTTGGGTGAAGTGGGAAGGTTGGGTGAAGTGGGGAGGTTGGGTGGAGTGGGGAGGTTGGGTGGAGTGGGGAGGTTGGGTGGAGTGGGGATGTTGGGTGGAGAGGGGAGGTTGGGTGATTTGGGGAGGTTGGGTGGAGTGGGGAGGTTTGGTGAAGTGGGGAGGTTGGGTGAAGTGGGGAGGTTGGGTGGAGTGCGGAGGTTGGGTGGAGTGCGGAAGTTGGATGGAGTGCCGAGCTTGGGTGAAGTGGGGAGGTTGGGTGGAGTGGGGAGGTTGGGTGAAGTGGGGAGGTATAGTGGAATGGGGAGGTTGGTTGAAGTGGGGAGGTTGGGTGGAGTGGGGAGGTTGGGTGGAGTGGGGAGGCTGGGTGGAGTGGGGAGGTTGGTTGGAGTGGGGAGGTTGCGTGGAGTGCGGAAGTTTGGTGGAGTGCGGAGTTTGGGTGGAATGCGGAGGTTGGGTGGAGTGCGGAAGTTGGGTGGAGGGCGGATGTTGGGTGGAGTGCGGAAGTTGGGTGGAGTGCGGAGGTTGGGTGGAGTGCGGAGGTTGCATGGATTGCCGAGTTTGGGTGAAGTGGGGAGGTTGGGTGGAGTGTGGAGGTTGGGTGAAGTGGGGAGGCATAGTGGAATGGGGAGGTTGTGTGGAGTGGGGAGGTTGGTTGGAGTGGGGAGGTTGCGTGGAGTGCGGAAGTTTGGTGGAGTGCGGAGTTTGGGTGGAGTGCGGAGGTTGGGTGGAGTGCGGAGGTTGGGTGGAGTGCGGAAGTTGGGTGGAGTGCGGAGGTTGGGTGGTGTGCGGAAGTTGGTTGGAGTGCGGAGGTTGGGTGGAGTGCGGAGGTTGGATGGAGTGCGGAGGTTGGGTGAAGTGGGGAGGTTGGGTGGAGTTGGGAGGTTGGGTGAAGTGGGGAGGTTAGGTTGAGAGCGAAGGTTGGGTGCAGTGCGGAGGTTGGGTGGAGTGGGGAGGTTGGGTGAAGTGGGGAGGTAGGGTGAAGTGGGGAGGTTGGGTGGAGTGAGGAGGTTGGGTGGAGTGTGGACGTTGGGTGAAGTGGGGAGGTTGGGTGGAGTGGGGAGGTTGGGTGAAGTGGGGAGGTTGGGTTGAGTGCGAACGTTGGGTGGAGTGCGGAGGTTGGGTGGAGTGGGGAGGTTCGGTGAAGTGGGGAGGTTGGGTGAAGTGGGGAGGTTGGGTGGAGTGGGGAGGTTGGGTGGAGTGGGGATGTTGGGTGGAGAGGGGAGGTTGGGTGATTTGGGGAGGTTGGGTGGAGTGGGGAGGTTTGGTGAAGTGGGGAGGTTGGGTGAAGTGGGGAGGTTCGGTGAAGTGGGGAGGTTGGGTGAAGTGGGAAGTTTGGGTGACGTGGGGAGGTTGGGTGGAGTGCGGAAGTTGGATGGAGTGCCGAGTTTGGGTGAAGTGGGGAGGTTGGGAGGAGTGGGGAGGTTGGGTTAAGTGGGGAGGTATAGTGCAATGGGGAGGTTGGGTGAAGTGGGGAGGTTGGGTGGAGTGGGGAGGTTGGGTGGAGTGGGAAGGCTGGGTGGAGTGCGGAAGTTTGGTGGAGTGCGGAGTTTGGGTGGAATGCGGAGGTTGGGTGGAGTGCGGAAGTTGGGTGGAGTGCGGAAGTTGGGTGGAGTGCGGAAGTTGGGTGGAGTGCGGAGGCTGGGTGGAGTGCGGAGGTTGGATGGAGTGCGGAGGTTGGGTGAAGTGGGGAGGTTGGGGGGAGTGCGGAGATTGGGTGGAGTGCGGAGGTTGGATGGAGTGCGGAGGTTGGGTGAAGTGGGGAGGTTGGGTGGAGTTGGGAGGTTGGGTGAAGTGGGGAGGTTGGGTTGAGTGCGAAGGTTGGGTGGAGTGCGGAGGTTGGGTGGAGTGGGGAGGTTGGGTGAAGTGGGGAGGTAGGGTGAAGTGGGGAGGTTGGGTGGAGTGAGGAGGTTGGGTGGAGTGGGGACGTTGGGTGAAGTGGGGAGGTTGGGTGGAGTGGGGAGGTTGGGTGAAGTGGGGAGGTTGGGTTGAGTGCGAACGTTGGGTGGAGTGCGGAGGTTGGGTGGAGTGGGGAGGTTCGGTGAAGTGGGGAGGTTGGGTGAAGTGGGAAGGTTGGGTGGAGTGGGGAGGTTGGGTGGTGTGGGGATGTTGGGTGGAGAGGGGAGGTTGGGTGATTTGGGAAGGTTGGGTGGAGTGGGGAGGTTGGGTGGAGTGCGGAGGTTGGGTGGAGTGCGGAAGTTGGATGGAGTGCCGAGTTTGGGTGAAGTGGGGAGGTTGGGTGGAGTGGGGAGGTTGGGTTAAGTGGGGAGGTATAGTGCAATGGGGAGGTTGGGTGAAGTGGGGAGGTTGGGTGGAGTAGAGAGGTTGGGTGGAGTGGGGAGGTTGGGTGGAGTGGGGAGGTTGGGTGAAGTGGGGAGGTATAGTGGAATGGGGAGGTTGGTTGGAGTGGGGAGGTTGGGTGGAGTGGGGAGGTTGGGTGGAGTGGGGAGGCTGGGTGGAGTGGGGAGGTTGGTTGGAGTGGGGAGGTTGCGTGGTGTGCGGAAGTTTGGTGGAGTGCGGAGTTTGGGTGGAATGCGGAGGTTGGGTGGAGTGCGGAAGTTGGGTGGAGTGCGGAAGTTGGGTGGAGTGCGGAAGTTGGGTGGAGTGCGGAGGTTGGGTGGAGTGCGGAGGTTGGATGGAGTGCCGAGTTTGGGTGAAGTGGGGAGGTTGGGTGGAGTGGGGAGGTTGGGTGAAGTGGGGAGGTATAGTGGAATGGGGAGGTTGGGTGAAGTGGGGAGGTTGGGTGGCGTGGGGAGGTTGGGTGGAGTGGGGAGGTTGGGTGGAGTGGGGAGGTTGGTTGGAGTGGGGAGGTTGGTTGGAGTGGGGAGGTTGCGTGGAGTGCGGAAGTTTGGTGGAGTGCGGAGTTTGGGTGGAGTGCGGAGGTTGGGTGGAGTGCGGAAGTTGGGTAGAGTGCGGAAGTTGGGTGGAGTGCGGAGGTTGGGAGGTGTGTGGAAGTTGGTTGGAGTGCGGAGGTTGGGTGGAGTGCGGAGGTTGGATGGAGTGCGGAGGTTGGGTGAAGTGGGGAGGTTCGGTGGAGTTGGGAGGTTGGGTGAAGTGGGGAGGTTAGGTTGAGAGCGAAGGTTGGGTGGAGTGCGGAGGTTGGGTGGAGTGGGGAGGTTGAGTGAAGTGGGGAGGTAGGGTGAAGTGGGGAGGTTGGGTGGAGTGAGGAGGTTGGGTGGAGTGGGGACGTTGGTGAAGTGGGGAGGTTGGGTGGAGTGGGGAGGTTGGGTGAAGTGGGGAGGTTGGGTTGAGTGCGAACGTTGGGTGGAGTGCGGAGGTTGGGTGGAGTGGGGAGGTTCGGTGAAGTGGGGAGGTTGGGTGAAGTGGGAAGGTTGGGTGAAGTGGGGAGGTTGGGTGGAGTGGGGAGGTTGGGTGGAGTGGGGAGGTTGGGTGGAGTGGGGATGTTGGGTGGAGAGGGGAGGTTGGGTGATTTGGGGAGGTTGGGTGGAGTGGGGAGGTTGGGTGAAGTGGGGAGGTAGGGTGAAGTGGGGAGGTTGGGTGGAGTGAGGAGGTTGGTTGGAGTGGGGACGTTGGGTGAAGTGGGGAGGTTGGGTGGAGTGGGGAGGTTGGGTGAAGTGGGGAGGTTGGGTTGAGTGCGAACGTTGGGTGGAGTGCGGAGGTTGGGTGGAGTGGGGAGGTTCGGTGAAGTGGGGAGGTTGGGTGAAGTGGGAAGGTTGGGTGGAGTGGGGAGGTTGGGTGGTGTGGGGATGTTGGGTGGAGAGGGGAGGTTGGGTGATTTGGGAAGGTTGGGTGGAGTGGGGAGGTTTGGTGAAATGGGGAGGTTGGGTGAAGTGGGGAGGTTGGGTGGAGTGCGGAGGTTGGGTGGAGTGCGGAAGTTGGATGGAGTGCCGAGTTTGGGTGAAGTGGGGAGGTTGGGTGGAGTGGGGAGGTTGGGTTAAGTGGGGAGGTATAGTGCAATGGGGAGGTTGGGTGAAGTGGGGAGGTTGGGTGGAGTAGAGAGGTTGGGTGGAGTGGGGAGGTTGGGTGGAGTGCGGAAGTTGGATGGAGTGCCGAGTTTGGGTGAAGTGGGGAGGTTGGGTGGAGTGGGTAGGTTGAGTGAAGTGGGAAGGTATAGTGGAATGGGGAGGTTGGGTGAAGTGGGGAGGTTGGGTGGAGTGGGGAGGTTGGGTGGAGTGGGGAGGCTGGGTGGAGTGGGGAGGTTGGTTGGAGTGGGGAGGTTGCGTGGTGTGCGGAAGTTTGGTGGAGTGCGGAGTTTGGGTGGAATGCGGAGGTTGGGTGGAGTGCGGAAGTTGGGTGGAGTGCGGAAGTTGGGTGGAGTGCGGAAGTTGGGTGGAGTGCGGAGGTTGGGTGGAGTGCGGAGGTTGGATGGAGTGCCGAGTTTGGGTGAAGTGGGGAGGTTGGGTGGAGTGGGGAGGTTGGGTGAAGTGGGGAGGTATAGTGGAATGGGGAGGTTGGGTGAAGTGGGGAGGTTGGGTGGCGTGGGGAGGTTGGGTGGAGTGGGGAGGTTGGGTGGAGTGGGGAGGTTGGTTGGAGTGGGGAGGTTGGTTGGAGTGGGGAGGTTGCGTGGAGTGCGGAAGTTTGGTGGAGTGCGGAGTTTGGGTGGAGTGCGGAGGTTGGGTGGAGTGCGGAAGTTGGGTAGAGTGCGGAAGTTGGGTGGAGTGCGGAGGTTGGGAGGTGTGTGGAAGTTGGTTGGAGTGCGGAGGTTGGGTGGAGTGCGGAGGTTGGATGGAGTGCGGAGGTTGGGTGAAGTGGGGAGGTTCGGTGGAGTTGGGAGGTTGGGTGAAGTGGGGAGGTAGGGTGAAGTGGGGAGGTTGGGTGGAGTGAGGAGGTTGGGTGGAGTGGGGACGTTGGGTGAAGTGGGGAGGTTGGGTGGAGTGGGGAGGTTGGGTGAAGTGGGTAGGTTGGGTTGAGTGCGAACGTTGGGTGGAGTGCGGAGGTTGGGTGGAGTGGGGAGGTTCGGTGAAGTGGGGAGGTTGGGTGAAGTGGGAAGGTTGGGTGGAGTGGGGAGGTTGGGTGGTGTGGGGATGTTGGGTGGAGAGGGGAGGTTGGGTGATTTGGGAAGGTTGGGTGGAGTGGGGAGGTTTGGTGAAATGGGGAGGTTGGGTGAAGTGGGGAGGTTGTGTGGAGTGCGGAGGTTGGGTGGAGTGCGGAAGTTGGATGGAGTGCCGAGTTTGGGTGAAGTGGGGAGGTTGGGTGGAGTGGGGAGGTTGGGTTAAGTGGGGAGGTATAGTGCAATGAGGAGGTTGGGTGAAGTGGGGAGGTTGGGTGGAGTAGAGAGGTTGGGTGGAGTGGGGAGGTTGGGTGGAGTGCGGAAGTTGGATGGAGTGCCGAGTTTGGGTGAAGTGGGGAGGTTGGGTGGAGTGGGGAGGTTGGGTGAAGTGGGAAGGTATAGTGGAATGGGGAGGTTGGGTGAAGTGGGGAGGTTGGGTGGAGTGGGGAGGTTGGGTGGAGTGGGGAGGCTGGGTGGAGTGGGGAGGTTGGTTGGAGTGGGGAGGTTGCGTGGTGTGCGGAAGTTTGGTGGAGTGCGGAGTTTGGGTGGAATGCGGAGGTTGGGTGGAGTGCGGAAGTTGGGTGGAGTGCGGAAGTTGGGTGGAGTGCGGAAGTTGGGTGGAGTGCGGAGGTTGGGTGGAGTGCGGAGGTTGGATGGAGTGCCGAGTTTGGGTGAAGTGGGGAGGTTGGGTGGAGTGGGGAGGTTGGGTGAAGTGGGGAGGTATAGTGGAATGGGGAGGTTGGGTGAAGTGGGGAGGTTGGGTGGCGTGGGGAGGTTGGGTGGAGTGGGGAGGTTGGGTGGAGTGGGGAGGTTGGTTGGAGTGGGGAGGTTGGTTGGAGTGGGGAGGTTGCGTGGAGTGCGGAAGTTTGGTGGAGTGCGGAGTTTGGGTGGAGTGCGGAGGTTGGGTGGAGTGCGGAAGTTGGGTAGAGTGCGGAAGTTGGGTGGAGTGCGGAGGTTGGGAGGTGTGTGGAAGTTGGTTGGAGTGCGGAGGTTGGGTGGAGTGCGGAGGTTGGATGGAGTGCGGAGGT
The DNA here is from genome assembly GCA_964017155.1 of Oasisia sp. SBJ-2009. NCBI lineage: Eukaryota > Metazoa > Annelida > Polychaeta > Sabellida > Siboglinidae > Oasisia > Oasisia sp. SBJ-2009. The sequence continues at coordinate 31,134,207 of OZ024859.1, forward strand.
TGGGTGAAGTGGGGAGGTTCGGTGGAGTTGGGAGGTTGGGTGAAGTGGGGAGGTTAGGTTGAGAGCGAAGGTTGGGTGGAGTGCGGAGGTTGGGTGGAGTGGGGAGGTTGGGTGAAGTGGGGAGGTAGGGTGAAGTGGGGAGGTTGGGTGGAGTGAGGAGGTTGGGTGGAGTGGGGACGTTGGTGAAGTGGGGAGGTTGGGTGGAGTGGGGAGGTTGGGTGAAGTGGGGAGGTTGGGTTGAGTGCGAACGTTGGGTGGAGTGCGGAGGTTGGGTGGAGTGGGGAGGTTCGGTGAAGTGGGGAGGTTGGGTGAAGTGAGAAGGTTGGGTGAAGTGGGGAGGTTGGGTGGAGTGGGGAGGTTGGGTGGAGTGGGGAGGTTGGGTGGAGTGGGGATGTTGGGTGGAGAGGGGAGGTTGGGTGATTTGGGGAGGTTGGGTGGAGTGGGGAGGTTTGGTGAAGTGGGGAGGTTGGGTGAAGTGGGGAGGTTGGGTGGAGTGCGGAGGTTGGGTGGAGTGCGGAAGTTGGATGGAGTGCCGAGCTTGGGTGAAGTGGGGAGGTTGGGTGGAGTGGGGAGGTTGGGTGAAGTGGGGAGGTATAGTGGAATGGGGAGGTTGGGTGAAGTGGGGAGGTTGGGTGGAGTGGGGAGGTTGGGTGGAGTGGGGAGGCTGGGTGGAGTGGGGAGGTTGGTTGGAGTGGGGAGGTTGCGTGGAGTGCGGAAGTTTGGTGGAGTGCGGAGTTTGGGTGGAATGCGGAGGTTGGGTGGAGTGCGGAAGTTGGGTGGAGTGCGGATGTTGGGTGGAGTGCGGAAGTTGGGTGGAGTGCGGAGGTTGGGTGGAGTGCGGAGGTTGCATGGATTGCCGAGTTTGGGTGAAGTGGGGAGGTTGGGTGGAGTGTGGAGGTTGGGTGAAGTGGGGAGGCATAGTGGAATGGGGAGGTTGTGTGGAGTGGGGAGGTTGGTTGGAGTGGGGAGGTTGCGTGGAGTGCGGAAGTTTGGTGGAGTGCGGAGTTTGGGTGGAGTGCGGAGGTTGGGTGGAGTGCGGAGGTTGGGTGGAGTGCGGAAGTTGGGTGGAGTGCGGAGGTTGGGTGGTGTGCGGAAGTTGGTTGGAGTGCGGAGGTTGGGTGGAGTGCGGAGGTTGGATGGAGTGCCGAGTTTGGGTGAAGTGGGGAGGTTGGGTGGAGTGGGGAGGTTGGGTGAAGTGGGGAGGTATAGTGGAATGGGGAGTTTGGGTGAAGTGGGGAGGTTGGGTGGCGTGGGGAGGTTGGGTGGAGTGGGGAGGTTGGGTGGAGTGGGGAGGTTGGTTGGAGTGGGGAGGTTGGTTGGAGTGGGGAGGTTGCGTGGAGTGCGGAAGTTTGGTGGAGTGCGGAGTTTGGGTGGAGTGCGGAGGTTGGGTGGAGTGCGGAAGTTGGGTAGAGTGCGGAAGTTGGGTGGAGTGCGGAGGTTGGGAGGTGTGTGGAAGTTGGTTGGAGTGCGGAGGTTGGGTGGAGTGCGGAGGTTGGATGGAGTGCGGAGGTTGGGTGAAGTGGGGAGGTTGGGTGGAGTTGGGAGGTTGGGTGAAGTGGGGAGGTTAGGTTGAGAGCGAAGGTTGGGTGGAGTGCGGAGGTTGGGTGGAGTGGGGAGGTTGGGTGAAGTGGGGAGGTAGGGTGAAGTGGGGAGGTTGGGTGGAGTGAGGAGGTTGGGTGGAGTGGGGACGTTGGTGAAGTGGGGAGGTTGGGTGGAGTGGGGAGGTTGGGTGAAGTGGGGAGGTTGGGTTGAGTGCGAACGTTGGGTGGAGTGCGGAGGTTGGGTGGAGTGGGGAGGTTCGGTGAAGTGGGGAGGTTGGGTGAAGTGGGAAGGTTGGGTGAAGTGGGGAGGTTGGGTGGAGTGGGGAGGTTGGGTGGAGTGGGGAGGTTGGGTGGAGTGGGGATGTTGGGTGGAGAGGGGAGGTTGGGTGATTTGGGGAGGTTGGGTGGAGTGGGGAGGTTTGGTGAAGTGGGGAGGTTGGGTGAAGTGGGGAGGTTGGGTGGAGTGCGGAGGTTGGGTGGAGTGGGGAGGTTGGGTGAAGTGGGGAGGTAGGGTGAAGTGGGGAGGTTGGGTGGAGTGAGGAGGTTGGGTGGAGTGGGGACGTTGGTGAAGTGGGGAGGTTGGGTGGAGTGGGGAGGTTGGGTGAAGTGGGGAGGTTGGGTTGAGTGCGAACGTTGGGTGGAGTGCGGAGGTTGGGTGGAGTGGGGAGGTTCGGTGAAGTGGGGAGGTTGGGTGAAGTGGGAAGGTTGGGTGAAGTGGGGAGGTTGGGTGGAGTGGGGAGGTTGGGTGGAGTGGGGAGGTTGGGTGGAGTGGGGATGTTGGGTGGAGAGGGGAGGTTGGGTGATTTGGGGAGGTTGGGTGGAGTGGGGAGGTTTGGTGAAGTGGGGAGGTTGGGTGAAGTGGGGAGGTTGGGTGGAGTGCGGAGGTTGGGTGGAGTGCGGAAGTTGGATGGAGTGCCGAGCTTGGGTGAAGTGGGGAGGTTGGGTGGAGTGGGGAGGTTGGGTGAAGTGGGGAGGTATAGTGGAATGGGGAGGTTGGGTGAAGTGGGGAGGTTGGGTGGAGTGGGGAGGTTGGGTGGAGTGGGGAGGCTGGGTGGAGTGGGGAGGTTGGTTGGAGTGGGGAGGTTGCGTGGAGTGCGGAAGTTTGGTGGAGTGCGGAGTTTGGGTGGAATGCGGAGGTTGGGTGGAGTGCGGAAGTTGGGTGGAGTGCGGATGTTGGGTGGAGTGCGGAAGTTGGGTGGAGTGCGGAGGTTGGGTGGAGTGCGGAGGTTGCATGGATTGCCGAGTTTGGGTGAAGTGGGGAGGTTGGGTGGAGTGTGGAGGTTGGGTGAAGTGGGGAGGCATAGTGGAATGGGGAGGTTGTGTGGAGTGGGGAGGTTGGTTGGAGTGGGGAGGTTGCGTGGAGTGCGGAAGTTTGGTGGAGTGCGGAGTTTGGGTGGAGTGCGGAGGTTGGGTGGAGTGCGGAGGTTGGGTGGAGTGCGGAAGTTGGGTGGAGTGCGGAGGTTGGGTGGTGTGCGGAAGTTGGTTGGAGTGCGGAGGTTGGGTGGAGTGCGGAGGTTGGATGGAGTGCCGAGTTTGGGTGAAGTGGGGAGGTTGGGTGGAGTGGGGAGGTTGGGTGAAGTGGGGAGGTATAGTGGAATGGGGAGTTTGGGTGAAGTGGGGAGGTTGGGTGGCGTGGGGAGGTTGGGTGAAGTGGGGAGGTTGGGTGGAGTGGGGAGGTTGGTTGGAGTGGGGAGGCTGGGTGGAGTGGGGAGGTTGGTTGGAGTGGGGAGGTTGCGTGGTGTGCGGAAGTTTGGTGGAGTGCGGAGTTTGGGTGGAATGCGGAGGTTGGGTGGAGTGCGGAAGTTGGGTGGAGTGCGGAAGTTGGGTGGAGTGCGGAAGTTGGGTGGAGTGCGGAGGTTGGGTGGAGTGCGGAGGTTGGATGGAGTGCCGAGTTTGGGTGAAGTGGGGAGGTTGGGTGGAGTGGGGAGGTTGGGTGAAGTGGGGAGGTATAGTGGAATGGGGAGGTTGGGTGAAGTGGGGAGGTTGGGTGGCGTGGGGAGGTTGGGTGGAGTGGGGAGGTTGGGTGGAGTGGGGAGGTTGGTTGGAGTGGGGAGGTTGGTTGGAGTGGGGAGGTTGCGTGGAGTGCGGAAGTTTGGTGGAGTGCGGAGTTTGGGTGGAGTGCGGAGGTTGGGTGGAGTGCGGAAGTTGGGTAGAGTGCGGAAGTTGGGTGGAGTGCGGAGGTTGGGAGGTGTGTGGAAGTTGGTTGGAGTGCGGAGGTTGGGTGGAGTGCGGAGGTTTGATGGAGTGCGGAGGTTGGGTGAAGTGGGGAGGTTCGGTGGAGTTGGGAGGTTGGGTGAAGTGGGGAGGTTAGGTTGAGAGCGAAGGTTGGGTGGAGTGCGGAGGTTGGGTGGAGTGGGGAGGTTGGGTGAAGTGGGGAGGTAGGGTGAAGTGGGGAGGTTGGGTGGAGTGAGGAGGTTGGGTGGAGTGGGGACGTTGGTGAAGTGGGGAGGTTGGGTGGAGTGGGGAGGTTGGGTGAAGTGGGGAGGTTGGGTTGAGTGCGAACGTTGGGTGGAGTGCGGAGGTTGGGTGGAGTGGGGAGGTTCGGTGAAGTGGGGAGGTTGGGTGAAGTGGGAAGGTTGGGTGAAGTGGGGAGGTTGGGTGGAGTGGGGAGGTTGGGTGGAGTGGGGAGGTTGGGTGGAGTGGGGATGTTGGGTGGCGAGGGGAGGTTGGGTGATTTGGGGAGGTTGGGTGGAGTGGGGAGGTTTGGTGAAGTGGGGAGGTTGGGTGAAGTGGGGAGGTTGGGTGGAGTGCGGAGGTTGGGTGGAGTGCGGAAGTTGGATGGAGTGCCGAGCTTGGGTGAAGTGGGGAGGTTGGGTGGAGTGGGGAGGTTGGGTGAAGTGGGGAGGTATAGTGGAATGGGGAGGTTGGGTGAAGTGGGGAGGTTGGGTGGAGTGGGGAGGTTGGGTGGAGTGGGGAGGCTGGGTGGAGTGGGGAGGTTGGTTGGAGTGGGGAGGTTGCGTGGAGTGCGGAAGTTTGGTGGAGTGCGGAGTTTGGGTGGAATGCGGAGGTTGGGTGGAGTGCGGAAGTTGGGTGGAGTGCGGAGGTTGGGTGCAGTGCGGAGGTTGCATGGATTGCCGAGTTTGGGTGAAGTGGGGAGGTTGGGTGGAGTGTGGAGGTTGGGTGAAGTGGGGAGGCATAGTGGAATGGGGAGGTTGTGTGGAGTGGGGAGGTTGGTTGGAGTGGGGAGGTTGCGTGGAGGGCGGAAGTTTGGTGGAGTGCGGAGTTTGGGTGGAGTGCGGAGGTTGGGTGGAGTGCGGAGGTTGGGTGGAGTGCGGAAGTTGGGTGGAGTGCGGAGGTTGGGTGGTGTGCGGAAGTTGGTTGGAGTGCGGAGGTTGGGTGGAGTGCGGAGGTTGGATGGAGTGCGGAGGTTGGGTGAAGTGGGGAGGTTGGGTGGAGTTGGGAGGTTGGGTGAAGTGGGGAGGTTAGGTTGAGAGCGAAGGTTGGGTGCAGTGCGGAGGTTGGGTGGAGTGGGGAGGTTGGGTGAAGTGGGGAGGTAGGGTGAAGTGGGGAGGTTGGGTGGAGTGAGGAGGTTGGGTGGAGTGTGGACGTTGGGTGAAGTGGGGAGGTTGGGTGGAGTGGGGAGGTTGGGTGAAGTGGGGAGGTTGGGTTGAGTGCGAACGTTGGGTGGAGTGCGGAGGTTGGGTGGAGTGGGGAGGTTCGGTGAAGTGGGGAGGTTGGGTGAAGTGGGAAGGTTGGGTGACGTGGGGAGGTTGGGTGGAGTGGGGAGGTTGGGTGGAGTGGGGAGGTTGGGTGGAGTGGGGATGTTGGGTGGAGAGGGGAGGTTGGGTGATTTGGGGAGGTTGGGTGGAGTGGGGAGGTTTGGTGAAGTGGGGAGGTTGGGTGAAGTGGGGAGGTTGGGTGGAGTGCGGAGGTTGGGTGGAGTGCGGAAGTTGGATGGAGTGCCGAGTTTGGGTGAAGTGGGGAGGTTGGGAGGAGTGGGGAGGTTGGGTTAAGTGGGGAGGTATAGTGCAATGGGGAGGTTGGGTGAAGTGGGGAGGTTGGGTGGAGTGGGGAGGTTGGGTGGAGTGGGAAGGCTGGGTGGAGTGCGAAAGTTTGGTGGAGTGCGGAGTTTGGGTGGAATGCGGAGGTTGGGTGGAGTGCGGAAGTTGGGTGGAGTGCGGAAGTTGGGTGGAGTGCGGAAGTTGGGTGGAGTGCGGAGGCTGGGTGGAGTGCGGAGGTTGGATGGAGTGCGGAGGTTGGGTGAAGTGGGGAGGTTGGGTGGAGTGCGGAGATTGGGTGGAGTGCGGAGGTTGGATGGAGTGCGGAGGTTGGGTGAAGTGGGGAGGTTGGGTGGAGTTGGGAGGTTGGGTGAAGTGGGGAGGTTGGGTTGAGTGCGAAGGTTGGGTGGAGTGCGGAGGTTGGGTGGAGTGGGGAGGTTGGGTGAAGTGGGGAGGTAGGGTGAAGTGGGGAGGTTGGGTGGAGTGAGGAGGTTGGGTGGAGTGGGGACGTTGGGTGAAGTGGGGAGGTTGGGTGGAGTGGGGAGGTTGGGTGAAGTGGGGAGGTTGGGTTGAGTGCGAACGTTGGGTGGAGTGCGGAGGTTGGGTGGAGTGGGGAGGTTCGGTGAAGTGGGGAGGTTGGGTGAAGTGGGAAGGTTGGGTGAAGTGTGGAGGTTGGGTGGAGTGGGGAGGTTGGGTGGAGTGGGGAGGTTGGGTGGAGTGGGGATGTTGGGTGGAGAGGGGAGGTTGGGTGATTTGGGGAGGTTGGGTGGAGTGGGGAGGTTTGGTGAAGTGGGGAGGTTGGGTGAAGTGGGGAGGTTGGGTGGAGTTGGGAGGTTGGGTGAAGTGGGGAGGTTGGGTGGAGTGGGGAGGTTGGGTGAAGTGGGGAGGTTGGGTGGAGTGGGGAGGTTGGGTTAAGTGGGGAGGTATAGTGCAATGGGGAGGTTGGGTGAAGTGGGGAGGTTGGGTGGAGTGGGAAGGTTGGGTGGAGTGGGGAGGTTGGGTGGAGTGCGGAAGTTGGATGGAGTGCCGAGTTTGGGTGAAGTGGGGAGGTTGGGTGGAGTGGGAAGGTTGGGTGAAGTGGGGAGGTATAGTGGAATGGGGAGGTTGGGTGAAGTGGGGAGGTTGGGTGGAGTGGGGAGGTTGGGTGGAGTGGGGAGGCTGGGTGGAGTTGGGAGGTTGGGTGAAGTGGGGAGGTTAGGTTGAGAGCGAAGGTTGGGTGCAGTGCGGAGGTTGGGTGGAGTGGGGAGGTTGGGTGAAGTGGGGAGGTAGGGTGAAGTGGGGAGGTTGGGTGGAGTGAGGAGGTTGGGTGGAGTGGGGACGTTGGGTGAAGTGGGGAGGTTGGGTGGAGTGGGGAGGTTGGGTGAAGTGGGGAGGTTGGGTTGAGTGCGAACGTTGGGTGGAGTGCGGAGGTTGGGTGGAGTGGGGAGGTTCGGTGAAGTGCGGAGGTTGGGTGACGTGGGAAGGTTGGGTGAAGTGGGGAGGTTGGGTGGAGTGGGGAGGTTGGGTGGAGTGGGGAGGTTGGGTGGAGTGGGGATGTTGGGTGGAGAGGGGAGGTTGGGTGATTTGGGGAGGTTGGGTGGAGTGGGGAGGTTTGGTGAAGTGGGGAGGTTGGGTGAAGTGGGGAGGTTGGGTGGAGTGCGGAGGTTGGGTGGAGTGCGGAAGTTGGATGGAGTGCCGAGTTTGGGTGAAGTGGGGAGGTTGGGTGGAGTGGGGAGGTTGGGTGAAGTGGGGAGGTATAGTGGAATGGGGAGGTTGGGTGAAGTGGGGAGGTTGGGTGGAGTGGGGAGGTTGGGTGGAGTGGGGAGGCTGGGTGGAGTGGGGAGGTTGGTTGGAGTGGGGAGGTTGCGTGGTGTGCGGAAGTTTGGTGGAGTGCGGAGTTTGGGTGGAATGCAGAGGTTGGGTGGAGTGCGGAAGTTGGGTGGAGTGCGGAAGTTGGGTGGAGTGCGGAAGTTGGGTGGAGTGCGGAGGTTGGGTGGAGTGCGGAGGTTGGATGGAGTGCCGAGTTTGGGTGAAGTGGGGAGGTTGGGTGGAGTGGGGAGGTTGGGTGAAGTGGGGAGGTATAGTGGAATGGGGAGGTTGGGTGAAGTGGGGAGGTTGGGTGGCGTGGGGAGGTTGGGTGGAGTGGGGAGGTTGGGTGGAGTGGGGAGGTTGGTTGGAGTGGGGAGGTTGGTTGGAATGGGGAGGTTGCGTGGAGTGCGGAAGTTTGGTGGAGTGCGGAGTTTGGGTGGAGTGCGGAGGTTGGGTGGAGTGCGGAAGTTGGGTAGAGTGCGGAAGTTGGGTGGAGTGCGGAGGTTGGGAGGTGTGTGGAAGTTGGTTGGAGTGCGGAGGTTGGGTGGAGTGCGGAGGTTGGATGGAGTGCGGAGGTTGGGTGAAGTGGGGAGGTTGGGTGGAGTTGGGAGGTTGGGTGAAGTGGGGAGGTTAGGTTGAGAGCGAAGGTTGGGTGGAGTGCGGAGGTTGGGTGGAGTGGGGAGGTTGGGTGAAGTGGGGAGGTAGGGTGAAGTGGGGAGGTTGGGTGGAGTGAGGAGGTTGGGTGGAGTGGGGACGTTGGTGAAGTGGGGAGGTTGGGTGGAGTGGGGAGGTTGGGTGAAGTGGGGAGGTTGGGTTGAGTGCGAACGTTGGGTGGAGTGCGGAGGTTGGGAGGTGTGTGGAAGTTGGTTGGAGTGCGGAGGTTGGGTGGAGTGCGGAGGTTGGATGGAGTGCGGAGGTTGGGTGAAGTGGGGAGGTTGGGTGGAGTGGGGAGGTTGGGTGGAGTGGGGATGTTGGGTGGAGAGGGGAGGTTGGGTGATTTGGGGAGGTTGGGTGGAGTGGGGAGGTTTGGTGAAGTGGGGAGGTTGGGTGAAGTGGGGAGGTTGGGTGGAGTGCGGAGGTTGGGTGGAGTGCGGAAGTTGGATGGAGTGCCGAGCTTGGGTGAAGTGGGGAGGTTGGGTGGAGTGGGGAGGTTGGGTGAAGTGGGGAGGTATAGTGGAATGGGGAGGTTGGGTGAAGTGGGGAGGTTGGGTGGAGTGGGGAGGTTGGGTGGAGTGGGGAGGCTGGGTGGAGTGGGGAGGTTGGTTGGAGTGGGGAGGTTGCGTGGAGTGCGGAAGTTTGGTGGAGTGCGGAGTTTGGGTGGAATGCGGAGGTTGGGTGGAGTGCGGAAGTTGGGTGGAGTGCGGATGTTGGGTGGAGTGCGGAAGTTGGGTGGAGTGCGGAGGTTGGGTGGAGTGCGGAGGTTGCATGGATTGCCGAGTTTGGGTGAAGTGGGGAGGTTGGGTGGAGTGTGGAGGTTGGGTGAAGTGGGGAGGCATAGTGGAATGGGGAGGTTGTGTGGAGTGGGGAGGTTGGTTGGAGTGGGGAGGTTGCGTGGAGTGCGGAAGTTTGGTGGAGTGCGGAGTTTGGGTGGAGTGCGGAGGTTGGGTGGAGTGCGGAGGTTGGGTGGTGTGCGGAAGTTGGTTGGAGTGCGGAGGTTGGGTGGAGTGCGGAGGTTGGATGGAGTGCGGAGGTTGGGTGAAGTGGGGAGGTTGGGTGGAGTTGGGAGGTTGGGTGAAGTGGGGAGGTTAGGTTGAGAGCGAAGGTTGGGTGCAGTGCGGAGGTTGGGTGGAGTGGGGAGGTTGGGTGAAGTGGGGAGGTAGGGTGAAGTGGGGAGGTTGGGTGGAGTGAGGAGGTTGGGTGGAGTGTGGACGTTGGGTGAAGTGGGGAGGTTGGGTGGAGTGGGGAGGTTGGGTGAAGTGGGGAGGTTGGGTTGAGTGCGAACGTTGGGTGGAGTGCGGAGGTTGGGTGGAGTGGGGAGGTTCGGTGAAGTGGGGAGGTTGGGTGAAGTGGGAAGGTTGGGTGACGTGGGGAGGTTGGGTGGAGTGGGGAGGTTGGGTGGAGTGGGGAGGTTGGGTGGAGTGGGGATGTTGGGTGGAGAGGGGAGGTTGGGTGATTTGGGGAGGTTGGGTGGAGTGGGGACGTTTGGTGAAGTGGGGAGGTTGGGTGAAGTGGGGAGGTTGGGTGGAGTGCGGAGGTTGGGTGGAGTGCGGAAGTTGGATGGAGTGCCGAGTTTGGGTGAAGTGGGGAGGTTGGGAGGAGTGGGGAGGTTGGGTTAAGTGGGGAGGTATAGTGCAATGGGGAGGTTGGGTGAAGTGGGGAGGTTGGGTGGAGTGGGGAGGTTGGGTGGAGTGGGGAGGTTGGGTGGAGTTGGGAGGTTGGGTGAAGTGGGGAGGTTAGGTTGAGAGCGAAGGTTGGGTGCAGTGCGGAGGTTGGGTGGAGTGGGGAGGTTGGGTGAAGTGGGGAGGTAGGGTGAAGTGGGGAGGTTGGGTGGAGTGAGGAGGTTGGGTGGAGTGTGGACGTTGGGTGAAGTGGGGAGGTTGGGTGGAGTGGGGAGGTTGGGTGAAGTGGGGAGGTTGGGTTGAGTGCGAACGTTGGGTGGAGTGCGGAGGTTGGGTGGAGTGGGGAGGTTCGGTGAAGTGGGGAGGTTGGGTGAAGTGGGAAGGTTGGGTGACGTGGGGAGGTTGGGTGGAGTGGGGAGGTTGGGTGGAGTGGGGAGGTTGGGTGGAGTGGGGATGTTGGGTGGAGAGGGGAGGTTGGGTGATTTGGGGAGGTTGGGTGGAGTGGGGACGTTTGGTGAAGTGGGGAGGTTGGGTGAAGTGGGGAGGTTGGGTGGAGTGCGGAGGTTGGGTGGAGTGCGGAAGTTGGATGGAGTGCCGAGTTTGGGTGAAGTGGGGAGGTTGGGAGGAGTGGGGAGGTTGGGTTAAGTGGGGAGGTATAGTGCAATGGGGAGGTTGGGTGAAGTGGGGAGGTTGGGTGGAGTGGGGAGGTTGGGTGGAGTGGGAAGGCTGGGTGGAGTGCGGAAGTTTGGTGGAGTGCGGAGTTTGGGTTGAATGCGGAGGTTGGGTGGAGTGCGGAAGTTGGGTGGAGTGCGGAAGTTGGGTGGAGTGCGGAAGTTGGGTGGAGTGCGGAGGCTGGGTGGAGTGCGGAGGTTGGATGGAGTGCGGAGGTTGGGTGAAGTGGGGAGGTTGGGTGGAGTGCGGAGATTGGGTGGAGTGCGGAGGTTGGATGGAGTGCGGAGGTTGGGTGAAGTGGGGAGGTTGGGTGGAGTTGGGAGGTTGGGTGAAGTGGGGAGGTTGGGTTGAGTGCGAAGGTTGGGTGGAGTGCGGAGGTTGGGTGGAGTGGGGAGGTTGGGTGAAGTGGGGAGGTAGGGTGAAGTGGGGAGGTTGGGTGGAGTGAGGAGGTTGGGTGGAGTGGGGACGTTGGGTGAAGTGGGGAGGTTGGGTGGAGTGGGGAGGTTGGGTGAAGTGGGGAGGTTGGGTTGAGAGCGAACGTTGGGTGGAGTGCGGAGGTTGGGTGGAGTGGGGAGGTTCGGTGAAGTGGGGAGGTTGGGTGAAGTGGGAAGGTTGGGTGAAGTGGGGAGGTTGGGTGGAGTGGGGAGGTTGGGTGGAGTGGGGAGGTTGGGTGGAGTGGGGATGTTGGGTGGAGAGGGGAGGTTGGGTGATTTGGGGAGGTTGGGTGGAGTGGGGAGGTTTGGTGAAGTGGGGAGGTTGGGTGAAGTGGGGAGGTTGGGTGGAGTTGGGAGGTTGGGTGAAGTGGGGAGGTTGGGTGGAGTGGGGAGGTTGGGTGAAGTGGGGAGGTTGGGTTGAGTGCGAACGTTGGGTGGAGTGCGGAGGTTGGGTGGAGTGGGGAGGTTCGGTGAAGTGGGGAGGTTGGGTGAAGTGGTAAGGTTGGGTGAAGTGGGGAGGTTGGGTGGAGTGGGGAGGTTGGGTGGAGTGGGGAGGTTGGGTGGAGTGGGGATGTTGGGTGGAGAGGGGAGGTTGGGTGATTTGGGGAGGTTGGGTGGAGTGGGGAGGTTTGGTGAAGTGGGGAGGTTGGGTGAAGTGGGGAGGTTGGGTGATTTGGGGAGGTTGGGTGGAGTGGGGAGGTTTGGTGAAGTGGGGAGGTTGGGTGAAGTGGGGAGGTTGGGTGGAGTGCGGAGGTTGGGTTAAGTGGGGAGGTATAGTGCAATGGGGAGGTTGGGTGAAGTGGGGAGGTTGGGTGGAGTGGGAAGGTTGGGTGGAGTGCGGAAGTTGGATGGAGTGCCGAGTTTGGGTGAAGTGGGGAGGTTGGGTGGAGTGGGGAGGTTGGGTGAAGTGGGGAGGTATAGTGGAATGGGGAGGTTGGGTGAAGTGGGGAGGTTGGGTGGAGTGGGGAGGTTGGGTGGAGTGGGGAGGCTGGGTGGAGTTGGGAGGTTGGGTGAAGTGGGGAGGTTAGGTTGAGAGCGAAGGTTGGGTGCAGTGCGGAGGTTGGGTGGAGTGGGGAGGTTGGGTGAAGTGGGGAGGTAGGGTGAAGTGGGGAGGTTGGGTGGAGTGAGGAGGTTGGGTTGAGTGCGAACGTTGGGTGGAGTGCGGAGGTTGGGTGGAGTGGGGAGGTTCGGTGAAGTGGGGAGGTTGGGTGAAGTGGGAAGGTTGGGTGACGTGGGGAGGTTGGGTGGAGTGGGGAGGTTGGGTGGAGTGGGGAGGTTGGGTGGAGTGGGGATGTTGGGTGGAGAGGGGAGGTTGGGTGATTTGGGGAGGTTGGGTGGAGTGGGGACGTTTGGTGAAGTGGGGAGGTTGGGTGAAGTGGGGAGGTTGGGTGGAGTGCGGAGGTTGGGTGGAGTGCGGAAGTTGGATGGAGTGCCGAGTTTGGGTGAAGTGGGGAGGTTGGGAGGAGTGGGGAGGTTGGGTTAAGTGGGGAGGTATAGTGCAATGGGGAGGTTGGGTGAAGTGGGGAGGTTGGGTGGAGTGGGGAGGTTGGGTGGAGTGGGGAGGTTGGTTGGAGTTGGGAGGTTGGGTGAAGTGGGGAGGTTAGGTTGAGAGCGAAGGTTGGGTGCAGTGCGGAGGTTGGGTGGAGTGGGGAGGTTGGGTGAAGTGGGGAGGTAGGGTGAAGTGGGGAGGTTGGGTGGAGTGAGGAGGTTGGGTGGAGTGTGGACGTTGGGTGAAGTGGGGAGGTTGGGTGGAGTGGGGAGGTTGGGTGAAGTGGGGAGGTTGGGTTGAGTGCGAACGTTGGGTGGAGTGCGGAGGTTGGGTGGAGTGGGGAGGTTCGGTGAAGTGGGGAGGTTGGGTGAAGTGGGAAGGTTGGGTGACGTGGGGAGGTTGGGTGGAGTGGGGAGGTTGGGTGGAGTGGGGAGGTTGGGTGGAGTGGGGATGTTGGGTGGAGAGGGGAGGTTGGGTGATTTGGGGAGGTTGGGTGGAGTGGGGACGTTTGGTGAAGTGGGGAGGTTGGGTGAAGTGGGGAGGTTGGGTGGAGTGCGGAGGTTGGGTGGAGTGCGGAAGTTGGATGGAGTGCCGAGTTTGGGTGAAGTGGGGAGGTTGGGAGGAGTGGGGAGGTTGGGTTAAGTGGGGAGGTATAGTGCAATGGGGAGGTTGGGTGAAGTGGGGAGGTTGGGTGGAGTGGGGAGGTTGGGTGGAGTGGGAAGGCTGGGTGGAGTGCGGAAGTTTGGTGGAGTGCGGAGTTTGGGTTGAATGCGGAGGTTGGGTGGAGTGCGGAAGTTGGGTGGAGTGCGGAAGTTGGGTGGAGTGCGGAAGTTGGGTGGAGTGCGGAGGCTGGGTGGAGTGCGGAGGTTGGATGGAGTGCGGAGGTTGGGTGAAGTGGGGAGGTTGGGTGGAGTGCGGAGATTGGGTGGAGTGCGGAGGTTGGATGGAGTGCGGAGGTTGGGTGAAGTGGGGAGGTTGGGTGGAGTTGGGAGGTTGGGTGAAGTGGGGAGGTTGGGTTGAGTGCGAAGGTTGGGTGGAGTGCGGAGGTTGGGTGGAGTGGGGAGGTTGGGTGAAGTGGGGAGGTAGGGTGAAGTGGGGAGGTTGGGTGGAGTGAGGAGGTTTGGTGGAGTGGGGACGTTGGGTGAAGTGGGGAGGTTGGGTGGAGTGGGGAGGTTGGGTGAAGTGGGGAGGTTGGGTTGAGTGCGAACGTTGGGTGGAGTGCGGAGGTTGGGTGGAGTGGGGAGGTTGGGTGGAGTGGGGATGTTGGGTGGAGAGGGGAGGTTGGGTGATTTGGGGAGGTTGGGTGGAGTGGGGAGGTTTGGTGAAGTGGGGAGGTTGGGTGAAGTGGGGAGGTTGGGTGGAGTTGGGAGGTTGGGTGAAGTGGGGAGGTTGGGTGGAGTGGGGAGGTTGGGTGAAGTGGGGAGGTTGGGTGGAGTGGGGAGGTTGGGTTAAGTGGGGAGGTATAGTGCAATGGGGAGGTTGGGTGAAGTGGGGAGGTTGGGTGGAGTGGGAAGGTTGGGTGGAGTGGGGAGGTTGGGTGGAGTGCGGAAGTTGGATGGAGTGCCGAGTTTGGGTGAAGTGGGGAGGTTGGGTGGAGTGGGAAGGTTGGGTGAAGTGGGGAGGTATAGTGGAATGGGGAGGTTGGGTGAAGTGGGGAGGTTGGGTGGAGTGGGGAGGTTGGGTGGAGTGGGGAGGCTGGGTGGAGTTGGGAGGTTGGGTGAAGTGGGGAGGTTAGGTTGAGAGCGAAGGTTGGGTGCAGTGCGGAGGTTGGGTGGAGTGGGGAGGTTGGGTGAAGTGGGGAGGTAGGGTGAAGTGGGGAGGTTGGGTGGAGTGAGGAGGTTGGGTGGAGTGGGGACGTTGGGTGAAGTGGGGAGGTTGGGTGGAGTGGGGAGGTTGGGTGAAGTGGGGAGGTTGGGTTGAGTGCGAACGTTGGGTGGAGTGCGGAGGTTGGGTGGAGTGGGGAGGTTCGGTGAAGTGCGGAGGTTGGGTGACGTGGGAAGGTTGGGTGAAGTGGGGAGGTTGGGTGGAGTGGGGAGGTTGGGTGGAGTGGGGAGGTTGGGTGGAGTGGGGATGTTGGGTGGAGAGGGGAGGTTGGGTGATTTGGGGAGGTTGGGTGGAGTGGGGAGGTTTGGTGAAGTGGGGAGGTTGGGTGAAGTGGGGAGGTTGGGTGGAGTGCGGAGGTTGGGTGGAGTGCGGAAGTTGGATGGAGTGCCGAGTTTGGGTGAAGTGGGGAGGTTGGGTGGAGTGGGGAGGTTGGGTGAAGTGGGGAGGTATAGTGGAATGGGGAGGTTGGGTGAAGTGGGGAGGTTGGGTGGAGTGGGGAGGTTGGGTGGAGTGGGGAGGCTGGGTGGAGTGGGGAGGTTGGTTGGAGTGGGGAGGTTGCGTGGTGTGCGGAAGTTTGGTGGAGTGCGGAGTTTGGGTGGAATGCAGAGGTTGGGTGGAGTGCGGAAGTTGGGTGGAGTGCGGAAGTTGGGTGGAGTGCGGAAGTTGGGTGGAGTGCGGAGGTTGGGTGGAGTGCGGAGGTTGGATGGAGTGCCGAGTTTGGGTGAAGTGGGGAGGTTGGGTGGAGTGGGGAGGTTGGGTGAAGTGGGGAGGTATAGTGGAATGGGGAGGTTGGGTGAAGTGGGGAGGTTGGGTGGCGTGGGGAGGTTGGGTGGAGTGGGGAGGTTGGGTGGAGTGGGGAGGTTGGTTGGAGTGGGGAGGTTGGTTGGAATGGGGAGGTTGCGTGGAGTGCGGAAGTTTGGTGGAGTGCGGAGTTTGGGTGGAGTGCGGAGGTTGGGTGGAGTGCGGAAGTTGGGTAGAGTGCGGAAGTTGGGTGGAGTGCGGAGGTTGGGAGGTGTGTGGAAGTTGGTTGGAGTGCGGAGGTTGGGTGGAGTGCGGAGGTTGGATGGAGTGCGGAGGTTGGGTGAAGTGGGGAGGTTGGGTGGAGTTGGGAGGTTGGGTGAAGTGGGGAGGTTAGGTTGAGAGCGAAGGTTGGGTGGAGTGCGGAGGTTGGGTGGAGTGGGGAGGTTGGGTGAAGTGGGGAGGTAGGGTGAAGTGGGGAGGTTGGGTGGAGTGAGGAGGTTGGGTGGAGTGGGGACGTTGGTGAAGTGGGGAGGTTGGGTGGAGTGGGGAGGTTGGGTGAAGTGGGGAGGTTGGGTTGAGTGCGAACGTTGGGTGGAGTGCGGAGGTTGGGAGGTGTGTGGAAGTTGGTTGGAGTGCGGAGGTTGGGTGGAGTGCGGAGGTTGGATGGAGTGCGGAGGTTGGGTGAAGTGGGGAGGTTGGGTGGAGTGGGGAGGTTGGGTGGAGTGGGGATGTTGGGTGGAGAGGGGAGGTTGGGTGATTTGGGGAGGTTGGGTGGAGTGGGGAGGTTTGGTGAAGTGGGGAGGTTGGGTGAAGTGGGGAGGTTGGGTGGAGTGCGGAGGTTGGGTGGAGTGCGGAAGTTGGATGGAGTGCCGAGCTTGGGTGAAGTGGGGAGGTTGGGTGGAGTGGGGAGGTTGGGTGAAGTGGGGAGGTATAGTGGAATGGGGAGGTTGGGTGAAGTGGGGAGGTTGGGTGGAGTGGGGAGGTTGGGTGGAGTGGGGAGGCTGGGTGGAGTGGGGAGGTTGGTTGGAGTGGGGAGGTTGCGTGGAGTGCGGAAGTTTGGTGGAGTGCGGAGTTTGGGTGGAATGCGGAGGTTGGGTGGAGTGCGGAAGTTGGGTGGAGTGCGGATGTTGGGTGGAGTGCGGAAGTTGGGTGGAGTGCGGAGGTTGGGTGGAGTGCGGAGGTTGCATGGATTGCCGAGTTTGGGTGAAGTGGGGAGGTTGGGTGGAGTGTGGAGGTTGGGTGAAGTGGGGAGGCATAGTGGAATGGGGAGGTTGTGTGGAGTGGGGAGGTTGGTTGGAGTGGGGAGGTTGCGTGGAGTGCGGAAGTTTGGTGGAGTGCGGAGTTTGGGTGGAGTGCGGAGGTTGGGTGGAGTGCGGAGGTTGGGTGGTGTGCGGAAGTTGGTTGGAGTGCGGAGGTTGGGTGGAGTGCGGAGGTTGGATGGAGTGCGGAGGTTGGGTGAAGTGGGGAGGTTGGGTGGAGTTGGGAGGTTGGGTGAAGTGGGGAGGTTAGGTTGAGAGCGAAGGTTGGGTGCAGTGCGGAGGTTGGGTGGAGTGGGGAGGTTGGGTGAAGTGGGGAGGTAGGGTGAAGTGGGGAGGTTGGGTGGAGTGAGGAGGTTGGGTGGAGTGTGGACGTTGGGTGAAGTGGGGAGGTTGGGTGGAGTGGGGAGGTTGGGTGAAGTGGGGAGGTTGGGTTGAGTGCGAACGTTGGGTGGAGTGCGGAGGTTGGGTGGAGTGGGGAGGTTCGGTGAAGTGGGGAGGTTGGGTGAAGTGGGAAGGTTGGGTGACGTGGGGAGGTTGGGTGGAGTGGGGAGGTTGGGTGGAGTGGGGAGGTTGGGTGGAGTGGGGATGTTGGGTGGAGAGGGGAGGTTGGGTGATTTGGGGAGGTTGGGTGGAGTGGGGACGTTTGGTGAAGTGGGGAGGTTGGGTGAAGTGGGGAGGTTGGGTGGAGTGCGGAGGTTGGGTGGAGTGCGGAAGTTGGATGGAGTGCCGAGTTTGGGTGAAGTGGGGAGGTTGGGAGGAGTGGGGAGGTTGGGTTAAGTGGGGAGGTATAGTGCAATGGGGAGGTTGGGTGAAGTGGGGAGGTTGGGTGGAGTGGGGAGGTTGGGTGGAGTGGGGAGGTTGGGTGGAGTTGGGAGGTTGGGTGAAGTGGGGAGGTTAGGTTGAGAGCGAAGGTTGGGTGCAGTGCGGAGGTTGGGTGGAGTGGGGAGGTTGGGTGAAGTGGGGAGGTAGGGTGAAGTGGGGAGGTTGGGTGGAGTGAGGAGGTTGGGTGGAGTGTGGACGTTGGGTGAAGTGGGGAGGTTGGGTGGAGTGGGGAGGTTGGGTGAAGTGGGGAGGTTGGGTTGAGTGCGAACGTTGGGTGGAGTGCGGAGGTTGGGTGGAGTGGGGAGGTGAAGTGGGGAGGTTGGGTGAATGGGGGAAGTTGGGTGACGTGGGGAGGAGGTTGGGTGGAGTGGGGATGTAGGAGGTAGGGTGAAGTGGGGAGGTTGGGTGAAGTGGGTGGATCAGAATAAATTAAGAAAATAGAATAAATTAAGAAATAGAATAAATTAAGAAATAGAATAAATTACAAGAAACTAGGAATAAATTAAGGATGGAGTGCGGAGGTTGGGTGGAGTGCGGAAGTTGGATGGAGTGCCGAGTTTGGGTGAAGTGGGGAGGTTGGGAGGAGTGGGGAGGTTGGGTTAAGTGGGGAGGTATAGTGCAATGGGGAGGTTGGGTGAAGTGGGGAGGTTGGGTGGAGTGGGGAGGTTGGGTGGAGTGGGAAGGCTGGGTGGAGTGCGGAAGTTTGGTGGAGTGCGGAGTTTGGGTTGAATGCGGAGGTTGGGTGGAGTGCGGAAGTTGGGTGGAGTGCGGAAGTTGGGTGGAGTGCGGAAGTTGGGTGGAGTGCGGAGGCTGGGTGGAGTGCGGAGGTTGGATGGAGTGCGGAGGTTGGGTGAAGTGGGGAGGTTGGGTGGAGTGCGGAGATTGGGTGGAGTGCGGAGGTTGGATGGAGTGCGGAGGTTGGGTGAAGTGGGGAGGTTGGGTGGAGTTGGGAGGTTGGGTGAAGTGGGGAGGTTGGGTTGAGTGCGAAGGTTGGGTGGAGTGCGGAGGTTGGGTGGAGTGGGGAGGTTGGGTGAAGTGGGGAGGTAGGGTGAAGTGGGGAGGTTGGGTGGAGTGAGGAGGTTGGGTGGAGTGGGGACGTTGGGTGAAGTGGGGAGGTTGGGTGGAGTGGGGAGGTTGGGTGAAGTGGGGAGGTTGGGTTGAGAGCGAACGTTGGGTGGAGTGCGGAGGTTGGGTGGAGTGGGGAGGTTCGGTGAAGTGGGGAGGTTGGGTGAAGTGGGAAGGTTGGGTGAAGTGGGGAGGTTGGGTGGAGTGGGGAGGTTGGGTGGAGTGGGGAGGTTGGGTGGAGTGGGGATGTTGGGTGGAGAGGGGAGGTTGGGTGATTTGGGGAGGTTGGGTGGAGTGGGGAGGTTTGGTGAAGTGGGGAGGTTGGGTGAAGTGGGGAGGTTGGGTGGAGTTGGGAGGTTGGGTGAAGTGGGGAGGTTGGGTGGAGTGGGGAGGTTGGGTGAAGTGGGGAGGTTGGGTTGAGTGCGAACGTTGGGTGGAGTGCGGAGGTTGGGTGGAGTGGGGAGGTTCGGTGAAGTGGGGAGGTTGGGTGAAGTGGTAAGGTTGGGTGAAGTGGGGAGGTTGGGTGGAGTGGGGAGGTTGGGTGGAGTGGGGAGGTTGGGTGGAGTGGGGATGTTGGGTGGAGAGGGGAGGTTGGGTGATTTGGGGAGGTTGGGTGGAGTGGGGAGGTTTGGTGAAGTGGGGAGGTTGGGTGAAGTGGGGAGGTTGGGTGATTTGGGGAGGTTGGGTGGAGTGGGGAGGTTTGGTGAAGTGGGGAGGTTGGGTGAAGTGGGGAGGTTGGGTGGAGTGCGGAGGTTGGGTTAAGTGGGGAGGTATAGTGCAATGGGGAGGTTGGGTGAAGTGGGGAGGTTGGGTGGAGTGGGAAGGTTGGGTGGAGTGCGGAAGTTGGATGGAGTGCCGAGTTTGGGTGAAGTGGGGAGGTTGGGTGGAGTGGGGAGGTTGGGTGAAGTGGGGAGGTATAGTGGAATGGGGAGGTTGGGTGAAGTGGGGAGGTTGGGTGGAGTGGGGAGGTTGGGTGGAGTGGGGAGGCTGGGTGGAGTTGGGAGGTTGGGTGAAGTGGGGAGGTTAGGTTGAGAGCGAAGGTTGGGTGCAGTGCGGAGGTTGGGTGGAGTGGGGAGGTTGGGTGAAGTGGGGAGGTAGGGTGAAGTGGGGAGGTTGGGTGGAGTGAGGAGGTTGGGTTGAGTGCGAACGTTGGGTGGAGTGCGGAGGTTGGGTGGAGTGGGGAGGTTCGGTGAAGTGGGGAGGTTGGGTGAAGTGGGAAGGTTGGGTGACGTGGGGAGGTTGGGTGGAGTGGGGAGGTTGGGTGGAGTGGGGAGGTTGGGTGGAGTGGGGATGTTGGGTGGAGAGGGGAGGTTGGGTGATTTGGGGAGGTTGGGTGGAGTGGGGACGTTTGGTGAAGTGGGGAGGTTGGGTGAAGTGGGGAGGTTGGGTGGAGTGCGGAGGTTGGGTGGAGTGCGGAAGTTGGATGGAGTGCCGAGTTTGGGTGAAGTGGGGAGGTTGGGAGGAGTGGGGAGGTTGGGTTAAGTGGGGAGGTATAGTGCAATGGGGAGGTTGGGTGAAGTGGGGAGGTTGGGTGGAGTGGGGAGGTTGGGTGGAGTGGGGAGGTTGGTTGGAGTTGGGAGGTTGGGTGAAGTGGGGAGGTTAGGTTGAGAGCGAAGGTTGGGTGCAGTGCGGAGGTTGGGTGGAGTGGGGAGGTTGGGTGAAGTGGGGAGGTAGGGTGAAGTGGGGAGGTTGGGTGGAGTGAGGAGGTTGGGTGGAGTGTGGACGTTGGGTGAAGTGGGGAGGTTGGGTGGAGTGGGGAGGTTGGGTGAAGTGGGGAGGTTGGGTTGAGTGCGAACGTTGGGTGGAGTGCGGAGGTTGGGTGGAGTGGGGAGGTTCGGTGAAGTGGGGAGGTTGGGTGAAGTGGGAAGGTTGGGTGACGTGGGGAGGTTGGGTGGAGTGGGGAGGTTGGGTGGAGTGGGGAGGTTGGGTGGAGTGGGGATGTTGGGTGGAGAGGGGAGGTTGGGTGATTTGGGGAGGTTGGGTGGAGTGGGGACGTTTGGTGAAGTGGGGAGGTTGGGTGAAGTGGGGAGGTTGGGTGGAGTGCGGAGGTTGGGTGGAGTGCGGAAGTTGGATGGAGTGCCGAGTTTGGGTGAAGTGGGGAGGTTGGGAGGAGTGGGGAGGTTGGGTTAAGTGGGGAGGTATAGTGCAATGGGGAGGTTGGGTGAAGTGGGGAGGTTGGGTGGAGTGGGGAGGTTGGGTGGAGTGGGAAGGCTGGGTGGAGTGCGGAAGTTTGGTGGAGTGCGGAGTTTGGGTTGAATGCGGAGGTTGGGTGGAGTGCGGAAGTTGGGTGGAGTGCGGAAGTTGGGTGGAGTGCGGAAGTTGGGTGGAGTGCGGAGGCTGGGTGGAGTGCGGAGGTTGGATGGAGTGCGGAGGTTGGGTGAAGTGGGGAGGTTGGGTGGAGTGCGGAGATTGGGTGGAGTGCGGAGGTTGGATGGAGTGCGGAGGTTGGGTGAAGTGGGGAGGTTGGGTGGAGTTGGGAGGTTGGGTGAAGTGGGGAGGTTGGGTTGAGTGCGAAGGTTGGGTGGAGTGCGGAGGTTGGGTGGAGTGGGGAGGTTGGGTGAAGTGGGGAGGTAGGGTGAAGTGGGGAGGTTGGGTGGAGTGAGGAGGTTTGGTGGAGTGGGGACGTTGGGTGAAGTGGGGAGGTTGGGTGGAGTGGGGAGGTTGGGTGAAGTGGGGAGGTTGGGTTGAGTGCGAACGTTGGGTGGAGTGCGGAGGTTGGGTGGAGTGGGGAGGTTGGGTGGAGTGGGGATGTTGGGTGGAGAGGGGAGGTTGGGTGATTTGGGGAGGTTGGGTGGAGTGGGGAGGTTTGGTGAAGTGGGGAGGTTGGGTGAAGTGGGGAGGTTGGGTGGAGTTGGGAGGTTGGGTGAAGTGGGGAGGTTGGGTGGAGTGGGGAGGTTGGGTGAAGTGGGGAGGTTGGGTTGAGTGCGAACGTTGGGTGGAGTGCGGAGGTTGGGTGGAGTGGGGAGGTTCGGTGAAGTGGGGAGGTTGGGTGAAGTGGTAAGGTTGGGTGAAGTGGGGAGGTTGGGTGGAGTGGGGAGGTTGGGTGGAGTGGGGAGGTTGGGTGGAGTGGGGATGTTGGGTGGAGAGGGGAGGTTGGGTGATTTGGGGAGGTTGGGTGGAGTGGGGAGGTTTGGTGAAGTGGGGAGGTTGGGTGAAGTGGGGAGGTTGGGTGATTTGGGGAGGTTGGGTGGAGTGGGGAGGTTTGGTGAAGTGGGGAGGTTGGGTGAAGTGGGGAGGTTGGGTGGAGTGCGGAGGTTGGGTTAAGTGGGGAGGTATAGTGCAATGGGGAGGTTGGGTGAAGTGGGGAGGTTGGGTGGAGTGGGAAGGTTGGGTGGAGTGCGGAAGTTGGATGGAGTGCCGAGTTTGGGTGAAGTGGGGAGGTTGGGTGGAGTGCGGAGATTGGGTGGAGTGCGGAGGTTGGATGGAGTGCGGAGGTTGGGTGAAGTGGGGAGGTTGGGTGGAGTTGGGAGGTTGGGTGAAGTGGGGAGGTTGGGTTGAGTGCGAAGGTTGGGTGGAGTGCGGAGGTTGGGTGGAGTGGGGAGGTTGGGTGAAGTGGGGAGGTAGGGTGAAGTGGGGAGGTTGGGTGGAGTGAGGAGGTTTGGTGGAGTGGGGACGTTGGGTGAAGTGGGGAGGTTGGGTGGAGTGGGGAGGTTGGGTGAAGTGGGGAGGTTGGGTTGAGTGCGAACGTTGGGTGGAGTGCGGAGGTTGGGTGGAGTGGGGAGGTTGGGTGGAGTGGGGATGTTGGGTGGAGAGGGGAGGTTGGGTGATTTGGGGAGGTTGGGTGGAGTGGGGAGGTTTGGTGAAGTGGGGAGGTTGGGTGAAGTGGGGAGGTTGGGTGGAGTTGGGAGGTTGGGTGAAGTGGGGAGGTTGGGTGGAGTGGGGAGGTTGGGTGAAGTGGGGAGGTTGGGTTGAGTGCGAACGTTGGGTGGAGTGCGGAGGTTGGGTGGAGTGGGGAGGTTCGGTGAAGTGGGGAGGTTGGGTGAAGTGGTAAGGTTGGGTGAAGTGGGGAGGTTGGGTGGAGTGGGGAGGTTGGGTGGAGTGGGGAGGTTGGGTGGAGTGGGGATGTTGGGTGGAGAGGGGAGGTTGGGTGATTTGGGGAGGTTGGGTGGAGTGGGGAGGTTTGGTGAAGTGGGGAGGTTGGGTGAAGTGGGGAGGTTGGGTGATTTGGGGAGGTTGGGTGGAGTGGGGAGGTTTGGTGAAGTGGGGAGGTTGGGTGAAGTGGGGAGGTTGGGTGGAGTGCGGAGGTTGGGTTAAGTGGGGAGGTATAGTGCAATGGGGAGGTTGGGTGAAGTGGGGAGGTTGGGTGGAGTGGGAAGGTTGGGTGGAGTGCGGAAGTTGGATGGAGTGCCGAGTTTGGGTGAAGTGGGGAGGTTGGGTGGAGTGCGGAGATTGGGTGGAGTGCGGAGGTTGGATGGAGTGCGGAGGTTGGGTGAAGTGGGGAGGTTGGGTGGAGTTGGGAGGTTGGGTGAAGTGGGGAGGTTGGGTTGAGTGCGAAGGTTGGGTGGAGTGCGGAGGTTGGGTGGAGTGGGGAGGTTGGGTGAAGTGGGGAGGTAGGGTGAAGTGGGGAGGTTGGGTGGAGTGAGGAGGTTTGGTGGAGTGGGGACGTTGGGTGAAGTGGGGAGGTTGGGTGGAGTGGGGAGGTTGGGTGAAGTGGGGAGGTTGGGTTGAGTGCGAACGTTGGGTGGAGTGCGGAGGTTGGGTGGAGTGGGGAGGTTGGGTGGAGTGGGGATGTTGGGTGGAGAGGGGAGGTTGGGTGATTTGGGGAGGTTGGGTGGAGTGGGGAGGTTTGGTGAAGTGGGGAGGTTGGGTGAAGTGGGGAGGTTGGGTGGAGTTGGGAGGTTGGGTGAAGTGGGGAGGTTGGGTGGAGTGGGGAGGTTGGGTGAAGTGGGGAGGTTGGGTTGAGTGCGAACGTTGGGTGGAGTGCGGAGGTTGGGTGGAGTGGGGAGGTTCGGTGAAGTGGGGAGGTTGGGTGAAGTGGTAAGGTTGGGTGAAGTGGGGAGGTTGGGTGGAGTGGGGAGGTTGGGTGGAGTGGGGAGGTTGGGTGGAGTGGGGATGTTGGGTGGAGAGGGGAGGTTGGGTGATTTGGGGAGGTTGGGTGGAGTGGGGAGGTTTGGTGAAGTGGGGAGGTTGGGTGAAGTGGGGAGGTTGGGTGATTTGGGGAGGTTGGGTGGAGTGGGGAGGTTTGGTGAAGTGGGGAGGTTGGGTGAAGTGGGGAGGTTGGGTGGAGTGCGGAGGTTGGGTTAAGTGGGGAGGTATAGTGCAATGGGGAGGTTGGGTGAAGTGGGGAGGTTGGGTGGAGTGGGAAGGTTGGGTGGAGTGCGGAAGTTGGATGGAGTGCCGAGTTTGGGTGAAGTGGGGAGGTTGGGTGGAGTGGGGAGGTTGGGTGAAGTGGGGAGGTATAGTGGAATGGGGAGGTTGGGTGAAGTGGGGAGGTTGGGTGGAGTGGGGAGGTTGGGTGGAGTGGGGAGGCTGGGTGGAGTTGGGAGGTTGGGTGAAGTGGGGAGGTTAGGTTGAGAGCGAAGGTTGGGTGCAGTGCGGAGGTTGCGTGGAGTGGGGAGGTTGGGTGAAGTGGGGAGGTAGGGTGAAGTGGGGAGGTTGGGTGGAGTGAGGAGGTTGGGTGGAGTGGGGACGTTGGGTGAAGTGGGGAGGTTGGGTGGAGTGGGGAGGTTGGGTGAAGTGGGGAGGTTGGGTGGAGTGCGAACGTTGGGTGGAGTGCGGAGGTTGGGTGGAGTGGGGAGGCTGGGTGGAATTGGGAGGTTGGGTGAAGTGGGGAGGTTAGGTTGAGAGCGAAGTTTGGGTGCAGTGCGGAGGTTGGGTGGAGTGGGGAGGTTGGGTGAAGTGGGGAGGTAGGGTGAAGTGGGGAGGTTGGGTGGAGTGAGGAGGTTGGGTGGAGTGGGGACGTTGGGTGAAGTGGGGAGGTTGGGTGGAGTGGGGAGGTTGGGTGAAGTGGGGAGGTTGGGTGGAGTGCGAACGTTGGGTGGAGTGCGGAGGTTGGGTGGAGTGGGGAGGTTGGGTGAAGTGGGGAGGTTGGGTGAAGTGGGAAGGTTGGGTGAAGTGGGGAGGTTGGGTGGAGTGGGGAGGTTGGGTGGAGTGGGGAGGTGGGTGGAGTGGGGATGTTGGGTGGAGAGGGGAGGTTGGGTGATTTGGGGAGGTTGGGTGGAGTGGGGAGGTTTGGTGAAGTGGGGAGGTAGGGTGAAGTGGGGAGGTTGGGTGGAGTGAGGAGGTTGGGTGGAGGGGGACGTTGGGTGAAGTGGGGAGGTTGGGTGGAGTGGGGAGGTTGGGTGAAGTGGGGAGGTTGGGTTGAGTGCGAACGTTGGGTGGAGTGCGGAGGTTGGGTGGAGTGGGGAGGTTCGGTGAAGTGGGGAGGTTGGGTGAAGTGGGAAGGTTGGGTGAAGTGGGGAGGTTGGGTGGAGTGGGGAGGTTGGGTGGAGTGGGGAGGTTGGGTGGAGTGGGGAGGTTGGGTGAAGTGGGGAGGTATAGTGGAATGGGGAGGTTGGGTGAAGTGGGGAGGTTGGGTGGAGTGGGGAGGTTGGGTGGAGTGGGGAGGCTGGGTGGAGTGGGGAGGTTGGTTGGAGTGGGGAGGTTGCGTGGAGTGCGGAAGTTTGGTGGAGTGCGGAGTTTGGGTGGAATGCGGAGGTTGGGTGGAGTGCGGAAGTTGGGTGGAGTGCGGATGTTGGGTGGAGTGCGGAAGTTGGGTGGAGTGCGGAGGTTGGGTGGAGTGCGGAGGTTGCATGGATTGCCGAGTTTGGGTGAAGTGGGGAGGTTGGGTGGAGTGTGGAGGTTGGGTGAAGTGGGGAGGCATAGTGGAATGGGGAGGTTGTGTGGAGTGGGGAGGTTGGTTGGAGTGGGGAGGTTGCGTGGAGTGCGGAAGTTTGGTGGAGTGCGGAGTTTGGGTGGAGTGCGGAGGTTGGGTGGAGTGCGGAGGTTGGGTGGTGTGCGGAAGTTGGTTGGAGTGCGGAGGTTGGGTGGAGTGCGGAGGTTGGATGGAATGCGGAGGTTGGGTGAAGTGGGGAGGTTGGGTGGAGTTGGGAGGTTGGGTGAAGTGGGGAGGTTACGTTGAGAGCGAAGGTTGGGTGCAGTGCGGAGGTTGGGTGGAGTGGGGAGGTTGGGTGAAGTGGGGAGGTAGGGTGAAGTGGGGAGGTTGGGTGGAGTGAGGAGGTTGGGTGGAGTGTGGACGTTGGGTGAAGTGGGGAGGTTGGGTGGAGTGGGGAGGTTGGGTGAAGTGGGGAGGTTGGGTTGAGTGCGAACGTTGGGTGGAGTGCGGAGGTTGGGTGGAGTGGGGAGGTTCGGTGAAGTGGGGAGGTTGGGTGAAGTGGGAAGGTTGGGTGACGTGGGGAGGTTGGGTGGAGTGGGGAGGTTGGGTGGAGTGGGGAGGTTGGGTGGAGTGGGGATGTTGGGTGGAGAGGGGAGGTTGGGTGATTTGGGGAGGTTGGGTGGAGTGGGGACGTTTGGTGAAGTGGGGAGGTTGGGTGAAGTGGGGAGGTTGGGTGGAGTGCGGAGGTTGGGTGGAGTGCGGAAGTTGGATGGAGTGCCGAGTTTGGGTGAAGTGGGGAGGTTGGGAGGAGTGGGGAGGTTGGGTTAAGTGGGGAGGTATAGTGCAATGGGAAGGTTGGGTGAAGTGGGGAGGTTGGGTGGAGTGGGGAGGTTGGGTGGAGTGGGAAGGCTGGGTGGAGTGCGGAAGTTTGGTGGAGTGCGGAGTTTGGGTGGAATGCGGAGGTTGGGTGGAGTGCGGAAGTTGGGTGGAGTGCGGAAGTTGGGTGGAGTGGGGAAGTTGGGTGGAGTGCGGAAGTTGGGTGGAGTGCGGAGGTTGGATGGAGTGCGGAGGTTGGGTGAAGTGGGGAGGTTGGGTGGAGTGCGGAGATTGGGTGGAGTGCGGAGGTTGGATGGAGTGCGGAGGTTGGGTGAAGTGGGGAGGTTGGGTGGAGTTGGGAGGTTGGGTGAAGTGGGGAGGTTGGGTTGAGTGCGAAGGTTGGGTGGAGTGCGGAGGTTGGGTGGAGTGGGGAGGTTGGGTGAAGTGGGGAGGTTGGGTGGAGTGAGGAGGTTGGGTGGAGTGGGGACGTTGGGTGAAGTGGGGAGGTTGGGTGGAGTGGGGAGGTTGGGTGAAGTGGGGAGGTTGGGTTGAGTGCGAACGTTGGGTGGAGTGCGGAGGTTGGGTGGAGTGGGGAGGTTCGGTGAAGTGGGGAGGTTGGGTGAAGTGGGAAGGTTGGGTGAAGTGGGGAGGTTGGGTGGAGTGGGGAGGTTGGGTGGAGTGGGGAGGTTGGGTGGAGTGGGGATGTTGGGTGGAGAGGGGAGGTTGGGTGATTTGGGGAGGTTGGGTGGAGTGGGGAGGTTTGGTGAAGTGGGGAGGTTGGGTGAAGTGGGGAGGTTGGGTGGAGTTGGGAGGTTGGGTGAAGTGGGGAGGTTGGGTGGAGTGGGGAGGTTGGGTGAAGTGGGGAGGTTGGGTTGAGTGCGAACGTTGGGTGGAGTGCGGAGGTTGGGTGGAGTGGGGAGGTTCGGTGAAGTGGGGAGGTTGGGTGAAGTGGTAAGGTTGGGTGAAGTGGGGGGTTGGGTGGAGTGGGGAGGTTGGGTGGAGTGGGGAGGTTGGGTGGAGTGGGGATGTTGGGTGGAGAGGGGAGGTTGGGTGATTTAGGGAGGTTGGGTGGAGTGGGGAGGTTTGGTGAAGTGGGGAGGTTTGGTGAAGTGGGGAGGTTGGGTGATTTGGGGAGGTTGGGTGGAGTGGGGAGGTTTGGTGAAGTGGGGAGGTTGGGTGAAGTGGGGAGGTTGGGTGGAGTGCGGAGGTTGGGTGGAGTGCGGAAGTTGGATGGAGTGCCGAGTTTGGGTGAAGTGGGGAGGTTGGGTGGAGTGGGGAGGTTGGGTTAAGTGGGGAGGTATAGTGCAATGGGGAGGTTGGGTGAAGTGGGGAGGTTGGGTGGAGTGGGAAGGTTGGGTGGAGTGGGGAGGTTGGGTGGAGTGCGGAAGTTGGATGGAGTGCCGAGTTTGGGTGAAGTGGGGAGGTTGGGTGGAGTGGGGAGGTTGGGTGAAGTGGGGAGGTATAGTGGAATGGGGAGGTTGGGTGAAGTGGGGAGGTTGGGTGGAGTGGGGAGGTTGGGTGGAGTGGGGAGGCTGGGTGGAGTTGGGAGGTTGGGTGAAGTGGGGAGGTTAGGTTGAGAGCGAAGGTTGGGTGCAGTGCGGAGGTTGGGTGGAGTGGGGAGGTTGGGTGAAGTGGGGAGGTAGGGTGAAGTGGGGAGGTTGGGTGGAGTGAGGAGGTTGGGTGGAGTGGGGACGTTGGGTGAAGTGGGGAGGTTGGGTGGAGTGGGGAGGTTGGGTGAAGTGGGGAGGTTGGGTGGAGTGCGAACGTTGGGTGGAGTGCGGAGGTTGGGTGGAGTGGGGAGGCTGGGTGGAGTTGGGAGGTTGGGTGAAGTGGGGAGGTTAGGTTGAGAGCGAAGTTTGGGTGCAGTGCGGAGGTTGGGTGGAGTGGGGAGGTTGGGTGAAGTGGGGAGGTAGGGTGAAGTGGGGAGGTTGGGTGGAGTGAGGAGGTTGGGTGGAGTGGGGACGTTGGGTGAAGTGGGGAGGTTGGGTGGAGTGGGGAGGTTGGGTGAAGTGGGGAGGTTGGGTGGAGTGCGAACGTTGGGTGGAGTGCGGAGGTTGGGTGGAGTGGGGAGGTTCGGTGAAGTGGGGAGGTTGGGTGAAGTGGGAAGGTTGGGTGAAGTGGGGAGGTTGGGTGGAGTGGGGAGGTTGGGTGGAGTGGGGAGGTGGGTGGAGTGGGGATGTTGGGTGGAGAGGGGAGGTTGGGTGATTTGGGGAGGTTGGGTGGAGTGGGGAGGTTTGGTGAAGTGGGGAGGTAGGGTGAAGTGGGGAGGTTGGGTGGAGTGAGGAGGTTGGGTGGAGTGGGGACGTTGGGTGAAGTGGGGAGGTTGGGTGGAGTGGGGAGGTTGGGTGAAGTGGGGAGGTTGGGTTGAGTGCGAACGTTGGGTGGAGTGCGGAGGTTGGGTGGAGTGGGGAGGTTCGGTGAAGTGGGGAGGTTGGGTGAAGTGGGAAGGTTGGGTGAAGTGGGGAGGTTGGGTGGAGTGGGGAGGTTGGGTGGAGTGGGGAGGTTGGGTGGAGTGGGGAGGTTGGGTGAAGTGGGGAGGTATAGTGGAATGGGGAGGTTGGGTGAAGTGGGGAGGTTGGGTGGAGTGGGGAGGTTGGGTGGAGTGGGGAGGCTGGGTGGAGTGGGGAGGTTGGTTGGAGTGGGGAGGTTGCGTGGAGTGCGGAAGTTTGGTGGAGTGCGGAGTTTGGGTGGAATGCGGAGGTTGGGTGGAGTGCGGAAGTTGGGTGGAGTGCGGATGTTGGGTGGAGTGCGGAAGTTGGGTGGAGTGCGGAGGTTGGGTGGAGTGCGGAGATTGCATGGATTGCCGAGTTTGGGTGAAGTGGGGAGGTTGGGTGGAGTGTGGAGGTTGGGTGAAGTGGGGAGGCATAGTGGAATGGGGAGGTTGTGTGGAGTGGGGAGGTTGGTTGGAGTGGGGAGGTTGCGTGGAGTGCGGAAGTTTGGTGGAGTGCGGAGTTTGGGTGGAGTGCGGAGGTTGGGTGGAGTGCGGAGGTTGGGTGGTGTGCGGAAGTTGGTTGGAGTGCGGAGGTTGGGTGGAGTGCGGAGGTTGGATGGAGTGCGGAGGTTGGGTGAAGTGGGGAGGTTGGGTGGAGTTGGGAGGTTGGGTGAAGTGGGGAGGTTAGGTTGAGAGCGAAGGTTGGGTGCAGTGCGGAGGTTGGGTGGAGTGGGGAGGTTGGGTGAAGTGGGGAGGTAGGGTGAAGTGGGGAGGTTGGGTGGAGTGAGGAGGTTGGGTGGAGTGTGGACGTTGGGTGAAGTGGGGAGGTTGGGTGGAGTGGGGAGGTTGGGTTGAGTGCGAACGTTGGGTGGAGTGCGGAGGTTGGGTGGAGTGGGGAGGTTCGGTGAAGTGGGGAGGTTGGGTGAAGTGGGAAGGTTGGGTGACGTGGGGAGGTTGGGTGGAGTGGGGAGGTTGGGTGGAGTGGGGAGGTTGGGTGGAGTGGGGATGTTGGGTGGAGAGGGGAGGTTGGGTGATTTGGGGAGGTTGGGTGGAGTGGGGACGTTTGGTGAAGTGGGGAGGTTGGGTGAAGTGGGGAGGTTGGGTGGAGTGCGGAGGTTGGGTGGAGTGCGGAAGTTGGATGGAGTGCCGAGTTTGGGTGAAGTGGGGAGGTTGGGAGGAGTGGGGAGGTTGGGTTAAGTGGGGAGGTATAGTGCAATGGGGAGGTTGGGTGAAGTGGGGAGGTTGGGTGGAGTGGGGAGGTTGGGTGGAGTGGGAAGGCTGGGTGGAGTGCGGAAGTTTGGTGGAGTGCGGAGTTTGGGTGGAATGCGGAGGTTGGGTGGAGTGCGGAAGTTGGGTGGAGTGCGGAAGTTGGGTGGAGTGGGGAAGTTGGGTGGAGTGCGGAGGCTGGGTGGAGTGCGGAGGTTGGATGGAGTGCGGAGGTTGGGTGAAGTGGGGAGGTTGGGTGGAGTGCGGAGATTGGGTGGAGTGCGGAGGTTGGATGGAGTGCGGAGGTTGGGTGAAGTGGGGAGGTTGGGTGGAGTTGGGAGGTTGGGTGAAGTGGGGAGGTTGGGTTGAGTGCGAAGGTTGGGTGGAGTGCGGAGGTTGGGTGGAGTGGGGAGGTTGGGTGAAGTGGGGAGGTAGGGTGAAGTGGGGAGGTTGGGTGGAGTGAGGAGGTTGGGTGGAGTGGGGACGTTGGGTGAAGTGGGGAGGTTGGGTGAAGTGGGGAGGTTGGGTGGAGTGGGGAGGTTGGGTGAAGTGGGGAGGTTGGGTTGAGTGCGAACGTTGGGTGGAGTGCGGAGGTTGGGTGGAGTGGGGAGGTTCGGTGAAGTGGGGAGGTTGGGTGAAGTGGGAAGGTTGGGTGAAGTGGGGAGGTTGGGTGGAGTGGGGAGGTTGGGTGGAGTGGGGAGGTTGGGTGGAGTGGGGAGGTTGGGTGAAGTGGGGAGGTATAGTGGAATGGGGAGGTTGGGTGAAGTGGGGAGGTTGGGTGGAGTGGGGAGGTTGGGTGGAGTGGGGAGGCTGGGTGGAGTGGGGAGGTTGGTTGGAGTGGGGAGGTTGCGTGGAGTGCGGAAGTTTGGTGGAGTGCGGAGTTTGGGTGGAATGCGGAGGTTGGGTGGAGTGCGGAAGTTGGGTGGAGTGCGGATGTTGGGTGGAGTGCGGAAGTTGGGTGGAGTGCGGAGGTTGGGTGGAGTGCGGAGATTGCATGGATTGCCGAGTTTGGGTGAAGTGGGGAGGTTGGGTGGAGTGTGGAGGTTGGGTGAAGTGGGGAGGCATAGTGGAATGGGGAGGTTGTGTGGAGTGGGGAGGTTGGTTGGAGTGGGGAGGTTGCGTGGAGTGCGGAAGTTTGGTGGAGTGCGGAGTTTGGGTGGAGTGCGGAGGTTGGGTGGAGTGCGGAGGTTGGGTGGTGTGCGGAAGTTGGTTGGAGTGCGGAGGTTGGGTGGAGTGCGGAGGTTGGATGGAGTGCGGAGGTTGGGTGAAGTGGGGAGGTTGGGTGGAGTTGGGAGGTTGGGTGAAGTGGGGAGGTTAGGTTGAGAGCGAAGGTTGGGTGCAGTGCGGAGGTTGGGTGGAGTGGGGAGGTTGGGTGAAGTGGGGAGGTAGGGTGAAGTGGGGAGGTTGGGTGGAGTGAGGAGGTTGGGTGGAGTGTGGACGTTGGGTGAAGTGGGGAGGTTGGGTGGAGTGGGGAGGTTGGGTTGAGTGCGAACGTTGGGTGGAGTGCGGAGGTTGGGTGGAGTGGGGAGGTTCGGTGAAGTGGGGAGGTTGGGTGAAGTGGGAAGGTTGGGTGACGTGGGGAGGTTGGGTGGAGTGGGGAGGTTGGGTGGAGTGGGGAGGTTGGGTGGAGTGGGGATGTTGGGTGGAGAGGGGAGGTTGGGTGATTTGGGGAGGTTGGGTGGAGTGGGGACGTTTGGTGAAGTGGGGAGGTTGGGTGAAGTGGGGAGGTTGGGTGGAGTGCGGAGGTTGGGTGGAGTGCGGAAGTTGGATGGAGTGCCGAGTTTGGGTGAAGTGGGGAGGTTGGGAGGAGTGGGGAGGTTGGGTTAAGTGGGGAGGTATAGTGCAATGGGGAGGTTGGGTGAAGTGGGGAGGTTGGGTGGAGTGGGGAGGTTGGGTGGAGTGGGAAGGCTGGGTGGAGTGCGGAAGTTTGGTGGAGTGCGGAGTTTGGGTGGAATGCGGAGGTTGGGTGGAGTGCGGAAGTTGGGTGGAGTGCGGAAGTTGGGTGGAGTGGGGAAGTTGGGTGGAGTGCGGAGGCTGGGTGGAGTGCGGAGGTTGGATGGAGTGCGGAGGTTGGGTGAAGTGGGGAGGTTGGGTGGAGTGCGGAGATTGGGTGGAGTGCGGAGGTTGGATGGAGTGCGGAGGTTGGGTGAAGTGGGGAGGTTGGGTGGAGTTGGGAGGTTGGGTGAAGTGGGGAGGTTGGGTTGAGTGCGAAGGTTGGGTGGAGTGCGGAGGTTGGGTGGAGTGGGGAGGTTGGGTGAAGTGGGGAGGTAGGGTGAAGTGGGGAGGTTGGGTGGAGTGAGGAGGTTGGGTGGAGTGGGGACGTTGGGTGAAGTGGGGAGGTTGGGTGGAGTGGGGAGGTTGGGTGAAGTGGGGAGGTTGGGTTGAGTGCGAACGTTGGGTGGAGTGCGGAGGTTGGGTGGAGTGGGGAGGTTCGGTGAAGTGGGGAGGTTGGGTGAAGTGGGAAGGTTGGGTGAAGTGGGGAGGTTGGGTGGAGTGGGGAGGTTGGGTGGAGTGGGGAGGTTGGGTGGAGTGGGGATGTTGGGTGGAGAGGGGAGGTTGGGTGATTTGGGGAGGTTGGGTGGAGTGGGGAGGTTTGGTGAAGTGGGGAGGTTGGGTGAAGTGGGGAGGTTGGGTGGAGTTGGGAGGTTGGGTGAAGTGGAGAGGTTGGGTGGAGTGGGGAGGTTGGGTGAAGTGGGGAGGTTGGGTTGAGTGCGAACGTTGGGTGGAGTGCGGAGGGTGGGTGGAGTGGGGAGGTTCGGTGAAGTGGGGAGGTTGGGTGAAGTGGTAAGGTTGGGTGAAGTGGGGAGGTTGGGTGGAGTGGGGAGGTTGGGTGGAGTGGGGAGGTTGGGTGGAGTGGGGATGTTGGGTGGAGAGGGGAGGTTGGGTGATTTGGGGAGGTTGGGTGGAGTGGGGAGGTTTGGTGAAGTGGGGAGGTTGGGTGAAGTGGGGAGGTTGGGTGATTTGGGGAGGTTGGGTGGAGTGGGGAGGTTTGGTGAAGTGGGGAGGTTGGGTGAAGTGGGGAGGTTGGGTGGAGTGGGGAGGTTGGGTTAAGTGGGGAGGTATAGTGCAATGGGGAGGTTGGGTGAAGTGGGGAGGTTGGGTGGAGTGGGAAGGTTGGGTGGAGTGGGGAGGTTGGGTGGAGTGCGGAAGTTGGATGGAGTGCCGAGTTTGGGTGAAGTGGGGAGGTTGGGTGGAGTGGGGAGGTTGGGTGAAGTGGGGAGGTATAGTGGAATGGGGAGGTTGGGTGAAGTGGGGAGGTTGGGTGGAGTGGGGAGGTTGGGTGGAGTGGGGAGGCTGGGTGGAGTTGGGAGGTTGGGTGAAGTGGGGAGGTTAGGTTGAGAGCGAAGGTTGGGTGCAGTGCGGAGGTTGGGTGGAGTGGGGAGGTTGGGTGAAGTGGGGAGGTAGGGTGAAGTGGGGAGGTTGGGTGGAGTGAGGAGGTTGGGTGGAGTGGGGACGTTGGGTGAAGTGGGGAGGTTGGGTGGAGTGGGGAGGTTGGGTGAAGTGGGGAGGTTGGGTGGAGTGCGAACGTTGGGTGGAGTGCGGAGGTTGGGTGGAGTGGGGAGGCTGGGTGGAGTTGGGAGGTTGGGTGAAGTGGGGAGGTTAGGTTGAGAGCGAAGTTTGGGTGCAGTGCGGAGGTTGGGTGGAGTGGGGAGGTTGGGTGAAGTGGGGAGGTAGGGTGAAGTGGGGAGGTTGGGTGGAGTGAGGAGGTTGGGTGGAGTGGGGACGTTGGGTGAAGTGGGGAGGTTGGGTGGAGTGGGGAGGTTGGGTGAAGTGGGGAGGTTGGGTGGAGTGCGAACGTTGGGTGGAGTGCGGAGGTTGGGTGGAGTGGGGAGGTTCGGTGAAGTGGGGAGGTTGGGTGAAGTGGGAAGGTTGGGTTAAGTGGGGAGGTTGGGTGGAGTGGGGAGGTTGGGTGGAGTGGGGAGGTGGGTGGAGTGGGGATGTTGGGTGGAGAGGGGAGGTTGGGTGATTTGGGGAGGTTGGGTGGAGTGGGGAGGTTTGGTGAAGTGGGGAGGTAGGGTGAAGTGGGGAGGTTGGGTGGAGTGAGGAGGTTGGGTGGAGTGGGGACGTTGGGTGAAGTGGGGAGGTTGGGTGGAGTGGGGAGGTTGGGTGAAGTGGGGAGGTTGGGTTGAGTGCGAACGTTGGGTGGAGTGCGGAGGTTGGGTGGAGTGGGGAGGTTCGGTGAAGTGGGGAGGTTGGGTGAAGTGGGAAGGTTGGGTGAAGTGGGGAGGTTGGGTGGAGTGGGGAGGTTGGGTGGAGTGGGGAGGTTGGGTGGAGTGGGGAGGTTGGGTGAAGTGGGGAGGTATAGTGGAATGGGGAGGTTGGGTGAAGTGGGGAGGTTGGGTGGAGTGGGGAGGTTGGGTGGAG
Source organism: Oasisia sp. SBJ-2009 (assembly GCA_964017155.1). Classification (NCBI taxonomy): domain Eukaryota; kingdom Metazoa; phylum Annelida; class Polychaeta; order Sabellida; family Siboglinidae; genus Oasisia; species Oasisia sp. SBJ-2009. Next base: position 31,167,631 of record OZ024859.1, read on the forward strand.
TGGGGAGGCTGGGTGGAGTGGGGAGGTTGGTTGGAGTGGGGAGGTTGCGTGGAGTGCGGAAGTTTGGTGGAGTGCGGAGTTTGGGTGGAATGCGGAGGTTGGGTGGAGTGCGGAAGTTGGGTGGAGTGCGGATGTTGGGTGGAGTGCGGAAGTTGGGTGGAGTGCGGAGGTTGGGTGGAGTGCGGAGATTGCATGGATTGCCGAGTTTGGGTGAAGTGGGGAGGTTGGGTGGAGTGTGGAGGTTGGGTGAAGTGGGGAGGCATAGTGGAATGGGGAGGTTGTGTGGAGTGGGGAGGTTGGTTGGAGTGGGGAGGTTGCGTGGAGTGCGGAAGTTTGGTGGAGTGCGGAGTTTGGGTGGAGTGCGGAGGTTGGGTGGAGTGCGGAGGTTGGGTGGTGTGCGGAAGTTGGTTGGAGTGCGGAGGTTGGGTGGAGTGCGGAGGTTGGATGGAGTGCGGAGGTTGGGTGAAGTGGGGAGGTTGGGTGGAGTTGGGAGGTTGGGTGAAGTGGGGAGGTTAGGTTGAGAGCGAAGGTTGGGTGCAGTGCGGAGGTTGGGTGGAGTGGGGAGGTTGGGTGAAGTGGGGAGGTAGGGTGAAGTGGGGAGGTTGGGTGGAGTGAGGAGGTTGGGTGGAGTGTGGACGTTGGGTGAAGTGGGGAGGTTGGGTGGAGTGGGGAGGTTGGGTTGAGTGCGAACGTTGGGTGGAGTGCGGAGGTTGGGTGGAGTGGGGAGGTTCGGTGAAGTGGGGAGGTTGGGTGAAGTGGGAAGGTTGGGTGACGTGGGGAGGTTGGGTGGAGTGGGGAGGTTGGGTGGAGTGGGGAGGTTGGGTGGAGTGGGGATGTTGGGTGGAGAGGGGAGGTTGGGTGATTTGGGGAGGTTGGGTGGAGTGGGGACGTTTGGTGAAGTGGGGAGGTTGGGTGAAGTGGGGAGGTTGGGTGGAGTGAGGAGGTTGGGTGGAGTGCGGAAGTTGGATGGAGTGCCGAGTTTGGGTGAAGTGGGGAGGTTGGGAGGAGTGGGGAGGTTGGGTTAAGTGGGGAGGTATAGTGCAATGGGGAGGTTGGGTGAAGTGGGGAGGTTGGGTGGAGTGGGGAGGTTGGGTGGAGTGGGAAGGCTGGGTGGAGTGCGGAAGTTTGGTGGAGTGCGGAGTTTGGGTGGAATGCGGAGGTTGGGTGGAGTGCGGAAGTTGGGTGGAGTGCGGAAGTTGGGTGGAGTGGGGAAGTTGGGTGGAGTGCGGAGGCTGGGTGGAGTGCGGAGGTTGGATGGAGTGCGGAGGTTGGGTGAAGTGGGGAGGTTGGGTGGAGTGCGGAGATTGGGTGGAGTGCGGAGGTTGGATGGAGTGCGGAGGTTGGGTGAAGTGGGGAGGTTGGGTGGAGTTGGGAGGTTGGGTGAAGTGGGGAGGTTGGGTTGAGTGCGAAGGTTGGGTGGAGTGCGGAGGTTGGGTGGAGTGGGGAGGTTGGGTGAAGTGGGGAGGTAGGGTGAAGTGGGGAGGTTGGGTGGAGTGAGGAGGTTGGGTGGAGTGGGGACGTTGGGTGAAGTGGGGAGGTTGGGTGGAGTGGGGAGGTTGGGTGAAGTGGGGAGGTTGGGTTGAGTGCGAACGTTGGGTGGAGTGCGGAGGTTGGGTGGAGTGGGGAGGTTCGGTGAAGTGGGGAGGTTGGGTGAAGTGGGAAGGTTGGGTGAAGTGGGGAGGTTGGGTGGAGTGGGGAGGTTGGGTGGAGTGGGGAGGTTGGGTGGAGTGGGGATGTTGGGTGGAGAGGGGAGGTTGGGTGATTTGGGGAGGTTGGGTGGAGTGGGGAGGTTTGGTGAAGTGGGGAGGTTGGGTGAAGTGGGGAGGTTGGGTGGAGTTGGGAGGTTAGGTGAAGTGGAGAGGTTGGGTGGAGTGGGGAGGTTGGGTGAAGTGGGGAGGTTGGGTTGAGTGCGAACGTTGGGTGGAGTGCGGAGGTTGGGTGGAGTGGGGAGGTTCGGTGAAGTGGGGAGGTTGGGTGAAGTGGTAAGGTTGGGTGAAGTGGGGAGGTTGGGTGGAGTGGGGAGGTTGGGTGGAGTGGGGAGGTTGGGTGGAGTGGGGATGTTGGGTGGAGAGGGGAGGTTGGGTGATTTGGGGAGGTTGGGTGGAGTGGGGAGGTTTGGTGAAGTGGGGAGGTTGGGTGAAGTGGGGAGGTTGGGTGATTTGGGGAGGTTGGGTGGAGTGGGGAGGTTTGGTGAAGTGGGGAGGTTGGGTGAAGTGGGGAGGTTGGGTGGAGTGCGGAGGTTGGGTGGAGTGCGGAAGTTGGATGGAGTGCCGAGTTTGGGTGAAGTGGGGAGGTTGGGTGGAGTGGGGAGGTTGGGTTAAGTGGGGAGGTATAGTGCAATGGGGAGGTTGGGTGAAGTGGGGAGGTTGGGTGGAGTGGGAAGGTTGGGTGGAGTGGGGAGGTTGGGTGGAGTGCGGAAGTTGGATGGAGTGCCGAGTTTGGGTGAAGTGGGGAGGTTGGGTGGAGTGGGGAGGTTGGGTGAAGTGGGGAGGTATAGTGGAATGGGGAGGTTGGGTGAAGTGGGGAGGTTGGGTGGAGTGGGGAGGTTGGGTGGAGTGGGGAGGCTGGGTGGAGTTGGGAGGTTGGGTGAAGTGGGGAGGTTAGGTTGAGAGCGAAGGTTGGGTGCAGTGCGGAGGTTGGGTGGAGTGGGGAGGTTGGGTGAAGTGGGGAGGTAGGGTGAAGTGGGGAGGTTGGGTGGAGTGAGGAGGTTGGGTGGAGTGGGGACGTTGGGTGAAGTGGGGAGGTTGGGTGGAGTGGGGAGGTTGGGTGAAGTGGGGAGGTTGGGTGGAGTGCGAACGTTGGGTGGAGTGCGGAGGTTGGGTGGAGTGGGGAGGCTGGGTGGAGTTGGGAGGTTGGGTGAAGTGGGGAGGTTAGGTTGAGAGCGAAGTTTGGGTGCAGTGCGGAGGTTGGGTGGAGTGGGGAGGTTGGGTGAAGTGGGGAGGTAGGGTGAAGTGGGGAGGTTGGGTGGAGTGAGGAGGTTGGGTGGAGTGGGGACGTTGGGTGAAGTGGGGAGGTTGGGTGGAGTGGGGAGGTTGGGTGAAGTGGGGAGGTTGGGTGGAGTGCGAACGTTGGGTGGAGTGCGGAGGTTGGGTGGAGTGGGGAGGTTCGGTGAAGTGGGGAGGTTGGGTGAAGTGGGAAGGTTGGGTGAAGTGGGGAGGTTGGGTGGAGTGGGGAGGTTGGGTGGAGTGGGGAGGTGGGTGGAGTGGGGATGTTGGGTGGAGAGGGGAGGTTGGGTGATTTGGGGAGGTTGGGTGGAGTGGGGAGGTTTGGTGAAGTGGGGAGGTAGGGTGAAGTGGGGAGGTTGGGTGGAGTGAGGAGGTTGGGTGGAGTGGGGACGTTGGGTGAAGTGGGGAGGTTGGGTGGAGTGGGGAGGTTGGGTGAAGTGGGGAGGTTGGGTTGAGTGCGAACGTTGGGTGGAGTGCGGAGGTTGGGTGGAGTGGGGAGGTTCGGTGAAGTGGGGAGGTTGGGTGAAGTGGGAAGGTTGGGTGAAGTGGGGAGGTTGGGTGGAGTGGGGAGGTTGGGTGGAGTGGGGAGGTTGGGTGGAGTGGGGAGGTTGGGTGAAGTGGGGAGGTATAGTGGAATGGGGAGGTTGGGTGAAGTGGGGAGGTTGGGTGGAGTGGGGAGGTTGGGTGGAGTGGGAAGGCTGGGTGGAGTGCGGAAGTTTGGTGGAGTGCGGAGTTTGGGTGGAATGCGGAGGTTGGGTGGAGTGCGGAAGTTGGGTGGAGTGCGGAAGTTGGGTGGAGTGGGGAAGTTGGGTGGAGTGCGGAGGCTGGGTGGAGTGCGGAGGTTGGATGGAGTGCGGAGGTTGGGTGAAGTGGGGAGGTTGGGTGGAGTGCGGAGATTGGGTGGAGTGCGGAGGTTGGATGGAGTGCGGAGGTTGGGTGAAGTGGGGAGGTTGGGTGGAGTTGGGAGGTTGGGTGAAGTGGGGAGGTTGGGTTGAGTGCGAAGGTTGGGTGGAGTGCGGAGGTTGGGTGGAGTGGGGAGGTTGGGTGAAGTGGGGAGGTAGGGTGAAGTGGGGAGGTTGGGTGGAGTGAGGAGGTTGGGTGGAGTGGGGACGTTGGGTGAAGTGGGGAGGTTGGGTGGAGTGGGGAGGTTGGGTGAAGTGGGGAGGTTGGGTTGAGTGCGAACGTTGGGTGGAGTGCGGAGGTTGGGTGGAGTGGGGAGGTTCGGTGAAGTGGGGAGGTTGGGTGAAGTGGGAAGGTTGGGTGAAGTGGGGAGGTTGGGTGGAGTGGGGAGGTTGGGTGGAGTGGGGAGGTTGGGTGGAGTGGGGATGTTGGGTGGAGAGGGGAGGTTGGGTGATTTGGGGAGGTTGGGTGGAGTGGGGAGGTTTGGTGAAGTGGGGAGGTTGGGTGAAGTGGGGAGATTGGGTGGAGTTGGGAGGTTGGGTGAAGTGGAGAGGTTGGGTGGAGTGGGGAGGTTGGGTGAAGTGGGGAGGTTGGGTTGAGTGCGAACGTTGGGTGGAGTGCGGAGGTTGGGTGGAGTGGGGAGGTTCGGTGAAGTGGGGAGGTTGGGTGAAGTGGTAAGGTTGGGTGAAGTGGGGAGGTTGGGTGGAGTGGGGAGGTTGGGTGGAGTGGGGAGGTTGGGTGGAGTGGGGATGTTGGGTGGAGAGGGGAGGTTGGGTGATTTGGGGAGGTTGGGTGGAGTGGGGAGGTTTGGTGAAGTGGGGAGGTTGGGTGAAGTGGGGAGGTTGGGTGATTTGGGGAGGTTGGGTGGAGTGGGGAGGTTTGGTGAAGTGGGGAGGTTGGGTTTAGTGGGGAGGTTGGGTGGAGTGCGGAGGTTGGGTGGAGTGCGGAAGTTGGATGGAGTGCCGAGTTTGGGTGAAGTGGGGAGGTTGGGTGGAGTGGGGAGGTTGGGTTAAGTGGGGAGGTATAGTGCAATGGGGAGGTTGGGTGAAGTGGGGAGGTTGGGTGGAGTGGGAAGGTTGGGTGGAGTGGGGAGGTTGGGTGGAGTGCGGAAGTTGGATGGAGTGCCGAGTTTGGGTGAAGTGGGGAGGTTGGGTGGAGTGGGGAGGTTGGGTGAAGTGGGGAGGTATAGTGGAATGGGGAGGTTGGGTGAAGTGGGGAGGTTGGGTGGAGTGGGGAGGTTGGGTGGAGTGGGGAGGCTGGGTGGAGTTGGGAGGTTGGGTGAAGTGGGGAGGTTAGGTTGAGAGCGAAGGTTGGGTGCAGTGCGGAGGTTGGGTGGAGTGGGGAGGTTGGGTGAAGTGGGGAGGTAGGGTGAAGTGGGGAGGTTGGGTGGAGTGAGGAGGTTGGGTGGAGTGGGGACGTTGGGTGAAGTGGGGAGGTTGGGTGGAGTGGGGAGGTTGGGTGAAGTGGGGAGGTTGGGTGGAGTGCGAACGTTGGGTGGAGTGCGGAGGTTGGGTGGAGTGGGGAGGCTGGGTGGAGTTGGGAGGTTGGGTGAAGTGGGGAGGTTAGGTTGAGAGCGAAGTTTGGGTGCAGTGCGGAGGTTGGGTGGAGTGGGGAGATTGGGTGAAGTGGGGAGGTAGGGTGAAGTGGGGAGGTTGGGTGGAGTGAGGAGGTTGGGTGGAGTGGGGACGTTGGGTGAAGTGGGGAGGTTGGGTGGAGTGGGGAGGTTGGGTGAAGTGGGGAGGTTGGGTGGAGTGCGAACGTTGGGTGGAGTGCGGAGGTTGGGTGGAGTGGGGAGGTTCGGTGAAGTGGGGAGGTTGGGTGAAGTGGGAAGGTTGGGTGAAGTGGGGAGGTTGGGTGGAGTGGGGAGGTTGGGTGGAGTGGGGAGGTGGGTGGAGTGGGGATGTTGGGTGGAGAGGGGAGGTTGGGTGATTTGGGGAGGTTGGGTGGAGTGGGGAGGTTTGGTGAAGTGGGGAGGTAGGGTGAAGTGGGGAGGTTGGGTGGAGTGAGGAGGTTGGGTGGAGTGGGGACGTTGGGTGAAGTGGGGAGGTTGGGTGGAGTGGGGAGGTTGGGTGAAGTGGGGAGGTTGGGTTGAGTGCGAACGTTGGGTGGAGTGCGGAGGTTGGGTGGAGTGGGGAGGTTCGGTGAAGTGGGGAGGTTGGGTGAAGTGGGAAGGTTGGGTGAAGTGGGGAGGTTGGGTGGAGTGGGGAGGTTGGGTGGAGTGGGGAGGTTGGGTGGAGTGGGGAGGTTGGGTGAAGTGGGGAGGTATAGTGGAATGGGGAGGTTGGGTGAAGTGGGGAGGTTGGGTGGAGTGGGGAGGTTGGGTGGAGTGGGGAGGCTGGGTGGAGTGGGGAGGTTGGTTGGAGTGGGGAGGTTGCGTGGAGTGCGGAAGTTTGGTGGAGTGCGGAGTTTGGGTGGAATGTGGAGGTTGGGTGGAGTGCGGAAGTTGGGTGGAGTGCGGATGTTGGGTGGAGTGCGGAAGTTGGGTGGAGTGCGGAGGTTGGGTGGAGTGCGGAGATTGCATGGATTGCCGAGTTTGGGTGAAGTGGGGAGGTTGGGTGGAGTGTGGAGGTTGGGTGAAGTGGGGAGGCATAGTGGAATGGGGAGGTTGTGTGGAGTGGGGAGGTTGGTTGGAGTGGGGAGGTTGCGTGGAGTGCGGAAGTTTGGTGGAGTGCGGAGTTTGGGTGGAGTGCGGAGGTTGGGTGGAGTGCGGAGGTTGGGTGGTGTGCGGAAGTTGGTTGGAGTGCGGAGGTTGGGTGGAGTGCGGAGGTTGGATGGAGTGCGGAGGTTGGGTGAAGTGGGGAGGTTGGGTGGAGTTGGGAGGTTGGGTGAAGTGGGGAGGTTAGGTTGAGAGCGAAGGTTGGGTGCAGTGCGGAGGTTGGGTGGAGTGGGGAGGTTGGGTGAAGTGGGGAGGTAGGGTGAAGTGGGGAGGTTGGGTGGAGTGAGGAGGTTGGGTGGAGTGTGGACGTTGGGTGAAGTGGGGAGGTTGGGTGGAGTGGGGAGGTTGGGTTGAGTGCGAACGTTGGGTGGAGTGCGGAGGTTGGGTGGAGTGGGGAGGTTCGGTGAAGTGGGGAGGTTGGGTGAAGTGGGAAGGTTGGGTGACGTGGGGAGGTTGGGTGGAGTGGGGAGGTTGGGTGGAGTGGGGAGGTTGGGTGGAGTGGGGATGTTGGGTGGAGAGGGGAGGTTGGGTGATTTGGGGAGGTTGGGTGGAGTGGGGACGTTTGGTAAAGTGGGGAGGTTGGGTGAAGTGGGGAGGTTGGGTGGAGTGAGGAGGTTGGGTGGAGTGCGGAAGTTGGATGGAGTGCCGAGTTTGGGTGAAGTGGGGAGGTTGGGAGGAGTGGGGAGGTTGGGTTAAGTGGGGAGGTATAGTGCAATGGGGAGGTTGGGTGAAGTGGGGAGGTTGGGTAGAGTGGGGAGGTTGGGTGGAGTGGGAAGGCTGGGTGGAGTGCGGAAGTTTGGTGGAGTGCGGAGTTTGGGTGGAATGCGGAGGTTGGGTGGAGTGCGGAAGTTGGGTGGAGTGCGGAAGTTGGGTGGAGTGGGGAAGTTGGGTGGAGTGCGGAGGCTGGGTGGAGTGCGGAGGTTGGATGGAGTGCGGAGGTTGGGTGAAGTGGGGAGGTTGGGTGGAGTGCGGAGATTGGGTGGAGTGCGGAGGTTGGATGGAGTGCGGAGGTTGGGTGAAGTGGGGAGGTTGGGTGGAGTTGGGAGGTTGGGTGAAGTGGGGAGGTTGGGTTGAGTGCGAAGGTTGGGTGCAGTGCGGAGGTTGGGTGGAGTGGGGAGGTTGGGTGAAGTGGGGAGGTAGGGTGAAGTGGGGAGGTTGGGTGGAGTGAGGAGGTTGGGTGGAGTGGGGACGTTGGGTGAAGTGGGGAGGTTGGGTGGAGTGGGGAGGTTGGGTGAAGTGGGGAGGTTGGGTTGAGTGCGAACGTTGGGTGGAGTGCGGAGGTTGGGTGGAGTGGGGAGGTTCGGTGAAGTGGGGAGGTTGGGTGAAGTGGGAAGGTTGGGTGAAGTGGGGAGGTTGGGTGGAGTGGGGAGGTTGGGTGGAGTGGGGAGGTTGGGTGGAGTGGGGATGTTGGGTGGAGAGGGGAGGTTGGGTGATTTGGGGAGGTTGGGTGGAGTGGGGAGGTTTGGTGAAGTGGGGAGGTTGGGTGAAGTGGGGAGGTTGGGTGGAGTTGGGAGGTTGGGTGAAGTGGAGAGGTTGGGTGGAGTGGGGAGGTTGGGTGAAGTGGGGAGGTTGGGTTGAGTGCGAACGTTGGGTGGAGTGCGGAGGTTGGGTGGAGTGGGGAGGTTCGGTGAAGTGGGGAGGTTGGGTGAAGTGGTAAGGTTGGGTGAAGTGGGGAGGTTGGGTGGAGTGGGGAGGTTGGGTGGAGTGGGGAGGTTGGGTGGAGTGGGGATGTTGGGTGGAGAGGGGAGGTTGGGTGATTTGGGGAGGTTGGGTGGAGTGGGGAGGTTTGGTGAAGTGGGGAGGTTGGGTGAAGTGGGGAGGTTGGGTGATTTGGGGAGGTTGGGTGGAGTGGGGAGGTTTGGTGAAGTGGGGAGGTTGGGTGAAGTGGGGAGGTTGGGTGGAGTGCGGAGGTTGGGTGGAGTGCGGAAGTTGGATGGAGTGCCGAGTTTGGGTGAAGTGGGGAGGTTGGGTGGAGTGGGGAGGTTGGGTTAAGTGGGGAGGTATAGTGCAATGGGGAGGTTGGGTGAAGTGGGGAGGTTGGGTGGAGTGGGAAGGTTGGGTGGAGTGGGGAGGTTGGGTGGAGTGCGGAAGTTGGATGGAGTGCCGAGTTTGGGTGAAGTGGGGAGGTTGGGTGGAGTGGGGAGGTTGGGTGAAGTGGGGAGGTATAGTGGAATGGGGAGGTTGGGTGAAGTGGGGAGGTTGGGTGGAGTGGGGAGGTTGGGTGGAGTGGGGAGGCTGGGTGGAGTTGGGAGGTTGGGTGAAGTGGGGAGGTTAGGTTGAGAGCGAAGGTTGGGTGCAGTGCGGAGGTTGGGTGGAGTGGGGAGGTTGGGTGAAGTGGGGAGGTAGGGTGAAGTGGGGAGGTTGGGTGGAGTGAGGAGGTTGGGTGGAGTGGGGACGTTGGGTGAAGTGGGGAGGTTGGGTGGAGTGGGGAGGTTGGGTGAAGTGGGGAGGTTGGGTGGAGTGCGAACGTTGGGTGGAGTGCGGGGGTTGTGTGGAGTGGGGAGGCTGGGTGGAGTTGGGAGGTTGGGTGAAGTGGGGAGGTTAGGTTGAGAGCGAAGTTTGGGTGCAGTGCGGAGGTTGGGTGGAGTGGGGAGGTTGGGTGAAGTGGGGAGGTAGGGTGAAGTGGGGAGGTTGGGTGGAGTGAGGAGGTTGGGTGGAGTGGGGACGTTGGGTGAAGTGGGGAGGTTGGGTGGAGTGGGGAGGTTGGGTGAAGTGGGGAGGTTGGGTGGAGTGCGAACGTTGGGTGGAGTGCGGAGGTTGGGTGGAGTGGGGAGGTTCGGTGAAGTGGGGAGGTTGGGTGAAGTGGGAAGGTTGGGTGAAGTGGGGAGGTTGGGTGGAGTGGGGAGGTTGGGTGGAGTGGGGAGGTGGGTGGAGTGGGGATGTTGGGTGGAGAGGGGAGGTTGGGTGATTTGGGGAGGTTGGGTGGAGTGGGGAGGTTTGGTGAAGTGGGGAGGTAGGGTGAAGTGGGGAGGTTGGGTGGAGTGAGGAGGTTGGGTGGAGTGGGGACGTTGGGTGAAGTGGGGAGGTTGGGTGGAGTGGGGAGGTTGGGTGAAGTGGGGAGGTTGGGTTGAGTGCGAACGTTGGGTGGAGTGCGGAGGTTGGGTGGAGTGGGGAGGTTCGGTGAAGTGGGGAGGTTGGGTGAAGTGGGAAGGTTGGGTGAAGTGGGGAGGTTGGGTGGAGTGGGGAGGTTGGGTGGAGTGGGGAGGTTGGGTGAAGTGGGGAGGTATAGTGGAATGGGGAGGTTGGGTGAAGTGGGGAGGTTGGGTGGAGTGGGGAGGTTGGGTGGAGTGGGGAGGCTGGGTGGAGTTGGGAGGTTGGGTGAAGTGGGGAGGTTAGGTTGAGTGCGAACGTTGGGTGGAGTGCGGAGGTTGGGTGGAGTGGGGAGGCTGGGTGGAGTTGGGAGGTTGGGTGAAGTGGGGAGGTTAGGTTGAGAGCGAAGTTTGGGTGCAGTGCGGAGGTTGGGTGGAGTGGGGAGGTTGGGTGAAGTGGGGAGGTAGGGTGAAGTGGGGAGGTTGGGTGGAGTGAGGAGGTTGGGTGGAGTGGGGACGTTGGGTGAAGTGGGGAGGTTGGGTGGAGTGGGGAGGTTGGGTGAAGTGGGGAGGTTGGGTGGAGTGCGAACGTTGGGTGGAGTGCGGAGGTTGGGTGGAGTGGGGAGGTTCGGTGAAGTGGGGAGGTTGGGTGAAGTGGGAAGGTTGGGTGAAGTGGGGAGGTTGGGTGGAGTGGGGAGGTTGGGTGGAGTGGGGAGGTGGGTGGAGTGGGGATGTTGGGTGGAGAGGGGAGGTTGGGTGATTTGGGGAGGTTGGGTGGAGTGGGGAGGTTTGGTGAAGTGGGGAGGTAGGGTGAAGTGGGGAGGTTGGGTGGAGTGAGGAGGTTGGGTGGAGTGGGGACGTTGGGTGAAGTGGGGAGGTTGGGTGGAGTGGGGAGGTTGGGTGAAGTGGGGAGGTTGGGTTGAGTGCGAACGTTGGGTGGAGTGCGGAGGTTGGGTGGAGTGGGGAGGTTCGGTGAAGTGGGGAGGTTGGGTGAAGTGGGAAGGTTGGGTGAAGTGGGGAGGTTGGGTGGAGTGGGGAGGTTGGGTGGAGTGGGGAGGTTGGGTGGAGTGGGGATGTTGGGTGGAGAGGGGACGTTGGGTGATTTGGGGAGGTTGGGTGGAGTGGGGAGGTTTGGTGAAGTGGGGAGGTTGGGTGAAGTGGGGAGGTTGGGTGGAGTTGGGAGGTTGGGTGAAGTGGGGAGGTTGGGTGGAGTGGGGAGGTTGGGTGAAGTGGGGAGGTTGGGTTGAGTGCGAACGTTGGGTGGAGTGCGGAGGTTGGGTGGAGTGGGGAGGTTCGGTGAAGTGGGGAGGTTGGGTGAAGTGGTAAGGTTGGGTGAAGTGGGGAGGTTGGGTGGAGTGGGGAGGTTGGGTGGAGTGGGGAGGTTGGGTGGAGTGGGGATGTTGGGTGGAGAGGGGAGGTTGGGTGATTTGGGGAGGTTGGGTGGAGTGGGGAGGTTTGGTGTAGTGGGGAGGTTGGGTGAAGTGGGGAGGTTGGGTGATTTGGGGAGGTTGGGTGGAGTGGGGAGGTTTGGTGAAGTGGGGAGGTTGGGTGGAGTGAGCAGGTTGGGTGGAGTGGGGACGTTGGGTGAAGTGGGGAAGTTGGGTGGAGTGGGGAGGTTGGGTGAAGTGGGGAGGTTGGGTTGAGTGCGAACGTTGGGTGGAGTGCGGAGGTTGGGTGGAGTGGGGAGGTTCGGTGAAGTGGGGAGGTATAGTGCAATGGGGAGGTTGGGTGAAGTGGGAAGGTTGGGTGAAGTGGGGAGGTTGGGTGGAGTGGGGAGGTTGGGTGGAGTGGGGAGGATGGGTGGAATGGGGATGTTGGGTGGAGAGGGGAGGTTGGGTGATTTGGGGAGGTTGGGTGGAGTGGGGAGGTTTGGTGAAGTGGGGAGGTTGGGTGAAGTGGGGAGGTTGGGTGGAGTGCGGAGGTTGGGTGGAGTGCGGAAGTTGGATGGAGTGCCGAGTTTGGATGAAGTGGGGAGGTTGGGAGGAGTGGGGAGGTTGGGTTAAGTGGGGAGGTATAGTGCAATGGGGAGGTTGGGTGAAGTGGGGAGGTTGGGTGGAGTGGGGAGGTTGGGTGGAGTGGGAAGGCTGGGTGGAGTGCGGAAGTTTGGTGGAGTGCGGAGTTTGGGTGGAATGCGGAGGTTGGGTGGAGTGCGGAAGTTGGGTGGAGTGCGGAGGTTGGGTGAAGTGGGGAGGTTGGGTTGAGTGCGAAGGTTGGGTGGAGTGCGGAGGTTGGGTGGAGTGGGGAGGTTGGGTGAAGTGGGGAGGTCGGGTGAAGTGGGGAGGTTGGGTGGAGTGAGCAGGTTGGGTGGAGTGGGGACGTTGGGTGAAGTGGGGAAGTTGGGTGGAGTGGGGAGGTTGGGTGAAGTGGGGAGGTTGGGTTGAGTGCGAACGTTGGGTGGAGTGCGGAGGTTGGGTGGAGTGGGGAGGTTCGGTGAAGTGGGGAGGTTGGGTGAAGTGGGAAGGTTGGGTGGAGTGGGGAGGTTGGGTGGTGTGGGGATGTTGGGTGGAGAGGGGAGGTTGGGTGATTTGGGAAGGTTGGGTGGAGTGGGGAGGTTTGGTGAAATGGGGAGGTTGGGTGAAGTGGGGAGGTTGGGTGGAGTGCGGAGGTTGGGTGGAGTGCGGAAGTTGGATGGAGTGCCGAGTTTGGGTGAAGTGGGGAGGTTGGGTGGAGTGGGGAGGTTGGGTTAAGTGGGGAGGTATAGTGCAATGGGGAGGTTGGGTGAAGTGGGGAGGTTGGGTGGAGTGGGAAGGTTGGGTGGAGTGGGGAGGTTGGGTGGAGTGCGGAAGTTGGATGGAGTGCCGAGTTTGGGTGAAGTGGGGAGGTTGGGTGGAGTGGGGAGGTTGGGTGAAGTGGGGAGGTATAGTGGAATGGGGAGGTTGGGTGAAGTGGGGAGGTTGGGTGGAGTGGGGAGGTTGGGTGGAGTGGGGAGGCTGGGTGGAGTTGGGAGGTTGGGTGAAGTGGGGAGGTTAGGTTGAGAGCGAAGGTTGGGTGCAGTGCGGAGGTTGGGTGGAGTGGGGAGGTTGGGTGAAGTGGGGAGGTAGGGTGAAGTGGGGAGGTTGGGTGGAGTGAGGAGGTTGGGTGGAGTGGGGACGTTGGGTGAAGTGGGGAGGTTGGGTGGAGTGGGGAGGTTGGGTGAAGTGGGGAGGTTGGGTGGAGTGCGAACGTTGGGTGGAGTGCGGAGGTTGGGTGGAGTGGGGAGGTTCGGTGAAGTGGGGAGGTTGGGTGAAGTGGGAAGGTTGGGTGAAGTGGGGAGGTTGGGTGGAGTGGGGAGGTTGGGTGGAGTGGGGAGGTGGGTGGAGTGGGGATGTTGGGTGGAGAGGGGAGGTTGGGTGATTTGGGGAGGTTGGGTGGAGTGGGGAGGTTTGGTGAAGTGGGGAGGTTGGGTGAAGTGGGGAGGTTGGGTGGAGGGCGGAGGTTGGGTGGAGTGCGGAAGTTGGATGGAGTGCCGAGTTTGGGTGAAGTGGGGAGGTTGGGAGGAGTGGGGAGGTTGTGTTAAGTGGGGAGGTATAGTGCAATGGGGAGGTTGGGTGAAGTGGGGAGGTTGGGTGGAGTGGGGAGGTTGGGTGGAGTGGGGAGGTTGGGTGGAGTGGGGATGTTGGGTGGAGAGGGGAGGTTGGGTGATTTGGGGAGGTTGGGTGGAATGGGGAGGTTTGGTGAAGTGGGGAGGTTGGGTGAAGTGGGGAGGTTGGGTGATTTGGGGAGGTTGGGTGGAGTGGGGAGGTTTGGTGAAGTGGGGAGGTTGGGTGAAGTGGGGAGGTTGGGTGGAGTGCGGAGGTTGGGTGGAGTGCGGAAGTTGGATGGAGTGCCGAGTTTGGGTGAAGTGGGGAGGTTGGGTGGAGTGGGGAGGTTGGGTTAAGTGGGGAGGTATAGTGCAATGGGGAGGTTGGGTGAAGTGGGGAGGTTGGGTGGAGTAGGAAGGTTGGGTGGAGTGGGGAGGTTGGGTGGCGTGCGGAAGTTGGATGGAGTGCCGAGTTTGGGTGAAGTGGGGAGGTTGGGTGGAGTGGGGAGGTTGGGTGAAGTGGGGAGGTATAGTGGAATGGGGAGGTTGGGTGAAGTGGGGAGGTTGGGTGGAGTGGGGAGGTTGGGTGGAGTGGGGAGGCTGGGTGGAGTTGGGAGGTTGGGTGAAGTGGGGAGGTTAGGTTGAGAGCGAAGGTTGGGTGCAGTGCGGAGGTTGGGTGGAGTGGGGAGGTTGGGTGAAGTGGGGAGGTAGGGTGAAGTGGGGAGGTTGGGTGGAGTGAGGAGGTTGGGTGGAGTGGGGACGTTGGGTGAAGTGGGGAGGTTGGGTGGAGTGGGGAGGTTGGGTGAAGTGGGGAGGTTGGGTTGAGTGCGAACGTTGGGTGGAGTGCGGAGGTTGGGTGGAGTGGGGAGGTTCGGTGAAGTGGGGAGGTTGGGTGAAGTGGGAAGGTTGGGTGAAGTGGGGAGGTTGGGTGGAGTGGGGAGGTTGGGTGGAGTGGGGAGGATGGGTGGAATGGGGATGTTGGGTGGAGAGGGGAGGTTGGGTGATTTGGGGAGGTTGGGTGGAGTGGGGAGGTTTGGTGAAGTGGGGAGGTTGGGTGAAGTGGGGAGGTTGGGTGGAGTGCGGAGGTTGGGTGGAGTGCGGAAGTTGGATGGAGTGCCGAGTTTGGATGAAGTGGGGAGGTTGGGAGGAGTGGGGAGGTTGGGTTAAGTGGGGAGGTATAGTGCAATGGGGAGGTTGGGTGAAGTGGGAAGGTTGGGTGAAGTGGGGAGGTTGGGTGGAGTGGGGAGGTTGGGTGGAGTGGGGAGGATGGGTGGAATGGGGATGTTGGGTGGAGAGGGGAGGTTGGGTGATTTGGGGAGGTTGGGTGGAGTGGGGAGGTTTGGTGAAGTGGGGAGGTTGGGAGGAGTGGGGAGGTATAGTGCAATGGGGAGGTTGGGTGAAGTGGGGAGGTTGGGTGGAGTGGGGAGGTTGGGTGGAGTGGGGAGGTTGGGTGGAGTGGGGATGTTGGGTGGAGAGGGGAGGTTGGGTGATTTGGGGAGGTTGGGTGGAATGGGGAGGTTTGGTGAAGTGGGGAGGTTGGGTGAAGTGGGGAGGTTGGGTGATTTGGGGAGGTTGGGTGGAGTGGGGAGGTTTGGTGAAGTGGGGAGGTTGGGTGAAGTGGGGAGGTTGGGTGGAGTGCGGAGGTTGGGTGGAGTGCGGAAGTTGGATGGAGTGCCGAGTTTGGGTGAAGTGGGGAGGTTGGGTGGAGTGGGGAGGTTGGGTTAAGTGGGGAGGTATAGTGCAATGGGGAGGTTGGGTGAAGTGGGGAGGTTGGGTGGAGTAGGAAGGTTGGGTGGAGTGGGGAGGTTGGGTGGCGTGCGGAAGTTGGATGGAGTGCCGAGTTTGGGTGAAGTGGGGAGGTTGGGTGGAGTGGGGAGGTTGGGTGAAGTGGGGAGGTATAGTGGAATGGGGAGGTTGGGTGAAGTGGGGAGGTTGGGTGGAGTGGGGAGGTTGGGTGGAGTGGGGAGGCTGGGTGGAGTTGGGAGGTTGGGTGAAGTGGGGAGGTTAGGTTGAGAGCGAAGGTTGGGTGCAGTGCGGAGGTTGGGTGGAGTGGGGAGGTTGGGTGAAGTGGGGAGGTAGGGTGAAGTGGGGAGGTTGGGTGGAGTGAGGAGGTTGGGTGGAGTGGGGACGTTGGGTGAAGTGGGGAGGTTGGGTGGAGTGGGGAGGTTGGGTGAAGTGGGGAGGTTGGGTTGAGTGCGAACGTTGGGTGGAGTGCGGAGGTTGGGTGGAGTGGGGAGGTTCGGTGAAGTGGGGAGGTTGGGTGAAGTGGGAAGGTTGGGTGAAGTGGGGAGGTTGGGTGGAGTGGGGAGGTTGGGTGGAGTGGGGAGGATGGGTGGAATGGGGATGTTGGGTGGAGAGGGGAGGTTGGGTGATTTGGGGAGGTTGGGTGGAGTGGGGAGGTTTGGTGAAGTGGGGAGGTTGGGTGAAGTGGGGAGGTTGGGTGGAGTGCGGAGGTTGGGTGGAGTGCGGAAGTTGGATGGAGTGCCGAGTTTGGATGAAGTGGGGAGGTTGGGAGGAGTGGGGAGGTTGGGTTAAGTGGGGAGGTATAGTGCAATGGGGAGGTTGGGTGAAGTGGGAAGGTTGGGTGAAGTGGGGAGGTTGGGTGGAGTGGGGAGGTTGGGTGGAGTGGGGAGGATGGGTGGAATGGGGATGTTGGGTGGAGAGGGGAGGTTGGGTGATTTGGGGAGGTTGGGTGGAGTGGGGAGGTTTGGTGAAGTGGGGAGGTTGGGTGAAGTGGGGAGGTTGGGTGGAGTGCGGAGGTTGGGTGGAGTGCGGAAGTTGGATGGAGTGCCGAGTTTGGATGAAGTGGGGAGGTTGGGAGGAGTGGGGAGGTTGGGTTAAGTGGGGAGGTATAGTGCAATGGGGAGGTTGGGTGAAGTGGGGAGGTTGGGTGGAGTGGGGAGGTTGGGTGGAGTGGGAAGGCTGGGTGGAGTGCGGAAGTTTGGTGGAGTGCGGAGTTTGGGTGGAATGCGGAGGTTGGGTGGAGTGCGGAAGTTGGGTGGAGTGCGGAAGTTGGGTGGAGTGCGGAAGTTGGGTGGAGTGCGGAGGTTGGGTGAAGTGGGGAGGTTGGGTTGAGTGCGAAGGTTGGGTGGAGTGCGGAGGTTGGGTGGAGTGGGGAGGTTGGGTGAAGTGGGGAGGTCGGGTGAAGTGGGGAGGTTGGGTGGAGTGAGCAGGTTTGGTGGAGTGGGGACGTTGGGTGAAGTGGGGAAGTTGGGTGGAGTGGGGAGGTTGGGTGAAGTGGGGAGGTTGGGTTGAGTGCGAACGTTGGGTGGAGTGCGGAGGTTGGGTGGAGTGGGGAGGTTCGGTGAAGTGGGGAGGTTGGGTGAAGTGGGAAGGTTGGGTGGAGTGGGGAGGTTGGGTGGTGTGGGGATGTTGGGTGGAGAGGGGAGGTTGGGTGATTTGGGAAGGTTGGGTGGAGTGGGGAGGTTTGGTGAAATGGGGAGGTTGGGTGAAGTGGGGAGGTTGGGTGGAGTGCGGAGGTTGGGTGGAGTGCGGAAGTTGGATGGAGTGCCGAGTTTGGGTGAAGTGGGGAGGTTGGGTGGAGTGGGGAGGTTGGGTTAAGTGGGGAGGTTTAGTGCAATGGCGAGGTTGGGTGAAGTGGGGAGGTTGAATGGAGTGGGGAGGTTGGGTGGAGTGGGGAGGTTGGGTGGAGTGCGGAAGTTGGATGGAGTGCCGAGTTTGGGTGAAGTGGGGAGGTTGGGTGGAGTGGGGAGGTTGGGTGAAGTGGGGAGGTTGGGTTGAGTGCGAACGTTGGGTGGAGTGCGGAGGTTGGGTGGAGTGGGGAGGTTCGGTGAAGTGGGGAGGTTGGGTGAAGTGGGAAGGTTGGGTGAAGTGGGGAGGTTGGGTGGAGTGGGGAGGTTGGGTGGAGTGGGGAGGATGGGTGGAATGGGGATGTTGGGTGGAGAGGGGAGGTTGGGTGATTTGGGGAGGTTGGGTGGAGTGGGGAGGTTTGGTGAAGTGGGGAGGTTGGGTGAAGTGGGGAGGTTGGGTGGAGTGCGGAGGTTGGGTGGAGTGCGGAAGTTGGATGGAGTGCCGAGTTTGGATGAAGTGGGGAGGTTGGGAGGAGTGGGGAGGTTGGGTTAAGTGGGGAGGTATAGTGCAATGGGGAGGTTGGGTGAAGTGGGAAGGTTGGGTGAAGTGGGGAGGTTGGGTGGAGTGGGGAGGTTGGGTGGAGTGGGGAGGATGGGTGGAATGGGGATGTTGGGTGGAGAGGGGAGGTTGGGTGATTTGGGGAGGTTGGGTGGAGTGGGGAGGTTTGGTGAAGTGGGGAGGTTGGGTGAAGTGGGGAGGTTGGGTGGAGTGCGGAGGTTGGGTGGAGTGCGGAAGTTGGATGGAGTGCCGAGTTTGGATGAAGTGGGGAGGTTGGGAGGAGTGGGGAGGTTGGGTTAAGTGGGGAGGTATAGTGCAATGGGGAGGTTGGGTGAAGTGGGGAGGTTGGGTGGAGTGGGGAGGTTGGGTGGAGTGGGAAGGCTGGGTGGAGTGCGGAAGTTTGGTGGAGTGCGGAAGTTGGGTGGAGTGCGGAAGTTGGGTGGAGTGCGGAGGTTGGGTGAAGTGGGGAGGTTGGGTTGAGTGCGAAGGTTGGGTGGAGTGCGGAGGTTGGGTGGAGTGGGGAGGTTGGGTGAAGTGGGGAGGTCGGGTGAAGTGGGGAGGTTGGGTGGAGTGAGCAGGTTGGGTGGAGTGGGGACGTTGGGTGAAGTGGGGAAGTTGGGTGGAGTGGGGAGGTTGGGTGAAGTGGGGAGGTTGGGTTGAGTGCGAACGTTGGGTGGAGTGCGGAGGTTGGGTGGAGTGGGGAGGTTCGGTGAAGTGGGGAGGTTGGGTGAAGTGGGAAGGTTGGGTGGAGTGGGGAGGTTGGGTGGTGTGGGGATGTTGGGTGGAGAGGGGAGGTTGGGTGATTTGGGAAGGTTGGGTGGAGTGGGGAGGTTTGGTGAAATGGGGAGGTTGGGTGAAGTGGGGAGGTTGGGTGGAGTGCGGAGGTTGGGTGGAGTGCGGAAGTTGGATGGAGTGCCGAGTTTGGGTGAAGTGGGGAGGTTGGGTGGAGTGGGGAGGTTGGGTTAAGTGGGGAGGTTTAGTGCAATGGGGAGGTTGGGTGAAGTGGGGAGGTTGAATGGAGTGGGGAGGTTGGGTGGAGTGGGGAGGTTGGGTGGAGTGCGGAAGTTGGATGGAGTGCCGAGTTTGGGTGAAGTGGGGAGGTTGGGTGGAGTGGGGAGGTTGGGTGAAGTGGGGAGGTATAGTGGAATGGGGAGGTTGGGTGAAGTGGGGAGGTTGGGTGGAGTGGGGAGGTTGGGTGGAGTGGGGAGGCTGGGTGGAGTGGGGAGGTTGGTTGGAGTGGGGAGGTTGCGTGGTGTGCGGAAGTTTGGTGGAGTGCGGAGTTTGGGTGGAATGCGGAGGTTGGGTGGAGTGCGGAAGTTGGGTGGAGTGCGGAAGTTGGGTGGAGTGCGGAAATTGGGTGGAGTGCGGAGGTTGGGTGGAGTGCGGAGGTTGGATGGAGTGCCGAGTTTGGGTGAAGTGGGGAGGTTGGGTGGAGTGGGGAGGTTGGGTGAAGTGGGGAGGTATAGTGGAATGGGGAGGTTGGGTGAAGTGGGGAGGTTGGGTGGAGTGGGGAGGTTGGGTGGAGTGGGGAGGCTGGGTGGAGTTGGGAGGTTGGGTGAAGTGGGGAGGTTAGGTTGAGAGCGAAGGTTGGGTGCAGTGCGGAGGTTGGGTGGAGTGGGGAGGTTGGGTGAAGTGGGGAGGTAGGGTGAAGTGGGGAGGTTGGGTGGAGTGAGGAGGTTGGGTGGAGTGGGGACGTTGGGTGAAGTGGGGAGGTTGGGTGGAGTGGGGAGGTTGGGTGAAGTGGGGAGGTTGGGTTGAGTGCGAACGTTGGGTGGAGTGCGGAGGTTGGGTGGAGTGGGAAGGTTCGGTGAAGTGGGGAGGTTGGGTGAAGTGGGAATGTTGGGTGAAGTGGGGAGGTTGGGTGGAGTGGGGAGGTTGGGTGGAGTGGGGAGGTTGGGTGGAGTGGGGATGTTGGGTGGAGAGGGGAGGTTGGGTGATTTTGGGAGGTTGGGTGGAGTGGGGAGGTTTGGTGAAGTGGGGAGGTTGGGTGAAGTGGGGAGGTTGGGTGGAGTGCGGAGGTTGGGTGGAGTGCGGAAGTTGGATGGAGTGCCGAGTTTGGGTGAAGTGGGGAGGTTGGGAGGAGTGGGGAGGTTGGGTTAAGTGGGGAGGTATAGTGCAATGGGGAGGTTGGGTGAAGTGGGGAGGTTGGGTGGAGTGGGGAGGTTGGGTGGAGTGGGAAGGCTGGGTGGAGTGCGGAAGTTTGGTGGAGTGCGGAGTTTGGGTGGAATGCGGAGGTTGGGTGGAGTGCGGAAGTTGGGTGGAGTGCGGAAGTTGGGTGGAGTGCGGAAGTTGGGTGGAGTGCGGAGGTTGGGTGAAGTGGGGAGGTAGGGTGAAGTGGGGAGGTTGGGTGGAGTGAGGAGGTTGGGTGGAGTGGGGACGTTGGGTGAAGTGGGGAGGTTGGGTGGAGTGGGGAGGTTGGGTGAAGTGGGGAGGTTGGGTTGAGTGCGAACGTTGGGTGGAGTGCGGAGGTTGCGTGGAGTGGGGAGGTTCGGTGAAGCGGGGAGGTTGGGTGAAGTGGGAAGGGTGGGTGGAGTGGGGAGGTTGGGTGGTGTGGGGATGTTGGGTGGAGAGGGGAGGTTGGGTGATTTGGGAAGGTTGGGTGGAGTGGGGAGGTTTGGTGAAATGGGGAGGTTGGGTGAAGTGGGGAGGTTGGGTGGAGTGCGGAGGTTGGGTGGAGTGCGGAAGTTGGATGGAGTGCCGAGTTTGGGTGAAGTGGGGAGGTTGGGTGGAGTGGGGAGGTTGGGTTAAGTGGGGAGGTTTAGTGCAATGGGGAGGTTGGGTGAAGTGGGGAGGTTGGGTGGAGTGGGGAGGTTGGGTGGAGTGGGGAGGTTGGGTGGAGTGCGGAAGTTGGATGGAGTGCCGAGTTTGGGTGAAGTGGGGAGGTTGGGTGGAGTGGGGAGGTTGGGTGAAGTGGGGAGGTATAGTGGAATGGGGAGGTTGGGTGAAGTGGGGAGGTTGGGTGGAGTGGGGAGGTTGGGTGGAGTGGGGAGGCTGGGTGGAGTGGGGAGGTTGGTCGGAGTGGGGAGGTTGCGTGGTGTGCGGAAGTTTGGTGGAGTGCGGAGTTTGGGTGGAATGCGGAGGTTGGGTGGAGTGCGGAAGTTGGGTGGAGTGCGGAAGTTGGGTGGAGTGCGGAAGTTGGGTGGAGTGCGGAGGTTGGGTGGAGTGCGGAGGTTGGATGGAGTGCCGAGTTTGGGTGAAGTGGGGAGGTTGGGTGGAGTGGGGAGGTTGGGTGAAGTGGGGAGGTATAGTGGAATGGGGAGGTTGGGTGAAGTGGGGAGGTTGGGTGGAGTGGGGAGGTTGGGTGGAGTGGGGAGGCTGGGTGGAGTTGGGAGGTTGGGTGAAGTGGGGAGGTTAGGTTGAGAGCGAAGGTTGGGTGCAGTGCGGAGGTTGGGTGGAGTGGGGAGGTTGGGTGAAGTGGGGAGGTAGGGTGAAGTGGGGAGGTTGGGTGGAGTGAGGAGGTTGGGTGGAGTGGGGACGTTGGGTGAAGTGGGGAGGTTGGGTGGAGTGGGGAGGTTGGGTGAAGTGGGGAGGTTGGGTTGAGTGCGAACGTTGGGTGGAGTGCGGAGGTTGGGTGGAGTGGGGAGGTTCGGTGAAGTGGGGAGGTTGGGTGAAGTGGGAAGGTTGGGTGAAGTGGGGAGGTTGGGTGGAGTGGGGAGGTTGGGTGGAGTGGGGAGGATGGGTGGAATGGGGATGTTGGGTGGAGAGGGGAGGTTGGGTGATTTGGGGAGGTTGGGTGGAGTGGGGAGGTTTGGTGAAGTGGGGAGGTTGGGTGAAGTGGGGAGGTTGGGTGGAGTGCGGAGGTTGGGTGGAGTGCGGAAGTTGGATGGAGTGCCGAGTTTGGATGAAGTGGGGAGGTTGGGAGGAGTGGGGAGGTTGGGTTAAGTGGGGAGGTATAGTGCAATGGGGAGGTTGGGTGAAGTGGGAAGGTTGGGTGAAGTGGGGAGGTTGGGTGGAGTGGGGAGGTTGGGTGGAGTGGGGAGGATGGGTGGAATGGGGATGTTGGGTGGAGAGGGGAGGTTGGGTGATTTGGGGAGGTTGGGTGGAGTGGGGAGGTTTGGTGAAGTGGGGAGGTTGGGTGAAGTGGGGAGGTTGGGTGGAGTGCGGAGGTTGGGTGGAGTGCGGAAGTTGGATGGAGTGCCGAGTTTGGATGAAGTGGGGAGGTTGGGAGGAGTGGGGAGGTTGGGTTAAGTGGGGAGGTATAGTGCAATGGGGAGGTTGGGTGAAGTGGGGAGGTTGGGTGGAGTGGGGAGGTTGGGTGGAGTGGGAAGGCTGGGTGGAGTGCGGAAGTTTGGTGGAGTGCGGAGTTTGGGTGGAATGCGGAGGTTGGGTGGAGTGCGGAAGTTGGGTGGAGTGCGGAAGTTGGGTGGAGTGCGGAAGTTGGGTGGAGTGCGGAGGTTGGGTGAAGTGGGGAGGTTGGGTTGAGTGCGAAGGTTGGGTGGAGTGCGGAGGTTGGGTGGAGTGGGGAGGTTGGGTGAAGTGGGGAGGTCGGGTGAAGTGGGGAGGTTGGGTGGAGTGAGCAGGTTGGGTGGAGTGGGGACGTTGGGTGAAGTGGGGAAGTTGGGTGGAGTGGGGAGGTTGGGTGAAGTGGGGAGGTTGGGTTGAGTGCGAACGTTGGGTGGAGTGCGGAGGTTGGGTGGAGTGGGGAGGTTCGGTGAAGTGGGGAGGTTGGGTGAAGTGGGAAGGTTGGGTGGAGTGGGGAGGTTGGGTGGTGTGGGGATGTTGGGTGGAGAGGGGAGGTTGGGTGATTTGGGAAGGTTGGGTGGAGTGGGGAGGTTTGGTGAAATGGGGAGGTTGGGTGAAGTGGGGAGGTTGGGTGGAGTGCGGAGGTTGGGTGGAGTGCGGAAGTTGGATGGAGTGCCGAGTTTGGGTGAAGTGGGGAGGTTGGGTGGAGTGGGGAGGTTGGGTTAAGTGGGGAGGTTTAGTGCAATGGCGAGGTTGGGTGAAGTGGGGAGGTTGAATGGAGTGGGGAGGTTGGGTGGAGTGGGGAGGTTGGGTGGAGTGCGGAAGTTGGATGGAGTGCCGAGTTTGGGTGAAGTGGGGAGGTTGGGTGGAGTGGGGAGGTTGGGTGAAGTGGGGAGGTTGGGTTGAGTGCGAACGTTGGGTGGAGTGCGGAGGTTGGGTGGAGTGGGGAGGTTCGGTGAAGTGGGGAGGTTGGGTGAAGTGGGAAGGTTGGGTGGAGTGGGGAGGTTGGGTTAAGTGGGGAGGTTTAGTGCAATGGCGAGGTTGGGTGAAGTGGGGAGGTTGAATGGAGTGGGGAGGTTGGGTGGAGTGGGGAGGTTGGGTGGAGTGCGGAAGTTGGATGGAGTGCCGAGTTTGGGTGAAGTGGGGAGGTTGGGTGGAGTGGGGAGGTTGGGTGAAGTGGGGAGGTTGGGTTGAGTGCGAACGTTGGGTGGAGTGCGGAGGTTGGGTGGAGTGGGGAGGTTCGGTGAAGTGGGGAGGTTGGGTGAAGTGGGAAGGTTGGGTGAAGTGGGGAGGTTGGGTGGAGTGGGGAGGTTGGGTGGAGTGGGGAGGATGGGTGGAATGGGGATGTTGGGTGGAGAGGGGAGGTTGGGTGATTTGGGGAGGTTGGGTGGAGTGGGGAGGTTTGGTGAAGTGGGGAGGTTGGGTGAAGTGGGGAGGTTGGGTGGAGTGCGGAGGTTGGGTGGAGTGCGGAAGTTGGATGGAGTGCCGAGTTTGGATGAAGTGGGGAGGTTGGGAGGAGTGGGGAGGTTGGGTTAAGTGGGGAGGTATAGTGCAATGGGGAGGTTGGGTGAAGTGGGAAGGTTGGGTGAAGTGGGGAGGTTGGGTGGAGTGGGGAGGTTGGGTGGAGTGGGGAGGATGGGTGGAATGGGGATGTTGGGTGGAGAGGGGAGGTTGGGTGATTTGGGGAGGTTGGGTGGAGTGGGGAGGTTTGGTGAAGTGGGGAGGTTGGGTGAAGTGGGGAGGTTGGGTGGAGTGCGGAGGTTGGGTGGAGTGCGGAAGTTGGATGGAGTGCCGAGTTTGGATGAAGTGGGGAGGTTGGGAGGAGTGGGGAGGTTGGGTTAAGTGGGGAGGTATAGTGCAATGGGGAGGTTGGGTGAAGTGGGGAGGTTGGGTGGAGTGGGGAGGTTGGGTGGAGTGGGAAGGCTGGGTGGAGTGCGGAAGTTTGGTGGAGTGCGGAAGTTGGGTGGAGTGCGGAAGTTGGGTGGAGTGCGGAGGTTGGGTGAAGTGGGGAGGTTGGGTTGAGTGCGAAGGTTGGGTGGAGTGCGGAGGTTGGGTGGAGTGGGGAGGTTGGGTGAAGTGGGGAGGTCGGGTGAAGTGGGGAGGTTGGGTGGAGTGAGCAGGTTGGGTGGAGTGGGGACGTTGGGTGAAGTGGGGAAGTTGGGTGGAGTGGGGAGGTTGGGTGAAGTGGGGAGGTTGGGTTGAGTGCGAACGTTGGGTGGAGTGCGGAGGTTGGGTGGAGTGGGGAGGTTCGGTGAAGTGGGGAGGTTGGGTGAAGTGGGAAGGTTGGGTGGAGTGGGGAGGTTGGGTGGTGTGGGGATGTTGGGTGGAGAGGGGAGGTTGGGTGATTTGGGAAGGTTGGGTGGAGTGGGGAGGTTTGGTGAAATGGGGAGGTTGGGTGAAGTGGGGAGGTTGGGTGGAGTGCGGAGGTTGGGTGGAGTGCGGAAGTTGGATGGAGTGCCGAGTTTGGGTGAAGTGGGGAGGTTGGGTGGAGTGGGGAGGTTGGGTTAAGTGGGGAGGTTTAGTGCAATGGGGAGGTTGGGTGAAGTGGGGAGGTTGAATGGAGTGGGGAGGTTGGGTGGAGTGGGGAGGTTGGGTGGAGTGCGGAAGTTGGATGGAGTGCCGAGTTTGGGTGAAGTGGGGAGGTTGGGTGGAGTGGGGAGGTTGGGTGAAGTGGGGAGGTATAGTGGAATGGGGAGGTTGGGTGAAGTGGGGAGGTTGGGTGGAGTGGGGAGGTTGGGTGGAGTGGGGAGGCTGGGTGGAGTGGGGAGGTTGGTTGGAGTGGGGAGGTTGCGTGGTGTGCGGAAGTTTGGTGGAGTGCGGAGTTTGGGTGGAATGCGGAGGTTGGGTGGAGTGCGGAAGTTGGGTGGAGTGCGGAAGTTGGGTGGAGTGCGGAAATTGGGTGGAGTGCGGAGGTTGGGTGGAGTGCGGAGGTTGGATGGAGTGCCGAGTTTGGGTGAAGTGGGGAGGTTGGGTGGAGTGGGGAGGTTGGGTGAAGTGGGGAGGTATAGTGGAATGGGGAGGTTGGGTGAAGTGGGGAGGTTGGGTGGAGTGGGGAGGTTGGGTGGAGTGGGGAGGCTGGGTGGAGTTGGGAGGTTGGGTGAAGTGGGGAGGTTAGGTTGAGAGCGAAGGTTGGGTGCAGTGCGGAGGTTGGGTGGAGTGGGGAGGTTGGGTGAAGTGGGGAGGTAGGGTGAAGTGGGGAGGTTGGGTGGAGTGAGGAGGTTGGGTGGAGTGGGGACGTTGGGTGAAGTGGGGAGGTTGGGTGGAGTGGGGAGGTTGGGTGAAGTGGGGAGGTTGGGTTGAGTGCGAACGTTGGGTGGAGTGCGGAGGTTGGGTGGAGTGGGAAGGTTCGGTGAAGTGGGGAGGTTGGGTGAAGTGGGAATGTTGGGTGAAGTGGGGAGGTTGGGTGGAGTGGGGAGGTTGGGTGGAGTGGGGAGGTTGGGTGGAGTGGGGATGTTGGGTGGAGAGGGGAGGTTGGGTGATTTTGGGAGGTTGGGTGGAGTGGGGAGGTTTGGTGAAGTGGGGAGGTTGGGTGAAGTGGGGAGGTTGGGTGGAGTGCGGAGGTTGGGTGGAGTGCGGAAGTTGGATGGAGTGCCGAGTTTGGGTGAAGTGGGGAGGTTGGGAGGAGTGGGGAGGTTGGGTTAAGTGGGGAGGTATAGTGCAATGGGGAGGTTGGGTGAAGTGGGGAGGTTGGGTGGAGTGGGGAGGTTGGGTGGAGTGGGAAGGCTGGGTGGAGTGCGGAAGTTTGGTGGAGTGCGGAGTTTGGGTGGAATGCGGAGGTTGGGTGGAGTGCGGAAGTTGGGTGGAGTGCGGAAGTTGGGTGGAGTGCGGAAGTTGGGTGGAGTGCGGAGGTTGGGTGAAGTGGGGAGGTAGGGTGAAGTGGGGAGGTTGGGTGGAGTGAGGAGGTTGGGTGGAGTGGGGACGTTGGGTGAAGTGGGGAGGTTGGGTGGAGTGGGGAGGTTGGGTGAAGTGGGGAGGTTGGGTTGAGTGCGAACGTTGGGTGGAGTGCGGAGGTTGCGTGGAGTGGGGAGGTTCGGTGAAGCGGGGAGGTTGGGTGAAGTGGGAAGGGTGGGTGGAGTGGGGAGGTTGGGTGGTGTGGGGATGTTGGGTGGAGAGGGGAGGTTGGGTGATTTGGGAAGGTTGGGTGGAGTGGGGAGGTTTGGTGAAATGGGGAGGTTGGGTGAAGTGGGGAGGTTGGGTGGAGTGCGGAGGTTGGGTGGAGTGCGGAAGTTGGATGGAGTGCCGAGTTTGGGTGAAGTGGGGAGGTTGGGTGGAGTGGGGAGGTTGGGTTAAGTGGGGAGGTTTAGTGCAATGGGGAGGTTGGGTGAAGTGGGGAGGTTGGGTGGAGTGGGGAGGTTGGGTGGAGTGGGGAGGTTGGGTGGAGTGCGGAAGTTGGATGGAGTGCCGAGTTTGGGTGAAGTGGGGAGGTTGGGTGGAGTGGGGAGGTTGGGTGAAGTGGGGAGGTATAGTGGAATGGGGAGGTTGGGTGAAGTGGGGAGGTTGGGTGGAGTGGGGAGGTTGGGTGGAGTGGGGAGGCTGGGTGGAGTGGGGAGGTTGGTCGGAGTGGGGAGGTTGCGTGGTGTGCGGAAGTTTGGTGGAGTGCGGAGTTTGGGTGGAATGCGGAGGTTGGGTGGAGTGCGGAAGTTGGGTGGAGTGCGGAAGTTGGGTGGAGTGCGGAAGTTGGGTGGAGTGCGGAGGTTGGGTGGAGTGCGGAGGTTGGATGGAGTGCCGAGTTTGGGTGAAGTGGGGAGGTTGGGTGGAGTGGGGAGGTTGGGTGAAGTGGGGAGGTATAGTGGAATGGGGAGGTTGGGTGAAGTGGGGAGGTTGGGTGGAGTGGGGAGGTTGGGTGGAGTGGGGAGGCTGGGTGGAGTTGGGAGGTTGGGTGAAGTGGGGAGGTTAGGTTGAGAGCGAAGGTTGGGTGCAGTGCGGAGGTTGGGTGGAGTGGGGAGGTTGGGTGAAGTGGGGAGGTAGGGTGAAGTGGGGAGGTTGGGTGGAGTGAGGAGGTTGGGTGGAGTGGGGACGTTGGGTGAAGTGGGGAGGTTGGGTGGAGTGGGGAGGTTGGGTGAAGTGGGGAGGTTGGGTTGAGTGCGAACGTTGGGTGGAGTGCGGAGGTTGGGTGGAGTGGGGAGGTTCGGTGAAGTGGGGAGGTTGGGTGAAGTGGGAAGGTTGGGTGAAGTGGGGAGGTTGGGTGGAGTGGGGAGGTTGGGTGGAGTGGGGAGGATGGGTGGAATGGGGATGTTGGGTGGAGAGGGGAGGTTGGGTGATTTGGGGAGGTTGGGTGGAGTGGGGAGGTTTGGTGAAGTGGGGAGGTTGGGTGAAGTGGGGAGGTTGGGTGGAGTGCGGAGGTTGGGTGGAGTGCGGAA
This sequence comes from Oasisia sp. SBJ-2009, assembly GCA_964017155.1. Classification (NCBI taxonomy): domain Eukaryota; kingdom Metazoa; phylum Annelida; class Polychaeta; order Sabellida; family Siboglinidae; genus Oasisia; species Oasisia sp. SBJ-2009. The sequence goes on from OZ024859.1 coordinate 31,194,291, forward strand.
GTTGGATGGAGTGCCGAGTTTGGATGAAGTGGGGAGGTTGGGAGGAGTGGGGAGGTTGGGTTAAGTGGGGAGGTATAGTGCAATGGGGAGGTTGGGTGAAGTGGGAAGGTTGGGTGAAGTGGGGAGGTTGGGTGGAGTGGGGAGGTTGGGTGGAGTGGGGAGGATGGGTGGAATGGGGATGTTGGGTGGAGAGGGGAGGTTGGGTGATTTGGGGAGGTTGGGTGGAGTGGGGAGGTTTGGTGAAGTGGGGAGGTTGGGTGAAGTGGGGAGGTTGGGTGGAGTGCGGAGGTTGGGTGGAGTGCGGAAGTTGGATGGAGTGCCGAGTTTGGATGAAGTGGGGAGGTTGGGAGGAGTGGGGAGGTTGGGTTAAGTGGGGAGGTATAGTGCAATGGGGAGGTTGGGTGAAGTGGGGAGGTTGGGTGGAGTGGGGAGGTTGGGTGGAGTGGGAAGGCTGGGTGGAGTGCGGAAGTTTGGTGGAGTGCGGAATTTGGGTGGAATGCGGAGGTTGGGTGGAGTGCGGAAGTTGGGTGGAGTGCGGAAGTTGGGTGGAGTGCGGAAGTTGGGTGGAGTGCGGAGGTTGGGTGAAGTGGGGAGGTTGGGTTGAGTGCGAAGGTTGGGTGGAGTGCGGAGGTTGGGTGGAGTGGGGAGGTTGGGTGAAGTGGGGAGGTCGGGTGAAGTGGGGAGGTTGGGTGGAGTGAGCAGGTTGGGTGGAGTGGGGACGTTGGGTGAAGTGGGGAAGTTGGGTGGAGTGGGGAGGTTGGGTGAAGTGGGGAGGTTGGGTTGAGTGCGAACGTTGGGTGGAGTGCGGAGGTTGGGTGGAGTGGGGAGGTTCGGTGAAGTGGGGAGGTTGGGTGAAGTGGGAAGGTTGGGTGGAGTGGGGAGGTTGGGTGGTGTGGGGATGTTGGGTGGAGAGGGGAGGTTGGGTGATTTGGGAAGGTTGGGTGGAGTGGGGAGGTTTGGTGAAATGGGGAGGTTGGGTGAAGTGGGGAGGTTGGGTGGAGTGCGGAGGTTGGGTGGAGTGCGGAAGTTGGATGGAGTGCCGAGTTTGGGTGAAGTGGGGAGGTTGGGTGGAGTGGGGAGGTTGGGTTAAGTGGGGAGGTTTAGTGCAATGGCGAGGTTGGGTGAAGTGGGGAGGTTGAATGGAGTGGGGAGGTTGGGTGGAGTGGGGAGGTTGGGTGGAGTGCGGAAGTTGGATGGAGTGCCGAGTTTGGGTGAAGTGGGGAGGTTGGGTGGAGTGGGGAGGTTGGGTGAAGTGGGGAGGTTGGGTTGAGTGCGAACGTTGGGTGGAGTGCGGAGGTTGGGTGGAGTGGGGAGGTTCGGTGAAGTGGGGAGGTTGGGTGAAGTGGGAAGGTTGGGTGAAGTGGGGAGGTTGGGTGGAGTGGGGAGGTTGGGTGGAGTGGGGAGGATGGGTGGAATGGGGATGTTGGGTGGAGAGGGGAGGTTGGGTGATTTGGGGAGGTTGGGTGGAGTGGGGAGGTTTGGTGAAGTGGGGAGGTTGGGTGAAGTGGGGAGGTTGGGTGGAGTGCGGAGGTTGGGTGGAGTGCGGAAGTTGGATGGAGTGCCGAGTTTGGATGAAGTGGGGAGGTTGGGAGGAGTGGGGAGGTTGGGTTAAGTGGGGAGGTATAGTGCAATGGGGAGGTTGGGTGAAGTGGGAAGGTTGGGTGAAGTGGGGAGGTTGGGTGGAGTGGGGAGGTTGGGTGGAGTGGGGAGGATGGGTGGAATGGGGATGTTGGGTGGAGAGGGGAGGTTGGGTGATTTGGGGAGGTTGGGTGGAGTGGGGAGGTTTGGTGAAGTGGGGAGGTTGGGTGAAGTGGGGAGGTTGGGTGGAGTGCGGAGGTTGGGTGGAGTGCGGAAGTTGGATGGAGTGCCGAGTTTGGATGAAGTGGGGAGGTTGGGAGGAGTGGGGAGGTTGGGTTAAGTGGGGAGGTATAGTGCAATGGGGAGGTTGGGTGAAGTGGGGAGGTTGGGTGGAGTGGGGAGGTTGGGTGGAGTGGGAAGGCTGGGTGGAGTGCGGAAGTTTGGTGGAGTGCGGAATTTGGGTGGAATGCGGAGGTTGGGTGGAGTGCGGAAGTTGGGTGGAGTGCGGAAGTTGGGTGGAGTGCGGAAGTTGGGTGGAGTGCGGAGGTTGGGTGAAGTGGGGAGGTTGGGTTGAGTGCGAAGGTTGGGTGGAGTGCGGAGGTTGGGTGGAGTGGGGAGGTTGGGTGAAGTGGGGAGGTCGGGTGAAGTGGGGAGGTTGGGTGGAGTGAGCAGGTTGGGTGGAGTGGGGACGTTGGGTGAAGTGGGGAAGTTGGGTGGAGTGGGGAGGTTGGGTGAAGTGGGGAGGTTGGGTTGAGTGCGAACGTTGGGTGGAGTGCGGAGGTTGGGTGGAGTGGGGAGGTTCGGTGAAGTGGGGAGGTTGGGTGAAGTGGGAAGGTTGGGTGGAGTGGGGAGGTTGGGTGGTGTGGGGATGTTGGGTGGAGAGGGGAGGTTGGGTGATTTGGGAAGGTTGGGTGGAGTGGGGAGGTTTGGTGAAATGGGGAGGTTGGGTGAAGTGGGGAGGTTGGGTGGAGTGCGGAGGTTGGGTGGAGTGCGGAAGTTGGATGGAGTGCCGAGTTTGGGTGAAGTGGGGAGGTTGGGTGGAGTGGGGAGGTTGGGTTAAGTGGGGAGGTTTAGTGCAATGGCGAGGTTGGGTGAAGTGGGGAGGTTGAATGGAGTGGGGAGGTTGGGTGGAGTGGGGAGGTTGGGTGGAGTGCGGAAGTTGGATGGAGTGCCGAGTTTGGGTGAAGTGGGGAGGTTGGGTGGAGTGGGGAGGTTGGGTGAAGTGGGGAGGTTGGGTTGAGTGCGAACGTTGGGTGGAGTGCGGAGGTTGGGTGGAGTGGGGAGGTTCGGTGAAGTGGGGAGGTTGGGTGAAGTGGGAAGGTTGGGTGAAGTGGGGAGGTTGGGTGGAGTGGGGAGGTTGGGTGGAGTGGGGAGGATGGGTGGAATGGGGATGTTGGGTGGAGAGGGGAGGTTGGGTGATTTGGGGAGGTTGGGTGGAGTGGGGAGGTTTGGTGAAGTGGGGAGGTTGGGTGAAGTGGGGAGGTTGGGTGGAGTGCGGAGGTTGGGTGGAGTGCGGAAGTTGGATGGAGTGCCGAGTTTGGATGAAGTGGGGAGGTTGGGAGGAGTGGGGAGGTTGGGTTAAGTGGGGAGGTATAGTGCAATGGGGAGGTTGGGTGAAGTGGGAAGGTTGGGTGAAGTGGGGAGGTTGGGTGGAGTGGGGAGGTTGGGTGGAGTGGGGAGGATGGGTGGAATGGGGATGTTGGGTGGAGAGGGGAGGTTGGGTGATTTGGGGAGGTTGGGTGGAGTGGGGAGGTTTGGTGAAGTGGGGAGGTTGGGTGAAGTGGGGAGGTTGGGTGGAGTGCGGAGGTTGGGTGGAGTGCGGAAGTTGGATGGAGTGCCGAGTTTGGATGAAGTGGGGAGGTTGGGAGGAGTGGGGAGGTTGGGTTAAGTGGGGAGGTATAGTGCAATGGGGAGGTTGGGTGAAGTGGGGAGGTTGGGTGGAGTGGGGAGGTTGGGTGGAGTGGGAAGGCTGGGTGGAGTGCGGAAGTTTGGTGGAGTGCGGAAGTTGGGTGGAGTGCGGAAGTTGGGTGGAGTGCGGAGGTTGGGTGAAGTGGGGAGGTTGGGTTGAGTGCGAAGGTTGGGTGGAGTGCGGAGGTTGGGTGGAGTGGGGAGGTTGGGTGAAGTGGGGAGGTCGGGTGAAGTGGGGAGGTTGGGTGGAGTGAGCAGGTTGGGTGGAGTGGGGACGTTGGGTGAAGTGGGGAAGTTGGGTGGAGTGGGGAGGTTGGGTGAAGTGGGGAGGTTGGGTTGAGTGCGAACGTTGGGTGGAGTGCGGAGGTTGGGTGGAGTGGGGAGGTTCGGTGAAGTGGGGAGGTTGGGTGAAGTGGGAAGGTTGGGTGGAGTGGGGAGGTTGGGTGGTGTGGGGATGTTGGGTGGAGAGGGGAGGTTGGGTGATTTGGGAAGGTTGGGTGGAGTGGGGAGGTTTGGTGAAATGGGGAGGTTGGGTGAAGTGGGGAGGTTGGGTGGAGTGCGGAGGTTGGGTGGAGTGCGGAAGTTGGATGGAGTGCCGAGTTTGGGTGAAGTGGGGAGGTTGGGTGGAGTGGGGAGGTTGGGTTAAGTGGGGAGGTTTAGTGCAATGGGGAGGTTGGGTGAAGTGGGGAGGTTGAATGGAGTGGGGAGGTTGGGTGGAGTGGGGAGGTTGGGTGGAGTGCGGAAGTTGGATGGAGTGCCGAGTTTGGGTGAAGTGGGGAGGTTGGGTGGAGTGGGGAGGTTGGGTGAAGTGGGGAGGTATAGTGGAATGGGGAGGTTGGGTGAAGTGGGGAGGTTGGGTGGAGTGGGGAGGTTGGGTGGAGTGGGGAGGCTGGGTGGAGTGGGGAGGTTGGTTGGAGTGGGGAGGTTGCGTGGTGTGCGGAAGTTTGGTGGAGTGCGGAGTTTGGGTGGAATGCGGAGGTTGGGTGGAGTGCGGAAGTTGGGTGGAGTGCGGAAGTTGGGTGGAGTGCGGAAATTGGGTGGAGTGCGGAGGTTGGGTGGAGTGCGGAGGTTGGATGGAGTGCCGAGTTTGGGTGAAGTGGGGAGGTTGGGTGGAGTGGGGAGGTTGGGTGAAGTGGGGAGGTATAGTGGAATGGGGAGGTTGGGTGAAGTGGGGAGGTTGGGTGGAGTGGGGAGGTTGGGTGGAGTGGGGAGGCTGGGTGGAGTTGGGAGGTTGGGTGAAGTGGGGAGGTTAGGTTGAGAGCGAAGGTTGGGTGCAGTGCGGAGGTTGGGTGGAGTGGGGAGGTTGGGTGAAGTGGGGAGGTAGGGTGAAGTGGGGAGGTTGGGTGGAGTGAGGAGGTTGGGTGGAGTGGGGACGTTGGGTGAAGTGGGGAGGTTGGGTGGAGTGGGGAGGTTGGGTGAAGTGGGGAGGTTGGGTTGAGTGCGAACGTTGGGTGGAGTGCGGAGGTTGGGTGGAGTGGGAAGGTTCGGTGAAGTGGGGAGGTTGGGTGAAGTGGGAATGTTGGGTGAAGTGGGGAGGTTGGGTGGAGTGGGGAGGTTGGGTGGAGTGGGGAGGTTGGGTGGAGTGGGGATGTTGGGTGGAGAGGGGAGGTTGGGTGATTTTGGGAGGTTGGGTGGAGTGGGGAGGTTTGGTGAAGTGGGGAGGTTGGGTGAAGTGGGGAGGTTGGGTGGAGTGCGGAGGTTGGGTGGAGTGCGGAAGTTGGATGGAGTGCCGAGTTTGGGTGAAGTGGGGAGGTTGGGAGGAGTGGGGAGGTTGGGTTAAGTGGGGAGGTATAGTGCAATGGGGAGGTTGGGTGAAGTGGGGAGGTTGGGTGGAGTGGGGAGGTTGGGTGGAGTGGGAAGGCTGGGTGGAGTGCGGAAGTTTGGTGGAGTGCGGAGTTTGGGTGGAATGCGGAGGTTGGGTGGAGTGCGGAAGTTGGGTGGAGTGCGGAAGTTGGGTGGAGTGCGGAAGTTGGGTGGAGTGCGGAGGTTGGGTGAAGTGGGGAGGTAGGGTGAAGTGGGGAGGTTGGGTGGAGTGAGGAGGTTGGGTGGAGTGGGGACGTTGGGTGAAGTGGGGAGGTTGGGTGGAGTGGGGAGGTTGGGTGAAGTGGGGAGGTTGGGTTGAGTGCGAACGTTGGGTGGAGTGCGGAGGTTGGGTGGAGTGGGGAGGTTCGGTGAAGTGGGGAGGTTGGGTGAAGTGGGAAGGGTGGGTGGAGTGGGGAGGTTGGGTGGTGTGGGGATGTTGGGTGGAGAGGGGAGGTTGGGTGATTTGGGAAGGTTGGGTGGAGTGGGGAGGTTTGGTGAAATGGGGAGGTTGGGTGAAGTGGGGAGGTTGGGTGGAGTGCGGAGGTTGGGTGGAGTGCGGAAGTTGGATGGAGTGCCGAGTTTGGGTGAAGTGGGGAGGTTGGGTGGAGTGGGGAGGTTGGGTTAAGTGGGGAGGTTTAGTGCAATGGGGAGGTTGGGTGAAGTGGGGAGGTTGGGTGGAGTGGGGAGGTTGGGTGGAGTGGGGAGGTTGGGTGGAGTGCGGAAGTTGGATGGAGTGCCGAGTTTGGGTGAAGTGGGGAGGTTGGGTGGAGTGGGGAGGTTGGGTGAAGTGGGGAGGTATAGTGGAATGGGGAGGTTGGGTGAAGTGGGGAGGTTGGGTGGAGTGGGGAGGTTGGGTGGAGTGGGGAGGCTGGGTGGAGTGGGGAGGTTGGTTGGAGTGGGGAGGTTGCGTGGTGTGCGGAAGTTTGGTGGAGTGCGGAGTTTGGGTGGAATGCGGAGGTTGGGTGGAGTGCGGAAGTTGGGTGGAGTGCGGAAGTTGGGTGGAGTGCGGAAGTTGGGTGGAGTGCGGAGGTTGGGTGGAGTGCGGAGGTTGGATGGAGTGCCGAGTTTGGGTGAAGTGGGGAGGTTGGGTGGAGTGGGGAGGTTGGGTGAAGTGGGGAGGTATAGTGGAATGGGGAGGTTGGGTGAAGTGGGGAGGTTGGGTGGAGTGGGGAGGTTGGGTGGAGTGGGGAGGCTGGGTGGAGTTGGGAGGTTGGGTGAAGTGGGGAGGTTAGGTTGAGAGCGAAGGTTGGGTGCAGTGCGGAGGTTGGGTGGAGTGGGGAGGTTGGGTGAAGTGGGGAGGTAGGGTGAAGTGGGGAGGTTGGGTGGAGTGAGGAGGTTGGGTGGAGTGGGGACGTTGGGTGAAGTGGGGAGGTTGGGTGGAGTGGGGAGGTTGGGTGAAGTGGGGAGGTTGGGTTGAGTGCGAACGTTGGGTGGAGTGCGGAGGTTGGGTGGAGTGGGGAGGTTCGGTGAAGTGGGGAGGTTGGGTGAAGTGGGAATGTTGGGTGAAGTGGGGAGGTTGGGTGGAGTGGGGAGGTTGGGTGGAGTGGGGAGGTTGGGTGGAGTGGGGATGTTGGGTGGAGAGGGGAGGTTGGGTGATTTTGGGAGGTTGGGTGGAGTGGGGAGGTTTGGTGAAGTGGGGAGGTTGGGTGAAGTGGGGAGGTTGGGTGGAGTGCGGAGGTTGGGTGGAGTGCGGAAGTTGGATGGAGTGCCGAGTTTGGGTGAAGTGGGGAGGTTGGGAGGAGTGGGGAGGTTGGGTTAAGTGGGGAGGTATAGTGCAATGGGGAGGTTGGGTGAAGTGGGGAGGTTGGGTGGAGTGGGGAGGTTGGGTGGAGTGGGAAGGCTGGGTGGAGTGCGGAAGTTTGGTGGAGTGCGGAGTTTGGGTGGAATGCGGAGGTTGGGTGGAGTGCGGAAGTTGGGTGGAGTGCGGAAGTTGGGTGGAGTGCGGAAGTTGGGTGGAGTGCGGAGGTTGGGTGAAGTGGGGAGGTAGGGTGAAGTGGGGAGGTTGGGTGGAGTGAGGAGGTTGGGTGGAGTGGGGACGTTGGGTGAAGTGGGGAGGTTGGGTGGAGTGGGGAGGTTGGGTGAAGTGGGGAGGTTGGGTTGAGTGCGAACGTTGGGTGGAGTGCGGAGGTTGGGTGGAGTGGGGAGGTTCGGTGAAGTGGGGAGGTTGGGTGAAGTGGGAAGGGTGGGTGGAGTGGGGAGGTTGGGTGGTGTGGGGATGTTGGGTGGAGAGGGGAGGTTGGGTGATTTGGGAAGGTTGGGTGGAGTGGGGAGGTTTGGTGAAATGGGGAGGTTGGGTGAAGTGGGGAGGTTGGGTGGAGTGCGGAGGTTGGGTGGAGTGCGGAAGTTGGATGGAGTGCCGAGTTTGGGTGAAGTGGGGAGGTTGGGTGGAGTGGGGAGGTTGGGTTAAGTGGGGAGGTATAGTGCAATGGGGAGGTTGGGTGAAGTGGGGAGGTTGGGTGGAGTGGGGAGGTTGGGTGGAGTGGGGAGGTTGGGTGGAGTGCGGAAGTTGGATGGAGTGCCGAGTTTGGGTGAAGTGGGGAGGTTGGGTGGAGTGGGGAGGTTGGGTGAAGTGGGGAGGTATAGTGGAATGGGGAGGTTGGGTGAAGTGGGGAGGTTGGGTGGAGTGGGGAGGTTGGGTGGAGTGGGGAGGCTGGGTGGAGTGGGGAGGTTGGATGGAGTGCCGAGTTTGGGTGAAGTGGGGAGGTTGGGTGGAGTGTGGAGGTTGGGTGAAGTGGGGAGGCATAGTGGAATGGGGAGGTTGTGTGGAGTGGGGAGGTTGGTTGGAGTGGGGAGGTTGCGTGGAGTGCGGAAGTTTGGTGGAGTGCGGAGTTTGGGTGGAGTGCGGAGGTTGGGTGGAGTGCGGAGGTTGGGTGGAGTGGGGAGGTTCGGTGAAGTGGGGAGGTTGGGTGAAGTGGGAAGGTTGGGTGGAGTGGGGAGGTTGGGTGGTGTGGGGATGTTGGGTGGAGAGGGGAGGTTGGGTGATTTGGGAAGGTTGGGTGGAGTGGGGAGGTTTGGTGAAATGGGGAGGTTGGGTGAAGTGGGGAGGTTGGGTGGAGTGCGGAGGTTGGGTGGAATGCGGAAGTTGGATGGAGTGCCGAGTTTGGGTGAAGTGGGGAGGTTGGGTGGAGTGGGGAGGTTGGGTTAAGTGGGGAGGTATAGTGCAATGGGGAGGTTGGGTGAAGTGGGGAGGTTGGGTGGAGTGGGGAGGTTGGGTGGAGTGGGGAGGTTGGGTGGAGTGCGGAAGTTGGATGGAGTGCCGAGTTTGGGTGAAGTGGGGAGGTTGGGTGGAGTGGGGAGGTTGGGTGAAGTGGGGAGGTATAGTGGAATGGGGAGGTTGGGTGAAGTGGGGAGGTTGGGTGGAGTGGGGAGGTTGGGTGGAGTGGGGAGGCTGGGTGGAGTGGGGAGGTTGGTTGGAGTGGGGAGGTTGCGTGGTGTGCGGAAGTTTGGTGGAGTGCGGAGTTTGGGTGGAATGCGGAGGTTGGGTGGAGTGCGGAAGTTGGGTGGAGTGCGGAAGTTGGGTGGAGTGCGGAGGTTGGGTGGAGTGCGGAGGTTGGATGGAGTGCCGAGTTTGGGTGAAGTGGGGAGGTTGGGTGGAGTGGGGAGGTTGGGTGAAGTGGGGAGGTATAGTGGAATGGGGAGGTTGGGTGAAGTGGGGAGGTTGGGTGGCGTGGGGAGGTTGGGTGGAGTGGGGAGGTTGGGTGGAGTGGGGAGGTTGGTTGGAGTGGGGAGGTTGGTTGGAGTGGGGAGGTTGCGTGGAGTGCGGAAGTTTGGTGGAGTGCGGAGTTTGGGTGGAGTGCGAAGGTTGGGTGGAATGCGGAAGTTGGGTAGAGTGCGGAAGTTGGGTGGAGTGCGGAGGTTGGGAGGTGTGTGGAAGTTGGTTGGAGTGCGGGGGTTGGGTGGAGTGCGGAGGTTGGATGGAGTGCGGAGGTTGGGTGAAGTGGGGAGGTTGGGTGGAGTTGGGAGGTTGGGTGAAGTGGGGAGGTTAGGTTGAGAGCGAAGGTTGGGTGGAGTGCGGAGGTTGGGTGGAGTGGGGAGGTTCGGTGAAGTGGGGAGGTTGGGTGAAGTGGGAAGGTTGGGTGAAGTGGGGAGGTTGGGTGGAGTGGGGAGGTTGGGTGGAGTGGGGAGGTTGGGTGGAGTGGGGATGTTGGGTGGAGAGGGGAGGTTGGGTGATTTGGGGAGGTTGGGTGGAGTGGGGAGGTTTGGTGAAGTGGGGAGGTTGGGTGAAGTGGGGAGGTTGGGTGGAGTGCGGAGGTTGGGTGGAGTGCGGAAGTTGGATGGAGTGCCGAGCTTGGGTGAAGTGGGGAGGTTGGGTGGAGTGGGGAGGTTGGGTGAAGTGGGGAGGTATAGTGGAATGGGGAGGTTGGGTGAAGTGGGGAGGTTGGGTGGAGTGGGGAGATTGGGTGGAGTGGGGAGGCTGGGTGGAGTGGGGAGGTTGGTTGGAGTGGGGAGGTTGCGTGGAGTGCGGAAGTTTGGTGGAGTGCGGAGTTTGGGTGGAATGCGGAGGTTGGGTGGAGTGGGGAGGTTGGGTGAAGTGGGGAGGTTGGGTTGAGTGCGAACGTTGGGTGGAGTGCGGAGGTTGGGTGGAGTGGGGAGGTTCGGTGAAGTGGGGAGGTTGGGTGAAGTGGGAAGGTTGGGTGGAGTGGGGAGGTTGGGTGGTGTGGGGATGTTGGGTGGAGAGGGGAGGTTGGGTGATTTGGGAAGGTTGGGTGGAGTGGGGAGGTTTGGTGAAATGGGGAGGTTGGGTGAAGTGGGGAGGTTGGGTGGAGTGCGGAGGTTGGGTGGAGTGCGGAAGTTGGATGGAGTGCCGAGTTTGGGTGAAGTGGGGAGGTTGGGTGGAGTGGGGAGGTTGGGTTAAGTGGGGAGGTTTAGTGCAATGGGGAGGTTGGGTGAAGTGGGGAGGTTGGGTGGAGTGGGGAGGTTGGGTGGAGTGGGGAGGTTGGGTGGAGTGCGGAAGTTGGATGGAGTGCGGAAGTTGGGTGGAGTGCGGAAGTTGGGTGGAGTGCGGAGGTTGGGTGGAGTGCGGAGGTTGGATGGAGTGCCGAGTTTGGGTGAAGTGGGGAGGTTGGGTGGAGTGGGGAGGTTGGGTGAAGTGGGGAGGTATAGTGGAATGGGGAGGTTGGGTGAAGTGGGGAGGTTGGGTGGAGTGGGGAGGTTGGGTGGAGTGGGGAGGCTGGGTGGAGTTGGGAGGTTGGGTGAAGTGGGGAGGTTAGGTTGAGAGCGAAGGTTGGGTGCAGTGCGGAGGTTGGGTGGAGTGGGGAGGTTGGGTGAAGTGGGGAGGTAGGGTGAAGTGGGGAGGTTGGGTGGAGTGAGGAGGTTGGGTGGAGTGGGGACGTTGGGTGAAGTGGGGAGGTTGGGTGGAGTGGGGAGGTTGGGTGAAGTGGGGAGGTTGGGTTGAGTGCGAACGTTGGGTGGAGTGCGGAGGTTGGGTGGAGTGGGGAGGTTCGGTGAAGTGGGGAGGTTGGGTGAAGTGGGAATGTTGGGTGAAGTGGGGAGGTTGGGTGGAGTGGGGAGGTTGGGTGGAGTGGGGAGGTTGGGTGGAGTGGGGATGTTGGGTGGAGAGGGGAGGTTGGGTGATTTTGGGAGGTTGGGTGGAGTGGGGAGGTTTGGTGAAGTGGGGAGGTTGGGTGAAGTGGGGAGGTTGGGTGGAGTGCGGAGGTTGGGTGGAGTGCGGAAGTTGGATGGAGTGCCGAGTTTGGGTGAAGTGGGGAGGTTGGGAGGAGTGGGGAGGTTGGGTTAAGTGGGGAGGTATAGTGCAATGGGGAGGTTGGGTGAAGTGGGGAGGTTGGGTGGAGTGGGGAGGTTGGGTGGAGTGGGAAGGCTGGGTGGAGTGCGGAAGTTTGGTGGAGTGCGGAGTTTGGGTGGAATGCGGAGGTTGGGTGGAGTGCGGAAGTTGGGTGGAGTGCGGAAGTTGGGTGGAGTGCGGAAGTTGGGTGGAGTGCGGAGGTTGGGTGAAGTGGGGAGGTAGGGTGAAGTGGGGAGGTTGGGTGGAGTGAGGAGGTTGGGTGGAGTGGGGACGTTGGGTGAAGTGGGGAGGTTGGGTGGAGTGGGGAGGTTGGGTGAAGTGGGGAGGTTGGGTTGAGTGCGAACGTTGGGTGGAGTGCGGAGGTTGGGTGGAGTGGGGAGGTTCGGTGAAGTGGGGAGGTTGGGTGAAGTGGGAAGGGTGGGTGGAGTGGGGAGGTTGGGTGGTGTGGGGATGTTGGGTGGAGAGGGGAGGTTGGGTGATTTGGGAAGGTTGGGTGGAGTGGGGAGGTTTGGTGAAATGGGGAGGTTGGGTGAAGTGGGGAGGTTGGGTGGAGTGCGGAGGTTGGGTGGAGTGCGGAAGTTGGATGGAGTGCCGAGTTTGGGTGAAGTGGGGAGGTTGGGTGGAGTGGGGAGGTTGGGTTAAGTGGGGAGGTATAGTGCAATGGGGAGGTTGGGTGAAGTGGGGAGGTTGGGTGGAGTGGGGAGGTTGGGTGGAGTGGGGAGGTTGGGTGGAGTGCGGAAGTTGGATGGAGTGCCGAGTTTGGGTGAAGTGGGGAGGTTGGGTGGAGTGGGGAGGTTGGGTGAAGTGGGGAGGTATAGTGGAATGGGGAGGTTGGGTGAAGTGGGGAGGTTGGGTGGAGTGGGGAGGTTGGGTGGAGTGGGGAGGCTGGGTGGAGTGGGGAGGTTGGATGGAGTGCCGAGTTTGGGTGAAGTGGGGAGGTTGGGTGGAGTGTGGAGGTTGGGTGAAGTGGGGAGGCATAGTGGAATGGGGAGGTTGTGTGGAGTGGGGAGGTTGGTTGGAGTGGGGAGGTTGCGTGGAGTGCGGAAGTTTGGTGGAGTGCGGAGTTTGGGTGGAGTGCGGAGGTTGGGTGGAGTGCGGAGGTTGGGTGGAGTGGGGAGGTTCGGTGAAGTGGGGAGGTTGGGTGAAGTGGGAAGGTTGGGTGGAGTGGGGAGGTTGGGTGGTGTGGGGATGTTGGGTGGAGAGGGGAGGTTGGGTGATTTGGGAAGGTTGGGTGGAGTGGGGAGGTTTGGTGAAATGGGGAGGTTGGGTGAAGTGGGGAGGTTGGGTGGAGTGCGGAGGTTGGGTGGAATGCGGAAGTTGGATGGAGTGCCGAGTTTGGGTGAAGTGGGGAGGTTGGGTGGAGTGGGGAGGTTGGGTTAAGTGGGGAGGTATAGTGCAATGGGGAGGTTGGGTGAAGTGGGGAGGTTGGGTGGAGTGGGGAGGTTGGGTGGAGTGGGGAGGTTGGGTGGAGTGCGGAAGTTGGATGGAGTGCCGAGTTTGGGTGAAGTGGGGAGGTTGGGTGGAGTGGGGAGGTTGGGTGAAGTGGGGAGGTATAGTGGAATGGGGAGGTTGGGTGAAGTGGGGAGGTTGGGTGGAGTGGGGAGGTTGGGTGGAGTGGGGAGGCTGGGTGGAGTGGGGAGGTTGGTTGGAGTGGGGAGGTTGCGTGGTGTGCGGAAGTTTGGTGGAGTGCGGAGTTTGGGTGGAATGCGGAGGTTGGGTGGAGTGCGGAAGTTGGGTGGAGTGCGGAAGTTGGGTGGAGTGCGGAAGTTGGGTGGAGTGCGGAGGTTGGGTGGAGTGCGGAGGTTGGATGGAGTGCCGAGTTTGGGTGAAGTGGGGAGGTTGGGTGGAGTGGGGAGGTTGGGTGAAGTGGGGAGGTATAGTGGAATGGGGAGGTTGGGTGAAGTGGGGAGGTTGGGTGGCGTGGGGAGGTTGGGTGGAGTGGGGAGGTTGGGTGGAGTGGGGAGGTTGGTTGGAGTGGGGAGGTTGGTTGGAGTGGGGAGGTTGCGTGGAGTGCGGAAGTTTGGTGGAGTGCGGAGTTTGGGTGGAGTGCGAAGGTTGGGTGGAATGCGGAAGTTGGGTAGAGTGCGGAAGTTGGGTGGAGTGCGGAGGTTGGGAGGTGTGTGGAAGTTGGTTGGAGTGCGGGGGTTGGGTGGAGTGCGGAGGTTGGATGGAGTGCGGAGGTTGGGTGAAGTGGGGAGGTTGGGTGGAGTTGGGAGGTTGGGTGAAGTGGGGAGGTTAGGTTGAGAGCGAAGGTTGGGTGGAGTGCGGAGGTTGGGTGGAGTGGGGAGGTTCGGTGAAGTGGGGAGGTTGGGTGAAGTGGGAAGGTTGGGTGAAGTGGGGAGGTTGGGTGGAGTGGGGAGGTTGGGTGGAGTGGGGAGGTTGGGTGGAGTGGGGATGTTGGGTGGAGAGGGGAGGTTGGGTGATTTGGGGAGGTTGGGTGGAGTGGGGAGGTTTGGTGAAGTGGGGAGGTTGGGTGAAGTGGGGAGGTTGGGTGGAGTGCGGAGGTTGGGTGGAGTGCGGAAGTTGGATGGAGTGCCGAGCTTGGGTGAAGTGGGGAGGTTGGGTGGAGTGGGGAGGTTGGGTGAAGTGGGGAGGTATAGTGGAATGGGGAGGTTGGGTGAAGTGGGGAGGTTGGGTGGAGTGGGGAGATTGGGTGGAGTGGGGAGGCTGGGTGGAGTGGGGAGGTTGGTTGGAGTGGGGAGGTTGCGTGGAGTGCGGAAGTTTGGTGGAGTGCGGAGTTTGGGTGGAATGCGGAGGTTGGGTGGAGTGGGGAGGTTGGGTGAAGTGGGGAGGTTGGGTTGAGTGCGAACGTTGGGTGGAGTGCGGAGGTTGGGTGGAGTGGGGAGGTTCGGTGAAGTGGGGAGGTTGGGTGAAGTGGGAAGGTTGGGTGGAGTGGGGAGGTTGGGTGGTGTGGGGATGTTGGGTGGAGAGGGGAGGTTGGGTGATTTGGGAAGGTTGGGTGGAGTGGGGAGGTTTGGTGAAATGGGGAGGTTGGGTGAAGTGGGGAGGTTGGGTGGAGTGCGGAGGTTGGGTGGAGTGCGGAAGTTGGATGGAGTGCCGAGTTTGGGTGAAGTGGGGAGGTTGGGTGGAGTGGGGAGGTTGGGTTAAGTGGGGAGGTTTAGTGCAATGGGGAGGTTGGGTGAAGTGGGGAGGTTGGGTGGAGTGGGGAGGTTGGGTGGAGTGGGGAGGTTGGGTGGAGTGCGGAAGTTGGATGGAGTGCCGAGTTTGGGTGAAGTGGGGAGGTTGGGTGGAGTGGGGAGGTTGGGTGAAGTGGGGAGGTATAGTGGAATGGGGAGGTTGGGTGAAGTGGGGAGGTTGGGTGGAGTGGGGAGGTTGGGTGGAGTGGGGAGGCTGGGTGGAGTGGGGAGGTTGGTTGGAGTGGGGAGGTTGCGTGGTGTGCGGAAGTTTGGTGGAGTGCGGAGTTTGGGTGGAATGCGGAGGTTGGGTGGAGTGCGGAAGTTGGGTGGAGTGCGGAAGTTGGGTGGAGTGCGGAAGTTGGGTGGAGTGCGGAGGTTGGGTGGAGTGCGGAGGTTGGATGGAGTGCCGAGTTTGGGTGAAGTGGGGAGGTTGGGTGGAGTGGGGAGGTTGGGTGAAGTGGGGAGGTATAGTGGAATGGGGAGGTTGGGTGAAGTGGGGAGGTTAGGTGGAGTGGGGAGGTTGGGTGGAGTGGGGAGGCTGGGTGGAGTTGGGAGGTTGGGTGAAGTGGGGAGGTTAGGTTGAGAGCGAAGGTTGGGTGCAGTGCGGAGGTTGGGTGGAGTGGGGAGGTTGGGTGAAGTGGGGAGGTAGGGTGAAGTGGGGAGGTTGGGTGGAGTGAGGAGGTTGGGTGGAGTGGGGACGTTGGGTGAAGTGGGGAGGTTGGGTGGAGTGGGGAGGTTGGGTGAAGTGGGGAGGTTGGGTTGAGTGCGAACGTTGGGTGGAGTGCGGAGGTTGGGTGGAGTGGGGAGGTTCGGTGAAGTGGGGAGGTTGGGTGAAGTGGGAATGTTGGGTGAAGTGGGGAGGTTGGGTGGAGTGGGGAGGTTGGGTGGAGTGGGGATGTTGGGTGGAGAGGGGAGGTTGGGTGATTTTGGGAGGTTGGGTGGAGTGGGGAGGTTTGGTGAAGTGGGGAGGTTGGGTGAAGTGGGGAGGTTGGGTGGAGTGCGGAGGTTGGGTGAAGTGGGGAGGTTGGGTGGAGTGGGGAGGTTGGGTGAAGTGGGGAGGTATAGTGGAATGGGGAGGTTGGGTGAAGTGGGGAGGTTGGGTGGAGTGGGGAGGTTGGGTGGAGTGGGGAGGCTGGGTGGAGTGGGGAGGTTGGATGGAGTGCCGAGTTTGGGTGAAGTGGGGAGGTTGGGTGGAGTGTGGAGGTTGGGTGAAGTGGGGAGGCATAGTGGAATGGGGAGGTTGTGTGGAGTGGGGAGGTTGGTTGGAGTGGGGAGGTTGCGTGGAGTGCGGAAGTTTGGTGGAGTGCGGAGTTTGGGTGGAGTGCGGAGGTTGGGTGGAGTGCGGAGGTTGGGTGGAGTGGGGAGGTTCGGTGAAGTGGGGAGGTTGGGTGAAGTGGGAAGGTTGGGTGGAGTGGGGAGGTTGGGTGGTGTGGGGATGTTGGGTGGAGAGGGGAGGTTGGGTGATTTGGGAAGGTTGGGTGGAGTGGGGAGGTTTGGTGAAATGGGGAGGTTGGGTGAAGTGGGGAGGTTGGGTGGAGTGCGGAGGTTGGGTGGAATGCGGAAGTTGGATGGAGTGCCGAGTTTGGGTGAAGTGGGGAGGTTGGGTGGAGTGGGGAGGTTGGGTTAAGTGGGGAGGTATAGTGCAATGGGGAGGTTGGGTGAAGTGGGGAGGTTGGGTGGAGTGGGGAGGTTGGGTGGAGTGGGGAGGTTGGGTGGAGTGCGGAAGTTGGATGGAGTGCCGAGTTTGGGTGAAGTGGGGAGGTTGGGTGGAGTGGGGAGGTTGGGTGAAGTGGGGAGGTATAGTGGAATGGGGAGGTTGGGTGAAGTGGGGAGGTTGGGTGGAGTGGGGAGGTTGGGTGGAGTGGGGAGGCTGGGTGGAGTGGGGAGGTTGGTTGGAGTGGGGAGGTTGCGTGGTGTGCGGAAGTTTGGTGGAGTGCGGAGTTTGGGTGGAATGCGGAGGTTGGGTGGAGTGCGGAAGTTGGGTGGAGTGCGGAAGTTGGGTGGAGTGCGGAAGTTGGGTGGAGTGCGGAGGTTGGGTGGAGTGCGGAGGTTGGATGGAGTGCCGAGTTTGGGTGAAGTGGGGAGGTTGGGTGGAGTGGGGAGGTTGGGTGAAGTGGGGAGGTATAGTGGAATGGGGAGGTTGGGTGAAGTGGGGAGGTTGGGTGGCGTGGGGAGGTTGGGTGGAGTGGGGAGGTTGGGTGGAGTGGGGAGGTTGGTTGGAGTGGGGAGGTTGGTTGGAGTGGGGAGGTTGCGTGGAGTGCGGAAGTTTGGTGGAGTGCGGAGTTTGGGTGGAGTGCGGAGGTTGGGTGGAATGCGGAAGTTGGGTAGAGTGCGGAAGTTGGGTGGAGTGCGGAGGTTGGGAGGTGTGTGGAAGTTGGTTGGAGTGCGGGGGTTGGGTGGAGTGCGGAGGTTGGATGGAGTGCGGAGGTTGGGTGAAGTGGGGAGGTTGGGTGGAGTTGGGAGGTTGGGTGAAGTGGGGAGGTTAGGTTGAGAGCGAAGGTTGGGTGGAGTGCGGAGGTTGGGTGGAGTGGGGAGGTTCGGTGAAGTGGGGAGGTTGGGTGAAGTGGGAAGGTTGGGTGAAGTGGGGAGGTTGGGTGGAGTGGGGAGGTTGGGTGGAGTGGGGAGGTTGGGTGGAGTGGGGATGTTGGGTGGAGAGGGGAGGTTGGGTGATTTGGGGAGGTTGGGTGGAGTGGGGAGGTTTGGTGAAGTGGGGAGGTTGGGTGAAGTGGGGAGGTTGGGTGGAGTGCGGAGGTTGGGTGGAGTGCGGAAGTTGGATGGAGTGCCGAGCTTGGGTGAAGTGGGGAGGTTGGGTGGAGTGGGGAGGTTGGGTGAAGTGGGGAGGTATAGTGGAATGGGGAGGTTGGGTGAAGTGGGGAGGTTGGGTGGAGTGGGGAGATTGGGTGGAGTGGGGAGGCTGGGTGGAGTGGGGAGGTTGGGTTAAGTGGGGAGGTATAGTGCAATGGGGAGGTTGGGTGAAGTGGGGAGGTTGGGTGGAGTGGGGAGGTTGGGTGGAGTGGGGAGGTTGGGTGGAGTGCGGAAGTTGGATGGAGTGCCGAGTTTGGGTGAAGTGGGGAGGTTGGGTGGAGTGGGGAGGTTGGGTGAAGTGGGGAGGTATAGTGGAATGGGGAGGTTGGGTGAAGTGGGGAGGTTGGGTGGAGTGGGGAGGTTGGGTGGAGTGGGGAGGCTGGGTGGAGTGGGGAGGTTGGTTGGAGTGGGGAGGTTGCGTGGTGTGCGGAAGTTTGGTGGAGTGCGGAGTTTGGGTGGAATGCGGAGGTTGGGTGGAGTGCGGAAGTTGGGTGGAGTGCGGAAGTTGGGTGGAGTGCGGAAGTTGGGTGGAGTGCGGAGGTTGGGTGGAGTGCGGAGGTTGGATGGAGTGCCGAGTTTGGGTGAAGTGGGGAGGTTGGGTGGAGTGGGGAGGTTGGGTGAAGTGGGGAGGTATAGTGGAATGGGGAGGTTGGGTGAAGTGGGGAGGTTGGGTGGCGTGGGGAGGTTGGGTGGAGTGGGGAGGTTGGGTGGAGTGGGGAGGTTGGTTGGAGTGGGGAGGTTGGTTGGAGTGGGGAGGTTGCGTGGAGTGCGGAAGTTTGGTGGAGTGCGGAGTTTGGGTGGAGTGCGAAGGTTGGGTGGAATGCGGAAGTTGGGTAGAGTGCGGAAGTTGGGTGGAGTGCGGAGGTTGGGAGGTGTGTGGAAGTTGGTTGGAGTGCGGGGGTTGGGTGGAGTGCGGAGGTTGGATGGAGTGCGGAGGTTGGGTGAAGTGGGGAGGTTGGGTGGAGTTGGGAGGTTGGGTGAAGTGGGGAGGTTAGGTTGAGAGCGAAGGTTGGGTGGAGTGCGGAGGTTGGGTGGAGTGGGGAGGTTCGGTGAAGTGGGGAGGTTGGGTGAAGTGGGAAGGTTGGGTGAAGTGGGGAGGTTGGGTGGAGTGGGGAGGTTGGGTGGAGTGGGGAGGTTGGGTGGAGTGGGGATGTTGGGTGGAGAGGGGAGGTTGGGTGATTTGGGGAGGTTGGGTGGAGTGGGGAGGTTTGGTGAAGTGGGGAGGTTGGGTGAAGTGGGGAGGTTGGGTGGAGTGCGGAGGTTGGGTGGAGTGCGGAAGTTGGATGGAGTGCCGAGCTTGGGTGAAGTGGGGAGGTTGGGTGGAGTGGGGAGGTTGGGTGAAGTGGGGAGGTATAGTGGAATGGGGAGGTTGGGTGAAGTGGGGAGGTTGGGTGGAGTGGGGAGATTGGGTGGAGTGGGGAGGCTGGGTGGAGTGGGGAGGTTGGTTGGAGTGGGGAGGTTGCGTGGAGTGCGGAAGTTTGGTGGAGTGCGGAGTTTGGGTGGAATGCGGAGGTTGGGTGGAGTGGGGAGGTTGGGTGAAGTGGGGAGGTTGGGTTGAGTGCGAACGTTGGGTGGAGTGCGGAGGTTGGGTGGAGTGGGGAGGTTCGGTGAAGTGGGGAGGTTGGGTGAAGTGGGAAGGTTGGGTGGAGTGGGGAGGTTGGGTGGTGTGGGGATGTTGGGTGGAGAGGGGAGGTTGGGTGATTTGGGAAGGTTGGGTGGAGTGGGGAGGTTTGGTGAAATGGGGAGGTTGGGTGAAGTGGGGAGGTTGGGTGGAGTGCGGAGGTTGGGTGGAGTGCGGAAGTTGGATGGAGTGCCGAGTTTGGGTGAAGTGGGGAGGTTGGGTGGAGTGGGGAGGTTGGGTTAAGTGGGGAGGTTTAGTGCAATGGGGAGGTTGGGTGAAGTGGGGAGGTTGGGTGGAGTGGGGAGGTTGGGTGGAGTGGGGAGGTTGGGTGGAGTGCGGAAGTTGGATGGAGTGCCGAGTTTGGGTGAAGTGGGGAGGTTGGGTGGAGTGGGGAGGTTGGGTGAAGTGGGGAGGTATAGTGGAATGGGGAGGTTGGGTGAAGTGGGGAGGTTGGGTGGAGTGGGGAGGTTGGGTGGAGTGGGGAGGCTGGGTGGAGTGGGGAGGTTGGTTGGAGTGGGGAGGTTGCGTGGTGTGCGGAAGTTTGGTGGAGTGCGGAGTTTGGGTGGAATGCGGAGGTTGGGTGGAGTGCGGAAGTTGGGTGGAGTGCGGAAGTTGGGTGGAGTGCGGAAGTTGGGTGGAGTGCGGAGGTTGGGTGGAGTGCGGAGGTTGGATGGAGTGCCGAGTTTGGGTGAAGTGGGGAGGTTGGGTGGAGTGGGGAGGTTGGGTGAAGTGGGGAGGTATAGTGGAATGGGGAGGTTGGGTGAAGTGGGGAGGTTAGGTGGAGTGGGGAGGTTGGGTGGAGTGGGGAGGCTGGGTGGAGTTGGGAGGTTGGGTGAAGTGGGGAGGTTAGGTTGAGAGCGAAGGTTGGGTGCAGTGCGGAGGTTGGGTGGAGTGGGGAGGTTGGGTGAAGTGGGGAGGTAGGGTGAAGTGGGGAGGTTGGGTGGAGTGAGGAGGTTGGGTGGAGTGGGGACGTTGGGTGAAGTGGGGAGGTTGGGTGGAGTGGGGAGGTTGGGTGAAGTGGGGAGGTTGGGTTGAGTGCGAACGTTGGGTGGAGTGCGGAGGTTGGGTGGAGTGGGGAGGTTCGGTGAAGTGGGGAGGTTGGGTGAAGTGGGAATGTTGGGTGAAGTGGGGAGGTTGGGTGGAGTGGGGAGGTTGGGTGGAGTGGGGATGTTGGGTGGAGAGGGGAGGTTGGGTGATTTTGGGAGGTTGGGTGGAGTGGGGAGGTTTGGTGAAGTGGGGAGGTTGGGTGAAGTGGGGAGGTTGGGTGGAGTGCGGAGGTTGGGTGAAGTGGGGAGGTTGGGTGGAGTGGGGAGGTTGGGTGAAGTGGGGAGGTATAGTGGAATGGGGAGGTTGGGTGAAGTGGGGAGGTTGGGTGGAGTGGGGAGGTTGGGTGGAGTGGGGAGGCTGGGTGGAGTGGGGAGGTTGGATGGAGTGCCGAGTTTGGGTGAAGTGGGGAGGTTGGGTGGAGTGTGGAGGTTGGGTGAAGTGGGGAGGCATAGTGGAATGGGGAGGTTGTGTGGAGTGGGGAGGTTGGTTGGAGTGGGGAGGTTGCGTGGAGTGCGGAAGTTTGGTGGAGTGCGGAGTTTGGGTGGAGTGCGGAGGTTGGGTGGAGTGCGGAGGTTGGGTGGAGTGGGGAGGTTCGGTGAAGTGGGGAGGTTGGGTGAAGTGGGAAGGTTGGGTGGAGTGGGGAGGTTGGGTGGTGTGGGGATGTTGGGTGGAGAGGGGAGGTTGGGTGATTTGGGAAGGTTGGGTGGAGTGGGGAGGTTTGGTGAAATGGGGAGGTTGGGTGAAGTGGGGAGGTTGGGTGGAGTGCGGAGGTTGGGTGGAATGCGGAAGTTGGATGGAGTGCCGAGTTTGGGTGAAGTGGGGAGGTTGGGTGGAGTGGGGAGGTTGGGTTAAGTGGGGAGGTATAGTGCAATGGGGAGGTTGGGTGAAGTGGGGAGGTTGGGTGGAGTGGGGAGGTTGGGTGGAGTGGGGAGGTTGGGTGGAGTGCGGAAGTTGGATGGAGTGCCGAGTTTGGGTGAAGTGGGGAGGTTGGGTGGAGTGGGGAGGTTGGGTGAAGTGGGGAGGTATAGTGGAATGGGGAGGTTGGGTGAAGTGGGGAGGTTGGGTGGAGTGGGGAGGTTGGGTGGAGTGGGGAGGCTGGGTGGAGTGGGGAGGTTGGTTGGAGTGGGGAGGTTGCGTGGTGTGCGGAAGTTTGGTGGAGTGCGGAGTTTGGGTGGAATGCGGAGGTTGGGTGGAGTGCGGAAGTTGGGTGGAGTGCGGAAGTTGGGTGGAGTGCGGAAGTTGGGTGGAGTGCGGAGGTTGGGTGGAGTGCGGAGGTTGGATGGAGTGCCGAGTTTGGGTGAAGTGGGGAGGTTGGGTGGAGTGGGGAGGTTGGGTGAAGTGGGGAGGTATAGTGGAATGGGGAGGTTGGGTGAAGTGGGGAGGTTGGGTGGCGTGGGGAGGTTGGGTGGAGTGGGGAGGTTGGGTGGAGTGGGGAGGTTGGTTGGAGTGGGGAGGTTGGTTGGAGTGGGGAGGTTGCGTGGAGTGCGGAAGTTTGGTGGAGTGCGGAGTTTGGGTGGAGTGCGGAGGTTGGGTGGAATGCGGAAGTTGGGTAGAGTGCGGAAGTTGGGTGGAGTGCGGAGGTTGGGAGGTGTGTGGAAGTTGGTTGGAGTGCGGGGGTTGGGTGGAGTGCGGAGGTTGGATGGAGTGCGGAGGTTGGGTGAAGTGGGGAGGTTGGGTGGAGTTGGGAGGTTGGGTGAAGTGGGGAGGTTAGGTTGAGAGCGAAGGTTGGGTGGAGTGCGGAGGTTGGGTGGAGTGGGGAGGTTCGGTGAAGTGGGGAGGTTGGGTGAAGTGGGAAGGTTGGGTGAAGTGGGGAGGTTGGGTGGAGTGGGGAGGTTGGGTGGAGTGGGGAGGTTGGGTGGAGTGGGGATGTTGGGTGGAGAGGGGAGGTTGGGTGATTTGGGGAGGTTGGGTGGAGTGGGGAGGTTTGGTGAAGTGGGGAGGTTGGGTGAAGTGGGGAGGTTGGGTGGAGTGCGGAGGTTGGGTGGAGTGCGGAAGTTGGATGGAGTGCCGAGCTTGGGTGAAGTGGGGAGGTTGGGTGGAGTGGGGAGGTTGGGTGAAGTGGGGAGGTATAGTGGAATGGGGAGGTTGGGTGAAGTGGGGAGGTTGGGTGGAGTGGGGAGATTGGGTGGAGTGGGGAGGCTGGGTGGAGTGGGGAGGTTGGTTGGAGTGGGGAGGTTGCGTGGAGTGCGGAAGTTTGGTGGAGTGCGGAGTTTGGGTGGAATGCGGAGGTTGGGTGGAGTGGGGAGGTTGGGTGAAGTGGGGAGGTTGGGTTGAGTGCGAACGTTGGGTGGAGTGCGGAGGTTGGGTGGAGTGGGGAGGTTCGGTGAAGTGGGGAGGTTGGGTGAAGTGGGAAGGTTGGGTGGAGTGGGGAGGTTGGGTGGTGTGGGGATGTTGGGTGGAGAGGGGAGGTTGGGTGATTTGGGAAGGTTGGGTGGAGTGGGGAGGTTTGGTGAAATGGGGAGGTTGGGTGAAGTGGGGAGGTTGGGTGGAGTGCGGAGGTTGGGTGGAGTGCGGAAGTTGGATGGAGTGCCGAGTTTGGGTGAAGTGGGGAGGTTGGGTGGAGTGGGGAGGTTGGGTTAAGTGGGGAGGTTTAGTGCAATGGGGAGGTTGGGTGAAGTGGGGAGGTTGGGTGGAGTGGGGAGGTTGGGTGGAGTGGGGAGGTTGGGTGGAGTGCGGAAGTTGGATGGAGTGCCGAGTTTGGGTGAAGTGGGGAGGTTGGGTGGAGTGGGGAGGTTGGGTGAAGTGGGGAGGTATAGTGGAATGGGGAGGTTGGGTGAAGTGGGGAGGTTGGGTGGAGTGGGGAGGTTGGGTGGAGTGGGGAGGCTGGGTGGAGTGGGGAGGTTGGTTGGAGTGGGGAGGTTGCGTGGTGTGCGGAAGTTTGGTGGAGTGCGGAGTTTGGGTGGAATGCGGAGGTTGGGTGGAGTGCGGAAGTTGGGTGGAGTGCGGAAGTTGGGTGGAGTGCGGAAGTTGGGTGGAGTGCGGAGGTTGGGTGGAGTGCGGAGGTTGGATGGAGTGCCGAGTTTGGGTGAAGTGGGGAGGTTGGGTGGAGTGGGGAGGTTGGGTGAAGTGGGGAGGTATAGTGGAATGGGGAGGTTGGGTGAAGTGGGGAGGTTAGGTGGAGTGGGGAGGTTGGGTGGAGTGGGGAGGCTGGGTGGAGTTGGGAGGTTGGGTGAAGTGGGGAGGTTAGGTTGAGAGCGAAGGTTGGGTGCAGTGCGGAGGTTGGGTGGAGTGGGGAGGTTGGGTGAAGTGGGGAGGTAGGGTGAAGTGGGGAGGTTGGGTGGAGTGAGGAGGTTGGGTGGAGTGGGGACGTTGGGTGAAGTGGGGAGGTTGGGTGGAGTGGGGAGGTTGGGTGAAGTGGGGAGGTTGGGTTGAGTGCGAACGTTGGGTGGAGTGCGGAGGTTGGGTGGAGTGGGGAGGTTCGGTGAAGTGGGGAGGTTGGGTGAAGTGGGAATGTTGGGTGAAGTGGGGAGGTTGGGTGGAGTGGGGAGGTTGGGTGGAGTGGGGATGTTGGGTGGAGAGGGGAGGTTGGGTGATTTTGGGAGGTTGGGTGGAGTGGGGAGGTTTGGTGAAGTGGGGAGGTTGGGTGAAGTGGGGAGGTTGGGTGGAGTGCGGAGGTTGGGTGGAGTGCGGAAGTTGGATGGAGTGCCGAGTTTGGGTGAAGTGGGGAGGTTGGGAGGAGTGGGGAGGTTGGGTTAAGTGGGGAGGTATAGTGCAATGGGGAGGTTGGGTGAAGTGGGGAGGTTGGGTGGAGTGGGGAGGTTGGGTGGAGTGGGAAGGCTGGGTGGAGTGCGGAAGTTTGGTGGAGTGCGGAGTTTGGGTGGAATGCGGAGGTTGGGTGGAGTGCGGAAGTTGGGTGGAGTGCGGAAGTTGGGTGGAGTGCGGAAGTTGGGTGGAGTGTGGAGGTTGGGTGAAGTGGGGAGGTAGGGTGAAGTGGGGAGGTTGGGTGGAGTGAGGAGGTTGGGTGGAGTGGGGACGTTGGGTGAAGTGGGGAGGTTGGGTGGAGTGGGGAGGTTGGGTGAAGTGGGGAGGTATAGTGGAATGGGGAGGTTGGGTGAAGTGGGGAGGTTGGGTGGAGTGGGGAGGTTGGGTGGAGTGGGGAGGCTGGGTGGAGTGGGGAGGTTGGTTGGAGTGGGGAGGTTGCGTGGAGTGCGGAAGTTTGGTGGAGTGCGGAGTTTGGGTGGAATGCGGAGGTTGGGTGGAGTGGGGAGGTTGGGTGAAGTGGGGAGGTTGGGTTGAGTGCGAACGTTGGGTGGAGTGCGGAGGTTGGGTGGAGTGGGGAGGTTCGGTGAAGTGGGGAGGTTGGGTGAAGTGGGAAGGTTGGGTGGAGTGGGGAGGTTGGGTGGTGTGGGGATGTTGGGTGGAGAGGGGAGGTTGGGTGATTTGGGAAGGTTGGGTGGAGTGGGGAGGTTTGGTGAAATGGGGAGGTTGGGTGAAGTGGGGAGGTTGGGTGGAGTGCGGAGGTTGGGTGGAGTGCGGAAGTTGGATGGAGTGCCGAGTTTGGGTGAAGTGGGGAGGTTGGGTGGAGTGGGGAGGTTGGGTTAAGTGGGGAGGTTTAGTGCAATGGGGAGGTTGGGTGAAGTGGGGAGGTTGGGTGGAGTGGGGAGGTTGGGTGGAGTGGGGAGGTTGGGTGGAGTGCGGAAGTTGGATGGAGTGCCGAGTTTGGGTGAAGTGGGGAGGTTGGGTGGAGTGGGGAGGTTGGGTGAAGTGGGGAGGTATAGTGGAATGGGGAGGTTGGGTGAAGTGGGGAGGTTGGGTGGAGTGGGGAGGTTGGGTGGAGTGGGGAGGCTGGGTGGAGTGGGGAGGTTGGTTGGAGTGGGGAGGTTGCGTGGTGTGCGGAAGTTTGGTGGAGTGCGGAGTTTGGGTGGAATGCGGAGGTTGGGTGGAGTGCGGAAGTTGGGTGGAGTGCGGAAGTTGGGTGGAGTGCGGAAGTTGGGTGGAGTGCGGAGGTTGGGTGGAGTGCGGAGGTTGGATGGAGTGCCGAGTTTGGGTGAAGTGGGGAGGTTGGGTGGAGTGGGGAGGTTGGGTGAAGTGGGGAGGTATAGTGGAATGGGGAGGTTGGGTGAAGTGGGGAGGTTAGGTGGAGTGGGGAGGTTGGGTGGAGTGGGGAGGCTGGGTGGAGTTGGGAGGTTGGGTGAAGTGGGGAGGTTAGGTTGAGAGCGAAGGTTGGGTGCAGTGCGGAGGTTGGGTGGAGTGGGGAGGTTGGGTGAAGTGGGGAGGTAGGGTGAAGTGGGGAGGTTGGGTGGAGTGAGGAGGTTGGGTGGAGTGGGGACGTTGGGTGAAGTGGGGAGGTTGGGTGGAGTGGGGAGGTTGGGTGAAGTGGGGAGGTTGGGTTGAGTGCGAACGTTGGGTGGAGTGCGGAGGTTGGGTGGAGTGGGGAGGTTCGGTGAAGTGGGGAGGTTGGGTGAAGTGGGAATGTTGGGTGAAGTGGGGAGGTTGGGTGGAGTGGGGAGGTTGGGTGGAGTGGGGATGTTGGGTGGAGAGGGGAGGTTGGGTGATTTTGGGAGGTTGGGTGGAGTGGGGAGGTTTGGTGAAGTGGGGAGGTTGGGTGAAGTGGGGAGGTTGGGTGGAGTGCGGAGGTTGGGTGAAGTGGGGAGGTTGGGTGGAGTGGGGAGGTTGGGTGAAGTGGGGAGGTATAGTGGAATGGGGAGGTTGGGTGAAGTGGGGAGGTTGGGTGGAGTGGGGAGGTTGGGTGGAGTGGGGAGGCTGGGTGGAGTGGGGAGGTTGGATGGAGTGCCGAGTTTGGGTGAAGTGGGGAGGTTGGGTGGAGTGTGGAGGTTGGGTGAAGTGGGGAGGCATAGTGGAATGGGGAGGTTGTGTGGAGTGGGGAGGTTGGTTGGAGTGGGGAGGTTGCGTGGAGTGCGGAAGTTTGGTGGAGTGCGGAGTTTGGGTGGAGTGCGGAGGTTGGGTGGAGTGCGGAGGTTGGGTGGAGTGGGGAGGTTCGGTGAAGTGGGGAGGTTGGGTGAAGTGGGAAGGTTGGGTGGAGTGGGGAGGTTGGGTGGTGTGGGGATGTTGGGTGGAGAGGGGAGGTTGGGTGATTTGGGAAGGTTGGGTGGAGTGGGGAGGTTTGGTGAAATGGGGAGGTTGGGTGAAGTGGGGAGGTTGGGTGGAGTGCGGAGGTTGGGTGGAATGCGGAAGTTGGATGGAGTGCCGAGTTTGGGTGAAGTGGGGAGGTTGGGTGGAGTGGGGAGGTTGGGTTAAGTGGGGAGGTATAGTGCAATGGGGAGGTTGGGTGAAGTGGGGAGGTTGGGTGGAGTGGGGAGGTTGGGTGGAGTGGGGAGGTTGGGTGGAGTGCGGAAGTTGGATGGAGTGCCGAGTTTGGGTGAAGTGGGGAGGTTGGGTGGAGTGGGGAGGTTGGGTGAAGTGGGGAGGTATAGTGGAATGGGGAGGTTGGGTGAAGTGGGGAGGTTGGGTGGAGTGGGGAGGTTGGGTGGAGTGGGGAGGCTGGGTGGAGTGGGGAGGTTGGTTGGAGTGGGGAGGTTGCGTGGTGTGCGGAAGTTTGGTGGAGTGCGGAGTTTGGGTGGAATGCGGAGGTTGGGTGGAGTGCGGAAGTTGGGTGGAGTGCGGAAGTTGGGTGGAGTGCGGAAGTTGGGTGGAGTGCGGAGGTTGGGTGGAGTGCGGAGGTTGGATGGAGTGCCGAGTTTGGGTGAAGTGGGGAGGTTGGGTGGAGTGGGGAGGTTGGGTGAAGTGGGGAGGTATAGTGGAATGGGGAGGTTGGGTGAAGTGGGGAGGTTGGGTGGCGTGGGGAGGTTGGGTGGAGTGGGGAGGTTGGGTGGAGTGGGGAGGTTGGTTGGAGTGGGGAGGTTGGTTGGAGTGGGGAGGTTGCGTGGAGTGCGGAAGTTTGGTGGAGTGCGGAGTTTGGGTGGAGTGCGGAGGTTGGGTGGAATGCGGAAGTTGGGTAGAGTGCGGAAGTTGGGTGGAGTGCGGAGGTTGGGAGGTGTGTGGAAGTTGGTTGGAGTGCGGGGGTTGGGTGGAGTGCGGAGGTTGGATGGAGTGCGGAGGTTGGGTGAAGTGGGGAGGTTGGGTGGAGTTGGGAGGTTGGGTGAAGTGGGGAGGTTAGGTTGAGAGCGAAGGTTGGGTGGAGTGCGGAGGTTGGGTGGAGTGGGGAGGTTCGGTGAAGTGGGGAGGTTGGGTGAAGTGGGAAGGTTGGGTGAAGTGGGGAGGTTGGGTGGAGTGGGGAGGTTGGGTGGAGTGGGGAGGTTGGGTGGAGTGGGGATGTTGGGTGGAGAGGGGAGGTTGGGTGATTTGGGGAGGTTGGGTGGAGTGGGGAGGTTTGGTGAAGTGGGGAGGTTGGGTGAAGTGGGGAGGTTGGGTGGAGTGCGGAGGTTGGGTGGAGTGCGGAAGTTGGATGGAGTGCCGAGCTTGGGTGAAGTGGGGAGGTTGGGTGGAGTGGGGAGGTTGGGTGAAGTGGGGAGGTATAGTGGAATGGGGAGGTTGGGTGAAGTGGGGAGGTTGGGT
Source organism: Oasisia sp. SBJ-2009 (assembly GCA_964017155.1). Classification (NCBI taxonomy): domain Eukaryota; kingdom Metazoa; phylum Annelida; class Polychaeta; order Sabellida; family Siboglinidae; genus Oasisia; species Oasisia sp. SBJ-2009. Next base: position 31,221,388 of record OZ024859.1, read on the forward strand.
GGAGTGGGGAGATTGGGTGGAGTGGGGAGGCTGGGTGGAGTGGGGAGGTTGGTTGGAGTGGGGAGGTTGCGTGGAGTGCGGAAGTTTGGTGGAGTGCGGAGTTTGGGTGGAATGCGGAGGTTGGGTGGAGTGGGGAGGTTGGGTGAAGTGGGGAGGTTGGGTTGAGTGCGAACGTTGGGTGGAGTGCGGAGGTTGGGTGGAGTGGGGAGGTTCGGTGAAGTGGGGAGGTTGGGTGAAGTGGGAAGGTTGGGTGGAGTGGGGAGGTTGGGTGGTGTGGGGATGTTGGGTGGAGAGGGGAGGTTGGGTGATTTGGGAAGGTTGGGTGGAGTGGGGAGGTTTGGTGAAATGGGGAGGTTGGGTGAAGTGGGGAGGTTGGGTGGAGTGCGGAGGTTGGGTGGAGTGCGGAAGTTGGATGGAGTGCCGAGTTTGGGTGAAGTGGGGAGGTTGGGTGGAGTGGGGAGGTTGGGTTAAGTGGGGAGGTTTAGTGCAATGGGGAGGTTGGGTGAAGTGGGGAGGTTGGGTGGAGTGGGGAGGTTGGGTGGAGTGGGGAGGTTGGGTGGAGTGCGGAAGTTGGATGGAGTGCCGAGTTTGGGTGAAGTGGGGAGGTTGGGTGGAGTGGGGAGGTTGGGTGAAGTGGGGAGGTATAGTGGAATGGGGAGGTTGGGTGAAGTGGGGAGGTTGGGTGGAGTGGGGAGGTTGGGTGGAGTGGGGAGGCTGGGTGGAGTGGGGAGGTTGGTTGGAGTGGGGAGGTTGCGTGGTGTGCGGAAGTTTGGTGGAGTGCGGAGTTTGGGTGGAATGCGGAGGTTGGGTGGAGTGCGGAAGTTGGGTGGAGTGCGGAAGTTGGGTGGAGTGCGGAAGTTGGGTGGAGTGCGGAGGTTGGGTGGAGTGCGGAGGTTGGATGGAGTGCCGAGTTTGGGTGAAGTGGGGAGGTTGGGTGGAGTGGGGAGGTTGGGTGAAGTGGGGAGGTATAGTGGAATGGGGAGGTTGGGTGAAGTGGGGAGGTTAGGTGGAGTGGGGAGGTTGGGTGGAGTGGGGAGGCTGGGTGGAGTTGGGAGGTTGGGTGAAGTGGGGAGGTTAGGTTGAGAGCGAAGGTTGGGTGCAGTGCGGAGGTTGGGTGGAGTGGGGAGGTTGGGTGAAGTGGGGAGGTAGGGTGAAGTGGGGAGGTTGGGTGGAGTGAGGAGGTTGGGTGGAGTGGGGACGTTGGGTGAAGTGGGGAGGTTGGGTGGAGTGGGGAGGTTGGGTGAAGTGGGGAGGTTGGGTTGAGTGCGAACGTTGGGTGGAGTGCGGAGGTTGGGTGGAGTGGGGAGGTTCGGTGAAGTGGGGAGGTTGGGTGAAGTGGGAATGTTGGGTGAAGTGGGGAGGTTGGGTGGAGTGGGGAGGTTGGGTGGAGTGGGGATGTTGGGTGGAGAGGGGAGGTTGGGTGATTTTGGGAGGTTGGGTGGAGTGGGGAGGTTTGGTGAAGTGGGGAGGTTGGGTGAAGTGGGGAGGTTGGGTGGAGTGCGGAGGTTGGGTGGAGTGCGGAAGTTGGATGGAGTGCCGAGTTTGGGTGAAGTGGGGAGGTTGGGAGGAGTGGGGAGGTTGGGTTAAGTGGGGAGGTATAGTGCAATGGGGAGGTTGGGTGAAGTGGGGAGGTTGGGTGGAGTGGGGAGGTTGGGTGGAGTGGGAAGGCTGGGTGGAGTGCGGAAGTTTGGTGGAGTGCGGAGTTTGGGTGGAATGCGGAGGTTGGGTGGAGTGCGGAAGTTGGGTGGAGTGCGGAAGTTGGGTGGAGTGCGGAAGTTGGGTGGAGTGTGGAGGTTGGGTGAAGTGGGGAGGTAGGGTGAAGTGGGGAGGTTGGGTGGAGTGAGGAGGTTGGGTGGAGTGGGGACGTTGGGTGAAGTGGGGAGGTTGGGTGGAGTGGGGAGGTTGGGTGAAGTGGGGAGGTATAGTGGAATGGGGAGGTTGGGTGAAGTGGGGAGGTTGGGTGGAGTGGGGAGGTTGGGTGGAGTGGGGAGGCTGGGTGGAGTGGGGAGGTTGGTTGGAGTGGGGAGGTTGCGTGGAGTGCGGAAGTTTGGTGGAGTGCGGAGTTTGGGTGGAATGCGGAGGTTGGGTGGAGTGGGGAGGTTGGGTGAAGTGGGGAGGTTGGGTTGAGTGCGAACGTTGGGTGGAGTGCGGAGGTTGGGTGGAGTGGGGAGGTTCGGTGAAGTGGGGAGGTTGGGTGAAGTGGGAAGGTTGGGTGGAGTGGGGAGGTTGGGTGGTGTGGGGATGTTGGGTGGAGAGGGGAGGTTGGGTGATTTGGGAAGGTTGGGTGGAGTGGGGAGGTTTGGTGAAATGGGGAGGTTGGGTGAAGTGGGGAGGTTGGGTGGAGTGCGGAGGTTGGGTGGAGTGCGGAAGTTGGATGGAGTGCCGAGTTTGGGTGAAGTGGGGAGGTTGGGTGGAGTGGGGAGGTTGGGTTAAGTGGGGAGGTTTAGTGCAATGGGGAGGTTGGGTGAAGTGGGGAGGTTGGGTGGAGTGGGGAGGTTGGGTGGAGTGGGGAGGTTGGGTGGAGTGCGGAAGTTGGATGGAGTGCCGAGTTTGGGTGAAGTGGGGAGGTTGGGTGGAGTGGGGAGGTTGGGTGAAGTGGGGAGGTATAGTGGAATGGGGAGGTTGGGTGAAGTGGGGAGGTTGGGTGGAGTGGGGAGGTTGGGTGGAGTGGGGAGGCTGGGTGGAGTGGGGAGGTTGGTTGGAGTGGGGAGGTTGCGTGGTGTGCGGAAGTTTGGTGGAGTGCGGAGTTTGGGTGGAATGCGGAGGTTGGGTGGAGTGCGGAAGTTGGGTGGAGTGCGGAAGTTGGGTGGAGTGCGGAAGTTGGGTGGAGTGCGGAGGTTGGGTGGAGTGCGGAGGTTGGATGGAGTGCCGAGTTTGGGTGAAGTGGGGAGGTTGGGTGGAGTGGGGAGGTTGGGTGAAGTGGGGAGGTATAGTGGAATGGGGAGGTTGGGTGAAGTGGGGAGGTTGGGTGGAGTGGGGAGGTTGGGTGGAGTGGGGAGGCTGGGTGGAGTTGGGAGGTTGGGTGAAGTGGGGAGGTTAGGTTGAGAGCGAAGGTTGGGTGCAGTGCGGAGGTTGGGTGGAGTGGGGAGGTTGGGTGAAGTGGGGAGGTAGGGTGAAGTGGGGAGGTTGGGTGGAGTGAGGAGGTTGGGTGGAGTGGGGACGTTGGGTGAAGTGGGGAGGTTGGGTGGAGTGGGGAGGTTGGGTGAAGTGGGGAGGTTGGGTTGAGTGCGAACGTTGGGTGGAGTGCGGAGGTTGGGTGGAGTGGGGAGGTTCGGTGAAGTGGGGAGGTTGGGTGAAGTGGGAATGTTGGGTGAAGTGGGGAGGTTGGGTGGAGTGGGGAGGTTGGGTGGAGTGGGGATGTTGGGTGGAGAGGGGAGGTTGGGTGATTTTGGGAGGTTGGGTGGAGTGGGGAGGTTTGGTGAAGTGGGGAGGTTGGGTGAAGTGGGGAGGTTGGGTGGAGTGCGGAGGTTGGGTGGAGTGCGGAAGTTGGATGGAGTGCCGAGTTTGGGTGAAGTGGGGAGGTTGGGAGGAGTGGGGAGGTTGGGTTAAGTGGGGAGGTATAGTGCAATGGGGAGGTTGGGTGAAGTGGGGAGGTTGGGTGGAGTGGGGAGGTTGGGTGGAGTGGGAAGGCTGGGTGGAGTGCGGAAGTTTGGTGGAGTGCGGAGTTTGGGTGGAATGCGGAGGTTGGGTGGAGTGCGGAAGTTGGGTGGAGTGCGGAAGTTGGGTGGAGTGCGGAAGTTGGGTGGAGTGTGGAGGTTGGGTGAAGTGGGGAGGTAGGGTGAAGTGGGGAGGTTGGGTGGAGTGAGGAGGTTGGGTGGAGTGGGGACGTTGGGTGAAGTGGGGAGGTTGGGTGGAGTGGGGAGGTTGGGTGAAGTGGGGAGGTTGGGTTGAGTGCGAACGTTGGGTGGAGTGCGGAGGTTGGGTGGAGTGGGGAGGTTCGGTGAAGTGGGGAGGTTGGGTGAAGTGGGAAGGTTGGGTGGAGTGGGGAGGTTGGGTGGTGTGGGGATGTTGGGTGGAGAGGGGAGGTTGGGTGATTTGGGAAGGTTGGGTGGAGTGGGGAGGTTTGGTGAAATGGGGAGGTTGGGTGAAGTGGGGAGTTTGGGTGGAGTGCGGAGGTTGGGTGGAGTGCGGAAGTTGGATGGAGTGCCGAGTTTGGGTGAAGTGGGGAGGTTGGGTGGAGTGGGGAGGTTGGGTTAAGTGGGGAGGTATAGTGCAATGGGGAGGTTGGGTGAAGTGGGGAGGTTGGGTGGAGTGGGGAGGTTGGGTGGAGTGGGGAGGTTGGGTGGAGTGCGGAAGTTGGATGGAGTGCCGAGTTTGGGTGAAGTGGGGAGGTTGGGTGGAGTGGGGAGGTTGGGTGAAGTGGGGAGGTATAGTGGAATGGGGAGGTTGGGTGAAGTGGGGAGGTTTAACAAGATTTAACAAGATTGCCACCTAGAGAATCAACTCTAGATGGCAGGTGGACAAGGAAGCCGTTTGGCTTATCGAGAGTCCAACCTATCTATCTAAGTATACCCTGCCCGTCTTAGGTATATGTCAATTTTATTTTTAAACATATTAACACTTCTAGCACCTACACAATCAGCTGATAATTTGTTCCATTCGTTTACTATTCTTTGGGAAAATGAAAATTTTATAATATCTAGTCTACACTGCTTCTTTGCTAATGCAACTCCATGTCCTCTAGTCCTTCTCTCTTCCTTGACCGTGAAAAAAATATTTCTGTCAATATTTTCATACCCATTCAATATTTTAAAAACCTCAATCTGATCTCCTCTCAATCTTCTGGTTTCTAGTGTTGTTAGACCACATTATTTTAGACGCATTTCATAACTAATATTCCTGAGTTTTGGTATAATTTTTGTTGCTCTCCTTTGTACTCTTTCTAGCATATCAATATCCTTCTTGTGATATGGCCTCCATGCTTGTATACAATATTCTAAATGAGGCCTAACTATTGTTTTATAAAGCGGTATTATTAGTTCTTTTTCTTTGTATACTATATTTCGCCTAATTAATCCAAGAATTTGGTTTGCCTTCGCTGCTGCAATTCCACACTGCTCTGATACCTTCATGTCAGCACTAATGGTTAAACCTAAGTCCTTTTCCTTTACAGTAGTATTTAGTACAGTACCACCCATTGTATATTGTGCATTTTCATTCCCATGTCCTGTGTGGAGGCACTTACACTTTCCAAAGTTAAACAGCATTTGCCATTTCTCAGACCATTCTATCAACTTATTTAGATCATCTTGTAAATGCTGTCTATCTGCATCACTTTTTATTTTCCTAAACACTTTTGTGTCGTCCGCAAACTTCAACACCTTGCTTGTTACGTCATCATCCAAATCATTGATATATATTAAGAATAAAATAGGTCCCAATACTGATCCTTGCGGTACTCCACTCAAAACAGATTTCCAATTTGAAACCTCCCCATCAACTACTACTCTTTGTCTTCTATCAATAAGCCATTTTTCTATCCAGTTAATCATACTATTTCCTATGCCATGGGCCTTTAGTTTAAGTAGTAATCTTTGGTGTGGCACTTTGTCAAAGGCTTTTTTAAAATCTAAGTAGATTATATCTACTGGTGATCCCTCATCTACCCACTTTGTGACATCTTCCAAAAAACATAACATATTTGTTAAGCATGACCTCGCTTTTAAAAACCCATGTTGAGATGTGTTTATCAATTTATTTTTAACAAGAAAATCAACCAAGTGATCTTTAATTAGTCTTTCTAATAGTTTACAAATCACCGATGTTAAACTCACTGGTCTATAGTTCTCTTACTTGCTTCTTGATCCTTTTTTAAATAATGGTATGATGTTTGCTTCTTTCCATTCTACCGGAACCACTCCTTCCTCTAATGCCAAATTGAACACTGTTGCAAGTGGTATGCTAATTTGTTCTACAATTTCCAGTAGTAATTTGGGAGGAATCCCATCCACTCCTGGTGATTTATTATCCTTCATATCTCTTATTTTCATAGCTACCATTTTTGGGGTTACAGTTAGTTGTCCTAAATAGTCACACTCTCTTCCTTCGAACTTAGTCTCTAGTACTGGTAATGTACTAATATCTTCCCTGGTAAACACCGAACTAAAGTATTCATTTAGGTTTTCTGCCATTAAGAATCCCTCCGTTATTATGTTTCCATCACTACCTTCTAGTGGCCCGACCTTATCTTGAACTTTCTGTTTACTTCGAACATACGCATAAAAACTCTTGCTGTCATGTTTTATGTTGAAAGCTATTTTTTGTTCATAGCTTCTCTTCGAATTTCTAATTTCAGCTGTAGCTTGATTAAGTGCTTCTTTATAAATGGCATAGTCTTCTTCACTTCCAGTATGTCTATATGTCTTCCACATCATTTGCTTGTACTTGATTTTTCTAATGGCTTCCTTCGATAAGTGTTTCTTCTTTGACCTTTTCCCTTGTTTTTTCAAGGGGACAAATTTGTCAACGACGCAGTCAATTTCCCTCTTTAAGATATTCCAGCATTCTGTTGCTGTCTTATTCTTCAGTGTGTTATTCCAGTCTATCTTCGCTAAATATTCCCTCATGACCTTATATCTTCCTTTGTGAAAATTTTTCCTGTACCGTATTTTTCTGTTCCGTTCTCCTTTTACTTTGATGATAAAATGTATCTGGTTATGATCACTACATCCCAGTGCCTCACATATATTGACATTATCAACAAATTCCTTCTGTGAGCTCAAAACTATGTCCAACACGTTCTTGTCCCTGGTTGGTTCTAACACATGTTGAAAAAGGAAACTATCTTGTACTAAATTTAAAAACTCTTGATCCTCTCTCCCAGGACTCTGTAGAGATGTCCACTTTATATGCCCATGGTTAAAATCCCCCATAATAATACAGTCCCGTTTACTCACTTCTTTTATAGCGTTGTGCATTTTTTCATTCTCTTCTATGCTTATGTTTGGACTACGATAAACTAACCCAACAGTTAATGTTGAGTTTCCTGTAACTATGTTACACCAGACAGCTTCACATTCTGCTTCTTTTTCTAATTTTATTTCATAAGCCTGGATGGATTCTTTAATATATAAAATAACTCCGCCTCCCCTTCTTCCTAATCTATCTTTCCTAAACATTACATATCCTGTCATTCCTAATTCGGCATCTGATATATCGGGGGTGGCCCAAGATTCAGTTATACCTATTATGTGAGGGTCAATATCTTCTACCATAATGTTTAGTTCATTTCTTTTGTTTACTATGCTCCTTGCATTTAAACAAACACATTTATAACCAAATTTCGTAGGGCTTTCCAGGCTGTTTTTTGCTGATTTCTTTTTGCTGTCTTTAGCTATGCCTCTAGTATTTGGCTTCTCTGTGTATCCCCCCTGCGAAACTAGTTTAAAAAATTGCAACCTGTTCCTCTGTCCATAGATTGAAGCAGGTTCTCGGAGAACACTGCTGCGCCCTTTCCGCTTAGATGGAGGCCATCTCTCACGTACATATCTTCCTTCCCAACAAAGTATCCCCACAAATCTACAAATCCAACTCCTTCTCCTTCACACATCTGCTCCACCAGAGCATTGATTGCCATCCTCTTACAGTTTCTATAGGTTGCTCCCCTTCCTCCGATTACTGGCAAGATTCCTGAGATAATGATCTGTTCAACTGGGTTGGGTGGAGTGGGGAGGTTGGGTGGAGTGGGGAGGCTGGGTGGAGTGGGGAGGCTGGGTGGAGTGGGGAGGTTGGTTGGAGTGGGGAGGTTGCGTGGTGTGCGGAAGTTTGGTGGAGTGCGGAGTTTGGGTGGAATGCGGAGGTTGGGTGGAGTGCGGAAGTTGGGTGGAGTGCGGAAGTTGGGTGGAGTGCGGAAGTTGGGTGGAGTGCGGAGGTTGGGTGGAGTGCGGAGGTTGGATGGAGTGCCGAGTTTGGGTGAAGTGGGGAGGTTGGGTGGAGTGGGGAGGTTGGGTGAAGTGGGGAGGTATAGTGGAATGGGGAGGTTGGGTGAAGTGGGGAGGTTGGGTGGCGTGGGGAGGTTGGGTGGAGCGGGGAGGTTGGGTGGAGTGGGGAGGTTGGTTGGAGTGGGGAGGTTGGTTGGAGTGGGGAGGTTGCGTGGAGTGCGGAAGTTTGGTGGAGTGCGGAGTTTGGGTGGAGTGCGGAGGTTGGGTGGAGTGCGGAAGTTGGGTAGAGTGCGGAAGTTGGGTGGAGTGCGGAGGTTGGGAGGTGTGTGGAAGTTGGTTGGAGTGCGGAGGTTGGGTGGAGTGCGGAGGTTGGATGGAGTGCGGAGGTTGGGTGAAGTGGGGAGGTTGGGTGGAGTTGGGAGGTTGGGTGAAGTGGGGAGGTTAGGTTGAGAGCGAAGGTTGGGTGGAGTGCGGAGGTTGGGTGGAGTGGGGAGGTTCGGTGAAGTGGGGAGGTTGGGTGAAGTGGGAAGGTTGGGTGAAGTGGGGAGGTTGGGTGGAGTGGGGAGGTTGGGTGGAGTGGGGAGGTTGGGTGGAGTGGGGATGTTGGGTGGAGAGGGGAGGTTGGGTGATTTGGGGAGGTTGGGTGGAGTGGGGAGGTTTGGTGAAGTGGGGAGGTTGGGTGAAGTGGGGAGGTTGGGTGGAGTGCGGAGGTTGGGTGGAGTGCGGAAGTTGGATGGAGTGCCGAGCTTGGGTGAAGTGGGGAGGTTGGGTGGAGTGGGGAGGTTGGGTGAAGTGGGGAGGTATAGTGGAATGGGGAGGTTGGGTGAAGTGGGGAGGTTGGGTGGAGTGGGGAGGTTGGGTGGAGTGGGGAGGCTGGGTGGAGTGGGGAGGTTGGTTGGAGTGGGGAGGTTGCGTGGAGTGCGGAAGTTTGGTGGAGTGCGGAGTTTGGGTGGAATGCGGAGGTTGGGTGGAGTGCGGAAGTTGGGTGGAGTGCGGATGTTGGGTGGAGTGCGGAAGTTGGGTGGAGTGCGGAGGTTGGGTGGAGTGCGGAGGTTGGATGGAGTGCCGAGTTTGGGTGAAGTGGGGAGGTTGGGTGGAGTGTGGAGGTTGGGTGAAGTGGGGAGGTTGGGTGGAGTGGGGAGGTTGGGTGAAGTGGGGAGGTATAGTGGAATGGGGAGGTTGGGTGAAGTGGGGAGGTTGGGTGGAGTGGGGAGGTTGGGTGGAGTGGGGAGGCTGGGAGGAGTGGGGAGGTTGGTTGGAGTGGGGAGGTTGCGTGGAGTGCGGAAGTTTGGTGGAGTGCGGAGTTTGGGTGGAATGCGGAGGTTGGGTGGAGTGTGGAAGTTGGGTGGAGTGCGGATGTTGGGTGGAGTGCGGAAGTTGGGTGGAGTGCGGAGGTTGGGTGGAGTGCGGAGGTTGGATGGAGTGCCGAGTTTGGGTGAAGTGGGGAGGTTGGGTGGAGTGTGGAGGTTGGGTGAAGTGGGGAGGCATAGTGGAATGGGGAGGTTGTGTGCAGTGGGGAGGTTGGTTGGAGTGGGGAGGTTGCGTGGAGTGCGGAAGTTTGGTGGAGTGCGGAGTTTGGGTGGAGTGCGGAGGTTGGGTGGAGTGCGGAGGTTGGGTGGAGTGGGGAGGTTCGGTGAAGTGGGGAGGTTGGGTGAAGTGGGAAGGTTGGGTGGAGTGGGGAGGTTGGGTGGTGTGGGGATGTTGGGTGGAGAGGGGAGGTTGGGTGATTTGGGAAGGTTGGGTGGAGTGGGGAGGTTTGGTGAAATGGGGAGGTTGGGTGAAGTGGGGAGGTTGGGTGGAGTGCGGAGGTTGGGTGGAGTGCGGAAGTTGGATGGAGTGCCGAGTTTGGGTGAAGTGGGGAGGTTGGGTGGAGTGGGGAGGTTGGGTTAAGTGGGGAGGTATAGTGCAATGGGGAGGTTGGGTGAAGTGGGGAGGTTGGGTGGAGTGGGGAGGTTGGGTGGAGTGGGGAGGTTGGGTGGAGTGCGGAAGTTGGATGGAGTGCCGAGTTTGGGTGAAGTGGGGAGGTTGGGTGGAGTGGGGAGGTTGGGTGAAGTGGGGAGGTATAGTGGAATGGGGAGGTTGGGTGAAGTGGGGAGGTTGGGTGGAGTGGGGAGGTTGGGTGGAGTGGGGAGGCTGGGTGGAGTGGGGAGGTTGGTTGGAGTGGGGAGGTTGCGTGGTGTGCGGAAGTTTGGTGGAGTGCGGAGTTTGGGTGGAATGCGGAGGTTGGGTGGAGTGCGGAAGTTGGGTGGAGTGCGGAAGTTGGGTGGAGTGCGGAAGTTGGGTGGAGTGCGGAGGTTGGGTGGAGTGCGGAGGTTGGATGGAGTGCCGAGTTTGGGTGAAGTGGGGAGGTTGGGTGGAGTGGTGAGGTTGGGTGAAGTGGGGAGGTATAGTGGAATGGGGAGGTTGGGTGAAGTGGGGAGGTTGGGTGGCGTGGGGAGGTTGGGTGGAGTGGGGAGGTTGGGTGGAGTGGGGAGGTTGGTTGGAGTGGGGAGGTTGGTTGGAGTGGGGAGGTTGCGTGGAGTGCGGAAGTTTGGTGGAGTGCGGAGTTTGGGTGGAGTGCGGAGGTTGGGTGGAATGCGGAAGTTGGGTAGAGTGCGGAAGTTGGGTGGAGTGCGGAGGTTGGGAGGTGTGTGGAAGTTGGTTGGAGTGCGGAGGTTGGGTGGAGTGCGGAGGTTGGATGGAGTGCGGAGGTTGGGTGAAGTGGGGAGGTTGGGTGGAGTTGGGAGGTTGGGTGAAGTGGGGAGATTAGGTTGAGAGCGAAGGTTGGGTGGAGTGCGGAGGTTGGGTGGAGTGGGGAGGTTCGGTGAAGTGGGGAGGTTGGGTGAAGTGGGAAGGTTGGGTGAAGTGGGGAGGTTGGGTGGAGTGGGGATGTTGGGTGGAGAGGGGAGGTTGGGTGATTTGGGGAGGTTGGGTGGAGTGGGGAGGTTTGGTGAAGTGGGGAGGTTGGGTGAAGTGGGGAGGTTGGGTGGAGTGCGGAGGTTGGGTGGAGTGCGGAAGTTGGATGGAGTGCCGAGCTTGGGTGAAGTGGGGAGGTTGGGTGGAGTGGGGAGGTTGGGTGAAGTGGGGAGGTATAGTGGAATGGGGAGGTTGGGTGAAGTGGGGAGGTTGGGTGGAGTGGGGAGGTTGGGTGGAGTGGGGAGGCTGGGTGGAGTGGGGAGGTTGGTTGGAGTGGGGAGGTTGCGTGGAGTGCGGAAGTTTGGTGGAGTGCGGAGTTTGGGTGGAATGCGGAGGTTGGGTGGAGTGCGGAAGTTGGGTGGTGTGCGGATGTTGGGTGGAGTGCGGAAGTTGGGTGGAGTGCGGAGGTTGGGTGGAGTGCGGAGGTTGGATGGAGTGCCGAGTTTGGGTGAAGTGGGGAGGTTGGGTGGAGTGTGGAGGTTGGGTGAAGTGGGGAGGCATAGTGGAATGGGGAGGTTGTGTGGAGTGGGGAGGTTGGTTGGAGTGGGGAGGTTGCGTGGAGTGCGGAAGTTTGGTGGAGTGCGGAGTTTGGGTGGAGTGCGGAGGTTGGGTGGAGTGCGGAGGTTGGGTGGAGTGCGGAAGTTGGGTGGAGTGCGGAGGTTGGGTGGTGTGCGGAAGTTGGTTGGAGTGCGGAGGTTGGGTGGAGTGCGGAGGTTGGATGGAGTGCGGAGGTTGGGTGAAGTGGGGAGGTTGGGTGGAGTTGGGAGGTTGGGTGAAGTGGGGAGGTTAGGTTGAGAGCGAAGGTTGGGTGCAGTGCGGAGGTTGGGTGGAGTGGGGAGGTTGGGTGAAGTGGGGAGGTAGGGTGAAGTGGGAGGTTGGGTGGAGTGAGGAGGTTGGGTGGAGTGGGGACGTTGGGTGAAGTGGGGAGGTTGGGTGGAGTGGGGAGGTTGGGTGAAGTGGGGAGGTTGGGTTGAGTGCGAACGTTGGGTGGAGTGCGGAGGTTGGGTGGAGTGGGGAGGTTCGGTGAAGTGGGGAGGTTGGGTGAAGTGGGAAGGTTGGGTGACGTGGGGAGGTTGGGTGGAGTGGGGAGGTTGGGTGAAGTGGGGAGGTTGGGTGGAGTGCGGAGGTTGGGTGGAGTGCGGAAGTTGGATGGAGTGCCGAGTTTGGGTGAAGTGGGGAGGTTGGGAGGAGTGGGGAGGTTGGGTTAAGTGGGGAGGTATAGTGCAATGGGGAGGTTGGGTGGAGTGGGGAGGTTGGGTGGAGTGGGAAGGCTGGGTGGAGTGCGGAAGTTTGGTGGAGTGCGGAGTTTGGGTGGAATGCGGAGGTTGGGTGGAGTGCGGAAGTTGGGTGGAGTGCGGAAGTTGGGTGGAGTGCGGAAGTTGGGTGGAGTGCGGAGGCTGGGTGGAGTGCGGAGGTTGGATGGAGTGCGGAGGTTGGGTGAAGTGGGGAGGTTGGGTGGAGTGCGGAGATTGGGTGGGGTGCGGAGGTTGGATGGAGTGCGGAGGTTCACTTAACCTTCCCACTTCACCCAACCTCCCCACTTCACCGAACCTCCCCACTCCATCCAACCTCCGCACTCCACCCAACGTGCGCACTCAACCCAACCTCCCCACTTCACCCAACCTCCGCACTCCACCCAACCTCCCCACTCCACCCAACCTCCCCACTTCACCCAACGTCCCCACTCCACCCAACCTCCTCACTCCACCCAACCTCCCCATTTCACCCTACCTCCCCACTTCACCCAACCTCCCCATTCCACCCAACCTCCGCACTGCACCCAACCTTCGCTCTCAACCTAACCTCCCCACTTCACCCAACCTCCCAACTCCACCCAACCTCCCCACTCCACCCAAACTCGGCACTCCTTCCAACCTCCGCACTCCACCCAACCTCCGCACTCCACCCAACCTCCCCACTTCACCCAAACTCGGCACTCCAACCAACCTCCCCACTTCACCCAAACTCGGCACTCCTTCCAACCTCAGCACTCCACCCAACCTCCGCACTCCACCCAACTTCCGCACTCCACCCAACTTCCGCACTCCACCCAACTTACGCACTCCACCCAACCTCCGCATTCCACCCAAACTCCGCACTCCACCAAACTTCCGCACTCCACCCAACCTCCCGACTTCACCCAACCTCCCCACTTCACCAAACCTCCCCACTCCACCCAACCTCCCCAAATCACCCAACCTCCCCTCTCCACCCAACATCCCCACTCCACCCAACCTCCCCACTTCACCAAACCTCCCCACTCCACCCAACCTCCCCAAATCACCCAACCTCCCCTCTCCACCCAACATCCCCACTCCACCCAACCTCCCCACTTCACCCAACCTTCCCACTTCACCCAACCTCCCCACTCCACCCAACCTCCCCACTTCACCCAACGTCCCCACTCCACCCAACCTCCTCACTCCACCCAACCTCCCCACTTCACCCTACCTCCCCACTTCACCCAACCTCCCCACTCCACCCAACCTCCGCACTGCACCCAACCTTCGCTCTCAACCTAACCTCCCCACTTCACCCAACCTCCCAACTCCACCCAACCTCCCCACTCCACCCAAACTCGGCACTCCTTCCAACCTCCGCACTCCACCCAACCTCCGCACTCCACCCAACCTCCCCACTTCACCCAAACTCGGCACTCCAACCAACCTCCCCACTTCACCCAAACTCGGCACTCCTTCCAACCTCCGCACTCCACCCAACCTCCGCACTCCACCCAACTTCCGCACTCCACCCAACTTCCGCACTCCACCCAACTTCCGCACTCCACCCAACCTCCGCATTCCACCCAAACTCCGCACTCCACCAAACTTCCGCACTCCACGCAACCTCCCCACTCCAACCAACCTCCCCACTCCACCCAGCCTCCCCACTCCACCCACCTCCCCACTCCACCCAACCTCCCCACTTCACCCAACCTCCCCATTCCACTATACCTCCCCACTTCACCCAACCTCCCCACTCCACCCAACCTCCCCACTTCACCCAAACTCGGCACTCCATCCAACTTCCGCACTCCACCCAACCTCCCCACTCCACCCAACCTCCCCACTCCACCCAACCTCCCCACTTCACCCAACTTCCCCATTGCACTATACCTCCCCACTTAACCCAACCTCCCCACTCCACCCAACCTCCCCACTTCACCCAAACTCGGCACTCCATCCAACTTCCGCACTCCACCCAACCTCCGCACTCCACCCAACCTCCCCACTTCACCCAACCTCCCCACTTCATCAAACCTCCCCACTCCACCCAACCTCCCCAAATCACCCAACCTCCCCTCTCCACCCAACATCCCCACTCCACCCAACCTCCCCACTCCACCCAACCTCCCCACTTCACCCAACCTTCCCACTTCACCCAACCTCCCCACTTCACCGAACCTCCCCACTCCACCCAACCTCCGCATTCCACCCAACGTTCGCACTCAACCCAACCTCCCCACTTCTCCCAACCTCCCCACTCCACCCAACCTCCACACTTCACGCAACGTCCCCACTCCACCCAACCTCCTCACTCCACCCAACCTCCCCACTTCACCCTACCTCCCCACTTCACCCAACCTCCCCACTCCACCCAACATCCGCACTGCACCCAACCTTCGCTCTCAACCTAACCTCCCCACTTCACCCAACCTCCCAACTCCACCCAACCTCCCCACTTCACCCAACCTCCGCTCTCCATCCAACCTCCGCACTCCACCCAACCTCCGCACTACAACTAACTTCCGCACACCACCCAACCTCCGCACTCCACCCAACTTCCGCACTCCACCCAACTTCCGCACTCCACCCAACCTCCGCACTCCACCCAAACTCCGCACTCCACCAAACTTCCGCACTCCACCCAACCTCCCCACGCCACCCAACCTCCCCACTTCACCCAACCTCCCCACTTCACCCAACCTCCCCACTCCACCCAACCTCCGCACTTCACCCAAACTCGGCACTCCATCCAACCTCCGCACTCCACCCAACCTCCGCACTCCACCCAACTTCCCCACTCCACGCAACCTCCTCACTCCACCCAACCTCCCCACTTCACCCTACCTCCCCACTTCACCCAACCTCCCCACTCCACCCAACCTCCGCACTGCACCCAACTTTCGCTCTCAACCTAACCTCCCCACTTCACCCAACCTCCCAACTCCACCCAACCTCCCCACTTCACCCAACCTCCGCACTCCATCCAACCTCCGCACTCCACCCAACCTCCGCACTCCAACTAACTTCCGCACACCACCCAACCTCCGCACTCCACCCAACTTCCGCACTCCACCCAACTTCCGCACTCCACCCAACCTCCGCACTCCACCCAAACTCCGCACTCCACCAAACTTCCGAACTCCACGCAACCTCCCCACTCCAACCAACCTCCCCACTCCACCCAACCTCCCCACTCCACCCAACCTCCCCACGCCACCCAACCTCCCCACTTCACCCAACCTCCCCACTTCACCCAACCTCCCCACTCCACCCAACCTCCCCACTTCACCCAAACTCGGCACTCCATCCAACCTCCGCACTCCACCCAACCTCCGCACTCCACCCAACTTCCGCACTCCACCCAACTTCCGCACTCCACCCAACTTCCGCACTCCACCCAACTTCCGCACTCCACCCAACCTCCGCATTCCACCCAAACTCCGCACTCCACCAAACTTCCGCACTCCACGCAACCTCCCCACTCCAACCAACCTCCCCACTCCACCCAGCCGCCCCACTCCACCCAACCTCCCCACTCCACCCAACCTCCCCACTTCACCCAACCTCCCCATTCCACTATACCTCCCCACTTCACCCAACCTCCCCACTCCACCCAACCTCCCCACTTCACCGAAACTCGGCACTCCATCCAACTTCCGCACTCCACCCAACCTCCGCACTCCACCCAACCTCCCCACTTCACCCAACCTCCCCACTTCACCAAACCTCCCCACTCCACCCAACCTCCCCAAATCACCCAACCTCCCCTCTCCACCCAACATCCCCACTCCACCCAACCTCCCCAATCCACCCAACCTCCCCACCCCAACCAACCTCCCCACTTCACTTAACCTTCCCACTTCACCCAACCTCCCCACTTCACCGAACCTCCCCACTCCATCCAACCTCCGCACTCCACCCAACGTGCGCACTCAACCCAACCTCCCCACTTCACCCAACCTCCCCACTCCACCCAACCTCCCCACTTCACCCAACCTCCCCACTCCACCCAACCTCCTCACTCCACCCAACCTCCCCACTTCACCCTACCTCCCCACTTCACCCAACCTCCCCACTCCACCCAACCTCCCCACTTCACCCAACCTCCCCACTCCACCCAACCTCCTCACTCCACCCAACCTCCCCACTTCACCCTACCTCCCCACTTCACCCAACCTCCCCACTCCACCCAACTTTCGCTCTCAACCTAACCTCCCCACTTCACCCAACCTCCCAACTCCACCCAACCTCCCCACTTCACCCAACCTCCGCACTCCATCCAACCTCCGCACTCCACCCAACCTCCGCACTCCACCCAACTTCCGCACTCCACCCAACCTCCGCACTCCACCCAAACTCCGCACTCCACCAAACTTCCGCACTCCACGCAACCTCCCCACTCCAACCAACCTCCCCACTCCACCCAACCTCCCCACTCCACCCAACCTCCCCACGCCACCCAACCTCCCCACTTCACCCAACCTCCTCATTCCACTATACCTCCCCACTTCACCCAACCTCCGCACTGCACCCAACCTTCGCTCTCAACCTAACCTCCCCACTTCACCCAACCTCCCAACTCCACCCAACCTCCCCACTCCACCCAAACTCGGCACTCCTTCCAACCTCCGCACTCCACCCAACCTCCGCACTCCACCCAACCTCCCCACTTCACCCAAACTCGGCACTCCAACCAACCTCCCCACTTCACCCAAACTCGGCACTCCTTCCAACCTCAGCACTCCACCCAACCTCCGCACTCCACCCAACTTCCGCACTCCACCCAACTTCCGCACTCCACCCAACTTACGCACTCCACCCAACCTCCGCATTCCACCCAAACTCCGCACTCCACCAAACTTCCACACTCCACGCAACCTCCCCACTCCAACCAACCTCCCCACTCCACCCAGCCTCCCCACTCCACCCAACCTCCCCACTCCACCCAACCTCCCCACTTCACCCAACCTCCCCATTCCACTATACCTCCCCACTTCACCCAACCTCCCCACTCCACCCAACCTCCCCACTTCACCCAAACTCGGCACTCCATCCAACTTCCGCACTCCACCCAACCTCCCCACTCCACCCAACCTCCCCACTCCACCCAACCTCCCCACTTCACCCAACCTCCCCATTGCACTATACCTCCCCACTTAACCCAACCTCCCCACTCCACCCAACCTCCCCACTTCACCCAAACTCGGCACTCCATCCAACTTCCGCACTCCACCCAACCTCCGCACTCCACCCAACCTCCCGACTTCACCCAACCTCCCCACTTCACCAAACCTCCCCACTCCACCCAACCTCCCCAAATCACCCAACCTCCCCTCTCCACCCAACATCCCCACTCCACCCAACCTCCCCACTCCACCCAACGTTCGCACTCAACCCAACCTCCCCAAATCACCCAACCTCCCCACTCCACCCAACCTCCACACTTCACGCAACGTCCCCACTCCACCCAACCTCCTCACTCCACCCAACCTCCCCACTTCACCCTACCTCCCCACTTCACCCAACCTCCCCACTCCACCCAACCTCCGCACTGCACCCAACCTTTGCTCTCAACCTAACCTCCCCACTTCACCCAACCTCCCAACTCCACCCAACCTCCCCACTTCACCCAACCTCCGCTCTCCATCCAACCTCCGCACTCCACCCAACCTCCGCACTCCAACTAACTTCCGCACACCACCCAACCTCCGCACTCCACCCAACTTCCGCACTCCACCCAACTTCCGCACTCCACCCAACCTCCGCACTCCACCCAAACTCCGCACTCCACCAAACTTCCGCACTCCACGCAACCTCCCCACTCCAACCAACCTCCCCACTCCACCCAACCTCCCCACTCCACCCAACATCCCCACGCCACCCAACCTCCCCACTTCACCCAACCTCCCCACTTCACCCAACCTCCCCACTCCACCCAACCTCCGCACTTCACCCAAACTCGGCACTCCATCCAACCTCCGCACTCCACCCAACCTCCGCACTCCACCCAACTTCCCCACTCCACCCAACCTCCTCACTCCACCCAACCTCCCCACTTCACCCTACCTCCCCACTTCACCCAACCTCCCCACTCCACCCAACCTCCGCACTGCACCCAACTTTCGCTCTCAACCTAACCTCCCCACTTCACCCAACCTCCCAACTCCACCCAACCTCCCCACTTCACCCAACCTCCGCACTCCATCCAACCTCCGCACTCCACCCAACCTCCGCACTCCAACTAACTTCCGCACACCACCCAACCTCCGCACTCCACCCAACTTCCGCACTCCACCCAACTTCCGCACTCCACCCAACCTCCGCACTCCACCCAAACTCCGCACTCCACCAAACTTCCGAACTCCACGCAACCTCCCCACTCCAACCAACCTCCCCACTCCACCCAACCTCCCCACTCCACCCAACCTCCCCACGCCACCCAACCTCCCCACTTCACCCAACCTCCCCACTTCACCCAACCTCCCCACTCCACCCAACCTCCCCACTTCACCCAAACTCGGCACTCCATCCAACCTCCGCACTCCACCCAACCTCCGCACTCCACCCAACTTCCGCACTCCACCCAACTTCCGCACTCCACCCAACTTCCGCACTCCACCCAACTTCCGCACTCCACCCAACCTCCGCATTCCACCCAAACTCCGCACTCCACCAAACTTCCGCACTCCACGCAACCTCCCCACTCCAACCAACCTCCCCACTCCACCCAGCCGCCCCACTCCACCCAACCTCCCCACTCCACCCAACCTCCCCACTTCACCCAACCTCCCCATTCCACTATACCTCCCCACTTCACCCAACCTCCCCACTCCACCCAACCTCCCCACTTCACCCAAACTCGGCACTCCATCCAACTTCCGCACTCCACCCAACCTCCGCACCCCACCCAACCTCCCCACTTCACCCAACCTCCCCACTTCACCAAACCTCCCCACTCCACCCAACCTCCCCAAATCACCCAACCTCCCCTCTCCACCCAACATCCCCACTCCACCCAACCTCCCCAATCCACCCAACCTCCCCACCCCAACCAACCTCCCCACTTCACTTAACCTTCCCACTTCACCCAACCTCCCCACTTCACCGAACCTCCCCACTCCATCCAACCTCCGCACTCCACCCAACGTGCGCACTCAACCCAACCTCCCCACTTCACCCAACCTCCTCACTCCACCCAACCTCCCCACTTCACCCAACCTCCCCACTCCACCCAACCTCCTCACTCCACCCAACCTCCCCACTTCACCCTACCTCCCCACTTCACCCAACCTCCCCACTCCACCCAACCTCCCCACTTCACCCAACCTCCCCACTCCACCCAACCTCCTCACTCCACCCAACCTCCCCACTTCACCCTACCTCCCCACTTCACCCAACCTCCCCACTCCACCCAACCTTCGCTCTCAACCTAACCTCCCCACTTCACCCAACCTCCCAACTCCACCCAACCTCCCCACTTCACCCAACCTCCGCACTCCATCCAACCTCCGCACTCCACCCAACCTCCGCACTCCACCCAACTTCCGCACTCCACCCAACCTCCGCACTCCACCCAAACTCCGCACTCCACCAAACTTCCGCACTCCACGCAACCTCCCCACTCCAACCAACCTCCCCACTCCACCCAACCTCCCCACTCCACCCAACCTCCCCACGCCACCCAACCTCCCCACTTCACCCAACCTCCTCATTCCACTATACCTCCCCACTTCACCCAACCTCCCCACTCCACCCAACCTCCCCACTTCACCCAAACTCGGCACTCCATCCAACCTCCGCACTCCAGCCAACCTCTGCACTCTAACCAACTTCCGCACTCCACCCAACCTCCGCACTCCACCCAACCTCCCCACTCCACCCAACCTCCCCACTCCACCCAACCTCCCCACTTCACCCAACCTTCCCACTTCACCCAACCTCCCCACTTCACCGAACCTCCCCACTCCACCCAACCTCCGCACTCCACCCAACGTTCGCACTCAACCCAACCTCCCCACTTCACCCAACCTCCCCACTCCACCCAACCTCCCCACTTCACCCAACGTCCCCACTCCACCCAACCTCCTCACTCCACCCAACTTCCCCACTTCACACTGCTTCCCCACTTCACCCAACCTCCCCACTCCACCCAACCTCCGCACTGCACCCAACCTTCGCTCTCAACCTAACCTCCCCACTTCACCCAACCTCCCAACTCCACCCAACCTCCCTACTTCACCCAACCTCCGCACTCCATCCAACCTCCGCACTCCACCCAACCTCCGCACTCCAACCAACTTCCGCACACCACCCAACCTCCGCACTCCACCCAACTTCCGCACTCCACCCAACCTCCGCACTCCACCCAACCTCCGCACTCCACCCAAACTCCGCACTCCACCAAACTTCCGCACTCCACGCAACCTCCCCACTCCAACCAACCTCCCCACTCCACACAACCTCCCCATTCCACTATACCTCCCCACTTCACCCAACCTCCACACTCCACCCAACCTCCCCACTTCACCCAAACTCGGCACTCCATCCAACCTCCGCACTCCACCCAACCTCCGCACTCCACCCAACTTCCGCACTCCACCCAACATCCGCACTCCACCCAACCTCCCCACTCCAACCAACCTCCCCACTCCACCCAGCCTCCCCACTCCACCCAACCTCCCCACTCCACCCAACCTCCCCACTTCACCCAACCTCCCCACTCCACCCAACCTCCTCACTTCACCCAAACTCGGCACTCCATCCAACTTCCGCACTCCACCCAACCTCCCCACTCCACCCAACCTCCCCACTCCACCCAACCTCCCCACTTCACCCAACCTCCCCATTCCACTATACCTCCCCACTTATCCCAACCTCCCCATTCCACCCAACCTCCCCACTTCACCCAAACTCGGCACTCCATCCAACTTCCGCACTCCACCCAACCTCCGCACTCCACCCGACCTCCCAACTTCACCCAACCTCCCCACTTCACCAAACCTCCCCACTCCACCCAACCTCCCCAAATCACCCAACCTCCCCTCTCCACCCAACATCCCCACTCCACCCAACCTCCCCACTCCACCCAACCTCCACACTCCACCCAACCTCCCCACTTCACCCAACCTTCCCACTTCACCCAACCTCCCCACTTCACCGAAACTCCCCACTCCACCCAACCTCCGCACTCCACCCAACGTTCGCACTCAACCCAACCTCCCCACTTCACCCAACCTCCCCACTCCACCCAACCTCCCCACTTCACCCAAACTCGGCACTCCATCCAACTTCCGCACTCCACCCAACCTCCCCACTCCACCCAACCTCCCCACTCCACCCAACCTCCCCACTTCACCCAACCTCCCCATTGCACTATACCTCCCCACTTAACCCAACCTCCCCACTCCACCCAACCTCCCCACTTCACCCAAACTCGGCACTCCATCCAACTTCCGCACTCCACCCAACCTCCGCACTCCACCCAACCTCCCCACTTCACCCAACCTCCCCACTTCACCAAACCTCCCCACTCCACCCAACCTCCCCAAATCACCCAACCTCCCCTCTCCACCCAACATCCCCACTCCACCCAACCTCCCCACTCCACCCAACCTCCCCACTTCACCCAACCTTCCCACTTCACCCAACCTCCCCACTTCACCGAACCTCCCCACTCCACCCAACCTCCGCACTCCACCCAACGTTCGCACTCAACCCAACCTCCCCACTTCTCCCAACCTCCCCACTCCACCCAACCTCCACACTTCACGCAACGTCCCCACTCCACCCAACCTCCTCACTCCACCCAACCTCCCCACTTCACCCTACCTCCCCACTTCACCCAACCTCCCCACTCCACCCAACCTCCGCACTGCACCCAACCTTTGCTCTCAACCTAACCTCCCCACTTCACCCAACCTCCCAACTCCACCCAACCTCCCCACTTCACCCAACCTCCGCTCTCCATCCAACCTCCGCACTCCACCCAACCTCCGCACTCCAACTAACTTCCGCACACCACCCAACCTCCGCACTCCACCCAACTTCCGCACTCCACCCAACTTCCGCACTCCACCCAACCTCCGCACTCCACCCAAACTCCGCACTCCACCAAACTTCCGCACTCCACGCAACCTCCCCACTCCAACCAACCTCCCCACTCCACCCAACCTCCCCACGCCACCCAACCTCCCCACTTCACCCAACCTCCCCACTTCACCCAACCTCCCCACTCCACCCAACCTCCGCACTTCACCCAAACTCGGCACTCCATCCAACCTCCGCACTCCACCCAACCTCCGCACTCCACCCAACTTCCCCACTCCACCCAACCTCCTCACTCCACCCAACCTCCCCACTTCACCCTACCTCCCCACTTCACCCAACCTCCCCACTCCACCCAACCTCCGCACTGCACCCAACTTTCGCTCTCAACCTAACCTCCCCACTTCACCCAACCTCCCAACTCCATCCAACCTCCGCACTCCACCCAACCTCCGCACTCCAACTAACTTCCGCACACCACCCAACCTCCGCACTCCACCCAACTTCCGCACTCCACCCAACTTCCGCACTCCACCCAACCTCCGCACTCCACCCAAACTCCGCACTCCACCAAACTTCCGAACTCCACGCAACCTCCCCACTCCAACCAACCTCCCCACTCCACCCAACCTCCCCACTCCACCCAACCTCCCCACGCCACCCAACCTCCCCACTTCACCCAACCTCCCCACTTCACCCAACCTCCCCACTCCACCCAACCTCCCCACTTCACCCAAACTCGGCACTCCATCCAACCTCCGCACTCCACCCAACCTCCGCACTCCACCCAACTTCCGCACTCCACCCAACTTCCGCACTCCACCCAACTTCCGCACTCCACCCAACTTCCGCACTCCACCCAACCTCCGCATTCCACCCAAACTCCGCACTCCACCAAACTTCCGCACTCCACGCAACCTCCCCACTCCAACCAACCTCCCCACTCCACCCAGCCGCCCCACTCCACCCAACCTCCCCACTCCACCCAACCTCCCCACTTCACCCAACCTCCCCATTCCACTATACCTCCCCACTTCACCCAACCTCCCCACTCCACCCAACCTCCCCACTTCACCCAAACTCGGCACTCCATCCAACTTCCGCACTCCACCCAACCTCCGCACCCCACCCAACCTCCCCACTTCACCCAACCTCCCCACTTCACCAAACCTCCCCACTCCACCCAACCTCCCCAAATCACCCAACCTCCCCTCTCCACCCAACATCCCCACTCCACCCAACCTCCCCAATCCACCCAACCTCCCCACCCCAACCAACCTCCCCACTTCACTTAACCTTCCCACTTCACCCAACCTCCCCACTTCACCGAACCTCCCCACTCCATCCAACCTCCGCACTCCACCCAACGTGCGCACTCAACCCAACCTCCCCACTTCACCCAACCTCCCCACTCCACCCAACCTCCCCACTTCACCCAACCTCCCCACTCCACCCAACCTCCTCACTCCACCCAACCTCCCCACTTCACCCTACCTCCCCACTTCACCCAACCTCCCCACTCCACCCAACCTCCCCACTTCACCCAACCTCCCCACTCCACCCAACCTCCTCACTCCACCCAACCTCCCCACTTCACCCTACCTCCCCACTTCACCCAACCTCCCCACTCCACCCAACCTTCGCTCTCAACCTAACCTCCCCACTTCACCCAACCTCCCAACTCCACCCAACCTCCCCACTTCACCCAACCTCCGCACTCCATCCAACCTCCGCACTCCACCCAACCTCCGCACTCCACCCAACTTCCGCACTCCACCCAACCTCCGCACTCCACCCAAACTCCGCACTCCACCAAACTTCCGCACTCCACGCAACCTCCCCACTCCAACCAACCTCCCCACTCCACCCAACCTCCCCACTCCACCCAACCTCCCCACGCCACCCAACCTCCCCACTTCACCCAACCTCCTCATTCCACTATACCTCCCCACTTCACCCAACCTCCCCACTCCACCCAACCTCCCCACTTCACCCAAACTCGGCACTCCATCCAACCTCCGCACTCCAGCCAACCTCTGCACTCTAACCAACTTCCGCACTCCACCCAACCTCCGCACTCCACCCAACCTCCCCACTCCACCCAACCTCCCCACTCCACCCAACCTCCCCACTTCACCCAACCTTCCCACTTCACCCAACCTCCCCACTTCACCGAACCTCCCCACTCCACCCAACCTCCGCACTCCACCCAACGTTCGCACTCAACCCAACCTCCCCACTTCACCCAACCTCCCCACTCCACCCAACCTCCCCACTTCACCCAACGTCCCCACTCCACCCAACCTCCTCACTCCACCCAACTTCACCACTTCACCCTGCTTCCCCACTTCACCCAACCTCCCCACTCCACCCAACCTCCGCACTGCACCCAACCTTCGCTCTCAACCTAACCTCCCCACTTCACCCAACCTCCCAACTCCACCCAACCTCCCTACTTCACCCAACCTCCGCACTCCATCCAACCTCCGCACTCCACCCAACCTCCGCACTCCAACCAACTTCCGCACACCACCCAACCTCCGCACTCCACCCAACTTCCGCACTCCACCCAACCTCCGCACTCCACCCAACCTCCGCACTCCACCCAAACTCCGCACTCCACCAAACTTCCGCACTCCACGCAACCTCCCCACTCCAACCAACCTCCCCACTCCACACAACCTCCCCATTCCACTATACCTCCCCACTTCACCCAACCTCCACACTCCACCCAACCTCCCCACTTCACCCAAACTCGGCACTCCATCCAACCTCCGCACTCCACCCAACCTCCGCACTCCACCCAACTTCCGCACTCCACCCAACATCCGCACTCCACCCAACCTCCCCACTCCAACCAACCTCCCCACTCCACCCAGCCTCCCCACTCCACCCAACCTCCCCACTCCACCCAACCTCCCCACTTCACCCAACCTCCCCACTCCACCCAACCTCCTCACTTCACCCAAACTCGGCACTCCATCCAACTTCCGCACTCCACCCAACCTCCCCACTCCACCCAACCTCCCCACTCCACCCAACCTCCCCACTTCACCCAACCTCCCCATTCCACTATACCTCCCCACTTATCCCAACCTCCCCATTCCACCCAACCTCCCCACTTCACCCAAACTCGGCACTCCATCCAACTTCCGCACTCCACCCAACCTCCGCACTCCACCCGACCTCCCAACTTCACCCAACCTCCCCACTTCACCAAACCTCCCCACTCCACCCAACCTCCCCAAATCACCCAACCTCCCCTCTCCACCCAACATCCCCACTCCACCCAACCTCCCCACTCCACCCAACCTCCACACTCCACCCAACCTCCCCACTTCACCCAACCTTCCCACTTCACCCAACCTCCCCACTTCACCGAAACTCCCCACTCCACCCAACCTCCGCACTCCACCCAACGTTCGCACTCAACCCAACCTCCCCACTTCACCCAACCTCCCCACTCCACCCAACCTCCCCACTTCACCAACGTCCCCACTCCACCCAACCTCCTCACTCCACCCAACCTCCCCACTCCACCCAACCTCCCCACTCCACCCAACCTCCCCACTTCACCCAACCTCCCCATTGCACTATACCTCCCCACTTAACCCAACCTCCCCACTCCACCCAACCTCCCCACTCCACCCAACCTCCCCACTTCACCCAACCTCCGCACTCCATCCAACCTCCGCACTCCACCCAACCTCCCCACTTCACCCAACCTCCCCACTTCACCAAACCTCCCCACTCCACCCAACCTCCCCAAATCACCCAACCTCCCCTCTCCACCCAACATCCCCACTCCACCCAACCTCCCCACTCCACCCAACCTCCCCACTTCACCCAACCTTCCCACTTCACCCAACCTCCCCACTTCACCGAACCTCCCCACTCCACCCAACCTCCGCACTCCACCCAACGTTCGCACTCATCCCAACCTCCCCACTTCTCCCAACCTCCCCACTCCACCCAACCTCCACACTTCACGCAACGTCCCCACTCCACCCAACCTCCTCACTCCACCCAACCTCCCCACTTCACCCTACCTCCCCACTTCACCCAACCTCCCCACTCCACCCAACCTCCGCACTGCACCCAACCTTTGCTCTCAACCTAACCTCCCCACTTCACCCAACCTCCCAACTCCACCCAACCTCCCCACTTCACCCAACCTCCGCTCTCCATCCAACCTCCGCACTCCACCCAACCTCCGCACTCCAACTAACTTCCGCACACCACCCAACCTCCGCACTCCACCCAACTTCCGCACTCCACCCAACTTCCGCACTCCACCCAACCTCCGCACTCCACCCAAACTCCGCACTCCACCAAACTTCCGCACTCCACGCAACCTCCCCACTCCAACCAACCTCCCCACTCCACCCAACCTCCCCACTCCACCCAACCTCCCCACGCCACCCAACCTCCCCACTTCACCCAACCTCCCCACTTCACCCAACCTCCCCACTCCACCCAACCTCCGCACTTCACCCAAACTCGGCACTCCATCCAACCTCCGCACTCCACCCAACCTCCGCACTCCACCCAACTTCCCCACTCCACCCAACCTCCTCACTCCACCCAACCTCCCCACTTCACCCTACCTCCCCACTTCACCCAACCTCCCCACTCCACCCAACCTCCGCACTGCACCCAACTTTCGCTCTCAACCTAACCTCCCCACTTCACCCAACCTCCCAACTCCACCCAACCTCCCCACTTCACCCAACCTCCGCACTCCATCCAACCTCCGCACTCCACCCAACCTCCGCACTCCAACTAACTTCCGCACACCACCCAACCTCCGCACTCCACCCAACTTCCGCACTCCACCCAACTTCCGCACTCCACCCAACCTCCGCACTCCACCCAAACTCCGCACTCCACCAAACTTCCGAACTCCACGCAACCTCCCCACTCCAACCAACCTCCCCACTCCACCCAACCTCCCCACTCCACCCAACCTCCCCACGCCACCCAACCTCCCCACTTCACCCAACCTCCCCACTTCACCCAACCTCCCCACTCCACCCAACCTCCCCACTTCACCCAAACTCGGCACTCCATCCAACCTCCGCACTCCACCCAACCTCCGCACTCCACCCAACTTCCGCACTCCACCCAACTTCCGCACTCCACCCAACTTCCGCACTCCACCCAACTTCCGCACTCCACCCAACCTCCGCATTCCACCCAAACTCCGCACTCCACCAAACTTCCGCACTCCACGCAACCTCCCCACTCCAACCAACCTCCCCACTCCACCCAGCCGCCCCACTCCACCCAACCTCCCCACTCCACCCAACCTCCCCACTTCACCCAACCTCCCCATTCCACTATACCTCCCCACTTCACCCAACCTCCCCACTCCACCCAACCTCCCCACTTCACCCAAACTCGGCACTCCATCCAACTTCCGCACTCCACCCAACCTCCGCACCCCACCCAACCTCCCCACTTCACCCAACCTCCCCACTTCACCAAACCTCCCCACTCCACCCAACCTCCCCAAATCACCCAACCTCCCCTCTCCACCCAACATCCCCACTCCACCCAACCTCCCCAATCCACCCAACCTCCCCACCCCAACCAACCTCCCCACTTCACTTAACCTTCCCACTTCACCCAACCTCCCCACTTCACCGAACCTCCCCACTCCATCCAACCTCCGCACTCCACCCAACGTGCGCACTCAACCCAACCTCCCCACTTCACCCAACCTCCCCACTCCACCCAACCTCCCCACTTCACCCAACCTCCCCACTCCACCCAACCTCCTCACTCCATCCAACCTCCCCACTTCACCCTACCTCCCCACTTCACCCAACCTCCCCACTCCACCCAACCTCCCCACTTCACCCAACCTCCCCACTCCACCCAACCTCCTCACTCCACCCAACCTCCCCACTTCACCCTACCTCCCCACTTCACCCAACCTCCCCACTCCACCCAACCTTCGCTCTCAACCTAACCTCCCCACTTCACCCAACCTCCCAACTCCACCCAACCTCCCCACTTCACCCAACCTCCGCACTCCATCCAACCTCCGCACTCCACCCAACCTCCGCACTCCACCCAACTTCCGCACTCCACCCAACCTCCGCACTCCACCCAAACTCCGCACTCCACCAAACTTCCGCACTCCACGCAACCTCCCCACTCCAACCAACCTCCCCACTCCACCCAACCTCCCCACTCCACCCAACCTCCCCACGCCACCCAACCTCCCCACTTCACCCAACCTCCTCATTCCACTATACCTCCCCACTTCACCCAACCTCCCCACTCCACCCAACCTCCCCACTTCACCCAAACTCGGCACTCCATCCAACCTCCGCACTCCAGCCAACCTCTGCACTCTAACCAACTTCCGCACTCCACCCAACCTCCGCACTCCACCCAACCTCCCCACTCCACCCAACCTCCCCACTCCACCCAACCTCCCCACTTCACCCAACCTTCCCACTTCACCCAACCTCCCCACTTCACCGAACCTCCCCACTCCACCCAACCTCCGCACTCCACCCAACGTTCGCACTCAACCCAACCTCCCCACTTCACCCAACCTCCCCACTCCACCCAACCTCCCCACTTCACCCAACGTCCCCACTCCACCCAACCTCCTCACTCCACCCAACTTCACCACTTCACCCTGCTTCCCCACTTCACCCAACCTCCCCACTCCACCCAACCTCCGCACTGCACCCAACCTTCGCTCTCAACCTAACCTCCCCACTTCACCCAACCTCCCAACTCCACCCAACCTCCCTACTTCACCCAACCTCCGCACTCCATCCAACCTCCGCACTCCACCCAACCTCCGCACTCCAACCAACTTCCGCACACCACCCAACCTCCGCACTCCACCCAACTTCCGCACTCCACCCAACCTCCGCACTCCACCCAACCTCCGCACTCCACCCAAACTCCGCACTCCACCAAACTTCCGCACTCCACGCAACCTCCCCACTCCAACCAACCTCCCCACTCCACACAACCTCCCCATTCCACTATACCTCCCCACTTCACCCAACCTCCACACTCCACCCAACCTCCCCACTTCACCCAAACTCGGCACTCCATCCAACCTCCGCACTCCACCCAACCTCCGCACTCCACCCAACTTCCGCACTCCACCCAACATCCGCACTCCACCCAACCTCCCCACTCCAACCAACCTCCCCACTCCACCCAGCCTCCCCACTCCACCCAACCTCCCCACTCCACCCAACCTCCCCACTTCACCCAACCTCCCCACTCCACCCAACCTCCTCACTTCACCCAAACTCGGCACTCCATCCAACTTCCGCACTCCACCCAACCTCCCCACTCCACCCAACCTCCCCACTCCACCCAACCTCCCCACTTCACCCAACCTCCCCATTCCACTATACCTCCCCACTTATCCCAACCTCCCCATTCCACCCAACCTCCCCACTTCACCCAAACTCGGCACTCCATCCAACTTCCGCACTCCACCCAACCTCCGCACTCCACCCGACCTCCCAACTTCACCCAACCTCCCCACTTCACCAAACCTCCCCACTCCACCCAACCTCCCCAAATCACCCAACCTCCCCTCTCCACCCAACATCCCCACTCCACCCAACCTCCCCACTCCACCCAACCTCCACACTCCACCCAACCTCCCCACTTCACCCAACCTTCCCACTTCACCCAACCTCCCCACTTCACCGAAACTCCCCACTCCACCCAACCTCCGCACTCCACCCAACGTTCGCACTCAACCCAACCTCCCCACTTCACCCAACCTCCCCACTCCACCCAACCTCCCCACTTCACCAACGTCCCCACTCCACCCAACCTCCTCACTCCACCCAACCTCCCCACTTCACCCTACCTCCCCACTTCACCCAACCTCCCCACTCCACCCAACCTCCGCACTGCACCCAACCTTCGCTCTCAACCTAACCTCCCCACTTCACCCAACCTCCCAACTCCACCCAACCTCCCCACTTCACCCAACCTCCGCACTCCATCCAACCTCCGCACTCCACCCAACCTCCGCACTCCAACCAACTTCCGCACACCACCCAACCTCCGCACTCCACCCAACTTCCGCACTCTACCCAACTTCCGCACTCCACGCAACCTCCGCACTCCACCCAAACTCCGCACTCCACCAAACTTCCGCACTCCACGCAACCTCCCCACTCCAACCAACCTCCCCACTCCAACCAACCTCCCCACTCCACCCAACCTCCCCACTTCACCCAACCTCCCCACTCCACCCAAACTCGGCACTCCTTCCAACCTCCGCACTCCACCCAACCTCCGCACTCCACCCAACCTCCCCACTTCACCCAAACTCGGCACTCCAACCAACCTCCCCACTTCACCCAAACTCCCCACTTCACCAAACCTCCCCACTCCACCCAACCTCCCCAAATCACCCAACCTCCCCTCTCCACCCAACATCCCCACTCCACCCAACCTCCCCACTCCACCCAACCTCCCCACTTCACCCAACCTTCCCACTTCACCCAACCTCCCCACTTCACCGAACCTCCCCACTCCACCCAACCTCCGCACTCCACCCAACGTTCGCACTCAACCCAACCTCCCCACTTCTCCCAACCTCCCCACTCCACTCAACCTCCACACTTCACGCAACGTCCCCACTCCACCCAACCTCCTCACTCCACCCAACCTCCCCACTTCACCCTACCTCCCCACTTCACCCAACCTCCCCACTCCACCCAACCTCCGCCCTGCACCCAACCTTCGCTCTCAACCTAACCTCCCCACTTCACCCAACCTCCCAACTCCACCCAACCTCCCCACTTCACCCAACCTCCGCTCTCCATCCAACCTCCGCACTCCACCCAACCTCCGCACTCCAACTAACTTCCGCACACCACCCAACCTCCGCACTCCACCCAACTTCCGCACTCCACCCAACTTCCGCACTCCACCCAACCTCCGCACTCCACCCAAACTCCGCACTCCACCAAACTTCCGCACTCCACGCAACCTCCCCACTCCAACCAACCTCCCCACTCCACCCAACCTCCCCACGCCACCCAACCTCCCCACTTCACCCAACCTCCCCACTTCACCCAACCTCCCCACTCCACCCAACCTCCGCACTTCACCCAAACTCGGCACTCCATCCAACCTCCGCACTCCACCCAACCTCCGCACTCCACCCAACTTCCCCACTCCACCCAACCTCCTCACTCCACCCAACCTCCCCACTTCACCCTACCTCCCCACTTCACCCAACCTCCCCACTCCACCCAACCTCCGCACTGCACCCAACTTTCGCTCTCAACCTAACCTCCCCACTTCACCCAACCTCCCAACTCCACCCAACCTCCCCACTCCACCCAACCTCCCCACTTCACCCAACCTCCGCACTCCATCCAACCTCCGCACTCCACCCAACCTCCCCACTTCACCCAACCTCCCCACTTCACCAAACCTCCCCACTCCACCCAACCTCCCCAAATCACCCAACCTCCCCTCTCCACCCAACATCCCCACTCCACCCAACCTCCCCACTCCACCCAACCTCCCCACTTCACCCAACCTTCCCACTTCACCCAACCTCCCCACTTCACCGAACCTCCCCACTCCACCCAACCTCCGCACTCCACCCAACGTTCGCACTCAACCCAACCTCCCCACTTCTCCCAACCTCCCCACTCCACCCAACCTCCACACTTCACGCAACGTCCCCACTCCACCCAACCTCCTCACTCCACCCAACCTCCCCACTTCACCCTACCTCCCCACTTCACCCAACCTCCCCACTCCACCCAACCTCCGCACTGCACCCAACCTTTGCTCTCAACCTAACCTCCCCACTTCACCCAACCTCCCAACTCCACCCAACCTCCCCACTTCACCCAACCTCCGCTCTCCATCCAACCTCCGCACTCCACCCAACCTCCGCACTCCAACTAACTTCCGCACACCACCCAACCTCCGCACTCCACCCAACTTCCGCACTCCACCCAACTTCCGCACTCCACCCAACCTCCGCACTCCACCCAAACTCCGCACTCCACCAAACTTCCGCACTCCACGCAACCTCCCCACTCCAACCAACCTCCCCACTCCACCCAACCTCCCCACTCCACCCAACCTCCCCACGCCACCCAACCTCCCCACTTCACCCAACCTCCCCACTTCACCCAACCTCCCCACTCCACCCAACCTCCGCACTTCACCCAAACTCGGCACTCCATCCAACCTCCGCACTCCACCCAACCTCCGCACTCCACCCAACTTCCCCACTCCACCCAACCTCCTCACTCCACCCAACCTCCCCACTTCACCCTACCTCCCCACTTCACCCAACCTCCCCACTCCACCCAACCTCCGCACTGCACCCAACTTTCGCTCTCAACCTAACCTCCCCACTTCACCCAACCTCCCAACTCCACCCAACCTCCCCACTTCACCCAACCTCCGCACTCCATCCAACCTCCGCACTCCACCCAACCTCCGCACTCCAACTAACTTCCGCACACCACCCAACCTCCGCACTCCACCCAACTTCCGCACTCCACCCAACTTCCGCACTCCACCCAACCTCCGCACTCCACCCAAACTCCGCACTCCACCAAACTTCCGAACTCCACGCAACCTCCCCACTCCAACCAACCTCCCCACTCCACCCAACCTCCCCACTCCACCCAACCTCCCCACGCCACCCAACCTCCCCACTTCACCCAACCTCCCCACTTCACCCAACCTCCCCACTCCACCCAACCTCCCCACTTCACCCAAACTCGGCACTCCATCCAACCTCCGCACTCCACCCAACCTCCGCACTCCACCCAACTTCCGCACTCCACCCAACTTCCGCACTCCACCCAACTTCCGCACTCCACCCAACTTCCGCACTCCACCCAACCTCCGCATTCCACCCAAACTCCGCACTCCACCAAACTTCCGCACTCCACGCAACCTCCCCACTCCAACCAACCTCCCCACTCCACCCAGCCGCCCCACTCCACCCAACCTCCCCACTCCACCCAACCTCCCCACTTCACCCAACCTCCCCATTCCACTATACCTCCCCACTTCACCCAACCTCCCCACTCCACCCAACCTCCCCACTTCACCCAAACTCGGCACTCCATCCAACTTCCGCACTCCACCCAACCTCCGCACCCCACCCAACCTCCCCACTTCACCCAACCTCCCCACTTCACCAAACCTCCCCACTCCACCCAACCTCCCCAAATCACCCAACCTCCCCTCTCCACCCAACATCCCCACTCCACCCAACCTCCCCAATCCACCCAACCTCCCCACCCCAACCAACCTCCCCACTTCACTTAACCTTCCCACTTCACCCAACCTCCCCACTTCACCGAACCTCCCCACTCCATCCAACCTCCGCACTCCACCCAACGTGCGCACTCAACCCAACCTCCCCACTTCACCCAACCTCCCCACTCCACCCAACCTCCCCACTTCACCCAACCTCCCCACTCCACCCAACCTCCTCACTCCATCCAACCTCCCCACTTCACCCTACCTCCCCACTTCACCCAACCTCCCCACTCCACCCAACCTCCCCACTTCACCCAACCTCCCCACTCCACCCAACTTCCGCACTCCACCCAACCTCCGCACTCCACCCAAACTCCGCACTCCACCAAACTTCCGCACTCCACCCAACCTCCGCACTCCAACTAACTTCCGCACACCACCCAACCTCCGCACTCCACCCAACTTCCGCACTCCACCCAACTTCCGCACTCCACCCAACCTCCGCACTCCACCCAAACTCCGCACTCCACCAAACTTCCGCACTCCACGCAACCTCCCCACTCCAACCAACCTCCCCACTCCACCCAACCTCCCCACTCCACCCAACCTCCCCACGCCACCCAACCTCCCCACTTCACCCAACCTCCCCACTTCACCCAACCTCCCCACTCCACCCAACCTCCGCACTTCACCCAAACTCGGCACTCCATCCAACCTCCGCACTCCACCCAACCTCCGCACTCCACCCAACTTCCCCACTCCACCCAACCTCCTCACTCCACCCAACCTCCCCACTTCACCCTACCTCCCCACTTCACCCAACCTCCCCACTCCACCCAACCTCCGCACTGCACCCAACTTTCGCTCTCAACCTAACCTCCCCACTTCACCCAACCTCCCAACTCCACCCAACCTCCCCACTTCACCCAACCTCCGCACTCCATCCAACCTCCGCACTCCACCCAACCTCCGCACTCCAACTAACTTCCGCACACCACCCAACCTCCGCACTCCACCCAACTTCCGCACTCCACCCAACTTCCGCACTCCACCCAACCTCCGCACTCCACCCAAACTCCGCACTCCACCAAACTTCCGCACTCCACGCAACCTCCCCACTCCAACCAACCTCCCCACTCCACCCAACCTCCCCACTCCACCCAACCTCCCCACGCCACCCAACCTCCCCACTTCACCCAACCTCCCCACTTCACCCAACCTCCCCACTCCACCCAACCTCCCCACTTCACCCAAACTCGGCACTCCATCCAACCTCCGCACTCCACCCAACCTCCGCACTCCACCCAACTTCCGCACTCCACCCAACTTCCGCACTCCACCCAACTTCCGCACTCCACCCAACCTCCGCATTCCACCCAAACTCCGCACTCCACCAAACTTCCGCACTCCACGCAACCTCCCCACTCCAACCAACCTCCCCACTCCACCCAGCCGCCCCACTCCACCCAACCTCCCCACTCCACCCAACCTCCCCACTTCACCCAACCTCCCCATTCCACTATACCTCCCCACTTCACCCAACCTCCCCACTCCACCCAACCTCCCCACTTCACCCAAACTCGGCACTCCATCCAACTTCCGCACTCCACCCAACCTCCGCACTCCACCCAACCTCCCCACTTCACCCAACCTCCCCACTTCACCAAACCTCCCCACTCCACCCAACCTCCCCAAATCACCCAACCTCCCCTCTCCACCCAACATCCCCACTCCACCCAACCTCCCCACTCCACCCAACCTCCCCACGCCACCCAACCTCCCCACTTCACCCAACCTCCCCACTTCACCCAACCTCCCCACTCCACCCAACCTCCGCACTTCACCCAAACTCTGCACTCCATCCAACCTCCGCACTCCACCCAACCTCCGCACTCCACCCAACTTCCCCACTCCACCCAACCTCCTCACTCCACCCAACCTCCCCACTTCACCCTACCTCCCCACTTCACCCAACCTCCCCACTCCACCCAACCTCCGCACTGCACCCAACTTTCGCTCTCAACCTAACCTCCCCACTTCACCCAACCTCCCAACTCCACCCAACCTCCCCACTTCACCCAACCTCCGCACTCCATCCAACCTCCGCACTCCACCCAACCTCCGCACTCCAACTAACTTCCGCACACCACCCAACCTCCGCACTCCACCCAACTTCCGCACTCCACCCAACTTCCGCACTCCACCCAACCTCCGCACTCCACCCAAACTCCGCACTCCACCAAACTTCCGAACTCCACGCAACCTCCCCACTCCAACCAACCTCCCCACTCCACCCAACCTCCCCACTCCACCCAACCTCCCCACGCCACCCAACCTCCCCACTTCACCCAACCTCCCCACTTCACCCAACCTCCCCACTCCACCCAACCTCCCCACTTCACCCAAACTCGGCACTCCATCCAACCTCCGCACTCCACCCAACCTCCGCACTCCACCCAACTTCCGCACTCCACCCAACTTCCGCACTCCACCCAACTTCCGCACTCCACCCAACTTCCGCACTCCACCCAACCTCCGCATTCCACCCAAACTCCGCACTCCACCAAACTTCCGCACTCCACGCAACCTCCCCACTCCAACCAACCTCCCCACTCCACCCAGCCGCCCCACTCCACCCAACCTCCCCACTCCACCCAACCTCCCCACTTCACCCAACCTCCCCATTCCACTATACCTCCCCACTTCACCCAACCTCCCCACTCCACCCAACCTCCCCACTTCACCCAAACTCGGCACTCCATCCAACTTCCGCACTCCACCCAACCTCCGCACCCCACCCAACCTCCCCACTTCACCCAACCTCCCCACTTCACCAAACCTCCCCACTCCACCCAACCTCCCCAAATCACCCAACCTCCCCTCTCCACCCAACATCCCCACTCCACCCAACCTCCCCAATCCACCCAACCTCCCCACCCCAACCAACCTCCCCACTTCACTTAACCTTCCCACTTCACCCAACCTCCCCACTTCACCGAACCTCCCCACTCCATCCAACCTCCCCACTCCACCCAGCCGCCCCACTCCACCCAACCTCCCCACTCCACCCAACCTCCCCACTTCACCCAACCTCCCCATTCCACTATACCTCCCCACTTCACCCAACCTCCCCACTCCACCCAACCTCCCCACTTCACCCAAACTCGGCACTCCATCCAACTTCCGCACTCCACCCAACCTCCGCACTCCACCCAACCTCCCCACTTCACCCAACCTCCCCACTTCACCAAACCTCCCCACTCCACCCAACCTCCCCAAATCACCCAACCTCCCCTCTCCACCCAACATCCCCACTCCACCCAACCTCCCCACTCCACCCAACCTCCCCACGCCACCCAACCTCCCCACTTCACCCAACCTCCCCACTTCACCCAACCTCCCCACTCCACCCAACCTCCGCACTTCACCCAAACTCTGCACTCCATCCAACCTCCGCACTCCACCCAACCTCCGCACTCCACCCAACTTCCCCACTCCACCCAACCTCCTCACTCCACCCAACCTCCCCACTTCACCCTACCTCCCCACTTCACCCAACCTCCCCACTCCACCCAACCTCCGCACTGCACCCAACTTTCGCTCTCAACCTAACCTCCCCACTTCACCCAACCTCCCAACTCCACCCAACCTCCCCACTTCACCCAACCTCCGCACTCCATCCAACCTCCGCACTCCACCCAACCTCCGCACTCCAACTAACTTCCGCACACCACCCAACCTCCGCACTCCACCCAACTTCCGCACTCCACCCAACTTCCGCACTCCACCCAACCTCCGCACTCCACCCAAACTCCGCACTCCACCAAACTTCCGAACTCCACGCAACCTCCCCACTCCAACCAACCTCCCCACTCCACCCAACCTCCCCACTCCACCCAACCTCCCCACGCCACCCAACCTCCCCACTTCACCCAACCTCCCCACTTCACCCAACCTCCCCACTCCACCCAACCTCCCCACTTCACCCAAACTCGGCACTCCA
Organism: Oasisia sp. SBJ-2009; assembly: GCA_964017155.1. NCBI lineage: Eukaryota > Metazoa > Annelida > Polychaeta > Sabellida > Siboglinidae > Oasisia > Oasisia sp. SBJ-2009. The sequence goes on from OZ024859.1 coordinate 31,258,689, forward strand.
TCCAACCTCCGCACTCCACCCAACCTCCGCACTCCACCCAACTTCCGCACTCCACCCAACTTCCGCACTCCACCCAACTTCCGCACTCCACCCAACTTCCGCACTCCACCCAACCTCCGCATTCCACCCAAACTCCGCACTCCACCAAACTTCCGCACTCCACGCAACCTCCCCACTCCAACCAACCTCCCCACTCCACCCAGCCGCCCCACTCCACCCAACCTCCCCACTCCACCCAACCTCCCCACTTCACCCAACCTCCCCATTCCACTATACCTCCCCACTTCACCCAACCTCCCCACTCCACCCAACCTCCCCACTTCACCCAAACTCGGCACTCCATCCAACTTCCGCACTCCACCCAACCTCCGCACCCCACCCAACCTCCCCACTTCACCCAACCTCCCCACTTCACCAAACCTCCCCACTCCACCCAACCTCCCCAAATCACCCAACCTCCCCTCTCCACCCAACATCCCCACTCCACCCAACCTCCCCAATCCACCCAACCTCCCCACCCCAACCAACCTCCCCACTTCACTTAACCTTCCCACTTCACCCAACCTCCCCACTTCACCGAACCTCCCCACTCCATCCAACCTCCGCACTCCACCCAACGTGCGCACTCAACCCAACCTCCCCACTTCACCCAACCTCCCCACTCCACCCAACCTCCCCACTTCACCCAACCTCCCCACTCCACCCAACCTCCTCACTCCATCCAACCTCCCCACTTCACCCTACCTCCCCACTTCACCCAACCTCCCCACTCCACCCAACCTCCCCACTTCACCCAACCTCCCCACTCCACCCAACTTCCGCACTCCACCCAACCTCCGCACTCCACCCAAACTCCGCACTCCACCAAACTTCCGCACTCCACCCAACCTCCGCACTCCAACTAACTTCCGCACACCACCCAACCTCCGCACTCCACCCAACTTCCGCACTCCACCCAACTTCCGCACTCCACCCAACCTCCGCACTCCACCCAAACTCCGCACTCCACCAAACTTCCGCACTCCACGCAACCTCCCCACTCCAACCAACCTCCCCACTCCACCCAACCTCCCCACTCCACCCAACCTCCCCACGCCACCCAACCTCCCCACTTCACCCAACCTCCCCACTTCACCCAACCTCCCCACTCCACCCAACCTCCGCACTTCACCCAAACTCGGCACTCCATCCAACCTCCGCACTCCACCCAACCTCCGCACTCCACCCAACTTCCCCACTCCACCCAACCTCCTCACTCCACCCAACCTCCCCACTTCACCCTACCTCCCCACTTCACCCAACCTCCCCACTCCACCCAACCTCCGCACTGCACCCAACTTTCGCTCTCAACCTAACCTCCCCACTTCACCCAACCTCCCAACTCCACCCAACCTCCCCACTTCACCCAACCTCCGCACTCCATCCAACCTCCGCACTCCACCCAACCTCCGCACTCCAACTAACTTCCGCACACCACCCAACCTCCGCACTCCACCCAACTTCCGCACTCCACCCAACTTCCGCACTCCACCCAACCTCCGCACTCCACCCAAACTCCGCACTCCACCAAACTTCCGCACTCCACGCAACCTCCCCACTCCAACCAACCTCCCCACTCCACCCAACCTCCCCACTCCACCCAACCTCCCCACGCCACCCAACCTCCCCACTTCACCCAACCTCCCCACTTCACCCAACCTCCCCACTCCACCCAACCTCCCCACTTCACCCAAACTCGGCACTCCATCCAACCTCCGCACTCCACCCAACCTCCGCACTCCACCCAACTTCCGCACTCCACCCAACTTCCGCACTCCACCCAACTTCCGCACTCCACCCAACCTCCGCATTCCACCCAAACTCCGCACTCCACCAAACTTCCGCACTCCACGCAACCTCCCCACTCCAACCAACCTCCCCACTCCACCCAGCCGCCCCACTCCACCCAACCTCCCCACTCCACCCAACCTCCCCACTTCACCCAACCTCCCCATTCCACTATACCTCCCCACTTCACCCAACCTCCCCACTCCACCCAACCTCCCCACTTCACCCAAACTCGGCACTCCATCCAACTTCCGCACTCCACCCAACCTCCGCACTCCACCCAACCTCCCCACTTCACCCAACCTCCCCACTTCACCAAACCTCCCCACTCCACCCAACCTCCCCAAATCACCCAACCTCCCCTCTCCACCCAACATCCCCACTCCACCCAACCTCCCCACTTCACCCAACCTTCCCACTTCACCCAACCTCCCCACTCCACCCAACCTCCCCACTTCACCCAACGTCCCCACTCCACCCAACCTCCTCACTCCATCCAACCTCCCCACTTCACCCTACCTCCCCACTTCACCCAACCTCCCCACTCCACCCAACCTCCGCACTGCACCCAACCTTCACTCTCAACCTAACCTCCCCACTTCACCCAACCTCCCAACTCCACCCAACCTCCCCACTCCACCCAAACTCGGCACTCCTTCCAACCTCCGCACTCCACCCAACCTCCGCACTCCACCCAACCTCCCCACTTCACCCAAACTCGGCACTCCAACCAACCTCCCCACTCCACCCAGCCTCCCCACTCCACCCAACCTCCCCACTCCACCCAACCTCCCCACTTCACCCAACCTCCCCATTCCACTATACCTCCCCACTTCACCCAACCTCCCCACTCCACCCAACCTCCCCACTTCACCCAAACTCGGCACTCCATCCAACTTCCGCACTCCACCCAACCTCCCCACTCCACCCAACCTCCCCACTCCACCCAACCTCCCCACTTCACCCAACCTCCCCATTGCACTATACCTCCCCACTTAACCCAACCTCCCCACTCCACCCAACCTCCCCACTTCACCCAAACTCGGCACTCCATCCAACTTCCGCACTCCACGCAACCTCCGCACTCCACCCAACCTCCCCACTTCACCCAACCTCCCCACTTCACCAAACCTCCCCACTCCACCCAACCTCCCCAAATCACCCAACCTCCCCTCTCCACCCAACATCCCCACTCCACCCAACCTCCCCACTCCACCCAACCTCCCCACTTCACCCAACCTTCCCACTTCACCCAACCTCCCCACTTCACCGAACCTCCCCACTCCACCCAACCTCCGCACTCCACCCAACGTTCGCACTCAACCCAACCTCCCCACTTCTCCCAACCTCCCCACTCCACCCAACCTCCACACTTCACGCAACGTCCCCACTCCACCCAACCTCCTCACTCCACCCAACCTCCCCACTTCACCCTACCTCCCCACTTCACCCAACCTCCCCACTCCACCCAACCTCCGCACTGCACCCAACCTTCGCTCTCAACCTAACCTCCCCACTTCACCCAACCTCCCAACTCCACCCAACCTCCCCACTTCACCCAACCTCCGCTCTCCATCCAACCTCCGCACTCCACCCAACCTCCGCACTCCAACTAACTTCCGCACACCACCCAACCTCCGCACTCCACCCAACTTCCGCACTCCACCCAACTTCCGCACTCCACCCAACCTCCGCACTCCACCCAAACTCGGCACTCCACCAAACTTCCGCACTCCACGCAACCTCCCCACTCCAACCAACCTCCCCACTCCACCCAACCTCCCCACTCCACCCAACCTCCCCACGCCACCCAACCTCCCCACTTCACCCAACCTCCCCACTTCACCCAACCTCCCCACTCCACCCAACCTCCGCACTCCACCCAACTTCCCCACTCCACCCAACCTCCTCACTCCACCCAACCTCCCCACTTCACCCTACCTCCCCACTTCACCCAACCTCCCCACTCCACCCAACCTCCGCACTGCACCCAACTTTCGCTCTCAACCTAACCTCCCCGCTTCACCCAACCTCCCAACTCCACCCAACCTCCCCACTTCACCCAACCTCCGCACTCCATCCAACCTCCGCACTCCACCCAACCTCCGCACTCCAACTAACTTCCGCACACCACCCAACCTCCGCACTCCACCCAACTTCCGCACTCCACCCAACTTCCGCACTCCACCCAACCTCCGCACTCCACCCAAACTCCGCACTCCACCAAACTTCCGCACTCCACGCAACCTCCCCACTCCAACCAACCTCCCCACTCCACCCAACCTCCCCACTCCACCCAACCTCCCCACGCCACCCAACCTCCCCATTGCACTATACCTCCCCACTTAACCCAACCTCCCCACTCCACCCAACCTCCCCACTTCACCCAAACTCGGCACTCCATCCAACTTCCGCACTCCACCCAACCTCCGCACTCCACCCAACCTCCCCACTTCACCCAACCTCCCCACTTCACCAAACCTCCCCACTCCACCCAACCTCCCCAAATCACCCAACCTCCCCTCTCCACCCAACATCCCCACTCCACCCAACCTCCCCACTTCACCAAACCTCCCCACTCCACCCAACCTCCCCAAATCACCCAACCTCCCCTCTCCACCCAACATCCCCACTCCACCCAACCTCCCCACTTCACCCAACCTTCCCACTTCACCCAACCTCCCCACTCCACCCAACCTCCCCACTTCACCCAACGTCCCCACTCCACCCAACCTCCTCACTCCATCCAACCTCCCCACTTCACCCTACCTCCCCACTTCACCCAACCTCCCCACTCCACCCAACCTCCGCACTACACCCAACCTTCGCTCTCAACCTAACCTCCCCACTTCACCCAACCTCCCAACTCCACCCAACCTCCCCACTCCACCCAAACTCGGCACTCCTTCCAACCTCCGCACTCCACCCAACCTCCGCACTCCACCCAACCTCCCCACTTCACCCAAACTCGGCACTCCAACCAACCTCCCCACTCCACCCAGCCTCCCCACTCCACCCAACCTCCCCACTCCACCCAACCTCCCCACTTCACCCAACCTCCCCATTCCACTATACCTCCCCACTTCACCCAACCTCCCCACTCCACCCAACCTCCCCACTTCACCCAAACTCGGCACTCCATCCAACTTCCGCACTCCACCCAACCTCCCCACTCCACCCAACCTCCCCACTCCACCCAACCTCCCCACTTCACCCAACCTCCCCATTGCACTATACCTCCCCACTTAACCCAACCTCCCCACTCCACCCAACCTCCCCACTTCACCCAAACTCGGCACTCCATCCAACTTCCGCACTCCACCCAACCTCCGCACTCCACCCAACCTCCCCACTTCACCCAACCTCCCCACTTCACCAAACCTCCCCACTCCACCCAACCTCCCCAAATCACCCAACCTCCCCTCTCCACCCAACATCCCCACTCCATCCAACCTCCCCACTCCACCCAACCTCCCCACTTCACCCAACCTTCCCACTTCACCCAACCTCCCCACTTCACCGAACCTCCCCACTCCACCCAACCTCCGCACTCCACCCAACGTTCGCACTCAACCCAACCTCCCCACTTCTCCCAACCTCCCCACTCCACCCAACCTCCACACTTCACGCAACGTCCCCACTCCACCCAACCTCCTCACTCCACCCAACCTCCCCACTTCACCCTACCTCCCCACTTCACCCAACCTCCCCACTCCACCCAACCTCCGCACTGCACCCAACCTTCGCTCTCAACCTAACCTCCCCACTTCACCCAACCTCCCAACTCCACCCAACCTCCCCACTTCACCCAACCTCCGCTCTCCATCCAACCTCCGCACTCCACCCAACCTCCGCACTCCAACTAACTTCCGCACACCACCCAACCTCCGCACTCCACCCAACTTCCGCACTCCACCCAACTTCCGCACTCCACCCAACCTCCGCACTCCACCCAAACTCCGCACTCCACCAAACTTCCGCACTCCACGCAACCTCCCCACTCCAACCAACCTCCCCACTCCACCCAACCTCCCCACTCCACCCAACCTCCCCACGCCACCCAACCTCCCCACTTCACCCAACCTCCCCACTTCACCCAACCTCCCCACTCCACCCAACCTCCCCACTTCACCCAAACTCGGCACTCCATCCAACCTCCGCACTCCACCCAACCTCCGCACTCCACCCAACTTCCGCACTCCACCCAACTTCCGCACTCCACCCAACTTCCGCACTCCACCCAACCTCCGCATTCCACCCAAACTCCGCACTCCACCAAACTTCCGCACTCCACGCAACCTCCCCACTCCAACCAACCTCCCCACTCCACCCAGCCGCCCCACTCCACCCAACCTCCCCACTCCACCCAACCTCCCCACTTCACCCAACCTCCCCATTCCACTATACCTCCCCACTTCACCCAACCTCCCCACTCCACCCAACCTCCCCACTTCACCCAAACTCGGCACTCCATCCAACTTCCGCACTCCACCCAACCTCCGCACTCCACCCAACCTCCCCACTTCACCCAACCTCCCCACTTCACCAAACCTCCCCACTCCACCCAACCTCCCCAAATCACCCAACCTCCCCTCTCCACCCAACATCCCCACTCCACCCAACCTCCCCAATCCACCCAACCTCCCCACCCCAACCAACCTCCCCACTTCACTTAACCTTCCCACTTCACCCAACCTCCCCACTTCACCGAACCTCCCCACTCCATCCAACCTCCGCACTCCACCCAACGTGCGCACTCAACCCAACCTCCCCACTTCACCCAACCTCCCCACTCCACCCAACCTCCCCACTTCACCCAACCTCCCCACTCCACCCAACCTCCTCACTCCACCCAACCTCCCCACTTCACCCTACCTCCCCACTTCACCCAACCTCCCCACTCCACCCAACCTCCCCACTTCACCCAACCTCCCCACTCCACCCAACCTCCTCACTCCACACAACCTCCCCACTTCACCCTACCTCCCCACTTCACCCAACCTCCCCACTCCACCCAACTTTCGCTCTCAACCTAACCTCCCCACTTCACCCAACCTCCCAACTCCACCCAACCTCCCCACTTCACCCAACCTCCGCACTCCATCCAACCTCCGCACTCCACCCAACCTCCGCACTCCACCCAACTTCCGCACTCCACCCAACCTCCGCACTCCACCCAAACTCCGCACTCCACCAAACTTCCGCACTCCACGCAACCTCCCCACTCCAACCAACCTCCCCACTCCACCCAACCTCCCCACTCCACCCAACCTCCCCACGCCACCCAACCTCCCCACTTCACCCAACCTCCTCATTCCACTATACCTCCCCACTTCACCCAACCTCCCCACTCCACCCAACCTCCCCACTTCACCCAAACTCGGCACTCCATCCAACCTCCGCACTCCAGCCAACCTCTGCACTCTAACCAACTTCCGCACTCCACCCAACCTCCGCACTCCACCCAACCTCCCCACTCCACCCAACCTCCCCACTCCACCCAACCTCCCCACTTCACCCAACCTTCCCACTTCACCCAACCTCCCCACTTCACCGAACCTCCCCACTCCACCCAACCTCCGCACTCCACCCAACGTTCGCACTCAACCCAACCTCCCCACTTCACCCAACCTCCCCACTCCACCCAACCTCCCCACTTCACCCAACGTCCCCACTCCACCCAACCTCCTCACTCCACCCAACCTCCCCACTTCACCCTGCTTCCCCACTTCACCCAACCTCCCCACTCCACCCAACCTCCGCACTGCACCCAACCTTCGCTCTCAACCTAACCTCCCCACTTCACCCAACCTCCCAACTCCACCCAACCTCCCTACTTCACCCAACCTCCGCACTCCATCCAACCTCCGCACTCCACCCAACCTCCGCACTCCAACCAACTTCCGCACACCACCCAACCTCCGCACTCCACCCAACTTCCGCACTCCACCCAACCTCCGCACTCCACCCAACCTCCGCACTCCACCCAAACTCCGCACTCCACCAAACTTCCGCACTCCACGCAACCTCCCCACTCCAACCAACCTCCCCACTCCACACAACCTCCCCATTCCACTATACCTCCCCACTTCACCCAACCTCCACACTCCACCCAACCTCCCCACTTCACCCAAACTCGGCACTCCATCCAACCTCCGCACTCCACCCAACCTCCGCACTCCACCCAACTTCCGCACTCCACCCAACATCCGCACTCCACCCAACCTCCCCACTCCAACCAACCTCCCCACTCCACACAGCCTCCCCACTCCACCCAACCTCCCCACTCCACCCAACCTCCCCACTTCACCCAACCTCCCCACTCCACCCAACCTCCCCACTTCACCCAAACTCGGCACTCCATCCAACTTCCGCACTCCACCCAACCTCCCCACTCCACCCAACCTCCCCACTCCACCCAACCTCCCCACTTCACCCAACCTCCCCATTCCACTATACCTCCCCACTTATCCCAACCTCCCCATTCCACCCAACCTCCCCACTTCACCCAAACTCGGCACTCCATCCAACTTCCGCACTCCACCCAACCTCCGCACTCCACCCGACCTCCCAACTTCACCCAACCTCCCCACTTCACCAAACTTCCCCACTCCACCCAACCTCCCCAAATCACCCAACCTCCCCTCTCCACCCAACATCCCCACTCCACCCAACCTCCGCACTCCACCCAACTTCCCCACTCCACCCAACCTCCTCACTCCACCCAACCTCCCCACTTCACCCTACCTCCCCACTTCACCCAACCTCCCCACTCCACCCAACCTCCGCACTGCACCCAACCTTCGCTCTCAACCTAACCTCCCCACTTCACCCAACCTCCCAACTCCACCCAACCTCCCCACTTCACCCAACCTCCGCACTCCATCCAACCTCCGCACTCCACCCAACCTCCGCACTCCAACTAACTTCCGCACACCACCCAACCTCCGCACTCCACCCAACTTCCGCACTCCACCCAACTTCCGCACTCCACCCAACCTCCGCACTCCACCCAAACTCCGCACTCCACCAAACTTCCGCACTCCACGCAACCTCCCCACTCCAACCAACCTCCCCACTCCACCCAACCTCCCCACTCCACCCAACCTCCCCACGCCACCCAACCTCCCCACTTCACCCAACCTCCTCATTCCACTATACCTCCCCACTTCACCCAACCTCCCCACTCCACCCAACCTCCCCACTTCACCCAAACTCGGCACTCCATCCAACCTCCGCACTCCAGCCAACCTCTGCACTCTAACCAACTTCCGCACTCCACCCAACCTCCGCACTCCACCCAACCTCCCCACTCCACCCAACCTCCCCACTCCACCCAACCTCCCCACTTCACCCAACCTTCCCACTTCACCCAACCTCCCCACTTCACCGAACCTCCCC